>CM037084.1:59244998-59319950 GCA_020882725.1 Aphelinus certus
TGCGATGTCGACAGATGAATTGTTAAGAATTGCACTAAAACAAACTCTCACAGCACTTATAATATCACAGAATATCTATGTGTACAGTTGCTGATCATTACATTTCCTTATTTATCATCAAAAATACATATCATTCATAACTAACAAAAGGTTCATTGCACATATTCACAAAAAAGGTACAAAGAGGTTTTATAAATCTTGACTTGATCTTGATAACAAGTGTAGGAGACACTTGTGCAAGCTAGTTTGATTAGGAGAATCAACTAGAACTGCATTACTCTGGAAAGGCTGATAGAATCAGTTATATGAATATCAGTAGTTTTTGTATTTATTATCGGATATAATCAGAGTCAGCTTCAGACTGTCGTAAAATTTAATATTGCAAATTTGAAAGGCACGAGGAATAATTTTCTCGTTGGATATTTTTATGCACGTAACAATATTTTTCCAGTGTTATTTTTCAAAATGTTTTGTGCGCCAAGAATAGAACGGGAAAAAATGTCTCTCCGCCGCAAAGTGAAACTATATATGTTATATGCGAAAAGTTATTTATAATTCAACTTTTAGATGCAGCGTACTCTCCGAATTGAAAATAGTGAATATTATAGGAATATTCGAGTAAATATTCAATATTATCCATCGTGAAAATTTTACTTGTCAATAGTAACTTTTAACTATCTTTAAATTTAGAGAGTACGGGATAAAAGTGAAATCGTATGGTGTGCTGATTTACGCTGTGCGTTTTTATTGCAGGTATGCAATGAGGAATGCAAAACTGTTGAGCCTGGTCGGTAAAAATCTCGCCGAGGTGCCAGACGAAATTTTCGAAAATGCCAAAGAAGCCGAAGTGACCTGTGTAGACTTAAGTAGGAATAAGTTGCAAGAACTAACGGATCCCCTGTCGAAGGTGACAACAACGACGGACCTGAAGCTATCTTACAATCTGCTGACAGAGGTGCCCGAGTGGCTCGGTGAAAGTCTCGTCAAGCTCCGGTACCTGGACTTGAGCAAAAACCTTTTGACTGCGTTGCCCGCGAGTATCGGCTATCTGCAGTTCTTGGTGGAACTAAACATTTCCTTCAATAAGTAAACTCACAATTATCTCTCTCTCTTCGTGCAATAAAACAAAATCGGTGATTCCTCTTTTCTAACGATAAAACTCACGCTTCTACTGTAGGTTCGAGGAATTGCCGGACTGCATTCAGGAGATATCGAGCCTGGAAATACTCATCGCAAACGACAACAAAATGTCGAGTATCAATGTGGCAGCCTTGAGTAATCTCAAGCGACTCGCGAATCTAGATCTGTCTAACAATAACATTGGATATGTTCCACCTGAACTTGGAAATCTGAACAATCTGAGGTAACTATATTGTGCAATGACGTTTCACTCGCAGTAAATCTCTCTCGAATGAGCTTATTACTTCGGAGAGTACATCTCAATCCAAGGAGTTTTGTCGTACACCATTTCACGTAGCGAACACTCTTAAAGAGATCCATCGTGTACGACACGTTTTCACTTTCGCGTCATCAATCACTGCAAAGAGGTCAGATTCGCCAAGTTTTTTTTGTTCGACATCCATTATCAAATCGCACATGCTAAGCTCACTCATGCATTTCTTCCATCTGCAATTATACTTTGAAATTTATTTTTTTTGTGCACTTACTTTTTTCATATAGCCCCATCCTGAGTCTAAAAATTGCACAAGTACTTTGAATCAAATCACAAAAGAAACATTCGCTTCTGCAATTACTGCGTTACTGCATTCTCAAAACCTCAGTTCAAGAGTATCTTTATAGAAGAGGTAAGAAACGTGTGTGCTTGTCAGCTCGTAAACCTTCATATATCACCAACTAATTTTGTATGAAATTAAAAAATTTGTTCAGTAAATATCATTGAAATTAATATTCCACTGTGACTAATATTCATAATCAATTGTTGATTCAGCGTTTAAGTTTGTTTACAATTGATTTTAATTCCCAATATACGTGTATGTTCCTAATTTTTTCAGAAATTTGTCGTTGAATGGAAATTGTTTCAAACAACCAAGACAAGCGACCCTGATGAAAGGGACGGAGGACATACTAGCTTATCTTCGAAATCGAATTCCTTCACAAGCATAAAATGTCATCTATATACGGCAAAAAAATGAAGGAGTACAAAAAATTTTCGACATCATCAATGTGGATTCTAGAAACATAACTTTTTCTCTTTTATGAAAATATTTCATTTCTCCGACACTGCTTTTAGCATTCCAAAACTGAATTTATCTATTTCTATTTCGACGAAATTGAGATATTTCATGAGGAAGAACTAACGCTCTACGG
This sequence comes from Aphelinus certus, assembly GCA_020882725.1. Classification (NCBI taxonomy): domain Eukaryota; kingdom Metazoa; phylum Arthropoda; class Insecta; order Hymenoptera; family Aphelinidae; genus Aphelinus; species Aphelinus certus. Next base: position 59,247,327 of record CM037084.1, read on the forward strand.
ATCGCTAATTTGTGAACATTTTCAAATCTGAAAGAGGATCTTCGATTTCCGATAATTAGTATATTTGATGTTTGCAAAACAGTAATTCAAAATCTTAAGAATCCCTTGAAAGAACTTTTGTGAGTTGTATATTATCTTTTATACAATTTTAAACTTTGTAACTATAAGGCCAATTGATATTGAAGTTCTCAATGAATTTAAAAAAATTGAAAACTCAATGCTTCTTTTTCACGAACAATGCTAGGATAAAATCAATATAATTTGCGATTTCTGAATTTAGTTTCACAGGAATAACTTAGATTTGGTTTCAATCAAGTCAAGAAACATCATAAATTACAATGCAATTAAGCGAGCTATAAGGAGGTATTAGTCTCATTTCAAATGTTAGAAGTCCGTAGCCTCATTAAATTCAACAATTTCAATCCTTGTAGAGTTAATTTATAGTTTATTGCGTAATATCTCTAGAAAGTTATTTTATTGTATCAAAAATTAGAGGTTTATCTGCAGTTATTAGTATCAACTCAACTGTGTATTTACAATGAAATGTTTCTCTGATAAAAATATAATTATAAGCTAAAACTCTAGATAACGAATGGATATGAATAATGATATAGTAAGAAGTGCAGTTTGAATAGAATTTATGATGACGGTGGAATCGTTATCATGTTTTACGAATTGTTTACTCAATTAGAATTAAGTTTTATTAAGAATCGATCGCGACAAGAATGAATTTGTATATGTGGAAAAAAGAAATGATTGCCTGTTGTGTTGTATTTTATTGTGGAGATAGAACAATCTTATAATAAATTAACATTATTGAATCATGTAAATAAAAAATATCTTAAACTGAATATTTTATTTTTTATATATCTCTTTGAATCAAGTTTTATAACAGTTGAGAAAGTTTTAATTGTTTAAGATAGAACAAGTCAATTTATAGATTTGAAGAATCTTATTTTGGAAGGTTTTATTTTTCTGTGAATTTCAATTATGAATAGTTATTTTCGATATTCAAATAAATTACACCACACTCTCATTTTACTATTAAAAATTCTGCATCTTTATTATTACAATTTTCGGTTCTTATTCAATATGATCAACAGTAACATTTGAACTGTTGCTATATAGTCAGAAATAATCTTATAATTACAAACTTATCTATTATATACAAATTTAGTCCCAGTACTTGATTTTTCCATCCCAACCTGCAGTAGCTAGTCGCGATGGTTCATGAGGATGCCACAATGAAGCAATACAAACATTATCATGAGCTTTCCATTTCTTATAAAGTTTTGTCGTTTTCCAATCCCATATGAAACATTTACCATCTGCATCACCTGACACAAGGTAGCTAAATAACAATAAATAATATTAGCAAGATAGATCTTATAATTTAGGTATATTATGAGTGAATTTAAATCTTGTTTACCTCATATCAGGAGAAAAGTCTAAGCCACAAGCATATCCGGCAACCATATGTCCTTGGAACGTTTTCTTTCTATTCATCTTGAACCTATTCAGAGCCGAAAATATGACAATTTTGTTGTCCATACTTTGACAAGCTAACCATTTCTGATTGGGTGATGGAGTAACTGCTGGCATAGAATGCATTGTTGGATCTGCTATGTATTTCATATCAACTGGTATATCCCTTTGAACAAGTGAAAATAGTCATATTAGAACTAAAATCTACTAAATAGTAATTTTATAGCTTGAAAAATGAGTTTCTTCTTTACCATTCCCACACTCGTAAGCTCTTGTCATCAGACGTAGTTACGAATCTACGATTTTCATCAACAAATGTAATAGTATTGACAGCACCTAAATGTCTATCATATTCTTGAATTATTTCTCCGGACCTTGTATCCCACTGGAAATTAAAATAGAATTGATGTAATTTTTATTTGAAAGAATTATTTCAGAGTAACTCTTTGTTTTCTTAAACTTACACAAATGATTTTTTTATCACTTGTTCCAGCTACAAACAGATGTTGCTTATCTGGGTCAGGGTTAAATTTAGCACAATATGGAACTTTTCGACTTGTGAATCTGTTGATGCATGCACCAGTTTCAGTATCCCATAATTTAACGTAGCGGTCATAGCCAGCAGACAAGAACCGTTTCCCATCATTATCGAAACTAATATCTCGAACAGCTTGTCGATGACCATAATATGTCCGGACGCATCTTCTTTCCTTGTAAACCTCCCACAGCTATTTAAAAAGAAAATCAAATTGTTTAAATTTACATTTGAAAAATAAAAACACACCTATTATTTAGAAAATGTTGCAAGTGATTTGTAATCCAACAATCTGAATGACCAAGAAGAAATCATTACCTTGACTCTGCAATCCATACTGCAAGATAATAAAAGATGTGCAGTGACAGGAAACCACCTGATAGCAGAAATTCCTTTTGTATGTCCTTCCCATGTGTGAATTTGTGCTTTGGGTAAGAAACACTTTTCTGGTGGAGAATCTGATCTCAAATTGACACCAACGTCTTGAGGAGCATGGAGGAATGATCTGTTTTGATAATCAACACTATCTTTGACTGAAATAGAAGAATAATCTTAGTATAAGTAAGAAGATTTGATAAAAAAAGATCTTTACAAAATGAAACTTACTATGAAGAACAGTTTTCTCTTCAAGAGGTTTCTCTTCTGTTTGTTTCCCTCTCTTATTCCTTTTGGCTAGAATTTCTTCTAGCTCTGCAGCTTCTTCATCACTTGGTTTAATATTACGTCTTTCATCAACGTAACCTCCCCATGGGCCCAAAAAACCACCAATATCAGAAGGATCATCATTCTTGTTCCTTTTTCTCTTATCAGCAGGTCGTAAAGAAGTGCTTTCGAACACTGTCTTGACCCCAGATCCTTCAGCAGCTTCAACAGCTCCAATTATTGCTTTTCCTTCTTCTGCTGTTCCATCTATTGTGGGATCCAATGCATATCCTAGAGGTACAAATAGTGAGAATATGAATGCATGAACAGCAAAAATGTGGAATGGGAAATAGAATAGAAGTATTTTTAACAATAGTTTACCAAAACTTTGAAACGTTCTTCTTTGATTCTCAAATTGAAATTCACTTATGTGTGCTTTTTCAACATATCCAGATAGAGTATTTTTTACAGCTTTTTGTTGCTGAGTTCTAAAAGGATTTTCAGGACCTACTTCAGGAGCAAAGAGCTCATGATATTGAGGATTGAACGTCAATTCTTTACATGTAGGATCTATGTGTTGCACACATTCTTCTGCACCCTGTAAACATTGTCATATTCAAGTATTAATATAAATATTGACAAAATTAAATTCACAGGATTAGTTGTGTTAAGAATACTCACTGGTGCGACCACATCTGGTGCAGCACAAATTTTCAATGATAGACTGGATGAAAAATTCATGTTTGAATTTACTACAAGTACATTGAATATTGAACTAACAGAGTTAGTTATCTATCAACCAAAGAAAATCTTTGATTCATCAAGAGTCAGATTAGCTGCAGTGGAGTTGCAATCTATTACAATAAAGAATAAAAAAGTTAGAAATAAGCAATAGATTTCAGGAACCACATTCTCGAAACTATAAATTGTTTGATTATTACTCCAATTCGGGAGAATAATGAAGATTTTAAAACTTAACCTGAAAAACATTTCGAAGTTGATTTTGATATTTTGGAAGCCTTTGTCGTTTCTGGAGAGAACCTTAAATATGCAGAAAAATTTATTGCATAAACTTACACATCGGGAAGGGTAAAAATTGAATTTGTGACCAGATCTGAGTGATTAGATCTTTGTTACGTCTAAGCAGATGCTTGGAGCTGAGTTGACAACAAAATACTGAATTTCAGTTTCATTGAAATATGGATTTCCTAACCTAAAGTGTAGGTGCAAGCCTTCGATTCAGTCGATAATATCAATTTTATATCGCACACTGTTTTAGCTACTGTAGGGCATCGATAAACACTGTACCTATTTATATGTATCCTGATCTGATGTACAGTCAAATATGGGGAAATTTTCGGATCCTCCCAACGAATAGTTGACAACGCAGCAAGTCAAGCAAGTCACGACAGTCAAAGAATCAAAATCTGATACTCAAGTATCAACTCAAAAACATAGCACAATGCTTTCGAACAAAAGGACTTGTTCCATTAGAATAATTCTAGTTTTAGTATTAATCAACTGTGCTGAAGGAATGAACAAATATTCTCAAGAAGCAAATAAGCCTAAACCTAAAACTGACTTCTCACCGCCAACTCATTTGAAGGAATTGAGGGAGCTAGATAAACCCTTTCGCATGCACAAATTAAATCTAGTTTGGGCAAAAGCGAAACATGTGAGTTCATTTTATTCATACATTTATTTTTATAATTTATTCAAACAATGCATTTATTTTTTTGTTAGAGATTGACAGATCCCAAGCTGCAGTCTCTTTTTAGTGATTTAAAATTACACGACAAAGAAGAAATAGCCTATAAACATCTCAAAGCGGATGGAAAAGATGAAACTGGTTTGGAAGAAGCTCGATTGAGAAAAAAGCTAATTGGTAACAGAATAATTTTTGATATTATTATTACAAAATTTCATAAATCTGAAGGGATAAATTTCAACAGGTATCTTGAGTACGTATGACTTACTTGAACATTTTGAAAAAGTTACTGGTCCTGAATATTTGAAAAAACCTAAACCATATAAAAGTGGCCAGAACTATGTAGCTAAAGAAGTTTTTAAGGATAAAAGACTGAATACACTGTGGGCCAAAGCAGAGAGAGGAGGTTTTAATCGTATGTATCTATACTTTAGAATAATTCATTATTGAATTGAATGTCAGCCTAGCATATGTTCTAGATGAAGAGTTGGAAGCATTGAAAGAAGAATTTAGTCATCATCAAGATAAAATTGATGAATACTTGAGTCTTTTGTCAGAAGTACAAGCAGGAGATCAAGATAAACATGAAAGTAAGCTTATTCTATTTTGACATTTTATTTCCCTGAATTCGAATTTACTTCTATTTTCTTTATTGCAGATAGTCTTCATGAGGATATAGATAGCTTGAATGAAATAGAAAAAGAAGATGAAATGAGCAATTCTGTTCCAAGAAAGAAAAAAGATGATTATTTATCAAAAGCTAATTCGCTGAAGTATGAATGAATAATTTTAATTATACTGCACTTTCATATCTGTGAAAGAGAATATTCTTTTATTTGGCAGCTGTATATATGTATAATTTCATTTCAGAGAAAAACATTTAGATGTTAGAAGTGGATATGATCATTTAGAAGGGATCACAGCTCAAGGTCCAAAACATAAAGAATTCGTAGAGCCAAAAGTACAGGGTCTATGGAGACTTGCAGTTGAAGCTAAATTTCCACAGGCAGAATTAGCATCATTAAAGGTTGAATAAATAGATTTTTGCATGAGTTGATATTTATGGAATAACTCAAAAATTTAATATTTGCTGTTTAATCATTTCATAGGAAGAACTTCATCATTATGAGAAAAGATTGATGAAGCTTCGTCATCTTCATACCGAGGCAGCATTAGAAGCAGCCAGAAATGGAAAGGAGTATAAACCAAATACTACACATGTTACTCACATTAAAAGGCATACCATGGATGTCGAAAAATTACACAAGGACATTGAGAGCAAAATAATGCAAAAACATGTTGAACTCTGAAAAATTATGTTTTTGAGAATTATACACGTATTTTCTATTTGAATTTTATTGAAAATGAATCGTTTTTTTATTCAATTTTAAATATTTTTGAGACGAAATATTAGTTGTAAGTTTTCATTATTATAAGTAATATTTGAGGATAAAGTATTATAGGATTTTCTATACTATTCAAAACGTTATTTGATACATTTTTGTAATAATAGTTTAGAGAAATCGTTTGTGATAATACTGTAAGACATTTCACAATAAAAATTAAACTTTTAAAAACAAAATTTTCCAATCAGAAATGATTCAGCATCTCACTTGATTTTCCTTGTATGAAAATATTTGTAATAAACGTACTTACTTTCTCTAAATTGTAAATGAATATATACTGAACTTCAATGTTTCATCAATATTCCCTTAGCAACACATATTTGTTTTGATCAACCTCAAACCTCAACAATAATAAGAATAATTGCTGAGTTATTTTTGAAGCTTTTTTGAATATCTTTACGGGATCGAACAATTTTTTTATTAATCATACAAATAATTTCTCTGTAGAACGTAGTTTTTAATTAAAAAAATTAATATGGCTACAGCATTGCCAGAAAGGACAATTCCTTCGATGGATTCTCTAGTGAAATACGATAATCCAGTAGCAGTTACTACTAAACCCGAAAAAGTATTCGTTTTTTAATCTTGTCTAATGCTTTGGATTGATTAGTTAATTTATTGATGATATATTTATTAGACTAAGGAGTCACCATCGAGTAAAATAGGCCTTTCTGCTTGTTTAATACAAAAAGCAACAACTTCTGAAGCTCGAAAAGAAACTATTGAAATATTAAATGGAATATTACCTCCAAAAGAATGGGAAGATGAAGGCCAAATTTGGAAACAACAGGTTTGATTTATTAAAAAATTCATGTTATCCGAGAATAGAATAAGACATCAAACTTTATGTACTCTTTGGCAGATATCAAGTACACCTGCTACTCGATTAGATGTGATTAATTTACAAGAACAATTAGATATGAGATTGCAGCAGCGACAAGCTAGAGAGACAGGCATCTGCCCAATTCGCAGAGAACTTTATACTCAATGTTTTGGTAAATTTCAATAATTATAATTTTTTAATTGAAGTTCGCGATTTGTCTGCTTACTTAGTAATGTCTTAATAAGTTGGGCAGTGATTTTTACTATGATTTGTAGATGAAATTATTCGACAAGTAACAATCAACTGTGCTGAGCGTGGTTTACTTTTACTTCGAATAAGAGATGAAATCCAAATGACAATGGCTGCTTATCAGACGCTTTACCAAAGTAGCATTGCTTTTGGAATGCGAAAAGCTTTGCAAGTAAAATTATGAATCTTAGAACATTAATTCTGTACATAGTCATTAGTATTCTAAACATGAAAAATTAATTTCGTAAGGCTGAGCAAGGAAAAGAAGACTTGATAGCTAATGCTGAAGAACTTCGATTACAAAAAACTGAATTAGAAAAAACTATAGCAGAATTGGGACAAAAGTTCGATCAAGCTGAGCGAAGATCTAATGAGTTGCGAGAGGCTGAGGAGAAAAAACATACGGAGGAAATTCAATTTTTGAAAAAAACAAATCAACAATTGAAGGTATTATTCAAATGTTTTTTTCATACACAATTATATATAAATATAACATTTTTCTTTCCAGACTCAACTAGAAGGAATAATCGCGCCAAAGAAGTAATCTCAATTATCGTACTTTACTTACTTAGCTTATATTATTCTCTGTGTCATATTTTCGCCCATTAACGTGTGAGTTAACGTGACTGAAATTACACAACAAGAACAAAAAATGTTACAGTGTCCCTAACAAAAATAAATCAATGTTTGAAGTAACAAGGCCCCTCTCTTTTAAAATAAATGTATGTTTATCTGCATAAGATTTCCTTACAAATACACATGTGTAGGATTACAAAACGTATAAATATTGCTTAGTAAAGAATACAGCTGTTTGTAATAAATATATGCTTTTCGATCTAAATACTTAAAAACTTCTAATTCAACAATAAATTCTTATATCACCGCTCACAAATCAGTCACACATCAAAACTGTATAATGAATCGAATTGTAAATAGACAATATAAATCATCAATTTCATAAAGCTTTGCTTTAGAATTTGAAAAAAATAACTTTAAAATGATTTTAATTTAGCAAAAATAAAGGAAAAATCGCGCAAATTATTTCAACATAAAAGGAGTTGTTTAAAATAAAATTTCATACTATTAAAATGTAACTTTGCTACTCATTCTTGCTTGAGATTCAGTCGACAGGCTAGGTTATAAACATTTAAGTGTACTCTTGTTCCATAGTTCAAAACTGTATATTTTTATATCGAAGCAAACTCTTTAAATAAAAACCCATGCATTCTCGTTTTGACAAGTTTCTTATGCGCATATATATGAATGAAATACTTGACGGATCATTGCAAGTGTGCATCAACATTTTTTTCTTGGAACAAAAAGAGATGAATATAAATGACAGTGCAGTATTCATTAGGAATGAAGTTTTATGTTTAAATATATTACTTTTTCTTCTATTGGTCCCAAGTAGCACAAATAGCAAGAGGATCGATTTTTCGATTTTAGTTGTTGGATATAGCCTGTACACTTAGTAGCACAGAAAAGTAAGCGAAGAAAAATTAACTGAAGCTAATGACCTTTTGTCTGAATTAGTGTGACAGAATAAAATAAATAAAATATTCTAAAACATGTGACAATATTCACGTGGAAACTTATAATTTTATTAAAAACTTCATATATATGCTAACTACTCAACTGTAAAACATGATTTACACTTTCTTTCTTCATCCAGCCAATTATATTAAAGTAAAACACAGTAATGTTACACTGTCAGGTTATCGTCTACTTATCTAATGACTTTGTAAATAAGTAGAACCGAATTTCGTGTTATCAAGGACCCTCGACGCTCATATATAGCTTTACGAATTCGCAGAGAACTTCAGTTTGGTACATACAATTAAAAAGAATTTTGGCCCGAAAAAATCGCGTTGATTGTGAGCAATACTGCAATTATCCTAATCCGAGATTCAGAACTTCAACATAACAGTCCAAAATAAACATATTACTATAAATTGTTTCTGAGATTGAACTGTTATTCACGTTTGGATAATTGCCCAACAGCAACGGCAAGAAGAGCTCTAAAAAGTAGCTAAACCACATTTTTTTATCCAATGGAGTTTTGAATCCAACGTAGTTTAGGGTAATTTCAATATTATTTACAATCGGTACGATTTTTTGAAGACAAGATTCTTCTTACTTTGGAAAAATCATGGGATAAAAGTTTCCACGACTGGTATGTCTACGCATGGGTGTCGAAAGTCTTTGAAAATTAAAATCAACTTATCATATTTCCATGATTCTTTATATAAGAAAATTGATCATATGAAGACAAGAAGCCTTCAGAGACAAAACGAATAGCAACGCGAGGTTATAAAATAACATTGTAAAGATAAGCTTGTAGTAGAAAAAAGGCTGAAGCTTCCTGAAGCGAACTTTCTCACCTTAATCCCTCAAGCTGACAATAGTAAAATAACTTCATATCTTCATACAATTCTTTCATGTCATTCTCTATATGCATTGTACCACATGAATTAATAGAAAGAAAATACATTGAAAAGAAAACACATTGCAACACTTGATTGTACAAGTTTGTTCAAACGTTCCTTTCTGTAAATGTGTGCGAGTATGAGCGTGTGTTTATGTAAAAGTGTGTATAAAAGTGTATTACGAAACAAAGTCAACGAAATAATAATTGATTAATGATTTATAAACGATCCAACTACTCGTGTACATGAATATATGCCTGAGGCGGTCGCGACACCGAGGACAGAAGGAATGTTGACATATCCGATATTCGCACTTATCACATATACATAGACGTATACTTATAGAGTTCGAGTAGAAAATACTTTCGTTCTGAATGTTTATCTTCACAATGATTGATCTTGCATCCGTAATATAACTGTTTTCTCCATTAAAAGACTACATATCGACGCGCTAAGTTCGCGAAATACTTAATGGCAGGATGTAGAAAAGTGTGCACTCTCGCCTCGTCACGTAGAAAAGAACGGGGGAGGCGCGTCCCCGTGGACATATAACATCATATTATCTCGCGCGCTCATTGATGCGTATATCTATATATGTATATCGGACGTAAGGTGTATAGAGGCTGCAGCTCGCTCAGTGGCGGCCTTTCTTCGAGCGTTTCCGCTTCTTCTTCTTGCCGTTGCTGTTGGTCGCGGCTGAGTTGCCGTTTGCCGCGCTCGTGTCCTCCTCTTCCTCCTCGTCGTTCTTCGCGCTATTGTCCTCGGCGGTGGTCGTGGTCGTGGTCGTAGTGGTCGTTGTGGCGGTGGTGGTCGTGTCGGACGATGTCTCGGCGGCCGCGAAAATGCTCTCGCTCTTCTCGGTCGTCGGGGTGTCGAGGGCCGAGCTGCTGGTCGGATCCTCGCTTTCACTCTCCGCGTTGCTCGCTTCTGCAGCCGCGTTTTCGAGCTCCATCTCCTCCGGGTTGCTCAGCTCGAGAGATATTATCTTCTCGCGAAGCGTTTCAACCTGCAATTCATTCATTAATTTTAGTCGGTTCCTATCCGGCAGGGTGCGACGTTTGCTAATGGATACAGCTACCGTGTCTTCGGCTTCCATATATTACAGCGATCTTGTAAAAAATCTAATTACTAAAACAAGCTGAAAAACATTGTGCGTTATGTCATCAAACATTATCTGTGCAAGTTTTATCATTTCCCTCTAGTTACCCCATGGCAAAGTTTTTCTATTGGAACAACGCACGAATGAAAAAATCATTTCAAACTTGATGAAAGTTGATACGAATTTTCAATTTGCACTGAAAATAAACTAATGCTAAGAAGCATCACTGAATAATTCACAAATTAGATAAATTTCTAATTCTAGCAAATATATGGTATTATCGACACCCACAATAACTCATCAGAAGAGTTTCGTTCAATAGGTATCGAACAACTAAAACTAGATTAAGAGTAGAATTCGTAAACGAATACAGTTAGATAGATTAATGAGGATGTGAAAGTGAGTGCAGCAAATGCTGGATGTATGAAAACAAATTAATAATCTACGAAACAGAAAAATGTACCACCGTACCACAGCGATTAGACGAGATTGTCAGTGATTGGTGAAAACGAAGCATTTTGATCAAGGTAAAGTAGCTTGCATTCCGAGCGTGAGTTTTGAAAGCTTGTAATTGAGAATAATGATAATTAGCACTCGTAAAAACGCTCAAAACAATACGTTATCCAAGATATACGAGTCATGCTTCGTGCTGAGAGTGAGTGATTTCTTTTAGATTCAAGTGGAAGGATGTGGCATTCACATTGTGTAACGCGCTTATGTATAGCGGTGAGTTTTCCGTGTTTGCAACAGCTGCGCGTTCTCTTACTCGTGATGATAGCACAGAATGAGTGTATGGATAGATATTTGAAAACTTTCATACAGTATTTATCAGAAGCTTGTCTTACTGGTTTCCCCCAATACAATGTATTCAACGATCTTTTTTCGCAGGAAACATGCCATGTACATTCTCAATGATTCAATCGTCGATTGTTATTTTAATAAATGTTCTCGTGAAATTGACGAGCGAAATAATCTTATGATGAAATCAGCGAAAAATTAATCAGCTAATTATGAACACGCAAATACATGCATATTCAGAATTCAACTTCAATCATAATTGGGATCAAGAATAACATATACTTCACGGATTCAACAACGACTTACTCGGACACTTCAGGTCCGTGGTAATATCTTAATTCTTAATAATCCTTCCATGATTTGAAAAAATGATGGAGAAAAAAACGGTACGATAAATAGACCGTAAAATTGTTTGCATGATATTCAAAATCTTTTCATCAAGATATTTCACCAGTTCAAAAATGGTTCAGGAAAACTTCTACTTGTTGAAAACAAATTTCTTCAAATAATTCTGATTAAGATTGAAACAAATCTCGACCAGGGTTGCATGATTGAAAAATCCAAAAGTGATAAGCCAAACTGGAAGTGCTTGTACGGTGATTGCACAAAAAAGCTGTACGCCAAAGGCGTGCTATGAATGTATGTACACAGCAACGTGTATAATCAAAAGATGGAGGTGAGTTGCGAGGACTGATCGTATGTCTCGCTGAAGGTACCTCGCGTTCGATCAGCTTCTCGACGTATTCGACGGTTCTAACGCGCCGTTCGCCGGTCGCTTCGTCGATGTATTCCTCGGTGCGCCGAGTGATCTTCTCATCGACTATTTTTTCGGACTCGCGCACTGCTTTAGGGGGACCAACCTTGCTGCGCAGAGCGAGCTTTGGGAAATCCGCGCTAGACGGCCTTAACGTAGTAAACTGCATTGTTGTGGTTGTTGTTGTTGATGTTGTTTGTTTGTGCGTGAGAAGATGTTCAGATGAACCAGGACAATAAAGAATGAGAAAACCGATCACATGTTATTAATTTAGTAAATCCCAAGAGTGAGCCATTATGCAGTAGTTGTTATTTCCTATTCTTTGCTTATGAAATTTAACTTTTGTTTGTCGTAATGAATATTTTTTAATTTTTTTGTTAGCTGATGAAACAAAATTAGACATGGAATTAGTTCTGAGCTCAAGGAAAGTTAAGTTGTTGACGTAATGGCCAATTGTTAATTTATTGGCTAGGAGGATAATTCACTGGGTAAAAATTGAATGGTGACTCAGAGCAGTAGTTGAACTCACCTCCACTACTTTTTCTACCTCGGGTACTGATTCGATGTTATCTACGTGATCTTTAGTGTCGAGCTTCGATGTGTCCATCATTTCGCTCATTTTCTTTATAACTAATTGCGCTTGCAAAGCGTCCTGAAATGGACGAACAAATCGAATTCAGTTAGTAATAAAATTTATGCTGGAATAATGAGTAATATGACAATTTTTCAATAAAAATCAATGCAACCGAATTAATCTAATGATATGGAAAATCTGAACACGTTTATGATTTCGTCATTATTCAGAAGAAAGTCGTCGAGAAAAATGTATAGAACTTACCTGTTCGAGAGATTTGAGACGAGCTTGCCTCCAAGCTGCCCTTTTCTCCGCCCTGAGCGCTCGTTGTTCGGCAGGCGTCAAATGACTTTCGTCGTCGTCGTCGGAGAGTAAACCCTGCGGATCGAGAACAAAAATGTAAACATTTGGATGAGGATTGATAATTGTGTTAGATTTATAACATTTATTATTATAAATTAATAATATAATAATATAAACATATAAATATATATTGATCAATTCTTACCTCCTGAATCATTCGTTCTTTTAGCCGCCTTTCTGCTTTCGCCGTCCTTACTATGCTAGGTACATTTTGAAGAATCGGTATCGCACTTCGAGAACTCATTCGACTACTGCCAGGATCAAGAACAATCAGATCATTAGTTGCAGTCAACAACATTTTATTTAAATATCAATTATTGAATTGTTTTTTTCTGTTTTTATCATTCAATACCATTCAACTTCACAAAGAAATATGTCGCAAGTCAAATTACTCTCTAAATACCTTACGAAAAATCACTATATGAAAGTGGAGGACTGATTCATTTGAAGAAAAATGAATTTTTACTGAACTTGACGCGATTTCCCGGTGATGAATAGTGAAATTGTCAAAACTAATGGAATGCAAGTAAATGTACACTATTATTACAGTGAAAATTTCTTTGTATCACAGTGATTTAGTCCTCTACTTTTATGCAGTGGTTTATCAATGTAAAGAATTTAGAGAGAACACAAATCATAGGAGTGGAATTGGCATTTGCTGAAAGAAAAAAAAATTGAATAACATACTTGGGCCTTCTATCATCTTGATCTTCATTAGCATCATCGTCATCCAGACCTTCGTTCTCGTCAATCCGAGCCCAAGATTTGAGTTCATCTCTTGTCAGCGTTGCTATTTTCTTCTCTTCCTCCTGCTTCAATTTTTCCACTTCATCTTGACTCAAGAAGCTGAAGACTTTATCTGCGAATGGAGCGAATAGAGCGTGATTTTTATAATCTTCCCAGAATCGTAACCCAAGAGTCGATGAAGAATAAGAATTACCTGGTTTCGGAGAAGGTTTCAAATGTTCTTCCATAGCATTTTCAAAGAGTCGTTTCCGATCGCTCACCGACAGCTTGACAGGGTTCGGCGTTGGCGACGGCGTCGATGCAGGCTGTCGACAGACATGAAATGTTAACAAATCGGTTCGCGGCCAGGCACCGTTTCCCAAGTAGACAAGATCGGTACGATCGAATCAAACAATAAAAAATGCATGAATAATCATAGGATATAAATAATACATTAAATAACGTTAGTGCAGAGATAAGTGAAAAGAATAAAACTAAAGTTAGATCTACGTAAAGAAGAGAGTGCAAGATAAGATACTTGATAGGAATAACGAAAGAGTGCGAGGCAAGTAAAAGTCTGGTGTATCGAAGAATAGTATAGTAACCGATGCGCAGGCTATACCCGTATCGGATATACATGAGCGCGCGTGGAATCGGCAATCATGCAGTACTCGTCAACCACCCACCTCGCGGCCGTGAAAGATAGAGCCGACAGAGCGTGCAATCTGTCGCTTGGTAGCTAAGTTAGTTTGTTGGCGCGTGGGCGGTAGGGCGGCGGCGTCGGTTGACGCGCCCTCGCCGGCGCCGTGCACCTCGCCCACGATGGTGAGGTCGGGGCTGGTGAGCGGCGTCGGCGGCAGCTTGAACTTGGGCGGGGGGCTCGGGCTGACCCTGTAGCCCGTCGGCTCCCGGCTCAGGATCGAGCCGAGCCTCGGGCTCTGGCTCGGCGAGGAGACGTCGTCGTGGCTGGCCGCCCGCGACTTGTACGGCGATGGCAGGCTCGCGAAGCTTATGCCGCGCTTCTTTTTCGGCGAGGGCAGCGTCGACGACTGACCCTGCTGCTGCTGCTGCTGCTGCGGCTGGGGGATCTTACGCGCGGGCTTGGTCGGGTAGACGAAGACGGTGCCCGTCTCCCGGGGACTGTCCACGCAGGTGCCCAGGCCCGGGGTGTCCGGCTTTGTTGTACACATGCAAACAACGGGGCTGAAAGTTAGCGCGGGACACTGCAACTGCACGCTCATCTACCACAGGCTATATGTGGGCCACGTTCAAAGCTATACAAGTCGACGGCGCGCTGCTGCTATTATGATGCAATTACTAATAAGCTCTTGGCCGTCGTGAATTTTTTTACCCTATGTCTCCTCAAAGTCGCAATTTTCTTCGGGATTTCATGGGGGAACGATGATTGTATTTTTCAAATGAAAACAACGACGTTACAGTACAATTTGAAGTTGAGCTTCTATATAGTTATCCCAGCAAGATGTATCTTTTATCGTAGAAAATCGATGAAATGCACAATTGAATTTACTCTTTATCTAGGTGTGAAGCTGATCGTAGGTATATAATGAAAACTAAAATGGGTGCTAAGTGATCGTGACATAACATACGCAATTTAGCTCTACCAACGAACTTATAAAATGAGTGCGCAACAACGGGTGTTATAACTGATCGTGTATTTGAAAATCAGATTTATTCTCATCGCTACAATCCATACAAAATCTACACGAGACCTCCAACGAAAAGTACAATTAAAGTATTCCTTTTTTCTTTTTTTTTCTCTCTCTCTCTCTCTCTCTCTCTCTCTCTCTCTCTCTCTCTCTCTCTCTCTCTCTCTCTCTCTCTTTCGCTATCTCTCTTTCTTTCGATACAATTACCCTTTTACACAACTATTACAACGTTTCGGCGTGCTAAGACGATTCGCTTCAATGATTATTGCCCAAAACGCGTGTAGGACTGTGCGTTGTCTTAGTTGTTTTATCCAGTTTTGATGCGCTCATGTTGATTCCACAGTACTAGTCGTGGTACAATAAGTTATCCTAAGTAAATAATCACGTGTCTCTTGCAACGTGCGATTATCGTTTGATATTCTCATAAATATTTCTCATAATACTTGAAAAAAAATATCACAAAAACAGATGCCCGTTAGTGATCACAAGGAACAATTGAAATACTTCAATCTCACAACGATGCGTATACATGGAAGTGTACATACATGCCTTCGCACATAGAAACAAACTTAATCTTCAGCTTTTGTGAAAAGTAAAAAACGCCTGTAATCGATAATAATGAACAACGACGAAGGGTTTGATCATTCTCATATCGTGAAATTATTTTTCCCCTTATAAGTCGTAATTGTAAGCGCTTATTAGTATTTGATACGTATTATGGAACTTGTATTTTACCCTGCAAAGGAAAACAAAAAACTTATTTTCCCTCACATTTCGACGAATACTCATTTTTACCTAGATAGTTTGTTCTTAATTTATTATATAAACATCTGGTCCATTAGAATTCATGTCAACATATAATAATGTTTATATAACATTTATAGAAAATTTATAGGTAATAATATACATTATACATTGATTTTAAAGCTGTCTTTATAATCTTCTCTCAATCGTCAATGATATGAATCAACTATAACAGAGAACGGCATTAGAGTCCTTGTAATTTCAACAGAGGAAAAGATCTAACACGACTCTAGCACGTATTTTTAAAATACAGTGCTTGAGATCTTTATTCATTATAATCTTATTATCTTAAACTTTATTTCTAAACTTTATGATTTTTGCGCGATAAACATTTCACATTCAAGAGATAAAATTAAAATCATCGAAAAATACAGATAGCATACGCTAAAAAACTTGATCAGTGGAAGTAGATAGTATAAATATTTTTTTTATTTGTTTTCTGTTTTATTCTTTGTTTTGTCGTCAGCGTAACTTCATCAGAGAGGTGCAGTATAACGACCATTTCCATTGGTATTATTGGCAACATTTCAAATAATAATATGAATTGCTATGAGATCGACATTTATCAAAAGTTTATTTGTCACGTACTTTTTCCTTTCGGCTATGGAACAGCGTTATATGCAAATGTTTGAAATTTAATGTTTGAATGCGAATGTTTGAAATCTAATTGAAATGAAAACATAAAAACTGATTGTACTTTCTACTCAAATAGAATGACTAAACAAGTAATTTCAATATTTTTCATGTAGACATGGAATATTAAAGCTTAATGCTGACGCTTTAAGGCAACGGTGCAAGTCCGCTGACCACCCGCTTTTGTTTTTCAATTTTTTTTTACATTCAGAATATACTGATAGATACGTCAAACGAATCCTTCAAAGATTTTCGCAGAATTTTGAAAACCTTATGTCTATCACAGAATGATTTCTTGAAAATGTTCATTTTCATTTGTGGTTGAATATACCACGCATCTTCATTAGTGTGTAAAGGGACAAAGCCACTTTGCAGTTTCAGAGAAAGATTAACCATACATGTTCATCAAAGTGTCTAACATCAAACTATTGGATGTATATTATATATTAAAAAGATGTGATTTCGTTACACTCATTCAAAATATTTAAAACGGAAATTTGAAATAAACAAATTCATTATTTGTTTGTAAACGATCTCTGACAAGATTACAGATTTTTTTTTAATTAGGTTTCTCACTAAAATTTCCATCTCTATAGCCATTTTTTAAAAATTTGAGTCACACGTTTTGAGAAAAAAATATTTCGTAAGACCGTTAATATCTGATCATATTGTCGACTATGGATATATATATTTCTCTTAGAAATTTCATTGATGGATTTTGTCAGTGCCTCTATCAAAATAGGAGATCCTGGCGGTTGCGATTTATATTAAGAAAAGTAGGAAGAAATGAATTGGTACGAAATCTTACATCTCTTCAAATAATGCATCGGATCTAAACACATTTGGACTTTTAGTTATATTCGAATCTCTGCCTCTTAATTTACCTAAATAGACTCAAAGTAACCCTGTCCCTCAGTAGAAGAATTATCACAAGGATTTGTGACACAGTTCACGGGGGACCGCGAAATACCATTTACAACGAAGGTCCTGAAGATTCCGTGCCACAGTTGGATCATGATTGTTAATGGCAGTATTTTGATAACAAAGATGAAGAAACAGTGAACAGTGAAAAAATTACGCAAGTCTTCGATCTCACAATTGTCGTAGTGCGTCGACAGTCCAGATAACTTTTGTTACTTTTGTTTAAAAGTACGTACACTGCGTCACGGAAGAGATGATTAAGAACGACTCACTTCTGTTAGAGGGCAGCCAAAGTAGAGCTATCACCTTCCATCGTCTGTAAAACACGAAGGGAGAACATGGCTCGTATCGTTCGCTTCTGGTCGATTCGTCTCATGCGACCACTACAGAGAAAAAACACTGACGTTCCATGCGCACAGATGGATCTTTTCTTTACCACATAGATATAGAAACTCCAACAAAAACACATCGTATATAAGACATCTATAGTAGAAGATGGTTGGGGTGTGCGGAGGCGCCAGAGTAGACAGAATGAGGGAGAGAACTTGAAATTTTCGCTGTGAGTCATTGTTCATGTTTATACAGTGGTTACAGTTTACAACAAAAACGGTATGTTTAAATCAGAAGTATTTCGTACGCAGACGGTAATGGTTCCATTCGCTACATAATACTGGTTTAAAATTATTGAGGAATCATCTATGACAACTACATCAATTTTTCAAGGCTACAATATAATACAATACAATGGAATTGACAAATTCAAACCTTACTGAACAATTTCAAATATCGAATGATATACGGTTTGAAAGCTATGTTCCACGAAAATTATAATGTAGCAAATGGGTAACAAAAATAATACAATGCTTATTTTTAAATTCTAAGATTCTTCGTCATAAGAAGTTTATACTACAAAAATAATGAAGATGGAAATAATAATGAAGCTTGAGAGTTCTAAGTGAAAGTTTTCATGTCTGAGAGAAATGTGATATTACGTAAGGAAGTTATCATAGCTAGAATGAGTTTCAGTTATTATCTACCTACAGAAGAGAATGAGTTAGAAGAAGCTTCTACTAAAAGATACATCAAGATCCCACAATTATATTGGAGTTATGATAATCAAGTTTGCGGTATTTTTATGTTGATTTGCGTGAATCATGCTTAGATACATGCTTGTGATTGCCACCCATCGATATATTTAAACTAATAGAAGAATTATCAATGACTTACCGGAGGTGTTTGTGGAGCGAGTGTGTGTTTGCTCATAACAATAGTCGTCGTTTTCAAATCCTTCGTACCACCAGGCGATTTTGGAGGAATGGGTGTGGTGGAATCAACTGGACTGCTTGGCTTATTCACTAAGTTCTCAGCTGCCCTCACAATGTCCAAAACCTGAATTATCAATTCAATTAGACCTTATTTCACATTTTTAAGATTACCACTGTCTAAAATGTTGAGCAGTGAGAATAAGTTTTCTACCTGAAGATTGTTAATAAGTCGACACAATATCGAGGAGTTTGTTTAATAATAATAATTAAGAATCAAATTCTCACCTTTTCTGGAGTAGATTTTTCTCTTTGTTCAAGTAATGCTCGTTCTCTTTCTTCTTGCTCCCAAGCGACTAATTCTGCTTTCATTTCTTGTTCTTGACGCAGAGTTGCTGCTTCTTCATCGTCTCTATCGAGACTAGACACACTCTGCGACAAGGATTTGGCATCGTCGACTGTCATCGTATCTTTGGATTCCTTAGACGACGTTTTAGATTCTTTAGACTCTCTTCCTGAGATCGATAAGTTTTGATCGATTTCATTCTTATCATATCCTTTGCATACTACAAGTATGATTGTATTCCCCGAACTACGTAGAATATTTACAGCTTCTTGATGAGTTGCGCCGAGAAGAGATGTACCATTTACTTCCAATAATCGCATTCCAACCTTTAATTTTATGTTGAATAAAAGTTTATTAAATGAAAAACGAGACTTATACAATCACGAGATTAAAATAGTTCATTCTGAATGAAACAGAAAGCTAATTTACCTTTAATCTACTATCTCTTTTAGCCGCACCACCAGAGTTGATTTTGGAAATAAAGACTCCTTCATCGGTATGATCCAGAGGATTTCCTCTTTGACCCTTTAATCCACCTTTGATGTGCATACCAAGTTTTTCGCCAGGTTCTTTTATTATGACGAGTTCCTAAATCAGATAAATAATTTAAAATTGTTGTCTGCGTAACCGCACTGCATCGAAATAGATTTTTAACCAATTTTAATAAAAATGGAATATTTTTCATATCAAGAGATCGTAATGATAATACGTGCAAAATAAAAAAAGGTAATGCTGCTTCAGATTTGTCTATAATTGGAAGAGTGCTTGTGCTTCTTAAGGTACATAACATTAAAAAAATTGTAGGAACAATCTACCTATAAAGGAAAATTTTTACAGGGGCCATACTTTTCAGAGTACTTACTGTCACAGGGATGTACTCTATATCGACCAGCTTGTGAAATTAAATTATACGCAATTAGGAAATGCTCAAATACATTGTCGTGTAATTAGAAATATGAAAATGGAAAATCTATTTCTGTTCTCGAGGATAGAATACTTATGTATTCTTGATTATTATTCTATAAAAATATATTGATAGAAACTGTATTAATGCGACTAAAACTAGCAAATGGGACAAAATTCGTTAGTAAATGTTTCTGAACCTAAATATGTTACAAAAAATTATTAATTTTTAGAAAAGCGACTTATACTATCCAAGCCATGCAATTTTGTGAGAATTTTTATGAAAGAAAGTGAATGATTTACCATATATTCTAGAATAATATTCCATCTAAATATTTTCACTTAATGCACCTGTGCTTTGTTTAAAGCTAGTTAGACAAGCGTAACAGTGTGCTGTTGCTTTCAAAGCTCTACGAATCAAAACCTGTGTATAACAAAATCTTTGATAAAATTACCTTATAATTTTCTGGTAAAGGATCATGTTGGACAGTCAAAACTATCTGATCTCCTGGTCGAAGTAGTTCCATCACAGCCTCTTGATGTGTTGCTTTGGTTATATCTGTTCCATTAACCTTTAATATCCTATCACCCATTCGCAACTTTCCCGACTTAGCAGCTATACCACCAGGGACAACCTGAAAATCAGTTTTAAATATGAGTTGCCTGTTTCTTTTTTTGAAAATTCTTATCTTGCTAGTACTGGAAAAATTGAATGTAATTTTTTCCCTCTAGCACGAATAAAACATGAGATTTAATTTTTACATGAGAAATGAAGATTCCTGGTTCTTTTGATCCAAACGGCGTACAAGAATGGTCGGTACCTCCAATAATACTGAATCCAAGTGATCCTTCTTTGATAAGAACGACATCCTAAATAACAATATTTGCTGTTATTTGATATTCAGAAGAACATGATTATGAACAAGTGATAAGACTGTGTACATTTTGCTCGAGAAACTCGTGTAGTTTATGACTTACACGAGTAGAAATAAAAATCAAGCGTTTGTTGAAAACTGTGGCCAGTTCAAGGGACGGGAATCGGTACTATGGACAGTGGACAAAACACACACATACATACAGCAATTTACGTATTTGCATCTACAGCGTCGAGGAAGACGATCCGCCTTTCCTTTCTAGATTATATTTACAAAAAGCTACAAGCGAATATTTGCAGTGACTGTGAAAATATTACCTTTCAGAACTCGCTTTCACGGCCTCACAAAAATTATACGTAAATAGTAGTGCTTTTGAAAGAGTGCGATAGAAAAAAGCTCGAGAATTTTTTCATCGTCAGAAATTGTTTGAAATTTTAACTAATAAATTTCTCTATAATAAGTAAGAGTGCTCCCGAAAGTGAACATTACGTAACTAGAATTAAAATAAGAGAGTATCTTGGAATACCCTGAATCAATTTAAAATATTGTAAAGCTAATCATTTTCCCATCCTCTTGATACTTTCACTTCAAAATTGAATCGTTATGAAAAATGATAACAAACCAATGGGCAGCACTAGTTTGAAGCTATATATACTTAATTGATTTTCTAACGCTGTTAATGAAAAATGTATGAGCATGCACTTGTGACTATAGACAAATGGAGCACTCTTGTGACTAAAACCCTCAACTCAATTGAAAAATCGTATTTACAGTAAAATGAAAAAGCTTGCGTTTGTTTAAAAATGACAGCTTTCAGTACGACGGTGGGCGGCGGAGGGCACGTACCTCGATAATGACCGGCCTGAGCAGCTGGTTGTCGGTGACGCGCGTCACGACAGTCTCGGTGAGCGTGCTCTTAGTGATGGTTTCCGTAACTTTACCAATAGTCGTAGGCGCCGGGGGGAAGCTAACGTCCCCGGGCAAGGGCGTCTCGGGCTGCTTGATCGTCACGGTGACGGTGGGCCCCTTTTGAGAGGAGGAATCTGGCGAGGGCGAGGAGTTTGTCGGGGGTCGGAGGAAATGAGCGGGGATCATGGCCTGAAAATCCTCGTTGGTGATAGGCTTCGGTACCTGAATCTCCTCTTGCGAGTCTGGCGCAGTCTCGGCAGGCTTCTCTTCTGCGTTAGATGCTTGCTGCTGCTGATTTTGCCTCGCCACTGCAGGCGGCTGTTGCTGCTGCTGCTGTTGGTTGATACTTTGCCTGGGAGCGGGTTGAGGATGAGGTGGCGGTGGCGTTGGCGTTGATACCGGAATGGGACTGCTTGGCTTCTTTGCATCTTGGTCAACGCCGTTCATCTTAGCGATTCCGTTAACGGGCTGAGGCTCGACGGTTTTTGGCGTGACTGGGCTCTTCGAGGTAGGACTGGGCGAAAGGATCTTGTCGGCATCGATGGAGCGCCGGTAGGCTGTGTAGCCGGGTCGATTAGCCATATAGCTGTTGGCACTGTACAGGCCGGTGTAGGGCTTGGAAGTGCCGATCACAAGGGGCGACTTTTCCGTAGGAGCGAGATTTGCGGGGTTGGCTTGGGACTGGGGTATTTCGCGCTCAACCACCAATCGAACAAATCTCTCCAGCCCTGTTAGCAGAGTCACCGCCTGCTCATGTCGCGCGTCCGACATTTCTACGCCATTGATCTGTAAATTAACGTACCTCTCAATAATTACACAATCTTTCATAACATGTGTCTGTCTCTTAAGAATCAAATTAGCTCCTCATATAATAACTTACCGATACGATCCTATCGCCAACGCATAGCTTGCCATCTCTCTGAGCAACTCCACCCTCTGTTATCCTCGAAATGAAAATAGCGTCACTATTGGGTTTGTACGGAGGCGAGCCTTTTCCTCCAGCGATACTAAAACCTAAGCCATTCTGATCTCTAATCAGCGTCGTGTGAACTAAGACGGGCACCAATGGATCTGACGTTGAATGTTTGCCAGATAAGGATTCGGAAATTTTCCTCTGCAAAATAATAATACTAGTTAGCAAACCAAGTTGATTCTGATGAATGTGCGAATTTTTGGTACAGGTTTATTGATTTTTGAACCTTGGTCGTTTCATCGGCTTCACCGTTCTCGAGATTATGGGAAAGCGTGGTCGAAGATACATAAGATGTCGCACTGGGCGCTCGGCTAGTATTCATACTTGAACATACCGAGTCTTTTCTGATAGACATCTGAATATTTAAATTTCCATCGTTAACTCTTCAATTCTAAATTGACGCGGTACGATAAAAGCTGCTTTACTTCTTTGACATGCGCTTATAAAGCTTGAAAGACTCGCTCGAGCAAACAATATCTTGCTAATAGCAGCAAATAAATCAACGATCCAATGAGAAGAGAAAATTAACAAGTATTCGTTGGCTATTGTACGAGTATACACAGTATATAGTTAAAATGAAATGAACTACAGAGAAACTGATTGTCTATCTCAAGGAAAAAAAGCGTTCCCAACCAATAAATATGCGTTTTTACAAGTGGAGCTGAGAGCTGAGCGAAGCGTGAATGTTTCCATACCTCGGACGACGGCACTATTCTCGTGACTTCTCTGACAATGACCAAGACGAGGACTCGACCGCAGGCTTTTAAAACCTCAACAGCGTCGTAGTGGTCCACGCTTACGACAGATACGCCATTGACGGATAGCACTTTGTCGCCTACCCGCAGACCTGCTAAATCAGCCGGTCCCCCTGTAAAGAACACAATGATAATGCACTATTACACGGGCTGTAAATTAAATCAGTAAGTCGTTTACTACGATTCGCGAGTGTTTCATGATCGCACAATTTTCGAAACAGATATTTTATAGAGTTGATAAGAAACTTGAAAGACCCGGTTCAAACTATGTCTGTATTGCTCAGTGATGACCAAATCCAATATTTAATTCAAATTAAATACAAATTTGAAATATCTGTATTTGAATACGTGTATTTGATAGCTTTATTACTAATATACGTATGTCAAACAAAATATCCGTATTTTCAAATATCTATTTCAAAAATCCGTATTTACAAAATAATTGTATATAATCACTGCCCACCACGGTCTATACCGCGCGGATGAGGTTACAACAAGGAAAATTACCGCGCAGATCGCGAAGATCGCTCAAGGACTCTATATATTGTATATATACTGTCGTCGGAAAATCTAATAACGCCCGGTTACGACCAATCAATGAGTTTTGCGCGTATTATCGAATGTCATTTTGTACCTAATCGTTGCGCCGTAATAACAGTCGCATGAAAATTTCATCGGAACATTGATTACACCGTTCTCGATAATACGGTCCGGACCAATATATATATATATACATACATAGAGGATCGGTTTAGCAATCATCTCCGAAGGTAACGAGCGATCTACCCACAGAACCCCGAGGGGGGCAAAAAACCGTGCCATCTCCCCCCCCCCCACAGGAACGCAACAGTGTCGTTGGCCGTTCCGTCCCGCGGGATGGTCGGTGCGGCCCGTGAACCGGCGTACTCACCTTCGGTAACCCTTGATATGAAGATGCCCTCGTCGTCGCCTTTGAAGGGCGTGGATCCGATGCCACCGGCTATCGAGAGCCCAAGTCCGCCGGTCGTTCGTTCGATGTGTATCTCGTACTGCTCCTCGCGGATCTCGACCGTCGGCTCCGAGTCCGACAGTGCACCTGCAATTTCGAAATTCCCACGTCACGTATACATATACCAGTCGCTCTTATGTTGTCAATTAAAAAAAAGAATCCAACGCACTGAAGAGCGAGACGGGCCTCTTGGGCCTTTGCCTGCGCACGTACAGCCTGTACGTCCTGGGCATGTTTGGGCCGCGGCGCGGGCGATTTGTTTATAGCATCGCAATGCTGGCGGCACTATTAATCGCGAGTGACTAAGCGAGCGTCGATCGAAGAGGCAAGAGAACGCTCGCGCGCCGCGATAAGATGCAATCTTATCGCGCGTTGTATCTGCGCCTCCCCGCCACCCACCCACATATCCGAGCAGCGCTCGCCAATACCGAAAACACCGTGGCTGGTGCAGGCAAGGTGCGAGCGCGCCTCGCGTTCCACTTTCCCACTTTTGTATGTACGCACGCGCGCCCGCGTGTGTATACACGCCGCGACGCGCGTACGTTATTGCGCAAAACAGCCGTGATAAAAGCCGAGGCCGCGAGGTGACGATTCACACCGACTGTGTATTTTGTAGTGGAACAGATTCACGCGACACCTGTGCTCTCTCACTTCGTTGCCCACGTCTCTCAGTGCGCCTCGTTACGGAAAATACACCCTGAGCCCCGGGACACATGTCACCGGCAATTCATTACCGAGCGAGTTCTGTTTGATTTCCGATCGAGTTCAACCGATAGCGAGCGACTTGGAGTATCCCTCCGCGACGACGCGGCCGAGGAGAAGCCGTAAAAGCTAAATCAGGAGGTATCAAGCCCTGATCCACTTACTCTGGCTGTGTCCATCGACGTTTTCGGGCGACTCGCCGTAGCTCGAGTACGTGACGGAGCCCGGCCCGGATACCGGAGTTGCTGCTGGTGCTGGTGTCGTCGTTGACGCCGCAGCCGCCGCCGCCGCCGCCGCTGCAGCCGCAGCTTCGTCGCTCTTCTTCATCAAGGCCTGTGGACATTGAAAGGATTATTTTTTTCATTTTGTTTTTTGTTTCTGCCAATCGATGGACATTCGCGCTTGGAGAGATGATCTTTCCTTTCGTGTTTCCTCGTCGCACTCGGGTGAAACATTCGTGTTTTTAAAAAAGAGGAAATGCATCTATTAGCCAACTACGCAATCCAATACGAGTATATAAGCAACAATGCGTTGTACACGAGCTTTGTTGTTTCGTTCGCATTGGAGGGAATAACGTATATGGGAAAGAAGCTCTCGTATATGATTATTGTACATGTCGATCGGTAAGTATATATGTAATGCGGAACTTGATTATACAATACGTTCAAACAAACTATATTAATACACACACACGCGCACACGCATTTATTCACATGAAGAGATTCGAGTACTATTTTCAGTATTTACACACACATATGTATAAGTAGAGGAGAATAGGCTGTATTAAAAATGTACAATATACATAAAACTATATATCATGCTTCTGACACTTAGCTACGTATATCTGAACAAACATTCATTGCAAGATCCAAATGAATGACGAATTTCAGATGTCTACAATAACGAGTGATCGAGTAGTAGGTGCATCTGGAATCTGCTATATACCATTGAGAAAAAAAAGCAAAAAATTTATGGCAATGTCAACAGGGTAATCTAATCAATGCACGATGCCACTGAATTCGCATGCTTCTTGGTGTGGTATTCGTGTATATCTTTCCGTCTACTGTGTTGAGTAGAGAAAAAGAAGCACTGCACCGCTATATGTACACTACGCTTCGGTCTTTTTTTTTCTCTCGCTGTATTCACAAAAGCGCAAGTAACCTGAATCCGTCAAATCTATCATACAGAAAGCCACATAAAAAAAAGAACTTAAGAAAATCAAGGGAATCTCTTTTCTATTATTACGATTGAAAAATCCGAAGAAAATAGTAGGGAAGAAATTGTGTATGATGTATTATATATATAATATGCATCGACTGGCAATTATGGTATAACAAAGGAGCGGAATCGAGAGAAATAGAGAAGGGAATGAAAGCTCTACATAAACTTCCTTATTTTCTTTCTCACTTGAACTACTATTGAGTTTGGAGATGAGTGTTGATTCATATTTTTTTCGACGAATCTTTGCTTTTTTTATATTGACGAAAGAGTTTATTTTCAGATGAAATAAAAACTCCCACGATGCATTGAAGAATTCGACAACACAGTCGAGTTCGCGGTGCAACTTCCCGAGTTAAAGAAGTAGATGTAGAGGCATAAAACTCGTCGATAATAAATATACGAATAACTTCGAAAGTCGCAAAGTACTCGAGTATATGTATATAATAAAAGAACAAGTACGTCGAAGTGGAGATAAAAAGACGGAAAACAAGAGTAAAAGTAGATGTGAAAAGAAAAAAAAAGAGATAAAACACGTGTTAACGAACCGATATTGAGGAAAAGGAGGCGAGACGAGAGACTCCAGAGAGTAGGGCGGAGCTTAGTGGGGGTCGGGGGGGTTGGGCGAAGGATCGGAGAGGAGAGGAGATAGGCTAACCTGAGCGATGATGGAAGCGACCTTATCCTTGTCGATCGAGCTGTGAATACGTTTGTTTTTCAAATGGTGCGGAGTGTCGCGGCGATGCAGCCTGTTCGGCTTGCCGGACTCCTGCGCGCCGCCAGGCTCGTGCTCGGCGTCGTCGGTTATAGCGAAATCGACGTGCCTCCGCATGTCATCGGCCTCGGACTCCTCGGCGTCCTCATCATCATCCTCGTACTCATCCTCAACGCGAAGCCCAACCCTCGACCTCAACACTACCACCGAATCATCCTCTTCCTCCACCTCCTCCTCCTCCTCCTCCTGCAAACAGCAGCAGCTCACCAGCCGGCACCTCTCAACCACCTTCCTTCACCCTACTTCAACTTTCCCACTCAATCCGCTCAATCCACCCTCTTTTTTTATTCTTACGTTAGTACATGCACGCACGTGAAAATCAATCGTTGCCTCGCAGCACAGGTGTTATGTGTATATATATATATATATATATATATATATATATATATATATATATATATAGGCAAGCTGTACGGGGCGCTCTTTTCCTTACTTCAAAGCTCGCACTCTTTGTTTGCTAGGCTTATTTACTGTGTTTATACTTAATTCACAGACGTTCGTCAGCAGCGTCTTGTTCAAGGGGATTCAATCGCATGAGTATACACACACGCTCTGTCATGATTCTCATCCTCCAGTGCGAACAGAGCATTCTGTTATCTAATGTCATCTTTGTTAGATAGCGCAATTCAAATCGATATATATTCATTTCGTTTATTCTCACAAGCCAGATGTAATTTCAATTGTTTTCAGTTGTCTTACGATAAATCGAAAGTCAAAAGTGTGTCGCATATCCGTCTTCAGCGCGCCATATCAAGAGTCTAGTACACGTGCCGAACATCGCGTGAATTACTGCTAATAACCGAGCAGTTCGTCCGGTGGGTGATCTTGAGTTTAGAGCAATATACAATGACATTTTCAATATTGAGTTCCATCCCAACTATATCGCTTTCCGCGATCGAAAGTTATGCAGTTGTTGGGAGCAAATCTCGAACATTTCATCGTGAAAAGCTTAAACATATATTATTATTGCGCGTATCATAGCGAGGGTTGAGTTTAATCAATCTTTCTTCTCACCCGCGTAAGTTATTAATCGAGTTTTTATTAGCTGGCGATGAATACTTTGATATGATTATATTCCGAAAGTGAATATCGAGCAGGTATGCTTATATACATGATTAATAATGGCAGTGACAGAGCAAGCATCGATATTTCATAATCATATAAGCGTCAGTTGAGGTTAATACAGTCAGCTTCAATTCGTATATACGTTCCAACTGGGAATCAAGGCCAAGTTCAAGAGGGGATAAATTAACTTTGAACAACAGACCGAGTCGGGGTACAAAGCGTGTGTACGCGAATAATATATGTCCAGTGTAGTCTAGGCGGTAACTAATTGAGACTTATTGCCATTCTATTGTATTTACGAGGAGAACTGTAAGGTATTGAATGGGTCACGTGGGCACACAGTACCATCATTTATTCTCGGATCGCATTCAAAGCTGAATACAATCCGAAATGTCATACACATTTGCATAACAGATTGATACTGTATCGGGATTAACTCGGAAGTTACAAAAAACGGATAAAAATTGACCGATCAAGTACAGTTTAATTAAAAAAAAAGTTTAGAATTTCGAACTTTACAATGGATCGTCATTTCTAAGTGTGAAAGAGACAATCGCGATTCCGATCTGAGGTGTGTGTGTGTGTGGGAGGGGGGGTCCAAAAAGCCGCATTACGAACAAATACTACAAATACTTGTATACAGTGCCATGTAAATCGAGAGCTAGAGCGACGGGGGCGGGGTCCGAGTAGCTTCACACATATCGTACATAAGGGGTAAACAAAGAGCGTTCGTTTAACAGTAAGGAACAAGGGTGCCCATCTCTCGGAAGATATCAATGTATAATGCACGAGACAGGAGGACGTGTGTACATGGTTTCGTTGTTCAACTTTGGTCGAATGCACGAGTCAAAGTCGAAAGTGGTATATAGTAATATGTATATATTGTATAAAACGTGTGAGTACGCTACTCTGCGGCGCGTCGGAAGCAGCTTTGGGGTTCTGAGAGTGACGGAGAGAGAAAGAAGAGGAGAGAAATGAGTGATAATGGGACTTACACCGATGGCCTCGGGCTTGCTGGTGATCGGGACAGGTGCGCCGGAACTGCCGTTCGCCGCCGCCGCTTCCGGCTGGTGCTGTTGGCGCGAGGCCACCTCCGCCTCGATGAACGAGCGGCTCTGATCGGCTGGCTCGTCCTGCAGCATCGGCGCGTCCGTCGTCTCGGACCTGTCCAGCCCGAACGTTTGAGACACGTCCTGCATTTCAACATCAGCCCGTTTAATTTGGCCCGACCCTCGAGTCTGGCTCGAGCTTTTATCGTTAATAGCGCACATACAACCGGCAGACACTGCCGATCTGCTCTACGTTGCCATAGCAAACGGGGTATACGTGTATATATAGATATGGATAATATGAATAATCTCAAATTGTACGTGGAACAATGGATACTGACCTGCTCGTCCGCTGACGCGGAACGACTGTCGTTCTTTCCCTTGCTAAAGAGCTTGTGAGCCTTAGCTTTCAGCTCTTTCGGATGAGGAGTGTTCTGTCTCACGAACGGAGTCTGTGGGAAACATCGTTTTCACTTATATTTAAGCATGCCATATATAGATATCGCTACTTTTACTTTTGCTCTATGCCTCTTCCGCCTTCTTCTTCTTCTTCTTCTTCTTCCTCCACCTCTTGTTAGCCAAGATTTTCATCAGCGAAATCATTACTTAACGCTTGGTTGGTTACTCAGTGAATTAGTTTTGGTGGAGGTGTTAGTGGGGGAAAATTAGTCTCTGGTTATATTCATCTAGATATTCATATACTCGTGTGCCGGTTATTTAATGTGTATGTGTGTGTGTTTGTCTGTGTGTGTATGGTCAGTGGTGGTGCTAATATCAAATTTGTCAATAGTCTGACGTGCTGTATAGATATATATAGATGTATCTCATGCAGACTTTATATAGCACAGACTCACATTTATATTATATATCTATCTAAGATATGTATCAAAAGTCTTTCACTACATGGGGGGCATATCGTATCGTCAGTGCATTACCGCATAACAACTATAACATAAAGATCAAATAACGAAGATACACTAGATACCTTAGAACCGTTAATTGCTCACATGGTACCACCGAGGCACCAAGAGAAGACAAACCAAAATTTAACCTGAAAAATCATCACTATTCTAATTTTCATAAATTTCTGATTTGTTTTTTTTTTCAACGAATCGTGCAGGTCAATGTGACTCGA
The DNA here is from genome assembly GCA_020882725.1 of Aphelinus certus. Taxonomy (NCBI): domain Eukaryota; kingdom Metazoa; phylum Arthropoda; class Insecta; order Hymenoptera; family Aphelinidae; genus Aphelinus; species Aphelinus certus. The sequence goes on from CM037084.1 coordinate 59,277,895, forward strand.
TTAACTAATGAATGTCCTAGAATGAAGAATATTCATGAATGAATGAACGAATAGATGTTCTAGAGTGATCATTTATACCAGAGGATATAACACTCGGTAAATCGCTTTGGTAAAAGTACGATTACGAACGCGTTTGATCAATGTCACAAAGTATATATTATGGATGAAATAACCGTGTGATTTTTTAAGCGATTACAAAGTTTACGCGAAAAAAGACGGATAAAAACTTCAGCGATGTGCCAATTAACGAGGGACTAAGCGAAAAGCCAACGAAGAGATTGCAGTATTGCAATGAAGATACGATACGCAAGAAAGAAAAAAAATTTATATATGAATCAAATCCCTCGCAAAACATTAATATCTGTCAAGTAGCTAATACACTCAATATATATAGTATACATCCGAGGCGAGTGTGTGATACGGTATAGTCACGCGGCTGTCGCGCGGACAACAGAGACAAGCAGATCGCATGAGACCTGTATATATATAGCTGAGCTGAGCGGCATCGCTTCCGGCCCATCACGTGTGTGACTAACAGACCGAGTAGCTGCATATACATATGTATATACGTACAAGTATAATAAAAAAAAAAGAAACGTAATAATAGCGTGTAGCCTCGAGGTGTCGTTGGTTAACTAGTGCGCGCGAGTGTGTGAGTGCATGCAGACGCTGCTCGGCTCCAGCACAGATATAGTTGAGAGAGGGAGAGAATTGAGAGGTGGATAGAGATATAGACTGTGTCTCCCCGCGGACGGGACGTCGGGCTGGTGTATACCAAGGAGGACGAGGAGGACGAGGAGGAGGAGGAGAAGGGAAGCTCACCTCCTTGTCGGCTTCGGGCGCCTCGTCCGAGAACTTGACGCTGTGGGTCCTGGACTGCTCGCGCTCCGACCAGTTCTCCTCGTCGCTGCCGCTGCCGGCGTTCAGCTCGCGCATCTCACCGCCGGCGTTCACCGACACGTTCTGCCGCATTCCCGCCATCATACTCAGCCTCGAGCTCTCTGCGGACACGGGTTAACAAACACACAAGTCAGATCATGGAATTTTCGTTTTCCGAACGAGAAAAAGCCTTTTCCCTCCCTCCCACGTGCATTTGTGATCGGACGATTGACCTTAATTAAGAGGCATCTTGATCAATTTCGTCCGATTGAATAACGCGCGCCATCGGACGGAGCGTGATTTTAGCGTTGGAATTTTCACGACGGACACAATCGGCCGTGCGATCTCGCTCGTAATACCGGCTGATTCAATCGGTAATTGGGACGCGGTCGGAAGTTGACACCGTTATATGCCCGGTCGAATCGGACGGCGAGCGAACGAGCATTCCTACGCGGAGCGTGACTCAGTCGGTCGTATGAGGAAAAACTCGGCTCTATTCTCAATTGAATAATCATCCGAATCAAGGGGGGGAGAAGAGGACTGATTAATCTCATCTTCCCATACGAAATCGAATGAAATCCCAATTGTGCCAGTGAATCACTTTCGCCAATATATCTCATTGTGTGTGTGCGCGCGCGTATCAAATCCGCTCGCTTCGACTCTGTGATGATATTTAAATTGAAACATGTATGAAAAGCAAGTATGACATCACGCGACGGTGTATCAAATCCCACGACAAGGCATTAGCAAGCAGCTAAGGAAGAGCAAACGATCCGTCGCGATTATGAAATCGCGGAGGTAGATAGTCGCGCGGCGCGCGTACTCACCGTCATTGGGATACTCGATCTGCGGCAGGAGGAAGCAGGTGAGCACCTCCTGGCCGGTCTCCTCGTCGACGTCGGTCTGGAAGGTGAGCATCGGCTGGGCCTGGTTCTCGCTGAGCCAGACGGCCTTGAGGCTGAGGTTGACCAGGGAGTAGGGCAGGTACTGCAGCCTGTTGCCCGACACGTCGAGGACGTGCAGGTCGGTGCACTGGCCGACGTCCGCCGGCAGGTATTGCAGCTTATTGTCTCGCAGCGACAGGACCCCGAGTCTCTTCAAGTTGCCTGCAATCAGACGCGCAAATATATATAGCGCTCGCTTAATTGCCAGCAGCCGGCTCTCCAACGGATTCCAATTCAACTTGTGCGCGCTCGCGCTGCACTCGTAGACTCGTTTTAAATGGATGAGCTCTCTCTCTCTCTCTCTCTCTCTCTCTCTCTCTCTCTCTCTCTCTCTCTCTCTCTCTCTCTCTCTCTCTCTCTCACACACACACACATTGTTCGTATTGTCTGCGCCGTGTATTCTCTTTCTCGTTATCAACCCTACTCGGCTACTGATCGTTCCGAGTTGTCGAGTGCAGGAAAAGCTCGTTTAACGGACGAATGAATTTCACAAGGCCTTCGGCGCACGCGTGAGACGTTATTCGGCTCGAGAATTTTTCCTCTGAGCTGTTTGTTTACTGCGCGATTGAAAAATTCTTACGGTATTGTCGAGATTTCCCATGGCGGAGTGATTAATTTTTCCCGCACACAGAGCTTTTGTACGGATGCGTCTAGAATAACCAATCGCGATTAAATGAATACAGACATTGAGTGTTTATCGGTCGTATGGCGGGCTTCGTGAATATTCATCCAAACCCATCGAAATTGGGACGCTGAATATTGAAAAATCGAATTCGGGATTCTTTTGCACGGCGCAATGTTGTAAAGTATTATGAATAAGTTATCATTGTGTCAAAGAAAAACGAATCAAAGCGATATTAATATTCTATCGATTTTCAACATTAGCAATATGTGATTAAATGAAGGTGGCAAAGTTCATCGAATAAATATTGAAACGACGACAAGAAAGAGTATACGCATGTGAAACGAATCATGTACGAGTAAGTTATCCAAGTTAACGAAAATGAATTTAAACTTGAACAGTATATGCACCTAATATACCCTGACGGGTCACCGACTCTATTTTAACAGCAGCATGAAAATTACATTTTTGACATTGACTCTTACGGCGAAAATCCACAAATCACTTCTAAATAGAATATAAGAAACATAGAGAAAAAATCGGAGTAATAGGGTTTCGTGAGATGATGACAGTATGCTCGCGAAAACCGAAGTTGTCGGAGACATAAAAACATAAAATCGAAAAAAGTAGATGGGTGACTGATGGGATGAATTTGACAGGTGTTTACGTACACATCTTGCCTAATTATAGTATATTTCTTTTTTTCAACCGGATGTAACGGTTAAAAAGATTAAATTATTAAATTATTATTGAATTATTATTTAATTATTTTTTTTCTAAGTTTAAAGTGATAGAAATGAGAAAACGATTTGGAGCCCCCAAATCCGCAGGGCCAAAAACGCCAAAGCTAACTCAAAATTAAGGCATAGGAATAAAATAGCATACCAATTTCCGTAGGCAGTGACTGCAGGCTATTCCTGTCGACGTTGAGGTTGCTGAGATTGACGAGGTTGCCTATCGTGACCGGCAGCTCGAGGAGGAAGTTCTCGGTGAGTATGAGCTCCTGTAGATTGACGCAGTTGCCGATGTTGGCGTTGAGCACCGAGAGCCTGTTCTGGTCGACTTTGAGTATGGTGAGGTTGCGCAGCTCGCCCAGGCCGTCGGGCAGCTTCTCGATCACGTTCTGCGACAGGTGCAAGTCGGTCAGCGACTCCAGACCACCAATCTCCTCCGGCAGGTCCTCCAGACGGTTTTCCGACACGTCCAGGCACGCAAGAGTCTTCAGGTCGCCGATCTCCGGCGGCAGGTGCTGCAGCTGATTGTGATCCAGCCACAGCTCCTGCAGCGCCGACAGCTGACCTATGTGCGCCGGCTGCAATTAGAAATAGGCAAAATTGGATTACACGCAATTACAAGGGTACAATTTTCGCGTCGGTTCGGCGAATTTTGAATTTTCACGTGTAGTCCCCCGCAGCACACGCCCGGCACGTTTTTCTTTTTCACGCGAGTCTAAATTTACGATATTTACGACGAGCAAATTTGTTTCGCGCGATAAGTCAACCGTTGTATTCGCGATAATGAAATCGTATAAACAGTGAATTATGGCTTATTTTTTCACGCGGAAAGCTCACGCAAGCCACGATTACTATATATATGGAATTAATCGCGTCGTGTATGGATTCGACTTCAAGATGTAATAACTCCCATAGTCTGCCAATCGAATAAATCATTCTTGTCTTCTCGCGTGATTTAAATACGCGACAGGAGATTCAAAAATGAGATACGCTGTTTACACTTATATTAAAATTCCGATTACATGGATTTAGGAGTTCCGCGTGAAAGCAAAGATGAAGTTTTTGTTTGATTTAATTTTCTATCCCGTTAACTTTTACGCAAACTCTGCAGATAACGCCGGGGACTTCGATAAGCTTAGGACGCGTGAGGGAACGAACAACGAAAACTAATTAATTAGTCAATCAACTCGGATCGTAAGAGAACTTACCAATTCTTCGATGTCGTTATCTCCTAGATCTAGCCTCTCCAACTTTTGCAGCTGCGAAAGACTCTCGGGTAACGATTTGAGCAAGTTTTCCCGGAGCTCCAGCGATTGTAGTGCTTCGAGACTGAAATAGAATAAGGTGTACTGTTTAGTCATTTTCGGGCAATATACATTAATCTAGTTCGATTTCCGGGGAAAAAAAACATGTGAATTTAGAAAACAGTCGGTTCGTCGGACTGCTAACGCAATTGCGTAAGTAAATACTATGAAATAAATGTTTTATGTTAACAATTTTGAACACAAACGCGGGAAAAAATAATCAGGGTATCCCTCGAATATATTCGAGACGACATATGAGATGACAATCAAATATAGTATCTATTGGATACTAGACAAACTTGAAGATTCAAATTAAAGTTACGACCAGCAACATTTTGTTACAAAAAATTTTTCTCAATAACTCACCCTCCAAAGTTTGGCGGCAGCTGTGACAGTGACATATCGTTGAGGCCAAGGACTGTCAAATTCCTCAGCTCCACGAATCCGGAAGGAAGCCTGAAAACGTGATACCTCAAGCTTATCTTCTACTACATAACGAGCCTCTGAAGCATGCTGCTTTATGAATTTTGATAAGACGACACTCTTGGCTAGCTCTATACAAATCTTGCATGCAAATATTTCGCTTCCAAAATTTACTAATGCAGTTTGGAAAAAAAGGTAGAGCTCCGAATTCGTGCCACAATAAAAAGACGGACAAGTACAAGCATGTAAAACGGGTTTCACTTGTCATTTTTATTCGTTGGGAAAGCTTCAATATTTGAAAATATATTTTGTGTTATTTTCAACGCAAATCCAGGGATTAATTTATTAATATAATGACCATTTTAATTATCGAATATGATTGAAAACATCGGATAAACACTGAAATAAGGAAAAATAATATTCATCATTATTTGTTTTGAAGGCTTGCTTATGAAATGTGAGGAGTTGTTAATCGATTTTCTGAACTAATTTAAATCAGCTTTCTGTAACATTTCTCACCAAGGGATTTTTCAATTTACTTATAATCTGAAAGCAATATAGTATTAAAATTAATCACGGAATTTCTTTTATCTTTCACGATGGAATAAGTAGTGTCTTATCGGAAGTAATTTTCCGTGAGAAAGAACTAATAACGGAATTTTCTACTCGAAATTAGCTTTCTCTATGAACGGAATACTCGGTTACCAGGCGAAACAAAGAAAAATGAAATAATCGATTTTCATTGATCACTTTAAAAAATCTCAGTAGCAAGATAAATATTCAAATCACCTGGGGATTGGATTGCTGCTGAAGTCGGCGATTTGTAGGGAGCGCAGATTTTTGATGTTCTCAGGAATTTCTGGTATGTCTGTAACAAAAAAAATGTCAAGTTTGAGACGTTAATCAACTTCAATTGACGCAATTGGCTGGACGCACACACGACACACTGTGCATTCTCGACACGCAGACAAACACCTGCACCTCACGTCTCCGCCTCGTTAGGGAAGCAAAAGGAATTTCACATTTCCGACCTCGAATAGATGTCCCCATGAATAACATGGCGCTTCTTTGGCGCATTTTCCGCTATGATATACCCAACTATGATCGAACTTCTGATAGAAATCATCATTAATAGTGGAGTCTGATGTCCAATTTATATTGAAACTGAAAAATCTATCCACGGCTTAGATTTAATGTGGCATGTCTTCTCTAGCCAAGAAATTTTGCAAAATACACTATACCCCAAACAGTGTTTGGTCAAGGACCAAAGCCCTCATAAAATGGAAAGTTCGAATCGATTTTCATTAAAGCCCCCTTCGATTCTACTTTTTTTTTGCCCGTATAAAATGAGAATCGACATACCGAATCAATAATCCGTTACGGGATTCGCGGTTTTGTCCTTTAACAATATTTTTTTTTAATCTTGCACGTGTATACTCTTTTCTTTTCCACGTCGAAAACAACCTCGTCCTACTGGTTTATCTTGCTCATTAGTGCTTACATATATTTTAAGCATACTCTTCACACCGCAAAACATTTTCTAAATTTAATTAGCTGCAAAGTCACGTATCGCGTATACCACGCGGTAGCCTACGAGAAAAAAAAACACACACACACACACGAAGACAATATATGTATCTCAATCAACATTAATCAGTGAGAGGAACTTGGCGAAGGGGAGGGGGCAAGAATCTATTCCCTGTTGAATGTCTTCGAAGCGACTAACACGCGACGTCGCGATGTTCATGATTAGGACGACATATAGAGCAGAGTGTATAATGAGGCTTCGGTCTTAAGGCTTCTGTCGGCCGACATCGCGGTGCCCAACTGTTTTGAAAATCCTTCATTCATGAAGCGCCCGGGGAACTCTTACAGTAACGATCAACAGAAGCCCGTCAAAGAGAGAGAGAGAGAGAGAGAGTCAGAGCAAAAAAAAAGGTGAGGGAGCGCGCACGAGCAATGAGTCAGCAAGGCGGAGCCAGTTTCTTCATTTATTCATCGAGCGAAAATGTCAATTTGCCACATTCCGATCGGAGCGCGTCGAGAGAGCGAGAGAGAGAGAAGAGAGAGAAATTTCGATTCAGAATTTCTTTTTCTTTGTACGTTATGTTGTACAATCAACCATTCATATATAATCATAGAGCAGTCGAATCTCCGGTAGGATTTTTAGGAACAACGTAGATTCAGAGTATATTTGCAGTTCGGTATGAGTTTTTTTTTTCTACGCATCATAAGACATTAGCAAGTAGTAAAATAAGAGAGAGAGAGAGGATATGCGTATATGTACAGGCTCGTGCGTACGTTGAGTTAATCATCGGATGCCTGGGCGAGCTGTGCGACGGATCTCGCGTATATACGTGCACGCGCGTAATACGCAGCGTAACCAAATTGGCCGATAACAGAGCACCGTCACCGCGGAGGCTTTGTTTTAGCAAAATTTGCGAGGCGAGGTTCATGCACTGGCTCAGAAACAGACGTAATTCATTTATCGGTAGCTCGTTCATCATAAGTAGTTTACGTCGAGATTTTTTTGTGTACACTAACCGGAAAGTGATTTTTTTTTTAAATTCAGTTAATTAAATGATGCTCGAACTATTAAAAAATTTTTATCTGAAACTATTTTACGGAAGGACGATTTCTTGTAACCAATTTTTACAGCTGATTTTCCGAGGACCCTCTTGAGGGTTTCGAACGTAAAAATATTTTTGTACACCTTAATACAAATTAGAACAAAGTCTCAAAACTTCATTTTCATTCATTACGCAGTGATCGAGAAAAAAAAATCGCCAAAAAATTAGCTTCGTATTTCAGTGCTAAATCGTTCAATTATACCAACGTATTACCCCCGACAATTTGGAGTGATCAGCTTGATGAATGATGAATCCTCCGTTGTTCGAGATTCACGTTTACAAGCATCGCCGCTTCTCATATAAATACATTTATGATGATTAAATTTAGCGCGAGGTAAGACTTATTCAACATTTAACGATTCGCGCGAGCGGCGATTCAACTGGAAAGCTGCGAATGATATTCCAAACGATCGTCCGATCCCGAGTTGCTCGCGCGCGCGGAGAGCATTAGGTGTTAATTAAATTCATGAATTTAATCAATCGCATTTCAAGGCGGTGATTTATACCGCTAATACACGACATAATATACACCAACGCGTCCGACGCAATTCCCAAAAAAGAAAACAAAAAAAATCAAAGGGAATCCTTCCCTCTGACGTCGACTCGAGCGAGACGAGTTCCAGGTCCACCGACGAAAGGAAAAAAACCGCCAAACTCGTTCGAGCGAATTTCATAACCCTTACACCGTTGAGTTATTGTTGTTTGGCGAGCTCGTGCACGCGCGCCTCGACCAGGGCTTTGATCTCGAGGCGCCGAGCCTGATAATACGCGCGATTTCAGGATTCTTATGCGGATTAATTGAGGCGAGAGCGATAAACACCGGCTAACGGGGCGGCAAAAGCCCCGCGAGCGATGTATGTACGCGGCTATACTCTTCGCGCCCACGCGCCTCGTCCGCTCGCTTCTGATATGCCACCACGTGCCTGCCGCGTAATTCTCGCGCGCTGCTCTTGGATATAAGCAGTTCCTCGGGAAACAGAGAGAGAGCGAGCGAGCCGGTGTATTTATATACGCGCGTATGCGAATCGATTGAGCTTTCGTTAATGTGGAATGCCAAGCCGAGCAGCAGTGATTCGGTATTCCAAGAGAACCGAACGAGCGCACACTGGGAAGAGAAAAAAAAGTGCTTTGTGAATTATGCGGAGCGTTTACACAAGGTGTATTACGTTCTCAAAATTCACTACATTTTTGGGAATTTAACTATGTTCTTTTTGTGAAACCAAGTAACTTATACCGTCATATCATGTTCCACTACATTTTTCAGCAGATTCTACCAAGTGTACAGCGGAAAGAAATGTATTTTATGTTACTCGGTACATAAAATGCCATTTCACACACTTGCGCGTTGCTTAAATTGCCGGTTTATGAGCTCCCGTAACATAAAATATTGTATCCAACTGATGCTTTCAATTTTAAACACTCTCGTGAAAGTGTAAAACGCGACTTAACAATTTTATGCACTATTCGATTTGCGAGAACTGAAAATACTAAAATTAGATATTCAGATTAGTAACGTTTCATATAAAAATTACTACAATAACTCATTTCGATCGAAAAAAAAATTACAACTTTGCATTTGCATTAATAGCGGATACAATTGAGCTCTTCCAAATTCTAATCTATCAAACTATTAAGTATTTTATAACCATCCCGCGAAAGTTGATGAACCATTTCTAATGTAGGGAACATATGGTATATCAAGTACAATACTATAAAAGTGTCAGTTGAAATGAAATGTTGCCAGTTATCATGGATGCGACTTGATTCGTGATACCGACTGTAATTCTATCGAATCAGTGGTTCATCTGTTTGTTAAACAAACGAAACTAATTTTACAAACTCTCGTGCTTTTCTAGTGGGATTCGACAAAATCATATCGCCTCCAATATTCCTACGATATAGTATTGTTAAATTGAAGTAGATTTTACAATGCTTATTTTCAGTGCAGTATAGGAGATACACACCGGAATGGTATATAAATACGATGATATCCGTAGTCTATGAGTTGGAAAAAATAGCCTATATCTATCTGTTGACCGTGACAATGAAGAATGAGAAATATTTCCAAAGATAATCGCGTTGGAATTTCCTCGTTCGAGCTCCATCACTTTAGCGCGCAACAGTTCCTCGATTCGATCAATCTTCATACTTCGCATTCGAAAACTCTCGGATAGAGATACAGAAAAGTTGAGTAAGAAGGTAGGAGGCGATCGTTATGCATTTAGATGTTAGTTTCAAATACAAAAGTATTCTACGCTTGTCCGAAGTTTTACGCATCTTGAGAATAATGATCTCGATATCAATTTCACGGAATCCCGAGAAAAGGAGAAATGGAGAGTATTAGTCCGCGGAGACAATTGAATCGAGGGAAAGGAAGGCAGTAAGTAAATAACGAACGCATATAGCGCAAGGAGTCTCTTAAAAGGAGTCGCTGCCGTGCAGCCGTATATATACACGTATATATATCGTAAGATCCATTGCGAGCGCGAAGGCCTCGCTTCTTTTCTCATTTTACGTAAGTATCCGCGCGATGCTCTTGAGAGACACTTGCGAGCACTTGAGCGATTTAAAATTGCGATCCGTCAATAAGCGTTATTTCTATCTGTTTTTCCGCGGAGGACGCATCAGCCATTGGCCGAGACGAGCTCGGTTTCTACAAGGAAACGCGCGCGCGAGTCTGCTATTCTCTCCCCGAGCGAGAGAGACCCGTATATAACGTCGCGCACAAAGGATACACGCGCGCAATTCATTGCGTTGAGTAACTTGTTGCAGGTGCGAGAACTTATGAGTTTTCGTCTCGTGCCGGTTACATAATAATCATCCGCTACAGTTTGAAAATTTACTGGATCTCGTTGCAAGTACAAATGCTATGGTTACACGGAATCTCCCTTGAAACAGCTTCCGAGCTAACTATATTCAGCTAAGCCCAGCGACTATTACAATAAGGAATAATATACTCTCTTGAAACCTTACAGTTAAAAGCCAGTGTATGAAAGTGAAAAATCACTGTAAGAAGCTGAACTGGTTGAATGGAATTGCAGCTGATTTTTCATGTAATCAAAGGGAATTCTCATCACTCTAGTTCCATGAGATTTCGTAGCAATAATTTTTAAATCAATTTTGCAGTAAGTTCAGTAACATATTCACTTTACATTTAGAGGTGAACATTTTTGATATAAAAATTCATCGAGAAAAAGTGAAAAGTGAAAATAACTGCGGTTCCATTCAATCACTCATCGTCCAGATTCTTACAGTGATTTTTCGCTTTCGTACACTGGCTTTTAACTGTAAGGTTTCAAGAGAGTATATTATAGTATATTGTAATACTCGCTGAGCTTAGCTGAATATAGTTAGCTCGGAAGCTGTTTCAAGGGAGATCCCGTGTAACCATTACATTCGTACTGCAGTGAATAAGGTTTTAAGAGAGTAATTTCTCGGTTGTATGAACGCGCGGTATTACACGCACGAGATTAGTGAATACACACCGGTAATATAATATACATATTGTTACAAGATAAACGGTTAGTTCGCTGAATCGCGTACTCGTAAAGAGCTCGAAAAATATCGGCGAAACCTGGGCGTTGAGTTTGTCAAGAGATCAGTTCGTTCGACATGTCTCGGGACAACGAAAGCTCGCAACGTTTTTTTCAAGTGTCGCCATGTGGGTTCCGTGAAACTCGGGCCGCGGTTAAACGAAAGTCAAAAAAAAAGAAAAAAAAGGAAAAAGGTCGGAAAAGCACGAGAAGAAGAGAGAAGGAAACGAGACGACGAGCGCGTGTAATGACGGTATATAGAGTTCGCCGCCGCGGCCAGTGATACAGCGAAGCGTGATTCCGCCGAGCGAGCGCGCGCGCATGTGACGACGCGGCTTTTTCCCGAACGGTATACAATATATACAGTGCGCAAGTGGAGAGAGTCGCGCGTACTTGAGTACCCGGGGCACCAGTCGCAATTTTATAAATGCTCATCTATATATTATAGCGTCGACGCGACTGGAACATAAATGTGAACTTGGACGCGAGTACTCGGGGATGAGCAAACTCGTGTTTGATTCATTGAGTGCGACATACCGAATATTTTCCTCTGATCAAATTATTTGGACAAATTGAATTATAAAGTATTTAGATATATGAAACATTTGTATTCAATAATTACTTGCATTTAATTACTCATCACTGAAAGTACTTGAACATTCGTATTGACATTTTTTATACTCTTCCTCGGTCCCGATCATATTTTAAGCTCCGCGAATGTGGAGCGAGAGATACGTGGAATACTTTCTTTCAATTCGCATGTAATGCCGTATTTAAAACAAAAAAAAATCAGTCTCTAGAGTGACGAATCTCGTTCGGTGGAACGCGACGAATATGCGCATCAGTGGAACGCACGTGAAAAATGATATTGCCGTAGTTTTATCAAGAGTCGAGGAAAAAGAAGGAAAAAAAATCCGTTTGTTCGCTCGGTCGCGAAACAGAATCTCGAAATGGGGCGGTGGATCGCGCGGAGCTCGGTTGAACGCAACAGCTATACACTGCAGTATCAAAAAGAAAAACAAAAGACGTCTGTGCTTCTTCGCGTCGTATTCGTCATAGCCCATGTAGCGAACAACTCAAAGGGAGCACTCGAGGAACAGCACTCGTGAATTGACAAGGAGTATTACAACTCGTAAATCGACAAGGAGTATTACAACCCTTGATCCGTCCAAACCGTCAAACTGCCGCAGCTCTTGGTTGTTTCTCGCCGGTGATCCGGTTAGAGCTCCTCGAGAATCGCGGGATTATACACGGAGTTTAGGCACCTCGACGGATCGCACCAGCTGCAGCGTCCGGACCTTGACACTTATATCTCGCGGCCGCATTTGCCCGATTGACGCGCCGCTATCTCTTTTGCATAATAGGATAGCCGCTCGCCATTTAAATTAATGAGCTGCGCTTTTCGCGTGTTCCTCTCTTTCCACGGCTCGCTTCTTTTTCACCACCTCGGGGGGGGGGGGGGGGGGGGGGACGAAACTTTTAATCTCGGCATCGAAGTATGTTTCGCGCGATGAGAGAGATTTTTCTCTCCAACCGCTCTCCGTTGCAGTTTGTGTATATATTTTTTCCTCCGGCCTCCGTCGAGGGCGACGCTCTCTTTCCATTCGTACGCGCGCCGACGACGAAATTTCACGAGGTGAACGGAGGGACACCGATTGTATTATTTATCATATGCTTTTGTAATAAATATAGACTGACGAGCTGCTGGTAAACCTTGCTAGAGTTTACAATATGTCATTTCCCACATCCCCTTGGGAATGGTCCTCAAACATCGTCTTTTCGTCTTTCAATTTTTTAACAATTCAGACGTCAAGAAGAATCGTACACTGCAGTGTCGATCGTACCGGTATATGATTTTCACGGATGTGCGCGGGATGAATTATGATATTTTGACGAGTCACTTCCGGCGGAGGATATCAAGATCGGAAGAGCTCGTGCTAATAATATTTCGATTTGAGCAGTCACGCCCCGATAAAACAGAGCATCGATTATCCGCCGCTTCACCTGTACTTCGAGGCGTTTATCGCGGGGCACGTGCGGGCGCGTACGTGTGTATACATATATTGTTATACGTATATGCGTGGGGGAAAGCGGCCGCCGCGCACACCGCGCCTCAGTCGTATGTGTATACGCCCAATGAAACGTCGGGACGATAATGAGAAGTCGCGGTCGACGAACATATTTGGGAGACCGCGAAGCCGAGCTGAAATTCGTCTAGATTCATGGAGCAGTAAATAATTGGCAAAGTTTTATGCGAGTTATTCGTAGTGTTGTTTTTTAATTTGGTCTCAATGTGGTTGGTTATATAATTCGAATAATTTTTAGATTACAATTATCATAGCCTACACGTAGAGATCGAGTTGTTGAAATTACTTTTGAGAGATTTTTCCTAATGAATATCAATTTCTCAAGTTCGTAATTAACATCAATAACTAGAAAAATTATGTTTCATCAATGATGATAGTCCATTAAAGAAACTGACGAATATTAATATCAAAAAGTTAATGACTCTATCCCCTGGTATGAAGTATGATTCATTTAACTGATACTATCAGCAATTCGGAGTAATGCTTCTAGTTGATTATTATAATTAATCTAGCTTGTCCAAGAGACTAATGCAACTTGGCACAAGATTTGGATGTTAAAATTACTATTTTTTCTAGTGTAACAGTGACGGAATAGGGTCAGTATGACAACGTTGATAGTACATTCAGAAGAGAATACAAAAAATATGGTGATTCTTCATTTTTTTTTGTAGTTCTAATTATTCATTTCTTCTGAAAGTTACTGTTAACGTCGTCATAATGGCCTTCAGTCAGTGCGTTACTGAAAAACATTAGTAAATTTCACAACATGATTTCTCTCCGCGTAGTACACTGTACATCCGTGTAACGTTAATTATCACATGACGAGCGTTATTAAGCTAATAAAAAATCACAATAATCATTGTTTTCTGTAAAAAAAAAAAAACAACGGAACCTGATGAATTAATAAATTTGTACTTAATACGATGATTATTTTTTACGATTATTATTTTTCATTGAGAAATATTTTAATTATTTACAACGGAATGATACAAAAGAATTCAACTATTTGTTACTCTGGAAAACGCGCACGAGCGTAAAAAAAGCTCTAGATTTATTGTGCGATTTGCGGCTGGCTCATCTACTATCTTATTATAGATCGATTTGACAAAGCAATTGCACTCGTTTTTGCTCCTATCCATCCGCGCGTCGATTATGGAACGACGGAACGTCCCAACTCATTTCCAACCTGATGGCAAAATGGCCATGTGCCTTTGCAAAGCTATACTACCGCACACATATATATACTCTGGTCGGTAAGTATTATACGCGAAAATCAACGGTGCGATTGAAGATGGGAAGGATATGGTGCATCGTGTATATGGATGATTCGTTTCATATTAGCTCTCGGCGGAAATACGTCGCTTCAATCCTCTCCGCGTGCTCCTATTCGTCCCTCTTAATTAAAGGGAATAATTTACTCAGACACCGAATAGATGCAGAAACGCAAATCGAGAGTGGAAACTCGATCCGCACGGCATAACTCATGGTAAATCGCAAACCGAGTCGAGTAGGTGCGTGTGTGAGTCTAGACTCCCTTTTATGCGCGAATACTTGAAAACGCATTACTTAGTCGATGTTGGTTTTTTTTTATCCTACACCAATGAATATACGCGATCAATTAGACCGTCGATTCTTCTGATTACTCATTAGCGGAAGAAAAGAAAAAAAGGCATGTAGAAGCGATCCTTCCTATAACGAACGGTCTACTCGTCATTGAGAAAATGACGTAATCCAGATAAACCGGCAGTACTCGGTTTTACGCCACGAGCTCGCGAAAATGACGCGGGATCTCTCGCGCAGGTGTAGGTTTAGCTCGCGTGTGCAGTATATAGTCGAGGCATTTCGAGAGCGAATTCACCCCGGTGCGAGAGCGCGCGCGCCGTGCTGTGTCTCTCCCTGTCCCCTCCCTCCTCCCCCCGCCCCACACCCCTCCCGCATACACACGTTCCGCTTAGTGCTTCCCACATTACGAACGACCTACTTTCGGGCAGCCAGTGCTCGGAGAGGCGGTGCGCTGCTGAAGTGTGTGTGTGTGTGTGTGTGGTGACGCGAGCACGACAGGGGATTTTTTCTCCTCCATTCTTTTTCGCGTTTTGTTCTTTCCGCCGTTCTTATATTTTTTCACCGCGCTGAATTCCTTCGACCCTATACGAGGCACGTGACACTCTGTTACCCATAAGACCGTGGCTACCCAGACTCATATATATACTCTCTTCCGACACTCCTCGTCCATCGCTCTCGTCACGGGCGCGCCCGCGTTCGTACTCCGAGGTGTCACTCGTAAAAAAAAATGAAAACTCAAACGAAAGAGTAATTTTTTTTAATTGTAGGTCAGCGGCGACGCTCGCTTGTGTATATATACTTATGGGTGGGGGAGGGGACGTGCGGGTGGAGCTTAATCGCACGCGCACGCAGCGAGTTTCATGAACCCGTCGCATATGCGCGCGCGCCCCGTATAACCTGTTGCGACTCTGCTGACGCGGATGCGCGCATGTTAGCATAAGTATCGAAATATTGGCCGATAGGCGTCGCCACTGGCAACGAGTCAACTCACACAAACAAACTTGGAGTCAGTGCAGTGTGCAGTGGATGTCGGTGTGTCTAATATCTGGGTAAATCTTTATACGGACTACGAATTACCTGCTAATTCATATGCAACATTAGTTTTATCCATATCTCTAACAACTCCTATATAAACATCTTCATCACGTGCTCATTGTTTAAACTAGAACGTGCACTAGATAGATATATACATATCTTTATGACGATGCTCAATCTTTACAGCATTTCCAAAATTATTATTTTCATAATATATAAATCGGTAATAAAACTCATGTCAATATTTTTCTCAATCATAAATCACGAATAAAATTCAAATAATATACACGAAGATAACCTATCTATTATATCGTTTTCTTACTACTGTTTCTAGCATTTTTCTTTTTTGTAATTATTTTTTCAATCATTTACTAACACAGATTCATACTTTTCTTTCATTTTTAATGATGTTTAAATATAGAAAAAAACACGTTCCGAATAAATAGAGATTTACATCATTGATCAACGGTAATACGTTATGAAATTCTATTAATGATACGTTATATTTACTCACACGCTCACGGACTCATACACACTGAAAAAGCAAAAAACGAGATTCTCTGGTTCAAGTACACGTTGCAACTGTACCTGAGTGAATTCTACGGAAATCAAGTTGTAACATGTATACGCTTAAATCGAACAATCGTTTTTCGATTACTGTAAGTTTGATGGCGTGAGTTGCCTTGTTGACAGTTGCGACGCCCACCGGCCAGTATTTCGACAAATCCTAATACGCTATATACATTTTTTTTTGCGCGAGCGAGCGTGAAATATGTGCAGCTGAGTATAAGGGCGCAGCTGCTCTCGTAGACTGCGCTCGATGAGTGATCACGTTCGTCAGCACGGAACATCGCTCCGGACGGGCGTGTAAGGTCTCTTCATTTTCCCCTCGCAGGGACTGACAAGTAGGCTACAGCAGGCGAGGAAAGGGGGCAGATTCTATAGCCGCTTGTTTTGACATGCAATCAAAGTGAAATTATCTCGGGGAGCTTTGGATGTTTTGAGTTTGGGTTTTCAAGAAGCGTTCATCATGATCCAGTGATAGGCAGCAATTAAATACAAATTTTTCGATTTTCGTGTATCTTATATAGATACATGTATTTCAAAAGTCCCTATATTTCAAGCTAATATTTTCTGCAGAACTGGCATCATCAGATGATTCAACGGTTGGAGAAAAAGACTTTTCAATAACTCGAGGACGTAGACGAATAAAAAAAAGCACCGGTACGAGAAAATCAAACAAAGATTAATTGACCGATTAGAAGGAATTATTTCGTTTACGATTCCAACAATGAATATTATATATTCGAATGATGAAAAGTTAAAATCACATTCAAGTTAATTATAATATAGATAAGTTAGTAAATTGAAAAAATTAATTTCCTGATTGCAGAGACAGATTTCTAAATTGTCTAGTTAGTTAGAAAATTAAATTTCAAACCAGAGAGCGAGCATCTAGGCCTCTGACCCACTGACTTCCATTGAAAATTGTGTGATTCACGAGATTGATGCTGCGGGTCAGGTTGCGTAAGCCTGGGTTAAAATTAGTAGCAAGCCAACGGTGGAGTGAAAACTATCTTCCTTTCCCGAGAAATCGAGTTTACCCGATTAAACCGAGCCTGCACAGTCGATGGAATTAGAATACGTTCGCGTATTCCATTTCAACTCTGCTCTGTATACGAGGAATAAAAATATCCCGAATTCGAAAGAAGTTCCCGATCAAGTTTTCTCAATATTATTATTGCAAGGCTCATAAGAAGCTTCTGAATTCCACATCGACTCGACGACGCTCACCAGTTGAGTGTTTTTTTCACGTACAAATAAATCCACCCTGATTTTATGCTACGGCGCGTTTTTCATATGTATTCAAATCAAATCGAAAGCAAACAAGAATAAGTTGAAATGGAAAAAATATCGGAGGATGCTTGTACGTGTGAGTGTGTATTTGATATACACGGCGCGCAGCTTGTGCACACGTGGCAATCGTCGCATATGATATAACCTCGCTGCCTCGCTTGTCCGGAAAAATCTCATTGCAATAGCGCCCAACGACATTTCGACATTGTTTTCTATCATGGCAGTGCTCTTTGTACAACAGTCAAATAGGCAAAATGATCCAAGATCTTGGATTTTCATTTCGAAACTCTTGGAAGATTTTTGTATTATAAATTGGAAATTATAGTTGGAACAATACTGTAAACATCCCGAGTGCAAAATCACCCCAATTCACTCTCTTGCCATGAATCCTTACAGTAAAAAGCCAGCGTGTGAAATTGAAAAGTCACTATATGAAACGTGAATGAGCGATCGAGTGGAATAACAGTGACCTTTTTTTCATGTTGATACAAGTGAATATTAACACTTGAGTTCCATGAGGTTTTAGAGCTTTGAAAATATTTGCTGTCAATGTTCAGGGAACTCGAGTGAATATCCACTTGTATACTATATGAAGAATGTCACTGTGGTTTTATTTGTTTGACAATGAAAACAAATGGATAAAAAAATGGTCTCGTGAATTTTTGCTAAGGGTAAAGAGACTTTCTCGAAAGCTTGCAGTGAAAAATCACTGTGCGAAAGCAAAGAATCCATTTAAAAACGATTTGATGCAACTAGAGTGACATTTTTCACGCGATACAAGTGAATTCATACTATTCACTTGTACTATAACGTATCACTGTAATTCCATTCAATCACCTTGATACAGCGTTTTTTCACTCCGAGTACTCGTAGGAGAGTATCCAGCCTGCCGTGGAACAGCGAGTTAACCCATATAACGAAGCGTATTAGCTAATGACCGAACGAGCATTAGAATTGAAGGAGCTCACAGCCCACGCGTCAGCAGACAAACGCGTCCGACGTCGCGCCACGTGTGAAATTCACCGTATAACTCTACCACACGCGCGACTCGTTCGTCGGCGAAGCACGAAGAGGAAAAAAAAGCGGGGGAGCCGCATAATGAAAAGGAATTACACACGAGCCACGGAGCTTTGGAGCGGGCGTTAGCGCTGCACATCGTCGTCGGGACAAACTCAAATCCCAAACAAAAGTTTAATTGCACTCTACCAACTCTCGTTAGCAGTTTAGGTGCTGGTACACGTGTGCTGTATACGGCCCTGTAAACTCGACGACGACGACGAATTTGCGGGCGCACATCTTAATTAGATCGAGCGGCTCGATATATTGCGGAATAATCGGGGAGCGAAATCGAACTCTGCGGCGTGCCGGAGCTGCTGCTGTGTCTCTCTATGTGGGAACTGGCTGCCGCTGCTGCTGCTGGCTAATTACTGGTGGCAGTCGCGCGCGCGCTCGCGTTCCGTCATAATCCGGAAGCGCCAAAGTGACCGACGGCCCAGATTAATTTCCTTGATCATTTCGCGGACGCTGCCGCAGAGACTCGCCCCGCTGTTATTGCTCACGTGAATAATGGCCGCGCGCGCGAGAGAGAACCTCGTCCTTGTATATATATGAACGGTCACGGAATAGACGTGCAAAACGTGCTGCCTGATGATAAAACGATAGACAGAGAGAGAGAGAGAGAGAGAGAGAGAGAGAGAGAGAGAGAGAGAGAGAGAGAGAGAGAGAGAGAGAGAGAGCCTTTCCCACCTCGTTATGTGCTATGGAATGAAATAATCGCAACATCAGTCTGCGTTCGACCTGGCCGGTGAAACATTCTTTTGTTTGTGTGAGGGTGCAAGTGTGTGTATGCCTGTATATATATTGCCAGAGATGGGAAAATGCAGTATTGAATTCGCATTGAATGTAAAATACACAATATTTGTATTTGAAGTATTTGGAAAAATCGTATTTGAAATATGTGTAAATTACTTTATTACAAATATATATAAGATAAAATGTCTCGATTTTCAAATACTCTTAAATACAAGTATTCAGTCAATACACATTTCACAAATATTTATATCTTTAATAACTGTTCATCATTGCGGAGCCAGAGATTGTCAAATTCAGTATTTAATTCGCATCGAATACAAAAAACTGGGTGTTTTCATTTGATTAGAGTATTTGGACAAATCGTACATAATTACATGTATTTGTACTAATACTTTAATTTAAAAAATTTGTGTGTGGGCCTGGTTGAGTCGCATTTCATTCACACACGTCGCCACGCGAGAGCCTGCGCTTTCGCCCCGTATTAACATAGCTCAACTATTTAACGATCGATTCGAGTCAAGCGCGGCGCGTGTCGATTCCGCGATACATACATATACACACTTCGAGCGAGTGTGAATTTTCAATAGCGATTTCCTCACTCTCTCCCTCGCCAAATTCCACCGACTGGATTCTTGCGGGATTCGAAAATATTTCCCAACGTCGCCCGCGCGAACTACGTGTACGTGTGTGTATATATATACGCATGCTCTCTCCGAGCGAGCTGCAATTCCTCGCGTCCGTGCAGCGATCACGTATCTTTCAAATGAGAAATTCCACCGAGAATCCATATTGGTCACGAAAAATGCCGAATCTCCTTGATATTCGTGCCAGGATATGCACACAATGCTAAACTCGACTCCTATAATAATCAAATTCCTACGCGCGGGCATGAATATATCGTCGCCGGGTACACAAGTTGTCCCCCCCGGCAATCAAGACTCTCTCTACAACCGACGAGTCTATCGAGAAGGATACAAGAAAAAAAAACAAGGCACGCTGAGTGTCGCGGCGGCGGCGGCGGCTCATTATATCAGCGAATCGCATCTCGATAACGCGTGACGCAATATATATACGATCGCGTCGCGTGTATGTATAAAAGGACTCGCGGTGCGCAGGAGAGAGAAAAATCGCGGGTGGGGGAGGTATGGTAGGGGTAGGAAACGAATTGTCAGTTGATTCGATTGGATCCGCGCGGCGTTGTCATTTTCTCTCTCGCGCGCGCCGCTTCCTGCTCGATCGGGCTCGCGCCCGGCCATTGTTCCCCGCCGGCCGATTATGCCCGGCTCCAACGAGAAAAGATCCACACGCACACGAGCACACAATCGCTCGACGGCTGATGGGTTCTCTTTATATTCGCGGGCAACCCACTTGTTCCGCGGGCTGGGGAAAAATCAAACTTTTTTTTCGCCTCGAATCCGGCAGCGGCCGTTTATCGCTCGCTGGCTTCGCTATAATCTAGCCATTGCCATCTCTCGACACTTTTTGTGTTCCGTTGCGCAACTCGGCGAATTACACGTATATGTGTGTACGCGTAACGCGTTGCAATTGAAAAACGCGATACGTACGATCGGATCCGCGCGGCGCGTCGACACTGCAGCGGGGCTTCGCCAATAAGGTGTGTTGTCGACGACAGCCAAGGATCAATCCGTGCAAGCGCATAAATCGAGTCGGCATTTGTGGTCTGTATACCCGAGCGATGTATCAAACGGGATTCACAAACTAATCCGCGCGTTTGCGGGGCGGGGACACTGTATATATGATACAGACAGGTAAACGAAGCGCGCGACACATTTAACCAGTGTCTTACTCTATATATTAAATCGTGTCTTTTTTTCTTTTTTTTCCGTGGCGGGAAAGAGGCCGACACACACACACACACACACACACACACACACACACATAATCGTAAGCGAGGCTGAGCGCAATCCAATAACAACGCGCCGCATCGGCTTATTCAATTTGTCGCGGGCGGCCGGTGCTAAACGTGCGCACCTCTCTGTCAGTCTTCGATATACATATATCCCTATACTACAGGGTGTATACGCGTTGGAGATACATCGAGGATAAATATTTACCGGGTCAGCTGTTTGATGTGGTTCACACCCTTTGGGGGGGGGGGGGGGGGGGAGTCGACCCGTCGCCCTTTGTGATCATCCCCCGGACTGTGGGTTACGAGCTGCAGCGCAGCGTCGGGGGCAAAATCACCGCAGCCCCGGCACACGAAGCTATATACAGTGTGTATAGCCTCGGCCGTGCGGGGCTGAGAGCTGGTTTTAGATAGGGCTGTAAACTTTTTTGCCCCCGACGCCCCCGCGCGCGCCTCATCGATCTCTACCCCGAGAGACGCGAAGTTTCGTCTGGGGCCGAGCTTCGCTGCTCTCTTTCGACGGCGAGCTCGCGATTTGCACTTGGTCGGGTGGATTTTAAACCTCGCGTATAGGGGGAGTATGGAGACCACCCGAGTAACCCTCGATGGGACACGCTTGGTCCGGTAGACCCAATCGATTCGCGATCGCTAATTTCTCTCGGAGCATAATCAAACGACGAAATCTTGATTGTTCGAATCCGCAAGTAAATCTTCAAAATATGTAGTTGAACTTTTTGAAATTTTTTTTTCAGTTCCAGAAAATTCTTGTTGAAAATTTTATAAATCAACTATATATGGCTGCGGTGACTTCAAATGCAAAAAGCTGTTGTGAGATACTACATGCGAGCGGGGTGATTGTATTTTAACAGGCACTTTGCGCCTGAGCGGCTGGAAGTTTGATAGGCCAAAACTTGCGAGGCTTGAATTCGGCTCGAGTCTCGACTCGGGAACGTCAATTTTTATTATTATTAAGTGTTTCACCCAACATTCGAAATATCGCCAGAGGTCCCATTAGAATTCCCATTCGTTCCAAAGGGAAATACGCTGGTTGGTTTTCGTATATAATTTATTCAGCAATAATAAGTTTTCGTAACTTCTCGTTGTAAGCGTTAATAACAAAGTTACACGGGCAAGTGCAAACAACAACGGGGAAACAACGGCCAGCGGGGAATTTCGAGATATTTCGAGAGCAACAAGTATAAGACACCGAGAGCGTTGGCACGACTCGCACGAGCTGTATCGTGTACACACATTTCCTTTGGCACACGCGCGCGATTCAGTTGCGCGCTTGCATTCCGCGGACAACTGTTCCAAACTTCACTCGTCCTGGTGAGGCTCGCGATCGTGATTATTGCCACTTTTCAATCGGATTCCCCGGCTCGTGCGCGCGGCCGGAGTGAATTATTTTCACCAACAACGATCGACGATTCGAAGCAGATCACAAGAGTAGGTATTCGTTCGTTTCTCCGATCAACTTCTATCGACAATTCTCCATTAATAGTCCCTTCAACGGAGGGAGTAACAAGGACAAACCCGAGTAATTCCCATCATCTGTTCCGTCTCGATTTTCGTTGAATCGTCAATGCTCGTCTAGAGTCAATTGGTCGGTTGATGACGATACGTCAGCTGAATCGCCAAAAACGGCGCAAACTCGTCCCTCTCCGACGACCTAACGAATCACACGAACGCGAAAAGTTCATTTGCCTTTTCCGAAACAGCTTGTTCAGCATGAAACCAGATAACAAACGCGGCTCTAAACACATAAACGGGCCCGAATGCCGAGATTTAATTGCGCGTAACAAAATCTCGCGAGTAACCCAAGAAGTTTCGTAACAAACACAGACCGCACGAGGTACTTCCTCGGTCGTATACTCACATACATACACCGTCTCTCTCTCCTTCTCTCTTTTGCGCAGATACAGTCAATCCGCGGGGCGCACACTCGAGGGCCTTCACAATTAAAGGAGGAAAGGTAAAAGGAGAGCAAGCTGTTGAGCGGCAACCTTGGGTGTTTGTATGCGTATGTGTATATACACACAGCACCTGTATATATACGCATCGCGTGTCATCGCGGAGAAGACAAATATAAAAGGGACACGAAGGCGCTTCCGCAAGAGCCAGCGACGAAGGTAAAACCAGGTTAAGGAGCGGAGCGAGAGGGGAGAGCGTCGGGGTGGGGGGCACACGAACCTGCAGGCTATATGTCCGAGGAACAAGTGCAGCGCCTCGCGCGCGCTTCCTCACCTCCACCTTTTGTGTCTGACGACAAGTGTGTATGTGTGTGTGTGTCTCGCTGCGCGTTGCCGGGCGAATTTGAGGGTTGGTTCTCCCTTCATACGTTATCCCTTCATACCGAAGGGATAACACAATCAACTGTCCAAGAGCCCAGTGATTCCCGTCGTCTTTTGAGTCTCAACTCGGTTAGCGAGCTCATTGTATATGAAGCCGCGAGTTCGATTCTTCTCTCAGGATTGGATTGATCGTTCGAGTAATGACAACCGTCGAGGGAGTTTGGCTGGCCAAACGTTGCCGAATAAACACACAGCTTGAATTATATTTTAATTTCGACTACACGAGCGGATTGGTCCTCAAGGATCGTCGTAACAAAATTCATTCGAGTATATACTGTCGAGGGTGTGTTCGAAACCTTACGAATTGCGATTATTCACGTTGTTTGGTTTTAAAATTCATTCAAAATGATTCTGTTTGTCTCGATAGAGACGAAGCTCATTGAGAAAGCGATTTTTGTCGATCATCTCGAGCTAATCAACAGATAATAAAGAGGATTGTTTAGTTTATGAAACTCGTAGTTTACGTACAATCGCCAGTCGCGATACCGGTATAATACCCGTCAGCCGTCGTCTCAGCTTACGTCGAATCGTCAACTGGTCGACGAAATTTGATTCGGTTGATGACACGCGACCGCCGAAATGCCGCGAAAACTTTATGCAGATTCAATCCGCGATTACATCCATGCTGTTAGGGCAATATTCTTCGTTTCATATATAGCTCGGGTTACCTCTAACGGTACGAGTGCCCCCTTCCCCTCCCTCCTTCCATTAACCACATAGACCATGGATCGATCGGTTAATCGGGGAAATTCAAGCTACGCCACAAAGCCAATCCATCCAACGTCGAATCTCGGTAGACTCGAGCCTATAATCAATTTTAGTGGTCGTTGCAAATTTTACCCGATCTTGTTTTTTTCTCTCGACGGTGTTTGCTTCCGATATTGAAAATTTCACCCCACCGGGACCAAGAGAACGATTGATTCTCGACCGCCGAGCAATATCGAAGCCGCCCGAGATTCCCAAGAGCCGTTGATACACATCAAACGCAGCTCGACTCGACTGGCGCGCGGGAGTAGCATAAATCGTTGATAGCCATATCGTACAAGTGGGGGTAGGGGGGGGCAGAGTAATGGACTCCGTTTAGCCTATAAATCTGCTCTCCTCTCTCCGCGTGTGTGTCTCGTACACGGTTAATATCAGTAGGGCCTCGGCGCGCGGTTGCAATACGATTTACAGTTACGAAACAACGTAATACGTATGTAGACGGTACGAAACGGCTGGTCAGAACTTCATTGAGCGTCGCAACAATATTTGGCGTATTACGATGATTCAGCTCGGCCGCCGCGCGCGCACAGAGCCAATTAATCTTCATGATCCGCAGGCGCAATAAGGTCGGGGGCAAAACGGCAACGGCCGATAGACGGAGGGAGAGATAGATAGAGAGAGAGAAACGAAGCGTACCAAAGTTCACGGGACGAAAAAAGAGCCAACTTTCTCGCGCGGCCGCGATCTTTCTTCTCCTGATCCTCTTTTACGAGCGAGAGCAGTCCATTAGGGAGAGGGGCAGAGGAGAGACAGGATCGACAACAAGTGGCGGAGGAAACCGAGTGAAAACGGTACTGCCAAGGGTAAAAATGCGAGGGAGGAAGCGGCAGCTGTAACAGCAGCAGCAGCAACAGGAGCCGGGATATAATATATGCGATAGGAAGCTGGAACGACTCCGTCTCACGCTGGGTTATGCGGCGTATACGCCACACTCGTTCGCGCGCGCGAGCCCATCATTGTTCCCGCGAGCTGCTGCTGCTGCTGTGCAGTATAAACTCGCCGGCAACTGATATTGCGCTGAAATGAACGACGTGCTCCTTCTGCCGCGCGCACTTCGGTCACGAGCCGAGTGTATACACACACACTGTTTCGCGCTGCAGATGTACGGGTGCCGATAGCGAGCTATACGTCCTCTGTCTCTCGGCAAAGAGGTTAACAACGATATTAGTGTACATACCGAGACTGTGCGGATTTTAAACTGTATACGTATACGCGCTTGCTAGATCTTAAATCCTTACGGTGGAGAATCGTCAAATCAAACTACTATTCAATACAAGTTGCGCAACTCATAAAAATAGTAAATATTTACTGGGAAAAAATGGTACAATTTTACTAATATTTTAATAAATTAGTAAAAGTTAGATATTTTTTTTATTGAAATTTTAAAACTTTTTACCAAATAACTACTATTTTTTATTATTTGTGCGATTTGCACTATTGAATAGTATTTTAGATTCAAAAAGTAAACTGACATTTTTGCTGTAACACGAGTGAACATTACCATTTGAGTTTCGTAAGATTCGATAGTTTCCAAAATTCAGCTTGATTTCGCTCTAGTCGAGAATCCAGCGAAATATTCGCATTCAAAGTTTACACCCCGCAAATGGTGAGCGTGAGAGGTTAAAAATTGTTCTCGCCCGACTCTTCGAGACTCCAAGTGAATATTCGTTTGTGTTATAGTGAAAATGTGACTGTAATTCCATTCAATCGCTCATCCGCCCTCGTACTGTGGTTTTTATGAAACTAGATATGGGCAATTTCATTCCACCTGCAAAAAAACAACTTAAATTGAACGATTCCACTCGCGAAATTCGAGATTTGGTAATCAAGAAGAAAAACACAGTTTGACGAGGGATAACAAAAATATTTCTCCCCAACTGCTAAACAGACTCGCCTAGGCTCGATAAAAGAGTGTTTTTCCCTAAAACAAATCTCATAGTGCAGCATCAAGCTAATTTGTCACCTTGAACCAGAATTCCCTTGGCTAATAATTCATCGACTGTTGTCAGACGGAAGGATATCAATTTTCGAAGTAGCATCCGCTCGTGTTCTGGTGAATTCGGGAAAATTACCTGCTGCACGCGCTGGTTCCATAACAACATCCAAACATTCTGATTCGATTCCCCGAGTGTAGTTTCAGGCACAAACGGCCGGTATAGGTGTAAACTCGGTCCGGGGAGTTGGAGCACGAGACAGCCAATCGAGTTTGTGTCGAGTCGAAGCGAACCCTCGAGAGACGTATACAATTTGCCGCGAATCGTCGGATGCAATACACAGCCGCGCGCACGAGTTATCCATATATAATACAGCTAGAGCAGCAGCTCGCACGAGGGAGGGAGAGAGAGAGAGAGATATGTGCAATAGGGTTCACGTGCAGTCCAGATGTAGGGCCGAATCTGCGGGGATTAATCGGGCGAACATGCCAGCTCGCTCGCGCGCGCTCATTAATCGTCTTATCTGCACCGGCGCGAACGAGGCTGCGCGAGCGAGCGAAGAATATAAGCACGTATATATATACACACATGAACACGTACATACACACACGTGCGCTTCACTTCCTATACAGGGAAAACAGTGGGCGACGTCACGCGGAGCGCGACGGGCATATAAGCTCGCGCGCATACACATATACACACACGTACACATCTAGATTCCAGGGTGCACTCACCCTTACGTTTCCGGCGACGCTTCTTGAAATAACGCCCGATTCCATTTTGAGAAACGCGCGAGTCCGACGCGAGCCCGGAATAATAGCGCCCGCGAGCGGCCAACTGCACATGCCTATCCCGCCGCGCTACAGAGAGAGAGAGAACCGACATACACACGAATAACGTATAGCTAGTTTAATCGGCTGACTTGGCGCGGCTATTTCACGGGGCGTCGTCGCGATGACGCGAGTTATGGCTCGTGTGTGCCTTTCGGACATTTTCTCTTCCTGTCTCGATTGACGAGTGAAATATTTATTTTCTTCCTCTGCCCCACCGAATCTCTCGTCGATATAATCGATTTTCGTGGCAACGTTGATACCTAATCGAGGAAAACAATATCTTAGGCACCGGCGTTGAGAACATCTTTGGAGAATCTAACGGATTGGTAGCCTTAGGCCATTTCGGGCAGTGATACGGCTGTAAAACTTGATGGAACCATGGGAAGCCCCGTTTTTCCAAGAGTTCTGATAAAAAAATAGCTGAATCGAATGGTTGACCGACCTCGTGTCGCCGCTGACGCTTCGCTGTCTCACCCCGGGGGAACGCTTGGGGTTTTCGATTGCTCGGATCTCACCGAAACTATTTACAGTAGTTCATCAGCTAACATTCTGGATTTCCCAAAGGCATTATCATGCTTCCACGCGTAAACTCAATTTAACCAAAAATAAGAAAAAAAAAAAGATCCAAAAGTTTCATTCAAATTGGAACTGCCCCAGTCCCGAGTGGTCTCCTGACCGAGTCAATTTCGAGCGGCTCGTAAAAACGTTTGTGTATCGCGAGAGAGAGGAACGTTGTATGGTATTGTAAGCGCGCGCTCCGCTGACTCTGACATCAGCCTATATGCCTCTTTGGCATGACAGATGTTTCTTTTGCCCGTGTGCCGCTATACACACGTATTATTATGACGTTTCAATTTTGTACGGATTCTAAATCTCTCTTGGTTTCGACTCGGGAAAACTCAGTTCAAGGCTTCTTTGATTACAAGTGTAACGCGATAGAGTCGTACTTCTTTTTTTTTTCTCCTTCAAAAACCTCTCTTTGTTTTAGCGATCCAATCGATGCGAGTCGAACGAGAGGCAATGGTATAAGTAAGGAACGTTCGACGAAGATTTTTCACCGGCGTTTGCGAGTAGCTTGCGGATCCTGAAATTTCCCATAGAGTCTCTGCGACGGAGATTCGATTTATGGCTGCGCCTTTTTTATGCCCGCGATAAGTTCGAAGCGTAGAACGTACATCGAGCGCGATATAGATTCACTCGATAAACCAGTATTTTCGATGATTTCATTCAACGTATAACGTTGCGTGTCCTTTCTACAAATTGTTCATTTCATTTACTTCGGTTGAACTCGAAACCAACATCAAATCGAGTTAACTCTCGAAAACTTAACGAATTTTCAACTTTGTTCTAATTCACAATCCAGTGAATTCGAATTTATCGTATAAGGAAAAGGTTTGCCTCGAAAAAGAAATGTATCTCATCAGACTTGTCGAGAAGAGAGTTTGTTATCGTGTAACTGTCAAAGGGAAGCTTTTCAAAGTCATACCTTTGAAAAATGTATAATTACAACATTATATTCAGAGAAGGCGCGATGTAAGTATATTAACCATCGTCCGAGCCAAATTGTACCATTAAATCTGATACGCTTAATTTACAGAGTGTGCGCGCACGCGGCAGTGAAATAAAAGTAATCCGCACTGAATGAGCTAGAGAGAGAGAGAGAGAGAGAGAGAGAGAGAGGCAAGGCTTGAAGAGTGTTCCTGCGCGCGTACAGAGACAGGAGGGAGGAATGCTTTGAAATTAAATTGCCTAAATGTGAGTTAGAAAGAGAGCAACCCGGCCAAGATTCCATGGAGCCTTTTACTCCCGCTTACTCTCAAGCGCGGCTGCTGTCTCGTTGTCATAAATTCGACGCGTTGATTGCAAAGAGAAGAAAGCGAAATTAGCACCGACCCGAACTAGCAGAGTAAATCAAGTCTGAATGGATTAATTCCGAGGACTTTGGGCTACTGCTGCTACTGCTGCTGCTGCTGCTGCTGCTGCTGCTGCTATATACTGAGTGTATATCGTGTTAGTGAGAATCGCTAGAAAAACGCTGTGCTACGAACGATGATACATCGCAGTCGAAACTCTACTGTGTTTTCATCCGGGCAATTTCAACGCTTTCCTGTCGGTCGCGCTTTATTCGGAGCTGATTTTTCGACAAAGATTGAGAGAAAGAGGGAGGAGATACCTATTTGGATTCCAGTGTTATGATGTTTGACGAGAAATTTTCTGTCACATTCATTATTCGTCATTTCGGTGAATCAAAAGGGTAGAATTTCGATTATTCAGTATCAATTAATTTTAATGCATATGAATATAAATGGTGCACGCGATAGTGAGTGGGGGAAGTGGGTGGCTATTCATTTTCTCATGACTTCAAAGCTTTAATGTTAATGTCCTATTCAATTCGCCGTGTAACAAGTGATGTTAAACGTGTGCATATATATAGGATATCGTACGATCATCAAAGCTCCCTATTTCCTCTATCTGTAACCTAATTAGGTTAAAAGCCAATTGATTTTTGAGCAATAACATTTTCATCGGCGAGCCATTACAATATAATCCCGCTGATTAGAAGAACATAAACGCCTTTGGGGATGGGGAATAGATATTCAATACGGCGCAAAATATATATCCCGGATGAATTCATCACTCGATTGGTTCTCGCGTGCGTTTATTGACATTTGATTGTTGATTCAATCCAAACGATCGATAATAATGTCTTAGGAATTATTCATTATTGTTACATGTCTCACTTCATCAAAGATTGATCGTGTGTAAACGCTCTCGAAAACACCGTAATTGCATTTCATCATCAATAATTACTCGGATGGGCCACCTCGAGCGTCCGAGCGTAATTTTATTATACGATGCTAGTGCGGGCGTCCCTTTAAAAACGCGACCCGGCCCAACGGTTACACGATATATACATATATATCTTGCCATGCGTAAAAGCCCACACGCGCTTATACAATATATGAGCATTCCCGTGTAACTTTTGACTTTCATGATGTCGCTTGAAAAAATAAAGCACTTCCGGAATATAATAAGACGCTACATTTGGATAATGCGACGCATCCACGTGTGTTTTCAATGTACCAAATATTACATTACGTTTCATTTTACGTATGAAAAATTCTGCATTAAAAAACACGTAACATCAACGATATCCGTGATTAACTTTTGCGATATTGTATCCCATCATACTTTTCTCTATAACCACCTAACGAGCTTCCTTGAGACCCAAAATTATCAAGAATGTCTAATAAATATCGAGATGGAATGAAAAAAGTTCACAGAGATATGTTTTGAATTTTTATTATTTATATAGTATCCAAGTGATTCAACGATACTTCTTCATCAATTATACACATGCTAATTATTCTTCTACTTATGAACGCTGATTTGAAATTTGATTCTTATATGTGCCACCTGTAGAAACAGACACAAGTTACACAAGTTTAAATTCGTGATATTTTAAATCGCAACACTTGCAAAAATACAGTTTTTATTTAATATTTGTTCCAAAACCAAGTGTAATCATATAAACTTACTACTCCAACATTATATTCCGGTATTTCGTAGAATGTGTACCGAAGCCTGTACTTGTGCATTCCCACCGGAAACCCGGCACTATTATATTCGAGCTAGAACATTTTTATTTTCATTGAGGTCACCAAATTAAATATCAGAAAAAATTGTATAAAATATGTATTTTAATGTAAAATTCTATGCCCTTTTTGGAAGAAATACTCCAGGAAGTATAAGTTATTTTAATTTATTGATAATATTTTATTTGTTCCAAAATATTGGAATACCTATATTAATATAACATATAGTATAAAATAATAATGTAAATGTTCTTGAAATATTATTTTTATTCAAGAGTGAACCTTAAAAAAAATGAAAAAATTGCTCCACGATCAAAAGTTGAAAGTTACATGGAATTGAAATGCTGATGTACACCAGTGTAAACACGAGGAATATATATTAGACGCGCGTTTTTCGTTCGTGTTTACACATCGAGAGCCTGGCGCACCTGTCACACGGCTTATGAGCCGACGCTGAATTTCGTGTCGCGCGGCTCTTGCGAGGCTGCTGGTTCGCTGCGGAAAGTTAAGAAGCCGAGAGGGGCACGTCGCGCTCGTGAAGTTCGCTCCCTTTTGAAGTGCCTTTCTCTGGCTCGTTTCTCTCTCTCTCTCTCCCTCCCTCTTGACCAGCGCAATCATTCCTCCGGGGCCCGAGTTATTTTCGTTCGAATATCAAACACACTGGCTGGATTTTTCCTTCGTCAACGACAGCAACACGCGACAATCATCCTCTATTACCGAACTGTCCTTGTTTTTCCGTATCCTCGAGAAATTATGCATTGATGCGCATAATGCGGATTGTGTGTCGTGCGAGTAGCGGAAAAACGAGGAGGGGGAGGGAAATACGAATGAATCGTGACACTTGAGAAAGTACAGCCGCGTAGAACGAATTGGATCACGACGAAACTCGAATGTAACAAGGGAGCCTTTTCGGGTGTAAAGTATCATATCGATTTATTGGAAAAAGACGAAAGTGGTACGACATGTATGTATATGTGTATACATCGATGTTCATCCCCAACGAGACGTGACTTGATCAAATACCTACAATTTTCCTATGAATATTTATGTAAACTGGTTGAATCGCTGGTGCGAGCGTGTTAATAATGTTTCTCGATTGGCGCATGTATTATGCGCAAGAAATGAATGACAATCCAATTTTAGGTATCGCAATGCAGAATTTTACTCGTTTTTTTATAGCTCAACATCAACGAAAACAGCCCACGGAAAAGAAGGCTCACGCTATATTTGTGCGTCAAACAAGACCGTGAATGGAAGGAATTTCAACACCTGTTTGAAAGTATGTCGGATTACAAAAATATACACGACAGTTGGATATATAAAGAGCCTCGCCACACAAGCAATTCGTTACAAGTTCCACAACAGGGCAAATTTGTACTATTATCAACTTATCTTTATCCGCGCGGATGAAACGATGATTTCCAACCTCGTAAAAATTGAATTTCAATTAGAAACTATAATTATATTACCGCTACACAGAGACATTCTTCTAGGATCAGAGTCTAGAAAATAAATGTTGATGCTATATAGTTTTGATTACAAATATCCGATATTTTTTTAGTGAGGAATAGAACGTGTAAAGAGAACGACGAAGTTGCATCTATGTCGAAACGACAAAACTGACGTCTGTCTGAGTTAGACATTGCGACTGAATTTCAAATCACCGAAGATCCTTGGAAATAGTAGTGCATAAATGCATCGTCGCTGAAACGATGAATCTATGAATTATCTAGAGTCTAACGAACTCGCCGACGCAATAACTCAGTTTCGATTGTGATGTCAACGCAAGCCTACATCGACTATAGCGGAGTATATGCTTCTTCGGTCTCGCGCGCGCGAATATCACAATTTGAAAGTCAATCGTGTGTATCGGGCGCGTATAGCCATCGAAAATGGACCGCGTGAGAAGAGGACATTCTGTGCCGTCTAGTACAATCCACCGGCCACTCAACGGTGCGTGTGGAATTTCTTCGATGAAGTAAGAATAGAAAGAAAAAAAAATTGATTTCCAGCAATATTCTTCCCTCGATTTCACCAAATTGACGCGAAAACCTCGAAAGAGAGGATTTAGAATAAATTTATTAACTTTACATTGTGTTGTACAACTTATGATAGTGTATAACGTTATAAAGTTACAAATATGAGTTTTTCATAATTGTTGCAAAATTTTAATAGCTATTTACAAGATCAACTTGGTGATTTGGTGACGGTTACGTTTAATGAAGTAAGTTATTGTAAAGTGAGGATTTGAAAAACTGGAATGAGGGGGTGTTGATCATATTTAGACACGTATATAAAAAAAGAGAGAGAATCTCACAAGACAACGGCTCAATAAGAACGCATTTATTAGATCTGTCCTCGCGGGCTCGATACCGATCTCTTTTATATTACAGAGCGAGTTCGCTGCAGCCGAGAGCGCGAGCAGCGCGCGGTGTTTCCACCGCATGTTTTCCACGGGTGTATACTACTATATATGTCGGTGAACCGCGCGGAGGTGAAGCGAGGAGTTTTATATATATACATACTATTTATCGGGCTGGACGTCGACCTACATGGGCACTCACGGCGTCGCGCGCGCGTTCAGCTTGCAACACGTTCATGGAAAGCTCGACTTCCGATAGTGCGCGCGTGCGCGACCTACAAATCTAGAGCGCTCCATCATTATTCGCATGGTGCGTATGTGTGTGCACGTGCGTGTGCGCGAGTAGACGTATCGCGTGTATTAATGGGGGTCATACCGAGTGGTTAACGCGTTAGCTGTGAAAAAAAAATTGAGCAACGTCGCCGAAATAACATGAATAATCGATTCGATTTCCACAAAAGGCAATTCGGTTAACGTAATTATCAAGGTAATTAAATTTTGGAGTATGAACGATTTAGCGCTGACGGGAATCGTGGCAACGAAGAAAAATCGTCACGGTAAAATCGGCTATGTTGAAAAATAATAACATATTTTCTTGTTACAAATAATAATGCTCATTGTATAATCAATACTTTGTTGTAGTAGTATTACAAGTATAATAATTATATGTTCACAGATTTTCTTGTAAATTCGGCGGTCATATTTTAATAGGTATAACCATACTTCCACTCAATTCTCCAAAATATTGAAAATTTCTTGTATTTCGTTCAACATACTCACGTTTTGGGTTTTCCTAGAGTTACAGAGAGAGTGTTTTGTGTGGTTCTGAAGCTTTACGGAACTCTTGGTCTGAAAGGACATTTACAATTGTTCGGAGCGAGAGAAAGTGATAAGGAAAAACTGTTTCAGTTTCAAAGTCTCGAATAACATGAAAAATATTATTACTTGTACGCTTTGAAAGGCAGAAGAAAATATGCCATTGCGAATCTTGATATTTATGTAAGAAAGAAAAATGTATATTTTATAAATGTTAGACTAAAAATCTGCAATATTTTTATATTCAACATAACAAAATATTTTTTCACCTAAATCCACTATACCCGATAGTCGGTACAAACTGAAACTACATTTGTAGTTTATATATTAAAAGAATCACTATTTATTTTTTCGGTGTGAGTTCTCGACTATTGTTGCTGTACCAAAGCTATATGAGCTTCAAAAAAATGAGTAATAGACGTTCAATCTGCGAACAGTATTCGCGGCTCCTTATATGTAATAATCATCTATCTAGTTAAGTTTCGAGGCATCGATGATTTAATGTAAATTGATACTCCACAGCTGACGGGAATCACTGGGACGTCTTGAAGATTGTTAACGTTACCCTTTTGCCATGACCCCCGCTTAACGGGTCCAGAGAGAGAGAAAGAGCGAGAACAAGTGCAGTTGTTATAGCCACGTTGCACGAAGCGCAAGATCGCGAGACCCGCGCGCGCGAGCACCCTGACCTTCTGGGCTTATTCCAGCAGCGGAGACGCTGCTTCTCGTCTTCTCTCTTCTTCTTTTTTTTTTATAAGCCAACCCCGGATATGTCTAATGTGTATGTGTGCAAGTGTTGGCCTCTCGAAAGACAACGTTTCTATTTCGGGCTCTGTGTGTGCACGTGCGCGCTATCCTTTAGATTGTATACATACACGCGCGCTGCACACGTTGCTCTTCCTCCTCGCGGCAACGTGGCTGCTACTGTACATACGTATTTATGTATACGTGTACATGCATGACGCGGAGCGTTTACGTCACGTTGAGGAGGTTCATTGAAACGTCGGGATATATATACACGCGATACACACATCCTTGCGCGTACCACGCGACCGCGTGAACCGCCCCTTCCTCTCCTCCTGCTCGTAATGCAATTCGCATGTAGCCGCACTCGGCTCCCGACTTCAACTTTTGCTTTATTGAGTTACACACTCTGATCTCGGTACAGTACACACGTATATGGAAGTTTTCAGAAGAGCACAGCCGATGTAGTATTTATTAAAGTTCGCTCGTTACAGCTACATTGAAGTTAACTCGCGTCTTGGTTTTAGCTGGTTTATTGAATGCTAACCTGGATTGAAGAAGCTACTTGGGATATCACGAAGCCCCTTCTTCCAACAACGATATTTTATTATTTTGCCCGTGCAACTGGTATTTCCATTTACACTCGAAGAGCAAACATTTTTCTTTATGGATGACACTTCGATTTGCTTCACGATACTGCTAGGTCTATTCAAGTATGAACAACTCTACTCTTCGGTATGAAAAAAAAAAAATGAATATAACTTGTCCTTGGGCCTCGATCTCAAGTGTATCTGAGACATTTGTGCAATGTACAATTGATTATAAATATCAATTTGCAAAAAGTCTCTCTAAAAATCCCGATAGAATCAGTTATATGTGGACATCATCCAATCGCAATTACATTTGCGGAAGCACTGCGGAAAAAAATAGCAAGCATACTCGGCAGTGCGACGTAGCGTACCCAATGTCGGTTGCGTGTTGAAATTGGAATGCAAGGTCAAGATGGAGTCCACAATTTGACACACGTCTCGAATCAAAGTGTAAAATATCCACCGGTTCCTCGTTTAATTTTCTCGTTCGCGAGTTTTCACACGCGGACTCGTTTTCGGTTTTGCATTCGATGTGTTGGCTGGATGAAGCGGGGAATTGAAATGTCGCGACGGCAGCTTACGCAATACTCGCTCTTGTTGTTGTAGGTTATTTTGCAGTCGTTGCGGATTATTAAACGTGACTCGAATGTGTGATAATTTTGTTAATTTTACAGTGTGTTGTACGAAATGTAACAAATTGATACGTTTTATATCGACTAGATTTCTCAATGTTGGGCTTGCTGGCGGTCTAAGGGTAGAGAAAGATTAGAGAAAGTTAGAGAGAGAGAAGAGAGAGAGAGAGAGAGAGCGCAGGAATGCAAGTATTTTCGAGTTTCCTGTTTAGATTGACTTTGAGCGACTACACCTCTGCGATCAGCGGGGAATCAGTATGATTGTTCAGCATAACAAAAAAGTTTAGATAATTTTATTGTTTGTTTGCTGCTACAAGTTTTCCAGCATGAAGGATAATATCGTTCGATTTTCCTACGGTCCAGAGTTAGAAACACTCACTGTGATACAATCTCACGTAATAAAATCATATAATACCATTTCATATCATGTATGTATATTATTACATAGAAAATGTCACTGCAATCCAGTCAATAATTCATACACCTTCATACACTAATTTTTCACTTTAATACAGTGTTCTTTTACTGTTAGGTTTCAAGAAAGTAGCCAATGTGGCACGTTTCTCAGATTTAGTATTTCCGGTACTCTCTGGGCACCAGTGGACTTAGTTACGTTGGTAGTATTAAAAGAAAATTTTCGGTCGCTTCCTCGCTCATTTAGCACTCAGAGCCACTCTCTTACAACAGTTTGAACGGTTACTGCCTGTTTGATTAGTTTTTTCTTAATTCCAGTCGTCTAACTTATTACAATAATCAAGTGTAGTCATTCTCATTTCTTTACACGTGACTTTTTTAATATACTGTAACGATTCAATGGAGTTTTAGAATTTTGGAATTTCAGTTTGACCATAGTTGACTTTCATAAACCCTTAGAGATGCACTTTGGCCGCAGTTATCTTACATCCAAGTTGCGACGTTCGATGAAGAAAATTGTGCGGTAGCTCATCGTTAATAAGAGTACAGGATTGAAATTAGAAAAAGTAATGATTTGTTGTTAAAAGCGAACGGAACGATTTGAAACATTTTTCATTTACTCCGAGCAAATCGTTTAACTCGAGTAACTTTTGCAAAGAGGATGAGAGAGAGAGAGAGAGAGAGAGAGAGAGAGAGAGAGAGAGAGAGAGAGAGAGAGAGTGGAGAAGAAAAAGAGAAAGAGTAGCGGCGGCTGTGGCTTGGTTTTCCCCGATGCATCGATTCAGATGCTAGAACGCCGATAAAAGTTCCATCCGAGCTCTATTGTGGAAATTAAAATGAAACCGACAGCTTCGCGATACACACAATATATATGTATCGATTTATTTGAACAGGCTGCTCTACATAAAGTTTAAACGACGCGGAGCTTTTATCCCGCGCGACCCGGGTGTGTTTTTTCCGATTCCCGCGCGCAACGCAATGAAAAAAAACCTTCCCTCAAGTCATCTTCTCGTGTAAAACAACGAGCCAAGATCAGATTCGTGCGCGCGCCTCGTAAGAAAAAGCTTCGGGATCCACGCGGCCATAAATCGAGAGAGGAGAGATTATAGGCGCATTGAATTCGGACGTTGTATGATGGTTCGATTCGCGAATCACGACGAGCCGCTTCCCATCCTATGCTAAATCCGTGACCCAGTGCTCTTGAGCTTGGCCAACGTGTTTCACGTTACGTACACAACCAGAAACAATTTCTTAAAAATCGTTATTTTAAATGTTGCTCATTTCACTCGGATTATCTTTTTTATGTACTCGTCAATCCATTTGAATGTGTTCATCTTCAAAACATACATTCACTTTTCATTCAGATTTTGGAAATGGGTTTTCATATTAGAATTTTAAAACTCATTATCTTTGGCTTATTGGCACTCTCTATTTCTATAGCGATACACTCACGTGCAAACCAATCAAATCACTGGGAAAGAGGTTTCACATTACCTTTTAAAGGAAGGCATCAGTGCAAATTCACGTGTAATGAAATTCTAGTAAGAATAAAAATAAGAGAAGAATAGTCCAAGCATTGAAAAAATTGGATTAATTCAGTGTAGTGATTTTTTTCAATGTCTCACACACGTAACATTATATTCATATATTGTGTTCTTAAATTGGAGCTAATCACATATCGAACAACGATCAATTATACCTAAAATTATTCTCTTCATTCATTCCATAAAGCCTGTATATTTCTCAAAATAGAAGAAAATGACAATTGTTCATTAGAGTACTCGAGTCTTTCTTGAATCCGTCGCATCCTGGCTCAAGTTCAATTTTTACACTTGAATCATTGAATCGTCTTCCGTAACGTACGTGTACGCCTCCTGGGATCAATCAAGTCTCAATGGCGCGCGCATATGAACCGCTCAAATCGTGCCGCTCTTTCCGACAATCGATCAACGCTTATGCACCCACCCACACTCATACGCGTGCGAGAGAGCCTGACCCCTTGGTATTTTTTGTTCTTTCGGTGTTCCTCCTCCGCGCAGCGGTGTCAACGATTGCTATCTGTCGGTCGCGAGCACCACCAGATACGGCGCCCAGCTGTATTTATATCAAAGTGTACAAGTATATATATATATATATAGATAGATCGGGCAGGACTTGAAGATACGCCGGGCGCGCGATCTTTTATCGACGGCCGACGTTCCACTTTATGCTCGCTCATAACCGAGCTGCCCCCACCCCCACTCCGCGGACACACACAATGGTTTTATCGGGTACACCGCGCGAGCAGCGCCGCGCGATAGGACCTCTGGCCTGTGCGCCCATGTATATACATATATATAAACGCATTCAGGTGTGTGTGCGCAGTATATATATACACACACGCGCTCGCCCGCTGGGTATACCGGTGCAGTTGGGACTTCTATTTGGTCTGACGGACTCGATAAGAGCCAGCGGTGCATTCGAAAAGAGTATATAACTTACGATCCCTCTCAGCGAGCGCGGCCGACTGTGGAAAATACCGTTGCTCTCGGTTTTCGAATCGAAACTCTTGTACACAAAGAAAAATTCTCAAAGTCAAATCTACTTTGCAACATATGATATACGGTGAAAAATAAGTTGATTTTTCTTTTGTCGGAAAGAATACATTCATTGTAACATCAAAAGATTCTGTTGTAGTGAAATATTGTTATAGTGAAAAAACTGTAATTACTAGTTTGTACCGTTTAAAGCTTTACGTTATCATCAAAATTAAGAGATTTTTGGGTGTGAAGCCGTACATAAAGTAATTGGTGCAAATGAACATTTATGACCATTTGAAAAGGCGGAGAAATTAACAAAAAATAACTTGATCAAATGCCAAACACGAAATGTACAAGTAGTACACTGTAAGAATTTTATTCAATTTTCAGAGTTTCTACATTTTACAACTAATCAATCGAGAGTATTTTGTAAAAAAAGCCCTTGCACTTGTTTGTATCACTCAAAATTGAAAAAGAATATTCAATTCATATTTAGAATAATGAAAAAATATTCGTTTGTACACTATGATTTGTAAAAATGATTTACCAGAGTAGCACTCGCTTGCTATTTCGAAACAGTCAATATTAAAAGCTGCGTGACGTTGCTTTTAGAAAGTCGAAATTCATAGTATCACGAACAAAAAATATAGTGAGCATAATGAATATACTGTAGGAACTACTATTTTTTATGCTCAAAAATACGAGATATTTGTATTTAAATCTGTTATAGTTATCTGTTTCAGTTTTATACACTTCACGTTTGTAAAATGAAATGTATTTAATTTTTTTTGCAATAAATATACAAGCTTCTAACGCATTCTGAATTATTTCAAAAAACACGCGGCCAACACGTTTTGATGCATAAAGTGTGGAATGAGATTTTTTTATTTCAAATTTTCGTTTGTATTAAATTACGATTAGAAGCACACAGAAAATCATTCTTTCCCACTTTTTCCGAATCCAACAGAGTTGAATGGTTGACTGTAGTGGCGAGTGAAACGTTCTCAACTGGTAGCCTCTTTTTCTCTTGGCAAGCTGACAAAACAGCTGTATTATATTCCGCGGACGTCTGTCGCTTTGATTACCATAAAAGAAATGAATCTCAAATGTACCAGTTGGAAAGTGTACGAATTGAGAGAACAAAAAAATCGCTCACTTGTATGTCCCGATGTAAAATAATCATCAGCCGAAATTCCACGAGATCATAGGAAGCATTAAACAATTCAAGAGCAAAGTGGAGTGCTCGAGTGATTTCAACCGATTTTCCCTTGCGTACGTAAGCCTAGTCGTAAAATCTAAATTGGGAACGTTTCTAAATGATAATTCCAACTAGCCATTGTTTCCCCGGCTGGCATTCCAAACAATGTCACGTATGAAAGGAGAAACTCACAGCCGAGCAGTCTTTCATTTCGAAACGAGACCATACAAATTGGAAAACGTCAATATACACCCGAAGCAACTTATTCCACGCGTTACGCCCGTCAAACACAAGCAAATGCCCCTTGCGCGCGCGAGAGCGAATTTCCCGGGAATACTGAAAGACATTCTCGCGTATAAACTACGTTTTTTATTTGAACGAAAAAAAAAATATATTATTCACCTCGGGGACACCGGACAGCCGGCGGCTGTTCGCGTGTCGAAGCGCGGAACACTCGCGATAAATCAAAGAAACTGCAGTTCGTTCTAAAATTCTTCCAGAACTCGATTACGAAATAAAATCCATCCGTTGGGGGCCACCGCGGACGGGCGAAAACAAAAGAAGGAAGTATCCGCGCAACCCAAAGTTTTTGGAGGGGATATATTCACGAAAAGGTAAATATCGAATAATACGAGCCTACGCGAAGCCCTGCAGAATACGCCCCACCGCTCGCGCAAATATACCAACGTAATAAATCGCTCTTTCTCTCAGTTTCTCTCTCGTTCAACATTCA
Source organism: Aphelinus certus (assembly GCA_020882725.1). Taxonomy (NCBI): domain Eukaryota; kingdom Metazoa; phylum Arthropoda; class Insecta; order Hymenoptera; family Aphelinidae; genus Aphelinus; species Aphelinus certus. Next base: position 59,318,672 of record CM037084.1, read on the forward strand.
TATCTAATCATCGCGTAAAAGTTTGCACCGCACGAAACTCGGGCCGCACGTACCACATTGTGTTCACGTGAGGCTTTTGCTATATAATACATATATATGTATAAACACACAAAACGGCGCCCCGTTACGATCGTTAAGCGGCGGCTCATTTTCAAGGAGCGTCTCCATCGAAATCACCAGGTGGGGCGCGATCGTGCGAGGGGCAGAGTACACGAAACACGGCCAGTAGAAACCGCTTTGGGCGCGAAGGACGAGGCGATAAAACTCAAAGTGGAATCGGCGCACGTTTAATTCAGCCTCGGTCGCACGCGAGATTTTCCCGCGCTATACCTATGACCTCCTCATCCAACTCTGTGTGTATACAATTAACTCGCGCGCGCGTGTGTACGTGTATATGTATGCCCAGTACGTATAGAGGCGCCAGCTCAGTGGGCTTCCCAAATTCGTCGGGAATCCAAAGACTTTCCCCCTCGCTGGCACGCGGAAGCGCGTTTCGCAACGCTTCGATATATATCCGACCGTGGTACCGCGCGCGTACAATCGAGATTCGTTACTCCGCCGATGGAGAGAAATATTGAGAGTCGCAGAAAGACGATACTGGCGTATAATAGCTCCCGTATCGCTGGATTAGTTTTTTTAGGCTGTTGTGTGCCGCATTGGGACGAAAAAAATAGGTAAATCACGGACGCGCGCTCACGAAAATCATCCGGAATCGAGTGCGAACGAATAAATATTGCGGCGCGTAACTTTTGAAAATCCAGGTATATAGGGAACTACGTCATACGTTTCGGTTGGGAGGATGACGCATGTTTCCGCGTATATATACGCGTCTCAAATTTCAGCCGACTCGCGCCGCGCGCGCGTTTATACTTGGCTCGAACGAAAATTATGTTAATCGCGATTATTGCTTGCGCGTCGCGTATGCCACTCTCGTGGACGAACGACCAATACGATTCGAAAATATCGAATGCGGACTTTTCTGTATATATATGTATCCTCAAAAAAACCTTTTTTAGAAAAAGTAAAAATGTTGCGTCAAGCATGTGGCAGAACTAGTTTATCTCTTATATTGCTTAAAAAAAAAAAATGAAATCCATAATAGACACATGAGTCAATCTATTATTTCATCAGTATTCATTCAGATTAATTCTCATATAGTTGGAGTATTACGTATTCTTATTACAGTTTACATACTATAGAAGACGTTGTCAACTTTAACTAACCAATTACGAAAAAACTTACCAGAATGCTCTTAGGTACCTCAGCAATTATTTGAAGA
>CM037084.1:59328665-59597439 GCA_020882725.1 Aphelinus certus
CGCGTCGTGACTCTTTCCCTTTCTCCCGCGAGCTCGCCTGTCCGTCCTTGTGATACTCTCCTCGTCGTCGTTTTTTAAACAGCCGCGCCTCACCTCCCAATGGGCCGCGAGCGCGGAATAAAAAAAAACACCACCGGAGAAAAAGAGGCGCGACCAGAGAGAGAGAGAGAAAAACGCCGTCGACGCGAAGAAAACGGGGATGAACATCAAGTCGGCGACGCTTTTTCAATATATACACTGCCTTTTTTCTCGCCTACGTGTGTGTGTGTGTGTGTGTGTGCTACATCTCGGCGCATTCATTGCCCGTACCGGAATGATTCATATGTGGGAAATGCGAAATGCCTGTGCGATTTTGAAAAATAACTCGTCGTCACTGACTTGTGTTTCTCGTACCACAATGGGCGCTCTTTCAATCATATTTTGTTACAATACTCGCGCACCCCGACCCCTAGGTGTCTTCTGAGTCATCCATCACTGGGACCTCAAATGTCATTGTGCCCGTGTAAGCTTGGTATTAGAAATGTTTTTCATTCATCTTGAACAGCTTTTAGGTACAGGCACAGTAGCTCACGACAAGCCATGTCAGGACATCAGTCCCAATCCAAGGACTCGCTCCACTTTTCCCACTTGTGTATCATCAGCTTTTAATTGGACATTGAAATCATTGTTCGTTGGACAAAATTTGATAGGTATATATGTTCCTGCTCGAGTGGTCGAGTCTTTGTGAATGAATCTTGGCAGTGGCTCGTATGTCAGTTTGGCTCAACAGGGGTATGTGCCACTTGAAAATTTTCTCTCTGTTTTTCATTGAACATTGCACGAGTGATTTTTCCTTTATCAAACTGGTTGTTTGCAGTATACGTAAAGAGCATTCGGAGTCACAAGTCTCATGTATGATTCATAGATTTTTTTCCCCAAGTACTAAACAAGCATCAAAATAGACTGCAGTTACATTTTCCTGAGTTTGAACTCATCGGAGAGCATATACGCCAAGGATCAATTGAGCGTTGTAAGATGTAAATAGAAGACTGCGTGCAGTGATGGTGTATGTGTGTGTGTGCACAAGAGAGAAAGACAGCTCGAGGAGGGGGAGGAGGAGGACGAGGAGGGGGGAAAGAGAGGAATGCAGAGGAAGGTGGGTGTATACTTATAGACTAGCGGAGGAGGTCCGCGCGAGTCCGAAGCGAAGACCAGTGAGAGAGGAGGGGGGGGGCGAGGTTGAGAGTTGTGTGTGTGGGGGGGGGGGGGGGGGGTGGAAGGGAAGGCAACCGCACTCACCTTGGGCAGGTCGCGTATGTGGTTGGCGTCCAGGAGGAGCTCCTCGAGGCTCCTGGAGTATCGGAGTATGTCGTCCGGCACGCTCGGCAGGGAGCAGTGGCGCTTGTCCACGTACTCGACCTGCCTGTTGCAGCCCTTGAAGATGGGTATGCAGCGGAACATGGTGGCGTTGGAGCGCGCGGCTGCCACACGTGCAGCACGTCGCGCGCGCGCGCACCGCACACACTATATATTATACTGCGCTTATGCTCCGGCTCTCTCGAGTCTCGCTCGCTGTCGCGTTACGCACCAGCGCACCGACGACGACAACGACGACGTCGAGGGGGGAGGAACAGGTCGCGCGGCTGGGTCTGGGCCGCACGCGAGCGCGGCAACAACAACAGCGGCGACACGCACTCATGCACTCGCGGGCACCGGGGAAAAGAGGCGGCGGCGGCCGCTAGAGCTGCAGCAGGCCGGGGGCACGACGAGCATCGGGCTGCGCGCCGCAGCTGCTGCACCAGCCTACCATCCTTCCTTCCTCGTCGACGGCGCCCGCTCGCTGTCTCGGGCTGCACTTGCTGCTGCTGCTGCTGCTACTGCTGCTGTGGCGGGGGGAAAGGGGTTAGGGCACGGCTGATGCACACCTATACGCGCGTGTGTGTATGTGTATATATACGCGACTCCACGGCCAGTCCGCACACTTGACCGCACTCGCTGTTCTCTCTCTCTCTCTCTCTCTCTCTGTCGAGCTCGCACTATATCACATGAAGCACCGGGACTCGCGCGCGCGCGACCACCATCAGACAACTACTGCCAGCAGAGCTACGCTCGCCCGCGCGCGCTCGAGTTCGCCTGCCGCACAGTACTTCACGTTCTCACACGCGACCGCCACCGCCGCGCCGTCGCCGCCGCCGCCGCCGCCGCTGAATGTGTGTGCTTTCAACGTTGATATATGTATATACATGCAGCATATAGAAGTGTGTGTGCTTGCTCCAGCTCTCTCGTTCTTTCTTTCTTTCTCTCTCTCTCACACGTAGATCGCGCGTGCGCCTCTGCTCTGCCGCACTATATGTGACTATATGGACAAATCTCAAATCTAACCCCCAATGGCCCCAATGCCCCCCGAGCAATGCGATGGCGATCTCACATAGATGCGACGCTACGAGTGGCATTCTTGCGTGGGGCGGTGACGCGTTTGCCGCTCTACCAACATAGAGGGAGCGACCGGAGACCCGCGAGTTTTTCACTCGTCACATTTCTTTCTTTTTCTCCCGATGATGTTCAATGATGTTTACGAAACAATCTTGTCGACAATTGTACCTCGAAGTTCGGAGCTGATTTGTCCCGATTTTATCCTGCTCGACTGCGGTGACAAGGTGTGTCGGAATACAAGGTAGACACTGATCGTATGTCATTGATTGTTAATGCTAATTTCGAGAATAATGATCGAAGTTCCGTTGATGATTTATCACCGACGATGCGCACAGGAAATTAGTCAGACCAATGACTGATTTCAACTTTTCGTCTGTTCCGGGGAGATTTTGCAAATTAGCTGGATTTTTAGCTCGTCAACGCAAAATTATCCGTGAGCAATCAATCCAGCAACCAACCCGCAGCCGATCGACAAGAGCTTTGTTGCCGACGGAATTTCAATGCACCCGATGTTGTATCTGCAGGGCTCTGTCGTGGTATCTGCTGTCATCCATATATCATATGCGGTTGTAATTAGTAAAAGGGTGTGATTTTTACGATGTCGCTTTGAAAAAAGAGAGATGAAACGCCCGGAATGACTGAATTATTGTCTTTATTAACAGATACACTTTTTATAATTAGTTTAACAATTCTTGACTTGTCCTAAAAATGAGTAGATAGTCATTCGTGCATTCACAACGATCTAATCATCACGTTTACTTAGAATCCAACACAGAGTATCAGGAAAATACTTGTTAATTGTTTCGTCATTGCTGGCCGCTTCAAATATATGAGTCTTGCGCGCGGCCTGCCAGGCGCATGCGCGCCGCAAAGTTGGGAAGATTGCGCGCGTATACTTCAAGTATACGGTCAATACATTGGAGCATGAGAGCACTAAAAATTGTTTCAAAAGCAACAATTAATCAAAACTGATATGCAATACGCTTTTGCACTGATTCAATACAGTCTAATGTGCAAGTAGTTGGAACTAATATAAATATATGACATGCAGTACAAATTTCATTGGTTTTACTCATAGAGCCGAGTAACATTCGTTATTTTTAACGATTTTAATGCTCTAGTTTCGTAAACAAATTATGAGCTGTTCGCGACAAATTGACCATCGATTACGTATCGGAGTATTATATATGTGTAATATGTATTATTCGTGAAGATGTGCGTCGTATATGTATATATATATAGGTATATTTATTTGCTCAATGCGGTTTCTGATAAGGATTAACCTAGCTTTACCCTGTAGCAAACTAACCACACCTCAGGAGCGTATCTGAGCGATGTGATGTGATTATTGCTCTATGTACTTCGTAAGTGATATGCGTGTTTAGTGATTTGGTCGGCCGATGGGTTGCATATTATTATTCGGTTTACTTAGTCATGCAGAAGCCTCATCACTTCTGCAACTCACCTTATATATTGTTATTTCCATTTCATATTAAATCGTAATTTTTTATTCTGTTCAAACCGTATTTTTACATTGTTTACAACCAATTGAAGCAGTCACAAATGCACTTTGCTCTCCAGTGCTGATAACTGCCTGTTGACAATCTAAATGACTTTTAATTTGAAAAAGTATAAACAAAGATCATTCTGAGTTAACAGCTGTTCTAAAACTCACCGCATCACCAGATATTCCCTGAAGTATATTGTGAAAATTACCAGAATGAATTATTATACAGAAGTGCTGTCTGAATATTTGGACAGTTATGAAGGGCGTGATAAGTTCCTTAGGACATTGTCCTATGCAGCTAAGTTGGCATCAGGATTTCCATCTTCCGATGACACTGCTGACAGATTCAAGAAGTTTGGTAGTAAAATGAGCGGAGCCAGAGTAATTCTTAGACTTTTAGACGATATCCCAAATATTCACACTGCTGTGAACTACGGCTGGGGCAAGAAGGTTAATTTGAAAAATTGTTCATTGCATAAAACACTTTTCCATCTGATAATTTGTATTTTCATTTTTAGGAACCAGATTGGTTCATCAGAACTATTGAAATTATTAAAATAGCAGTTGATACTTTCTATGGTCCTGTTGAACATATTTGTTGGGCAGGCGAGAATAAACTCATCTCCATAGATATAAACAAGTGGGGCAATGCCACCGTGTGGTTTTGGATAGCATCACTTTATCTATCTTTAATCAAGCAAGTACCCATTATAATTTGAAAAATTATTGCATGAACTATCAATTTATTCAACATATATACTTGACAGTAAGACAAACATTAATAACTTGGCATAGTGTTCAATGTTGTGAATATTCTACAGTTTTTACTCTTTGAATTGTCATACCTTAAAATTAATATGATATATATTAATATAAATTTTGTGAAAATTGATGGATTCATTATAATTGTAAAAAATTAGTTGTTTTGTAAAAATTATTCATGTACAAAATCAAGTTTGTAGTTAAATAATTTGGCGATTGGTAAAAAATTAAGAAGAAATAATCAATTAAATAATGAATAAATGAAACTGTTTTTCAGAACATTACGAAAATACAGATTGCTCAAGAAGCAAGAATTCAGTTTTCGAAAGTCAGAATTTGATCCAAGGTAGGTAACTCCTTGATATTTTTTCTACTTGTATGTATATGAATTGACTGAATACAATCAATGAATTTGTTTTGTAGATTCAATAAGGCCAAACTACACAGTCAACAGAATGATCAACTTCTTGTCTGTCTCAGATTAATGTTAGATCTAAGCTATGCAGTAAGTTATCTACCCCCTGGTACACTGTGGGGAGGAAAATTCTCAACTTGGCAAGTAGGTGCTTTAGGCACAATTTCATCACTGATCGGTGTATACCAGGCTCTTTCCAAGAGAATCGCATTGAAAAATAGTTGATTAATTTAAATCTATTGATTGTTGGTATGTCAAAGCTTGGTTGTGGGATGGTGTTTGTAATGAGAATCAATTGTTCAAGTATTATAATAGGTATATTTGTTATTGTATTATACAAAAGATGTTTTTAATAAAAATTAGTGGGAGATAACAAGAGTATTATTTTCAAGACAAAATTTTGTCAGTATTGGTATCCTACTATAAATTCAACATCAACAGAGATAAAGCTAAAGGCTTAGCAACTTGTATTCTTCGTGGCACACATTAAACCCTTAATGCTATACTTAAAAATTTCCTTCTGTATAAAAAATAAAAAACTAAACCATAGGCACTTTTATGTAACTTAAAAATAATATCTCAAGATCAATATCTTACAAGAAATTGAAAAGATTATAATCGCTGAATGATTAACAGTCTTTTTTACGAGATTAAACCACTTTAACGATTGAATGCATGTATATTATATATAAGTTTAGGAAATTTTACCCGACTTAAAATTAATTTTTTGCAAGTTGCCACAATAAAACTCTGAAAATCTTGTTAAAAGGCACGACTGATTAAAAGTGAGTAAATAAGACATCATAGATAAAAGATAATTATTAAAAATTTTTCACAGGGATTCCAAGAACGTGATTCTATCCCTTAACCTTGCAATTATTGATTTATATGTCTAAATCATTACTTGGATCATTACATGGATAAGTAATTTTTTGATTTTTTTTTTGGCTGAAGCTTAAGAAGCTTATGTCTAACTTGCTGACAGCAACATTGCACGCTATCAACATATTTTGCCGTGCCATTAAAATGTTGAAATATTGAATACAACCATGTTTTTATAACAAGTTATTGTTCATAATAATAGATAAAATTTCGTTTTATGAAACAGTCATTACCCTGAGCGATATCCAATCATATCACAAGCATAGTAAGAAGGAAGTAGAGGAAAAGAAAAATTGAGATGAAGGTTAAAAAACAGGAAGAAAAAGCTTTTGCAAAGATCGAAATTGTTTAATCCAATTTAACAAAATTATATAAAAAAAAAGAATAAACGAAACAATAGAGACAGCGCGGTGGAAAATCAGTATTTCAAACAAATAGACGCAACACGCAAATTGCGAGAATAATAAATGGTAACAAAAAAAATTAAAAAAAAAATCAAAGTTCTACAATCAGAATCGTAGCCCGAATACAACTTCATTTTTCGTCACTGATTAAACGGCAGAGGGAATAAGAGGACCTGTATTAGTGGCAAAAAATTATTTCCACTACAATTATAATAAACTCACAAAATTTCACTACCAGCAACTAAATTTCACTCCTGATAGGCAACATTATTATAATAATTGTAAATCAAATCAAATAATTGACTAACTAAGTCCACTTGTTCTTAAGAGCCCTCAAATTCGCGCCTTGACGATAGAAATCATAATTATAACAATAATTATTCTTTACTTAAATATATCAATTAAAACAATATTTTCCCCAAGCCAGTGCTCTTGATAAAGATATACCAACAAATAAAATTAATCATATTTACTCGTAATAGGAACTGAAAATCTAAACGCTCTTGACCATTTGGAAATTCCAATTTGTTCTGACAGAACAAACACCTAATAATAACTGACTCGTGAAGCTCTCAAGGTTCGCAAAAATTTGAAAAGTACCTTACGCAATTAACTACGAGATTTAAAAATTCTCATTGCACCGTCGCTTCTAGATTTTATCTTACTAAAGAACGCTCAGTTTTTGGCGTCTCCGTCGACTGTGGTCAAAGAGAAGATGTCGATCAATCGAAGGAACGTTGAAAGAACGATGTCAGCAGAACAAGGAATTACATCAAATTCAAACAGCGACTCGATCGAACTTTCGGAGTCAAACCGATTACCTGATTGTTTTTCAAACCTCGTGACATGGGCTTGTGCCAACTCATACTTTCGTTATTATGCGCCCATTGCCAGCAGGTATGGCAATAATACTTGAAACAAACCTGAAAAATATAAGAAAATATTTAAACCCATAGCATCAAATTCAAATTAGAAATTGTTTACTATATATTAAACCACGTATTCTCGAGCAATTAATCTACAAAAATATCAAAACCTCATTTTTCCGGAAAAAGAAAATTCATATTAAATGCACGTATTGGATCTCTCATTCATTTGTGATATAAATATTGCAATTTACCTGTTCTCGGCAAAAATAAGGTCCTTGTTGGACATAGCAACTGGAACATGGAGCCTCTTCAATGTAAGGATCTACTTGGATTTTTTTATTGAATTTCGATGTCTTTACTTCGATAAAAGCTGCATTAACAGCTTTGTTGAACGATTGTTTACTACAGAACGTTATTCGTGCTGATCCAATAGGGTACCTGTGTTTGTCTGTATCTATACCTATAGGATATTAAGAATTCAATAAAATGTGGAAAGAGAAATATTTCATCTAATTAAATTATAATTGTTGAAAAAGTTACCTGCGTAAATTACATTATCAAATAAATCATTCATAATCGTTGCCAATGCTGTGGCAGTTATCATTCCGTGTAATGCTCCAACGAAAACTGTTTTTGCAGCATCTAGTTTTTGAGACGATGATTTTACATAGTTACTGTCATTCAGAGCCCAAGGAATAACTTGTACCTTGAAAAAGTTTTATTAAATTATTTCTGAGTTGTAAAATAACCCTTGCAAATAAAGCATTTTTAGCTACTTACATCCTTTCCTTTCATTCTTTTAGATGAAATCTTATAGTAATAACTTCCTCCATTACTAAAGTCGTGAGTACAACAAGATAGAAGGGCTTTGACCTAAACATGAAATGAATTCGTTTAAGTCATGATATATATAAACTTAGAATAATCGGTCTTGTTTCCGAGAATCTGGATAATAAAATGCCTATCAAGTGTATTAAATTTTCATACTTGTTTTTCCGACTCAAATACGATGTAGACGTATCCCTTGGGCTGTCTAGCAGCTTGATCTTTGCCAGGCCATTCTATCTTAATTTGTCCAAACTGTTTGAATGTAGAAATCAAAGTCGATTCTGTTATGTCCCATGGAACACCTCCTAGAAATACTTTCGACGAATAACCAATAGGTTTTTGTGTCCTTTGAGGTAAAGTTCCGCTCCAAGTGTAATTAGCATCTGAAGCAGCTTAAATGTTTCCCAAATTTAATACCAAGTTTGATCAAGTTCCATTAAATTCAAATAACTTGAAACGTACCAGCAGCATTGCGGTGAAATCTTGCAGCCTTGTCCAAAGAGAAGTACATGGGTGCAGGGGAATTTTTCATAGTTGCTAAGCAACAAGATTTCTCATTATCATAAGCTTGATTCGCATAGTTATTGTTACGCGAATGTCCATGAGCGTGATAATGATGGACGTGATTTGCAGAGGACCGTGGCGATTGCTGCTGCTGTTGCTGTTGGTTATTGTGCAAATACTTCTTCAGTTTCTGCAGTTCTAATGAAGCCCTACTATTCTGAAGGTAGTTTTCTACTTCCATGATTGCATTGGGATAACAGCGCTGTTCAGGATTCAGAAACAAGTTACTCTGAAAAATATAAATTATAATTTTCACATAAAGATTGAAAATCCAATTGCGTGCACGGGATGGAATCCCGTGCATGCATAGGATCCAAGATAACGTGTTTTATACCATAATATCTGACACAGAATTGTCAAGACTGCCTGCGCTATTATCCGAATCCGCAGGTGAATCAGATCTAGATCCATTGCAATTGAAAACATGGGGTGGAAACTCCATTGATGGACTATTACATTCGCTAGAACATACATGATTTCAGTTATTTCAGTTTGCCAGGATTCAATATTTTTCCTTTATTCTCAAATGATCTTTCATTTTACCTGTAAGGTGTTGAACCTCTAATAGGTCTTCCGTAACACGGTGATCCAACTGGTGATCGTGAGAATTGTTTCTTATAATTGGTCGATCCAGTCGACGTGGAATTGTAGGGACTGCTGTTTACACTTGAGTAGGAGTATGGATTGGAATACAAACTCCCTGGTGTGCCAGGACTTGCAGGTGTGTGAATTGACGAAGGAGAGCTTGGTATTTCTCCACTGGATAAGTTAGAGTAAAAATTACTCATGCTTTCGTGTTGCTACAATAATAAAAAATTAATTATAATATTTTTGTCAACGAAAATGAAAAAAATTGTCATTACTATGGCATTCAATTTTATCTGAGATAATTAGTACTTCGACAATTATATTTCATAATTATTATTTAGAGAAAAACTCACTACTCCTGCCAAAAACAGAGATAAGATGATTCAAAATTACGGTTTTTTCTAAAAAATCACACGATTTGTATGTTATCAATATTTTTTATAGCATTTCCTCCGTCTTTGTAGAAAAGGAAGAAAATATTGGAGGGAAATAAAAACAACAGAGAAAATGCCTATGATGAAAGGGATGTATGCAAAAGACGGGTATTCGTCGCATTGTTTCGAATTAGTTCCTAGACACCGTTTTTTTGGAGTCATTCCAAAATAATATCGCGAAAAGGCCTCGCGGGAAGAATGAGAAAAAGTAAGAAGACAGACATGTGGGAAAAAAATCAGGGGAATGGAATCGCTCTCGAATATCCTGTTCGTTGATTGAACTTCAACATATATTATTTGGTAAAATCTAATTTCTACTTGTCGGCATTCCCAGAAAAATATATTTTTCTGATTTTTTTGGATTATTATTAAAATGAAAGTTGTATAGCTTTGCATCAATAGGCTGGGTCAATCATTTTCCAAGTTCTATTATTCAATTATTGCTTTTGTTAAAGAAATCTCATTCTAACATTAATAAAGTTCGGTTATAAAATCACCTGTTGGTCTTTGTAACGTATTGTGAACAGATACATTGATCAAAGAATTTTACATCAAAAAAGGAATTTTCACTGAATGAATAATTCGATTTACATGGAAGGATGACGCCTGGAGGGTAATTCTGGCCAGCAAGGATTCTTGGCTCCTTGTAAAATCGGGTCGAATCTTCAAGATTCGCGTCTTAACGCGAGCACTTCATAATGAAATATGTGCTTGCATAGCTCATTGTAAGCGCGCGATCTCGAGCCCAAAGCGTGACACGCTTATCTTTCCTTCAGTCTTTATTGCTTTGTATATTTCGTGAAAGTGCCAGCCAAAGGACAAAAGTAGCGAGCCTTACGAACTATAGCTCGGAAAGCCGAGACAAGCAGCCAGTCAATCAAGCTCATTTGTCACGCCGAAAGTATCTCTGCGTTACTACGGAGCGGAAATCCGTTTTCACGCATGAACAATAAAGCAATTTCATATTGTGAATTTCCCAGGACATGGAAAAATATCGAAGCATGGAAAAAGTTATAACGAATATTCATACAAAAATATAATTTTCAAAACCAATGTAAATCGTATCGAGTGTTTGAGATATTACGAATCCGGAGTAGTTTGGATATGGTCACAGTTGATTATATTTGTAAAGGATAGGCGAACGTGTAATAAAAGTGAGTCAGGGTGATTTGAATCTAACAGATATATCGATTTACAATTGTAATAAGTTGAAAGAGTGTATGCTACTGAAAAATAAAGTCTAAGTAGAAGTTGGTCAGGATTAGTTTCCGAAAACCAAGTGGCCGCGATCTGACGCCCCTTTTCGCAAGATTAAGCTGCTCGCGATTTGATGGGATTCCACTCAACACTTTGTGAGAGTGAATGATTCGAATCATTGATGGATGAGTCGAGAAACAAAGAGCTGGGTAAGTAAATTCTGAGGTCGAAGCTCGTTTTTCAGTCGAAATATGGAAGAATGTGACTATTCTAAAGATCTACTTTTTCTCTAATCAGTCCTGCTCATTTTTTAATTTTATATATTTACAATGAAATATATGACTTCTTTTGAAAAAAAAAGGAATAATAAAATCTAAGGACACAATCTTTGGACTCTTTCCAGAGACAGTGATTATTGTTCTGCAAGCTGGATGGCCATTTTATTCGAGCTTGAGATTTCTATGACGAAAAATTTTCTAGGACAGTTTTACCACGACCGAAAAAGGTCGCAATTTCCGTGCGTGACACGTTTATATCGGAGCGTCCTCGTACATGCAATATTTACAAAGTGAGTTAACTAAATATATTTTATAAAATTCAAATATAATAAACGTGTATTATTTTTACTTGAAAGTTTCGGTATGCAGGAGAATCATAATTTGTAGGCCCTCCTTGTTCTTTCTGTCCAGCATTCACTAGGGATCCACGTGTGATTCCAAGTCCAAAAAGTTCTGATAGTGACATATCTAATGTGAGAAATACAAAAAATATTAGTAAGATTTTATAGTCATTGATTAATCCAAATAACGGATGGACTAAAGACTGTAAAATCTCATTTTAATATTGAATCGAAAGTGAATTATTCGAAATGTAATTTTATGATTAATTGCATGCGTGACTATCGGAAATATTAATCGATTGTAACAAGAAAAAAATCTTATGAATGAAGTTCTTATGAATGGGTGAGACCCAATTTGATGCAGCTATAAGTATGGAACAGGTGTAAATACAGATATTCAATGACTATGTATAAAGATGATTACTTTTCATCTTTATCCCTGAAAATTACGTAAATATTATTGCCAGAGTTAAGAAAAAAGGAAAACAAATGAAAAGTAAGCCAAAGGTAGTGATAGAGGGGCAAGTATTATCAGAGGAAAAATAAAATTTTCCATCACAATATAGCCTACATGTGATTATGGAAACATGATCAAAATTAAATACCCAATGGATATCAACAGATTCGAGGTAAATAATGCTGGTCGAAATCACGAGCACCATATCACCCGATTTCCGAGTATCGATTAGAGAATCGGCGAAGTATCGCCGGATAAGCTTTATATAGGAGGACAATCGTGATTAAATTCCCCGGTATGCGAGGGTCGAACTTACCGTTAAAGTTCTGGGGGTTCTGGGGGTTCTGGGTCTTGGTGGTCGGCGAGAGGAGCTCGGGCAGCCTGGTACCGGCGTACGAGGGCGAGGTGGGCGAGCTCGGGCTCGGCATCTCCAGCAGCAAATTGCTCATGGACTGGAGCTGATGTAGGTGCTGCTCGCGCTCGTACTGGTCGAGCTGTGCACTGGTTCCGCGGCCGCTCTTCAGCTGATCCTCGAGCATCTGCTTCTGGTGCTCTTGTCGCGACACCATAGCCACGTCGCTCGTCGAATCTGTGCCGGATTTGTCCGTCTCGTACTGGTACGCCAACTGTAAATACACATCACGATTTTCACGGCTGAAATTCGTAGGGGCACAGGCTGGGCGACAACAATTTCCCGGAACAATCGCCAGTCGCTTGATCGACCCTGTTGTCGAGCGACGCTTTCCGAGAAAAGCGCTTTCCCGATGTGTTGTCCAGGCATCGCGCGATATATTCAAATATTATCGGGCCATAACTTCTGAGATTCCACGTGATTTACGTCTATCGAGGACTGGAATAGACATGAAAGATCTGGGTGTTCGGCATTTAAAAAATCATAGAGCAACAAATTGTTGTCACGTTTAAACACGTGTCCAAATTTTCCAATTGCTTCGATTTCACGACTAGTTTATTGTTTTAATGAAAAACTTATCGAGAAACTCGAGCAAATCTTTCAACGGTGCAATTTTTGATTTTCCTTTATTCCAACGCCAAGTTTACCGTTTATTGTTTATAAACAATTACATAACCATACGAAACGTGTCTAATATTCGATGAATATCGTAATTTTCGACGACGTATACCCAAGCCGTACAATCACATGTGCTCGGGAAAGCTTTCAATCCCACGACTCGGGAGTATTTCGTCGGGCTGTAACGTCTAATGCCGATCTCGCACAAAATTACCGCATCGACCGAGGCGAGAGAAAAAAAAAAGACAACACACCAAACGGGGGAAAAAAATGGCAATAACGCATGAGTGAGCCAGAAACAAGCCGACTCGGCGTTTATTCGCTTTATCGCGACAAGTCAACGTGCGTGTGCGGTCTCGTACACAGCGGCTCGAGCACGCCGGTCGGGTTAAATTCTCACTTGGACGGGAAGGTGCTGAAAACACGAGTCATATTGGGAGGCCGAAAAATCGAAATTGACATGTGGAAAAATTGAGACTGATGATATATATTGGCCGCGGGGAACACATAATAATGTACATCCCGCGGGCGCCGATCACGCGCGCGAGCCGCTCGACCTTTTATTTACAAACAGCACGCCCCGGCATTCTTGGAATAATTTTATACCGTGCCCGCAAAGATGTTTGCCTCGGAATCTGGGCAAAGGTATGACCTTACGGTGAGCTGTTGATCTGCGTCGCCGATGAACTCGGGCCCGGCCTCGGATGCACCGCGCGTGTATGTACCCCGGTTGTGCAGAATCCGCTCCTCCGGGCGCGTACGTATGTTTATACTTTTGGGAAGCGGCTGATCAACTCGCGGCCGGTGTGCATTTAATTTTCTCGGTAACAACGCGCGGACGAAATCTCGCGGCACGCACGTATAAGCACACATATATTACGGAAGCAAACAAAAAACTCGCGGCCCGGTGTACATATCGGGCGAGCTGCAACACGACGCGAGCGCTGCATCCCGGCGCAATTGACGTACAATGTAAAGATTCGCAGCGGAACCGCAAGCCTCTTGGACGAAAAAGCTCGTGCACGCGGCCGTCGCGACTCTCGTATATGTATATTTCAAAGAGCACAGCTTACAATACCGATGGGGGGGGGGGAAGAAAAAGGAGGCGCGGGTGTGCAAGTACTCACCTGTTGCAACAGGGTAGACATGTCTCGGTGCGTAAGATCTTGTTCAGCACGTGCTTGCGTCCACTGCCTGCTGCAGCCACGGAGGACGAGTGCCGACTGCGCGCGGTGGAGCAGCTATATAGCGAGAGGAGCGCGCGGCCCGCACAAAGGATGCGCCGTGTATAGATATATATATATATATATATTTACCTATGTACGTCTGGTCTCGGCTCGGCGTGCGGGCGACGTCTACTTTGGTTGATACAGGTACGTGCGTGTATATATACCGATAAATTAACGGCGAGAAAGAGCCCGGACCGCGACAGATCTTCGACCGCAGACGGTCCCCAGCCGATTGAACGCCTCGCGCGCGCACGACGATCGCATGTGCGCCGCCGGCAAGCCGCCGTCGCGCGCCACACATCATATATCCTTCCCTCTCCCTCCGAGGGGGTGAGAGAGAGAGGAGGAGAGAGCCGCGAAAAACCATGTATATACCGCGCACTACTTCCCGGAAAAACTCGATGATTGATCTATATAATGGAAATATGCGATCTGTATGTTTTCATTCGTCTCGACCCATTGCAAGTATTTAGCTTATATACTCTTGTATGAAGCTGAAAATCCCACGCACCTAAGCTCTTTGTTTATTGACCGACTGTGGCTGTGTACGGCCCGAAAATGATTCAGCTGTTGATAAACTCGAGCTGTTTCGTTATTTTTTTCTAATTTGGGATAATTACTGCGTTACGCATAACGTATACGTTGGTTGTAAATGGAAAATTTTCGGCATTCAAAAGAATAATTGAATATTGAATATTGATGGTCTTGCACTTGAGCTTGGAATTGTCGTAAATGTTCAATGAACGTTCTATACGACCGTTTGAGATTCACCACCACTATAGGTATATAAGTACAAGTACAAATGATAATGTAAGCCTTGAATTAACCAAAATAAATAGGTTTGTAACTGACAAAAAAAGTCTTTTTTACTAATAGAATATATAAAAAATATAATTTTATTCATTCCTCCAATTTCATATTAGAAGAATCAAGCATTTCTATTTCGGAACTCATGTCATTGGCTGAAAATCCTTCAGCTTTTGTTGATTGTTCACCCCAGCGTTGGAACAAATTCACTCGTATGTTCTCCATCTGTGGCTCTGCACTCTCTGGAGTTGCTGTATCACTAGTTACAGTTCCTGCTATGTTCTCAGTTATGTTTTCAGTTATGTTCTCAGTTATGTTTTCAGTTATACTTTCAACCATACTTTCTGCTGTACCTCCACATGTTTGATCAATTTTCATTGAAGTCTGAGGAAAAGGGTAATCTGGTATATCTACTGGAGCATCTATATCAAGGAAGTTGTACAGTTTAAATATTTGTAAAAAATCCAATGCTCATACATTTTAGAAAAAAAAGCTTTACCTGGGAATGGGGGAGTTTCTAACATGAGTTGTTCCATTACTACACCTAGTAATGTAGTTGTGAAAGTGTCATCCCTCCGAAGACCCAAAGCTCTGTGACATGCATCTACTGATTCTTGATTATTACCAATCATTGCATGAATAAACCCAATTGCTGCATAAGTTGCTGGATTCAATGGATTCAATACTAATGCCTTTTGGAAAATTTTCATTATTAATATGATACTTTCGTTAGGTATAAATAATGATTATATATCTTCTCCGTACTTGCTGATGATAATCAAGAGCTTCTTCGTATTTTTTCATTTTTCTACAAGTGTGTCCCAGGTTATTTAATAGAGCTTCCCACTTATTTGGTAGAATCACATCTTTCAATCCATTTTGAATTTTTTTCATTGCTTCTTTGAATTGCTTTTCAGCAGTCTTATAACTGTCAAAAGAAATCAAATTATTTATATATGTAAAAAGTAAAAATTTTATAGGCAGAAGGAACTTACTCTGCATTGTAAAAAGATATTACTGCTGTTTCGTGGATAACAAATGGATCATCTGGGGCAATAGTTTGGGCTTGTTGGAAAAACTTATCTGCTAATTTTAGATTATTTGTGAGGCCACACTCCAAACCAATATAGAGTAGGGGCAAGTGACAGCCTTTCATCAACTGAGATGCTTTAAAATAAGCAGCCATTGCTTGGTCATGTTCATTTTCTACAGCAAATGAATGGCCATATGCAAGCCAAGCTGGACCAAATAAACGGTCCAATGATGTGGCTTTTGCTAAATATCTTCTTGCTGGATCACTCTTTCCTGCAAAAGATTCCATCAATAATTTGGTAATTTTTATTATAAAATTATCTCAATTTACCTATACTGTAATAATAACATCCCACTGCAAACCATGACAATGCCAAGTCTGGATATAAATCTACTAGCTTGTGAGCCAAGTAAAACAGGGCTGAAATATGGGATGAAAGTTTGATATTATATTTTTGATAAAAACTATTAACTATTTCATATTTTAACTCACCATTTGTTTTTTTCAACTCAACAAGGCAAGCTATATGCACTGGTAAACAGCCATTATGGTATGGATCAGTCTTCAATATGCTAGAAGAAATATTCGCTAGTTGAAAAATTAGTTTTTTTTATCCTATACATGTGTTACTATTGTGCCAAACCTTTCTGTCAATGAGAAGCACTGGTGGTAATCACAGTTATAATACATTCTTTCTGCTTCTGCAACTTGTATATCTAAATTATTTTTAAATCTATCTTTAACCGATATGCCACAAGATGAGAGTAGATTGTACTCTGCTGGAGCTTGATATTTTTTCAATTTGCTTTCATACAACATTTTCAACAATTCTGCATCAGCTTCTTTACATTGCTCAGAGAAAGGCAATGAATCCAGCAGCTCTTTTTCTAAATGTAAATTTTATTAATTAACTGAATAATGAATCTCATAAAAATAAATACCTTCTGCAGCAGAGAGCATTTGATTCTGTACAAGAGCTTCGAAAGATTGGTATGCATAAACGTCACATAAAAGTGACTGTCTGTAGCATTCAATTGCTACTGCTCGATTGTCCATAGCTTCAAAAACTCTTCCTTTGACAAAAAATATAGCACTTTGTATCTGAAAAAATTATATGTAATAACATTGATAATTATCACAGTTAGGATTATGCATATAAAATATAATAAAATCGAATTTTCTGAGAAAAATTGTCTTACATTTTTTGGAGATTCATCCATTAAAATTGATTGATCACCGAAACTTGCTTCTGTCTGGTTAATATTTGTCAATGTTTCAAATTCATTGATAACTTGAACAGCTTCTGTGAGCTCTTTAGCTTCAAGTAGACAACGAATAACTATGTAGTGACACATAATATTTTTCTAAAAGAAAAATTAAATTCTTTTAAACTGCAGTAAGGAACAAATCAGTAATCTCATGAAAAATACCTTCTCCAGTCCTCGACTTCTTATTAAATGAGCTGCTCGGTGATATTGTTTCATTAGATACATACATTGGGCCAAAACACAGACATCGGTTAAATTTTCATTACTCAAAGAAAGGACTTTGTCAGCCCAATACAAAGCTGCACTGTACAAATTCTAGAATAAAAATGAGGAGATATTGATGATTATTGGAAAATTTGTATATATTCACATATGATATTGATATAGCTTTAAACTTACCAAATCAATGTAATTTTTCACTAACTTTCTATAAGAATCCAAATCAACATTTTTGTTATCCAAAATATTACTCATTCTTTCACAATCTGCATTAGTTTCTTGAACTGACATTATTATCTGAACTATTGTTGCTCTTCCTCTCTTGAACTATTCCTTCCTTGGAATGTACTTATTCTGAATAATTGTAAAAATCATGTTTTACTATTAGTTTCCAAATTTTAGGTTATGCTTTATATTTCAAGGTAATAAATGTTTATACCAATAGTTTATCCAAGTTACGACAGAAAAATAATAATTATTTAAAAAATTATAGGAAATCATCAGTTTCAAAGTGAATTAACTGATTTTAAGGCTATTATTTGGTTGTGTTTACGTATGTTTACGTACACCACGGATGTAACACATACATATATATATATATATAACTCAATCGGTAATGATATAAGAAAGGCAGCTCAGGGAAAAATATGATAACTAGATTTCTTGTACGAGAATTTTTTATTATATTTCTTATATTATAATCACATATTGTTGATAAAAAATTATACAGTTTTGAATCAAAACATTTTTATTCTTTGAATAAATTAAATATTATTAAATAGCAAATTAATTTTCGATTATTCATTATACAATGAGTAAAATAACTAAATATTCAAAACATAACCATTGACACCACCTTTTAACAGAAAGAAGATCAGAGAAAACAATGTTATGTTACAATATACAACAGTAATGACTGCAAACACTATCATAGCATTTCACACGGTTGAAAATTTCCAATAAATGCTTTTCTTACTATTAACACAAGAATGTAATCTTCAAACATCAGCCTTCTTCATTGAATTTTACTTTCTTTCTAATTTTCTCTCTTGTTTGTTATATTGATGATTTTTGTAATTATTATCAACTTTTTTAATACCTTTTTAAGTAAACAACTTGTCCAAATCAGTCAGCATAGAGTTCAAATGTGAGAGAGTTGTTTTAAAATTATATGTTTGACGAATCTGACTCTTTTCTTTCGCACAAACGCTTACTCGCAAGTCAAATTTCATCACCATCATGAATTTTCAATTCCTTTGTTTTGGTGTTGATTAAATCATCCACTCTCAGATGCGATTTTTCTTATTCAACGGTTCTTATACTATCTTGATCAGGGAACAGATGGCCAAATAATGAAACTGTGAATATTGCTGTGAGCCCAAATAATCCTACTGTTGTAGTCACAGTAAACAATTGGGCATAGTGATATCTGAAGTACCAGGCAAGGCCTAAAATAAGAGTTACAACACTGACCAGCAGTCGACTAAGGTCCCATTCAGCTTGTACTGAGCCAAGGCCGGCACCTGCTGGCATATTTTGAAACGATGGAGGATTAAAGTATAAACGTGAGGAACTGTCTAATGTATTTGAAGCAACTGGAGCTGGGCGCGGTTGATGAATTAAACAATGAACAACACAATTGTGGAAAAATCCACATTGTTCCAAGGTAACATTATCTGGTTGAAGAAGTTGACCATTGAAAACTAGACGAACTAATTTCCTGGAGTCAAGTTCCAATTGAAAATGTCTCCTATGGGAAGAAAAGACAATAATTAAAGAGTTGACAGTAATAAATAATTTTTTTCAATTGAGTAATGTTTGATAGATAAAAGTCTTAAAAAGGTGTCAATATATTTCAACTATTGGTAACAATAATTACAATTTTAAAAAAAATAACAAGGAACTATAGCAATATTATGCAATCATATGTATTAAGATTTTGCTCATAAATCATTGACTCTTGTCAAATGTTATTTTTAAAATCATTTTACAATATTCATAATTACACTTGAATGCAAAAACTGTATTGTAAATCATTTTAATAGATCTTGTAACACATTTAATGGAATGAATTTTCTTCTACTAAATGTAAAATTGTGAAAGAGTTATTAACATGCAATGATCACCTCAAAATAAGTATTCTTGCAAGATATAATAATTACCTCTTAAAATCACCAAGCATTTCTTTTAGACTACCTGTCACTAACTTCTGATCGTCATTTATAAACTTGAGTTTTATGCAGATTTTTGGTTCATTGTCATCGGGCAACTCTGGCTCAGCTTGTTCTGATTCTGTATCTGCTGTTGTAGTTTCTGTCTCAGTTTCTGTATTTGTTGGAGGTTTATCAACTACATCTTCTTTGGTATTTTCTTGTAATAATGTCGTTTCTTCGTTATTAAAATCATCCATTGCACGTATGAGTACTTCCTCATTTGTTGCTGCTGGGGTATCTGTAGATTCAGTAGAAACTTGACTAGTGGCTGCAAGAAATGAATTAGTTAGGACATAAAAGAAATGTGTCATTTATTGGATATTAATTAAAGTTGATTATTATTCACCAGGAAGAGGTGTTTCCGGACAGCTAGCTTCTACTTCGTTATTGCTACCAGAATTTGACTGCCCAGTCTCATTTTCAGAATTCTCTGTACTAAGTTGCTGCTGTGCCAGAGCTATTGCTTGATTAGCCCGCAGTGCAGCAATTCGTGTGCGAGTTCTGTGCTGTAAAATTAGCACTGTGCGTATCAGAGGTTGATCGGCTATGTTTGTCGAACACCATGCCACCCATCCAACTAATAAAACACCAACTACGATGAAGAAGTCCAAGACTTCATCACCCACACCCTCTATCAGCGTCATCTTCTGATTGTGAGCAAACGCCTGATAACACCAAATAATATATTGATGATGAAATCGAATCAGTGAATGTTCGAAAAGTCTAATAAATTTGTATGCTGAATTGACAGACTTCAGCAGTAATGATTTTTGCAATGTCGACTTCAGTCTCACCTGATTCTAGTGTAAAATCTGATCAAACGTGCCTCAACGCAACGTTATCTCCGTCACAAACGATCGTAAATATATTTGTTGAAAAACATTTGGACGAAAAACGTCGTTTCTTGACAGCTGACCTGTTTTTACGAAGCTAACTAACAAAATGCCTTCCGTGGCCTTGTTTACCGATTAGTGATTATTGTTGGCAATATTATCCTGGGCAGCACTGTTACCTACTAGGGAATTTTAAGCTCAAAAAACTCTCTGATCTTCAGGTTTGGTTACGTTCCTACGTCGTAATGTCCGAGAGAAATGTATATATATATATGGGGTATAGGTTCACATATATATAGTTATAGTACATACACATATGAAATATACAAAACACATATAAGTATACTTGTATGTGTATATATACGTACTGACATGCGCTGCAGAAATCTTGTTTTGATTACACCTATATGTGTGAACTCTATTTATGTTAATAAACAAGATAAGCGTCAGAGACACTTTCTGTCTTCTTCCATCCGCTTCATATCAGAATGCTCTTGCTAAAATTATCGATGACAGTAACATTTTCTCTCTTGAGTGTCTTGAGCCAGAGCTTATGACGCTCTATAAGGTTAGATACTTAGTTTTTGAAATTTCAGTTACGTTCAACGTCAGGAATACTTATTTAGTTACCATGTGTTGAATTTAAGCCGCACAGCGATTCAAAGGCAGTGTTTTGAAAATGTGAATGTTATTACTTACCGCAAATTTTGTACGGATTTCAGTATTTACGTGAATGTCACGAGTCAAGAATTAATTTTTAAAAATAGATATGACGTTATGAAAATTAAAAAGCTACTGAAATAGATTGGAAAGAATTTCAAAATGGATACTCCAAAAACTCCAATGGACAATCTTCTAAATATGTTGTCAGGACTAAGTGCTGGTCATGAAAAAGCCCTGAAGCAAGGTATATACAATGCTGTTGCTCTATTTTTGCTATGCGTTGTATGTTCTGCAGGATATGGGCTATACATTGTACTGAATCCTTTCCTCAAGCCATTGATTTGGGCACTATTATGTGGCTCGGTTTTATTTCCTTTCAAGTCTTCTTTGACTACTATTGTACAATCATGGTTTACTGCAACAGAAGAGTCTAACAAACCATTCTTGTTCAGCTTATCTACAGTTCCTATAGTTATATTTGACAAGATTTCTGAATCAATTGGTTCGTTTCTACAGAAGTATTTAAGATATATCCTAATTTCCGTTCTGACATTAATAGGAATATCATTGGTATACAAATATACTCCAAGCATTTTGTGTTTGTTGATGAGTAAATTATTTTTACTTTTCAACCGTGTACTTGGTATCTTCATTTCAACATGCAACATTTTTGTGGTAAGTTATTTATATTAAATGCAACATAAATCATTAGATTTTCTATGTTGAATGTTAATTATTCACTAAAAATTCACAAATTATTGAAGATTCCACAAATGATAATCAACCTTCATTTCTAATCAATATAGTTAATATTTTTATATATTGTAGATTCATACAAATCATTAATATTTCCTCCAATTATTTGTATTTTTCAGATAATTGCTATAATTACTGGATATCTCTCAATCTTATATTTATATTGGAACCCACAGAACAGAGTCAAATTTCGCTACTGTTCTTTTGGTATCTGGCTACTGATCAGTATGTACCTGTCGAATGCTCTGGAAACATATCCTCTCTTAATATTTTGTGGACTTCAAATTCTATTCTTGATTGGATTCATTTATGAAGTAGTATTGGTATTAGATCATCAAGAAATTGATGGAAAAACAAATTCTCTGATAGATGTAATGCGATTAACATTGAGTAATGCAGATATTTCAACAATTAACTCCAAGTCTGTTGGAATGCCAACATTAATGGAGGATGAGTCTTTGACAACAGAAAGCGAAGAATCTATTCCACTTGTAGATGAAAATCGTAAAATTAAAATTCTGCTTCCAAAACCATTTCTCAAGGTAACTGGAAGATCCATGTCAATGGATTCAGATGTAGGAAAAATAATGCAGGATCACCCTAAACGGAGGACGAAATCTGCCAATAATGTTTCTTCAAATCGAATTTCCATCGCAGATCGATATTTTTTGAAAAAACTACGTTCAGAATTGCGTACATCTTTGGATTTTGAAGATAATCATGTTGATACTGATAAATATATGTATGGAGCAATGTATGCTTGTATAGGAATGATTCTGTGGAAACATAAATGGATTATTGTTATTCTGATAGTTCCAATAGCTTATTTTTATCTAAAGAAAATGAACACTTATTTTGGGATTAGTGAAAAAATACTCAATCAGTGTCATAGAATAATCGATGTAATTCGTTTGTGGTGTGAAGAACGCCAAGATGCATTGATACCTGTGACTGTTAAGGGTCTTTATAAAGTCAGTATTATAGTGGATCAAAAAGTAACTCAAATTTTGAAAGGATCAGTCGGTGCTTTAGCAACAACTGCAGTCATTTTTGCACTCATTGTCTTTGTAATATGTACATCTATTTTCATGACCATTCAGGTAAAATATATGAAGCTATATCAATTATTATTTGAGATCAACATTTTTCTACCTGCATTATTTTAAGTTGTATTAACTTATCAATAGATTTATACTGAGGGCATGCATCTTGTTCAAGTTACCGGAGAAATTTTAAACTCAACATTAATGAACAACCCAGATATTGATTGGGTTCCTCAGCAGTTGGAAGATTCTGTGAATAGCATGCTAGATAATGCATATGTTTATGGGCGCACAGCTATTTCAGATGGTGTAAGTATGGATTATTATCTATGGATTATTTTCAAATTCGGTATTTAAATATAAGTTCAAACATTATATATGTGAGTTGTGAATATTTTTATATATTCAATCTACAACTGGCAATGTACATACATACAAAATTTGTAAATTGAAATTGAATCCTTCATCCTTCACTCATACATTTTCTAATGTAATGTGAACAACATTTTTCAGATAAAAAAACTAGTGAAAGAATTAGAACCAGCTAAGGCAGAGCAGATGGAAAAAAAATTTCTAGAACTTTGGGATAGATTATATCAAGCTTGGATGATGTCAGGTGAAAAAGATGTGATAGGTCCTTCGGTAGATGTAGATGTAGCTCTGTCTGCTTGGGAAAGTTTAAAAGACAGTTTTGGCAAAACACCTCTGCGTGAGTAATTTTCAATTCTATATTTATTGACCTAAATGTTATGTTTTATTGAGTACTCTTGTCACCTATACATCTATAGATATTCAAAGTTTTAGAAACTTTTGTCCACAAGAAGAGTTTTGTCTTGAGAAAATAATCATGCAATTTGTAAATAATACTAGAATTGTACAAGTTAAAAACAAATTAATGGAAATTGCAATCGCGTATTACAGCTCGACCTCCAAAGTAATTTTTGATGATTTTTTCTCGATTTATTTGACAGAGTTGGTTGAGAATACTCGGTATCATTCACAATTTGAATAATTTTCCTCAGGATTAGATTCTTCTCAATTTAGTCAAACCCTGGGACAGAAGTTTCGATAATTACGTATATCTATGTATTGGTTTCAAGAGCTCTTCATTGAATTAAATCTTGATCGACGGTATAATTTCAATATGCATTCCAGATTTGTTTAATATGGCAAGTATTCAAAATTTTGCAAAAGAGAATGTTGGTGTTCTTCTGTCAGTGCTAGATTCCGTTTGGAGTATTGTAAAAGGAAATATGTCTGTAGTACTAAGCATAGTTACAGAGTTGATGTATATAGTTCTCATGAGTGGATCTGCTTTACTTAATTTTCTATTGAGCATGGTGAGTCGAAATAATCGTTCTGAAGATTTATTGAGATGTGAATTAGAAACTCAGTTATAATATTGAAATTTTCTGATTACAGGTTGTATTTTTCACAGCTCTTTTTTATTTACTAAGTTCAAGTGAAAAAAATTACAAACCCATTGAAATAATAACTAATTTCAGTCCTATAAGCTGCAATAGGTAAATATGTTGGAAAAAATATTTTATTATTTCCAGAAATAACTTTTGCTATTTTAGAAGCTTTAACTAAATATTTATACTTTTTTAAAAAGCCGACCTGAAGAGAAAGGGTATGTTCAGAAATATTAAATTCAATTGTATTGTAGTTAGATGTAACGTATTCTAACAGCAATATAAAAATTGGGTAATTGCACAGTATTTATAGGCTTTTATTCTAATACCTATATATATATATATATATATTTTAAAACTTGCAAATTTCAAATCAGATTGATTGTAGAAAGGTGCACTTATGCAATGATGTGGAGAAAAATCGATTTATTTAACATTTTTTAAAGGTTTGCTATAGCCCTGCAAGAATCTGTGATTGGAGTATTCACTGCAACTTTCAAATTGGCATCCTTTTTTGGAATGTGGACTTGGTTTATACATAACTTATTCCAAGTGAAGATAGTTTATGTACCATCTGTTTTTGCAACTTTACTTGGAGCAGTACCATTTCTTGATGCTTATTTTGCATGCATCCCAGCAACAATTGAACTATGGTTTAATCGAGGACCTTTTATTGCAATCATATTCTTTCTATTTCATTTTCTTGCCTGCAACATAGTTGTGACTGAATTTTACAAGGAAATCAAAGGGTATTGAAAATTATTACTGTTTCATTCAAAATCATGCTATTTATAATGAATGGATCAAATCTAATTAGAACACGTTTTTCAGAGGAGGACACCCTTATCTTACTGGATTATCAATAGCGGGAGGTGTTTTTTGTTTGGGCATTGAAGGAGCGATTTTTGGTCCATTATTACTCTGCTGTATAATGGTTGCCATTAATTTGAGTAGAAAATACCTCCAGTCCCCATCAGAAGATGCCATCAATTCGATTAAATCACAAATAGATCAATTGGAATCATAGCATGAAATGTTCAGGTATCAAAAGAGGTTGAAATTTTCAAAATGAAAATAAGATTGTCTGCAGACCTTACGGAATTTCCAAGTATGCTTGTGCCTTCAATAGTGTTGGATGGATGGGGAGAATTTTCAAATTTTTAATTCATTTAGAAGGCTGAGCAAACCGTCCAATAAACTAGAATACAATTCTAAGCACATAATAAACCTGTGATGTACTCTTCAAAATCAGTAAATATGTATGAAAGCGAAAACATATATTGGATCAATGTTTTTCGATGATTTGTTAGACAATATTTGGTTTTACCATAATTTTTTGAATAATCAAGGAGAACAAAAGTTTTTTTTTGTTCCAATATATTTTTTGATATATGAATATTTTTAAGATTCATCATTTCATACGTCAATAAATATGCTGAAAATCATTCATTAGACCTATTTAAAACCGGATTAACTGTTGAACAGTTGACGGAATTTATTCATTTAATTTATTTATTTATTCATCCATTTCATCATCAGGATACAAATGAATATAAATGAAAGAAAATAATAAATTGTTCATTATATTTATATATCTATGTACATTAAGTTTATACTTTTCAACTGTTTCGGTTGTTTATTTTTTGTTTGTAAAAATGTGATTTATCAAGAGTAAAAATCTGTAAATATTCTTTATAATAAATTTATTAAAATCTGATAAAAATGTTTTATGATATAACATTCACAATAATCAGTGCTTCTTTATTGATCGTGATAATTTTGATTGCAATTGAATTGTACATACATTACGAAAGATATTTTTCATCGTGATGAAGGTTATTAAGTTTATTATTATTATTATTATTATGGTCCAATTTGATTGTATCAATTGAGTTTCGACCTGATAGGCCGTATATCTGACATCCGTAGATCAGAATCGTAAATTCGTGACAGAGATGTAACGATGATATTCTTTTCAATATCTTTTGCTGTAACAGTTTGTGTAGCATGGAACATTATGGTTTTCTTGCCGTGTAGTATATGAAAACCATTCTCTGAGAATCGACCTTTCACGTTACCTATCTCCAACCAAACAAATAATGCCAATTTTTCAGCTGTTATTTCAATTTCAAAATCCAATTGATTCAATGAATCAACCAATTTAACTTCGGGGTGAATTTTCATCTATATTATAGGAAAATCATAGGATTTTAGGAATCTATAATCATGATGTATCATAAATTATATTTTATATGAGTTACCGTGATAGAATCATTGGGTAGAGAAATTTCTTTAAATAGGTATGGGTACACATAGTTCGGTGGAGCGATTTCCTTATCAGTATTATCTTTTAATAGCAATTCTATCATGCAATTTTTTTTTGCTATGGTTATATTTCCACATCCAGCATTTTGTAAAAACTCATCTAACCAATATTTCTTTATCAATTGCGATTCATTAGGTTTCTGTAATTCGTGTAAAAAATTTATT
Source organism: Aphelinus certus (assembly GCA_020882725.1). Lineage (NCBI taxonomy): Eukaryota > Metazoa > Arthropoda > Insecta > Hymenoptera > Aphelinidae > Aphelinus > Aphelinus certus. The sequence continues at coordinate 59,355,603 of CM037084.1, forward strand.
GATCAATGAAACTTGATGAGTAAATAAAGGAATTTTAAGAGACAATTGTAGAAAATTCTTGATTACTCACTACAGTGATATTAGCACTTTGCAAATAAAATATGGCTCTAGAACTTTTCCATTCATATACAGTGATTCCTACAGTGACATTTTCCAAAGCATCCAATAAATCGGATACAATGTATATTAATAGTTCATTAGCTTGGGTAACTCGTGATGTTATAATGACAGGAGCAAAGAAATCCTTGACAAAGTAATGTAACATCTTCCATCGACCTTCATAATCTAAAGAAATCGTTTTTAAAATGATAAATATCTCATCACTGGTGCACAGTTTGATAAAATCATCTATTATTCTGAACAAATTGTATTGTCATTATCATATCATTGAAAATGTTTATGTAACAAATACTTGCCAATAGATGACCATGATGGTGCTTGCCAAACATCATTTAATTGCCAATACAGGGCACCCATTGTCATTCCTTCTCCCAAATCATTAAAAGAACTCTTCATTTGACGATATAACTCTGTCTCTATTTTCATTGCAACAGCCTGTGTTACTTGACTAAGATATATAAAGTCAATTAACTCTCTCAACTTATCTTTATCTTTAGGTATTATAAAATTTTTAGATATTAGAAGTTTATTAAAACCATTTCCACCAGGCAAATGTTGTCGATGCTTCATAAATGAGCTATTCAACTGCAAATTACTGGAGTTGTCAGTGGCAGTCATCAATGTCCATATTGAAGGCAATGCTTGAAAACCATATTCAGATGCAAATCTTGTCACTGGATACTGATTAACATCCCAACTGTTTCTCAAATAATTGTAGTAATGAACTGGAATAAAATTATAATGTAAAATGTGTTTTGATTATTATTTTTAAAAATGTCTATAGACATTGATTCTGGAAGTTACTATGTAATTCTAAAAAAATTCATTTTTATTATAGCATCTTTATACTAAACAATCTTGCATATTACATTTTCATGAAAAATACAATTATTAGTTTATACAATAACAATTATCCAAATTAAATTTTTAAATTTAGTACCTAATTCAAATGTCTTTAATTAATCGAATTGTAGTAACAAAAGTATCTCACCATCACCATAAAAATTAGAATAAGGGTTTGATGCTGTATAATTTTGTTGTTCACTATAAAGTCCGTTGCTTGGACTTGATACTACAAAAGGCCGAGACGAGTCAATCCTTGTTGCTTCATTCTTAATAGTATCAACATAAAGTTTAACATAATCATCTTTATAAATTTTTTCTTCACCAGTACCATACCAATTTCCATAAAGAGCAGCTTCATTTTCATTATTTCCTGCCCACAATACAATGCTTGGGTGATGCTTCAATCTCACCATGTTTTGAATCACTTCTTCTTTAACACTGTTGAGAAATGAGCTTGTTGTTGGATACATGCTGCAGGCAAACATGAAGTCTTGCCAAATCATTATACCGTATTCATCAGCTAAGCTGTAGAAACGATCTGATTCATATACTCCACCACCCCATACTCGCATCATATTCATGTGAGTGTCTTTTGAAGACTTTAGTAGATGCTGCAAGGTTTCCTCTTGTGATAAATTTTCTGGAAATACACTTGAGGGAATCCAATTGCTTCCTTTGGCGAATATAGGTATTCTGTTGATTTTGAAGTAAAAACTGAGCCCTTTCTGCAATGGTTCTTGAACTAGCTCAACAGTTCTGAAACCAATTTTAATCAATTTTGTTTTGATGTCAGCTCCATTCTTCACAGTCACATTCAAAGAATATAGTTTTTGTTTGCCATAGCCATTAGGCCACCATAATTCTACTTCATCCTGAAATTAAATTTTTTTTAATCAGATATTTTTGCTAAGAAGAAAATAGGAATACTCATACTCACTGTGGGTACATTGAATATGACAGATGTATTAGCTCGATTGTTCCTTATTTTCAATTTAAAAGAAGCTGCTGCATGGAATTTTTCTAATTTGCAATCTATATTGGTGAGTTCACTTAAATCAATATTTTTCTCTCCAAAAGTTTCAAAGTACACACTGACAGTGACCTGCCATGAATCAGACTTTTTCACTACATCAGCTGCAATTTCAGATATTAATACTTTTTGTACTTTTTTGAGTGTTACATTCTTCCTAAACAGAAAATATATGTATATATATTATACAACACTTGTCTACTATCTAATATTTGCTATAAATTTTCTTTTGTTTCATGTTTTACTGCTAGTTGAATATACATATAATAGGTGGTTACCTTTTTACAAAGTAAGAATGTATTACGTGAGTAAGAATACAAACAATATGGTAATGATATGAATAATTTGAAATTTAATATTAGAAACACATAAATATTTTAGATCATACTTACCAAATACCCATTGATGGGAATGCTGCTCCCCAATCCCATCCATAACTGGCTTGCATTTTTCTCACATGATTAACATGACATTCTCCATTGTACTGTTTTGGAACACATTTAGGTGGTACAATATATTTTGAACTTTGAGCATTATAAAGTTTCTCTGCTACTTTAACTGGTGACTCAAAACTGACTTTTAATTCATTACTTCCATTCTGCAATGTGTAGTTTTAATTATAGACCAATGTGTTAAGGTTTAATATATGATTCAAAGCATAATTATTTTATAATGCTATCCAACCTTCAAATAACTTTTGATATCAAAACTATATCTCAGAAACATATTTGATGTTTCACCAACTTCAATGCTATTTATATAAATTTTTGAAAATGTATCTAGTCCATCAAAAATCAAAGCTATATATGATGTATTCAAGAATGTATCAGTCACTGAAAGTAGGTAATTTTCAGTTACAAAATCACATATTATCAATGGGATGAACATTTTCAATATAAGTATAAATTAAGGATATGATTACCTTCAAAATCAATTGAATAAATAATTGATTCATTAGCCACCCAACGATTTTCAACATCATTAAACCCATCTAAATTTTTTTGGATTAATTTAGCTCTTTCTAAATCAGTATAAATACCTCCTGGAACATTAGCTGTGAATGAAAGATCTGAAAGAATAGGTAATTTAAATTTTTGAATAAAGTTGCAAAAAAAATTCAATACAATAAATAAATAAACTACCTTTAGATGGGATGAACCCCTTCCATTCTCCGTTTAAATTAAATGACATAACTCCATAAATGCAATGCATTGAACTAACTATTAAAATACTTATCCAATTCATTTTAATCTCAACAGTTTTTCTCACTTTAACCTCAAAACAATTCTTATTGATTTTTTAATTACTTTCTTAAGTTCTTGAATCAATCTTCATATTGTCTAACAAGTTTTGTGAGTATATTTGAGGTATTTTTCATACAATGTCATATTCAACTCTAAAAGTGAGTTGTTGTAATACATTGATATGTACTATACCAGAGTTACTGATTTGTATAGAAACGCAGATAAGATATAGATATTGAGTTGAAACACTTATTCATAAATCTTAGTAAGATAAATGATCGTGATATTTATCTTTAAGCAGGCAAATTCAAGTGAAAGTTAGATACAGAATAAAAATAGATATTATTGAAATATTCAACTATATTTTGCAAAACATTTTTGAAGTACAAAACTTTATAACTTACAATCTAACAATTCCATTTGCTTAAATTTATAGATAACAAAATATATAAACTCTTTCAAACAGTGCTTTCTCGTTTGAAAGAGTCACATGTGAATGTTTTTATACATATTTTTTGCGATTTCTTAAACAATATTGATTTAAACTGTTCAATAGTATCACAAAACTTTTCAACTTACGACTTATTTCAGAGACTTATTTTGTACACTATACAGATTAACTAAATCTAATTCAATACTTAATGAAAATAAAGAGGAAAATACAAATATAAAGTTGTGAATGAAGATGCAAGTCAAATAGTGAATACTTAATCCATTAAAGATTAAAGAAAGATTTAAAATGTGCTTAGATATAAAAGTTACAGGATGTAATAAATGCTGGAACGTTCAACAAGTAAAATCAAAAATTTTTGCCAAAAATATAGTATCCCAGAGTTTTGAAAATGAACTTTTCTTTGGTATTATGTCAATGTGATGATCCTCTTCATGTGTAATATCTTTTGTCTGAGTTTACACGAAATGTGTTTATAAGATGAGTTTTTTATATAATTCATTTAGCATGAATTTCTAGAAAGAGAAGATAAGAGGAATATATAAAATGAAATCTAACATAAATCGGAACTTAGATACAAACTATACTTTACCATGTGTTCTGTCTCGAGCTGTACATTTTGCCACGTGATCTTCATATAAATTACCATTATTTGTTTCATACCTATTACAAAGATGACAGATCAACACATTTGAAGATGATCTAGAGTAATTTGCTTCATTGATTTCTTCAGAACAGGGGAATTCATTACATTCAGCAGCATGATTTTCTATTTCTTCTGAAGCAAAAGATTTCTGACAGATAGGACACATATTCTTCTCAGGTAAATTTGAATGAGTTATTTGAATGTCGACATCTTGACCATTCTGCGAGAAAAATGAGATAAATGTATATGAATTATAGAATTTGAAAAAAAGGTGTTTGATGTTAAAATTTTTGGGATAATGAACTATTGTTTCATTTCATATAATCTTTGAAACATGTGTGCAATATCTGAATTACATAATACTTGAATGATAATTTTTAAAATTTCGCAAAAAATTATTCAAGAGCAACTAAAAACTGTGTCAATAGTATTTTCCAAGTTAGTGAATAAGGTTTTTTAAGAGCGAACTGCATGTGTGTTAAACAATATTTTTCATCATTTGTAACGAAAAGTTGTTAATTAAACCATAGTTTTCTACACTTGTTCAAAAATATACTGTTCGATACTAGGTCAAAAGATCATTGTGGGCTCGTGTGATTACCACCCTCGCTTCGTTCGGGCGGCCAATCTCACGTCTCTATAGAATTCGTTTTTTGCTCTAGTGTCGAAATGTATTATTTCATCACGAGTATAGAAAACTAAGATTAAATGATCAACTTTTCGATACAAGTGATGGAAAAACTTTTTTCAAGAATTTTAATAAATATCAATCAAAAACTCAGTTTTTAATAGAAAGACTTTTCACAATTAGTTTCAGAGAAGAATAATTGATATTTATAAAAAAAAATGTCATTTATAAAAGTTTTCAAATTAAAATATGATATAAAAACAAGAAATAATCTTACTAACCAATGCCACATTTCCATTTGTTAATGGAAGTGAATTCATTATTTTGTAGCTTAAATCCCTATTTTTTCTTGCACGTTTATTGAGACCATCATTATATATTGTTCCTTGCTTTTTAAATTTTTCATTTTTTTCCCTTTCACGACTCAACTTGTCTTCGATATCTTGAGATCGTGAGCTAATTCGTTGATCTTTTTCTATTTGTTCTTCTATTTCTTTCTTCTTTTTCGCTTCCGCTTCCGCTTGGATTTTTCGTATCCGTTCCTCTTCTCCTTTTTTTAATATCGCGCTACCTAATTGCAATTTTCGATGAGTCTGAACTACTGGTCTAGGTATCACTTTAGTTACAAAACAGTCATTATTATCAATCTCCTGACTGAGTTTATTCAAAATGTTCACTGTATCTTCTTCCTGCACTTGTTCTTTTATACTTTGTGATTCAGTTGAACTCTTTTTTTTCGCCCTAGGACCTTTATTGTTACTTTTCTTAATTGGATTTGTAGGAACAATTCGCCTAGGATATTCTAAGGCATTATCTTGGTCAACAATCTCTTTATTGGACATTTTCGAACTTCTTCGAATATTGTGTAAATCACTATTATCATACATTTCTATATCCTTGGACTCAACATCTATCGTTTCAGTATTTTCATTGAGACAAATGCTTGGTTTGCTTTTTTGATTTTCCTGAACTCTTTTTGCTGCAGGCTCTGTCTTTTTGGCAATGGGAATTTTCCTTTTTCTAGTTTCAGGGACAAAATCGTCATCATCATTTTCATTGCCAGAGTCATTGGGAGAAATTGCAGCCATAGTAGATACAGCTTTACGTTTAGTTGCTCGATCAGGTGTGCTTCTAACCAGGGCATCGGAAACATAGCTACTAGATGGTGGTAACTTTTCCGTGAATGATGTTGTATCTGCTGTACTTTTTATCTTGAATTTGCCAATCTAGAGAAATATTGAAATAACAAAATTAGATCCAGTGTAAAAATAAATCACTCAATACTCTCCCACTGTTCAAATAAATATAATTTATTCATCTGTTAATTTACAATTATATCAATTATTGCGCGGGTCAAACACTTCAGAATAATTAATTTCCAATTACTTATGTATGAAGCATTAATTCAATTAATTTTATAGATAGATGCACACATATAAAGGTATACTAAAGTAACTATTTGAATACTTTTATTGATCTTACTAAAGTATAAAAAATCTTTTTTCAACATTACAAATTGCACCTTTTACTCAGTAATATGATACCAAAATGATTGACGACCGTTCTTGGGAACTAAATGAATTCCAACTCTACATTACAGTTGAAACCATTTGATACCAAGATAATGAATTGATAATTTATTTATTTATTTTTATTTCATTTCAATATCAATGAAAACTTATTGGTCTCAACTTGTGGAAATCATTTTTATTTGACAACATTTACACATTTTGAGCTGTAAATTGATAACCACTAAATCTTTGACATTTTTTTAATTGAATGATGATGATAACTTAAATTATAAGAAGAAATAGTTTAACATGTTTGAAATGTTGCCCAATAAGGATTAATTTCACAAGGCTTTTGGGAATAATATTTCTCATTTTTATGAATTCAAACAACTACTTGCAATTGAATTTCTAGGATATTTTATCTGATAATTAATAGATTCTATCAAAACATACAGGAATTTGTGGAAGCTGGATTTATTAATTTCAAGAGACATAGAACTAGTAACTTCTAAAATAGAACAGTGTTCAATTTATCATTTACCATGACAAAATTGAATCAAAATCAAGCATCCATATGAGGTTAACAATATGATCAAGAATTCGATAAGCCTTATTCATAAGGAGTCATCTTGCAGAGTCTCGAAATAAGGAGGTACCTCGGACGACAGAATAATAAAGACGTATCTCGGTGAGGCGTAAAAAAAAGATAAAAGCTCAGAGAATCGCAAAATAATAATAATAGTGATTTAAATTGATTTGCCACGAGAGAAGCTTTATATTGGGCTGGGGCTCCCAGCTTGAGATCGGTTATGGGCACGGAAGTCTCAGCAGCACTCGGTTGCAAGCAGCCGCAGTTGAGTAAATTAATGGTATTTTCCAACCAATTCACAACTCGTATTTTTTATGTGTTATCTCTGTACGAATCCTCTCGGGGACTTTTTCAGTACTACATGAGTTTGGTGGACCTAATTATATGGACTTTTACTAAGTAAGTATATAGTTAGTACGTTTCGATATGACACGTTGGCTGCCTGATGGCGATCGTAAAAGCATCTGATAAAGTTTGAGCAAGATCGGAGACAGCAAAAAACAGCTGATCCGGACTCTCCTTGTGCAAGAAAAATAGTCAACTATTCTATTTTGCCACTTCAAACCGCTGATATGATATTATATGATATTTTCCGCGATTCTCCGAGCTATATTATTTCATTTCGTCCGAGATACCTCCTTATTCAGCCGCGTTCCGGCATTCCCAAAGATAAGTCCTTATGAATAGGGCGTATCGAATTATTCTGCACATAAAGAAGAGGAATAATGTTTCCATAATAAACTTTATCTGATTATTTTCCAATGAGAATTTTAAGGGAAATTATTCACATTTACCATTAAAAAATTTGTATGCATGATTAGTAATGCAAAAGATGACAAATAATATGGAAATTTGAACATCACAAGCATGTAGCTTTGTATAAAGCAATCTATCAAATGTTTAGATAAAAATAGAATTTTGCAAAAGAAGTTGTCTTCTATACTGTCAAAGTATGCTTGAAAAGTATATCTAAATTAATCATCTCGCGATTTACTTTTGATAATTATCATTGATAAGGAGATACCATTTTGGTCATACCCACCTTAATGGGTGACCCCAACTTATTGCCTTCATTAGAATAATCTATAAACATCTCATGGATTCTGTCCAATTCTACTTTCATTTCCTCAAATGCCTCATTAAATAGTTCCGAGTTCAAATCTTCAACCTGTAGAAAAGGTTTTGTTTGAGGCAGCTCTGGGAGTAATGAAGGAACTTCATGATTCTCAAAATCAAAAGGGTCCAATCTCCATCTTTCTTGAGCAGCTCTTTTCAATGTAAATGCTGATGGCTTTCTAGCCCTGAGGGTCCTGGTTTCACCCATATTGCTACTTGAATTATTTCCCAATGGTGGAAATTCTTTGTAAGTTGGATCATAAATTGAATCTTCTTCAAAATCATTTTTTTCATTCAAATTTCTCTCAAAAGATTTATTTATAGCAGGATCTGGGCTTTTCTCTTTACTTTGACCCCTAAATGTGAATGATTCTGAAATAGTACTATCACTATTAACTGAAGATTTTGAATAAGAAAAACTTGGTAAAGATTTTTCTTCACTTCTCGATGATGTGTTTGGATTTAAATCAAATTGATCTAAAGATACTGATACCTGAAGAAAAATATCGTTCATGTGAATATCGAGTATGAAGTACAAGAAAAATATTTCAAAAGGATGCACAAAAAATACATCAAATGAATGAGCATGTGTGTGCGTGTGTGTGAATATATAAGTATCAATTTCTGTATATGGTGTTTTATACTTACATTTTTTTTCGATTCATTAAGCACCCCAATGAGTTCTTCCATTTGTTTTTTGTCCATATCTTCTAAAACGCCAGCATCTATGAAGAAAATTAATCAAGATTAGGTATCTATGTTTTGTGCAGTATGGATTGACACAGAAATTTTATAGATATTGTGAATAAACGAAAAATAATTATTTTGAACTGGTCAACAGTCGAAAGAATGTATTAGAAAGAAGATATGCAGAGTACATGGAAAATCTTGAGTTTTGCCATGTGAGGTTAAGTATGGGAACTCTGTGCAACTATTTACCTTTGAGTTCATTTCTCATCTCCTCCTCTTCTTGCTCCTCTTTCGAGAGTGGAATGTTACTTTTCGAACTCATTTTTCTCTTGGAAAATAGAAAACCCTCTTATAAACGGCGAGCAGCATCAGCAGCACGAGCTACCCGCCGGTAAACAAAGTTAAACTGCTGCACTGTAGTCAACAGTGGACTTGCATCTTCGTTTGTACGCCATTTGACGGCCGACCGCGGAATTATGTTTCACGTGCGTTTTCCGTAATGTAGACGGAGACGCGTGCGCTGATCAAAAAACTTTTCTTCTTGCTTTCAGTTTTACATATACGTTGACGTTCATACGGATGCAAGTGCTGGGTGTACACGTACAAGATACTGAAACGAAAAAAATGAAGGAAGGCGAACGAACATACTGGTGTACAGTGGTGAGCGGCAGTGTAGTATAACAAACAGATAAACTGCAATAAACTGCATGGACTGCAGTGGCACCAGTGTGGGCAGTGTGCACTGTGGTGCACTGGTGTGCAGAATTGCAGATTCAGTTGTGAACAACGTATATATACATATACAAGCCACATAGGGCCCACCGCCCACTGCAGGGTTGCCAGTTGCACTTGCCATTTGCCTGATTTCATATTCATATAATAAACAGCCACATCGCCATCTATAGGAGACTTTATTGCCTCAGACTGCAGAGTCTGAGTGAGTCTGAGAACTGAGTTCACTGAGTACTGAGTTCACTGCATGAGTACCGCTAACCTGCAGTCCCTGCAGAGGTACATATGTAAGTACTCAGTGCCTCTGAATTGTGAATATTTCACTATAAAGTACTTTCTTATTTGTACATACAACATTATTATGAGCGATTATTATTATTTTTTAAACCATGCAGTTTCTAATGACCACTAAGTTAGAGATTAGCGTTAGAGATCTTGAATTAATCATTAAATTGTAAATTCGTGATTAATAAAATTGTAATCAACATTGATGTCGCGACCATCTTTATTATTCAAGTGAGATTGAATATTAAAAAATTTTACCATCCTTAAGTTCAATAAAAGTATAAAAAATAATGACTATTCAACAAATTATTATCAAGAAAGAAAGAAATTATCGTTCATGATGCGTTATGTTCCTTCTCAACTTCGTTAGTCGAGTTTTGCGTTCAGTTTCAGTTCTTCGCCAATTTTTTATTTTTCTTCCTGAAGGCTATATCATCATCTGGCACGTGACTAAAGTCCTTTCTTTAATTTTCTGAAGGCTACCACCAACGGGGTATGTGCCTAAAACTAAAGTTCATCGCTATTTATACATATATCATAATATTATAGCGTTAAGTCAAAGTCACTAAGTGCCAATTTGCACATTCGAATACGAGGTCTATTCGTTGACTAACCCGACTTTCCCGGACGTCACTTGCAAGTTGCGATCGGCGAATAGAACGAACCTTATCTGAGTTTCTCGGCTCACGAAACGAAAACACGCCTGACACCAGTAATCATGGCGGATCCACTGAGCCTGCTTCGGCAGTATAATGTCAACAAAAAAGAAATTATTGAGAGGGACCGGCATATCATATTTGGTGAATTTTCCTGGCCAAAGAACGTCAAAACAAATTACTTGACTTACGGGTAAGTACTGTAACTGGAAACAATTGGATAATATTATTTTCAAACGTGACTTGTCGCTCTTATAACTAATTCTTTACAATCTGGTGCATCGTAATACCTTAAGCTATACTCAACACCTGTTCTCACTATTTTTTATTTTCAATATTTGTACTCTACTTTTTTTATTTCTTCAATATTTGTACTCCAGGTTGTAATACTTCTTTCGTGTATAAACTGAGTTTCAGAAGTTGTCCTTGAAAATATTACAAGGTATCCAAATCAGTTTAAATTTTAATTACTTTTACAATATTTTATTAACACTCTCAATTTGGTAGAACGTTCGATTTTCGAAATTATTTTGATCTCAGTTCTATTTTGAATTCATTAACCGTTTAACATTGTATAACTTGAAATATTTTTTAACCATCAAATTTGAAGAGATCATACCAATCCTAATTTTTCTTTTTTACAGATCAGGCAAAGAAGGAGCTCCTAAAGAATATTATACATTAGAGTGCCTATTATTTTTATTAAAACATGTTCAGCTTACACATCCAGTGTATGTGCGACAAGCAGCTGCTGAAAATATTCCAGTCGTGCGGCGACCGGACAGAAAAGATCTGTTGGCCTACTTGAACGGAGAAACTTCAACTTCAACTGCTATTGATAAATCAGCACCTCTAGAAATACCAACGCAAGTCAAGAGAACCGCTGAAGATGGCTTGGAAAGTGGATCTACAAAGAAACCACGCTTTGAAGACATGCATGTTCAGAAGGTCAAAGAACAACTTGCTGCAAGGTTGGATGCGCCAAAAGAAGCATCTGTCACAGTGGAGAATATTAAATCTCTTTCAGAAGCCATGTCGGTGGAAAAAATTGCTGCAATTAAAGCTAAACGTCTCGCCAAAAAACGAACAACTATCAAAGAAAATGATGATATTGGAATGGGATCTGATCTCCGTGTTATTCTTGACATGGATGTTGATGACACAAAAGATATTATTTCTAGAGAAAGACAATGGCGAACGAGAACAACTATTTTGCAAAGTAGTGGAAAAGTGAGTGTGAAAAAAATTAGTTATTGTATTAAATTTTTCTCAAACATTTTATTGACCATAGGAAAGTAGACTTGATAATCATATTTATTCACGAAAGAAAATACAAACAAGATATTCAAAATCATCACACATCATAAGTCAACCTTTGATTTTTCAGGTATTTGCAAAGAATATTTTTGCAATATTGCAAAGTATTAAAGCTAGAGAGGAGGGAAGGCAAAAGGGACCACTAATCCCAACGCCAATGGTTACACCTCGTTCAACTCCAATGAGGCCACCACCACAACCAGCAGTATATAATCGTTACGATCAGGAACGATTTATTCGTCAAAAGGAAGAAACTGAAGGTTTCAAAATCGATACTATGGGAACATATCACGGAATGACTTTGAAATCTGTAACTGAAGGAACCAATCCTGCAATTCGAAAACCACCTCCAACTGCTGGTAACTTGAAGCATTTTTTATTCTACTTGAATACTCACTATTAATTTTTGCTTACATAGAGATTTTCACATAAACGTTTTTTTTTCAGCAGGAAATCCAAGTGCCACACCGACGTCTGGATTACTGCCAACGTCCGCAGCAAAGCTTACTCCTCAGCAAGCAGCACAGAACAAACGTCCAAGTCGAACGCCGATTATCATAATTCCCAGTGCTAATACTTCGCTTATCACAATGCACAATGCCAAGGATATTTTGCAGGATCTGAAGTTTGTAACGAACGAAGAGAAACGATCACAAAACTTGAAGCGTGAAAATGAAATATTATTGCAACGACGTAAGGATGGAGGTTTTACCGTACCCTACCGAGTTGTTGACAACCCACAGAAACTCACAAACGCCGACTGGGAGAGAGTTGTTGCTGTCTTTGTCATGGGCCCAGCGTGGCAGTTTAAAGGATGGCCATTTGACGGAAACCCAGTTGAAATCTTTTCGAAAAGTCAGTTTAACATTAATTTTTTCACAATCCCGACGTTTTCGTATTTAGATTGGTACAGTTATTAGACGTTCAATTTAAATGAATTTATTCGAGATCATGAATCACAAAAAAACACAGGGATGTTTCTTAATATAATTGAGAGATAATGAATAAACTTATCTGATCTCCTTTATCAGAATGAAAAACAACATGGTAGAATAAATTTAATTTAATGACATTTTTTTACAGTTTGTGCATTTCACATCAAATTTGACGAAATGCGAATCGATGGAAATGTAGCCCGATGGGCAGTCACAGTCATTGAACTTAGTAAAACGAAAAGGCATTTAGATCGAGCTGCTATCATGAGATTCTGGGAGGTTCTTGATAAGTAAGTATCCTAAATAATAATAATAATAATAATAATAATAATAATAATAATAATAATAATAATAATAATAATAATCTTGAATCTTTATGACGAAATTTCTATTTGAATGAATAACAATGAGACAGGAAATAACTTTGGTTGGATAGAAACTTTACAATAGAAACTATTATTTTTCCTAAATCTAAACTCGTGAAATAACACTTCAACTTTATATTATATGCTTATACATGCAGGATAAAATGCGTAATTATTCCAGATAACATGATAACTAATTCTATGTTTTTGATCTTCAGGCATATGATCAAGAATAAAGGCCATCTAAGGTTTTAAATACAACTAAAAAGAAAAAATAGACGTATTACAATCGCACTGTACGGCTGTAACTAGCAACGGTGAGCTAGGACATGATCATCAGCAACGCTTACAGTGATACGGAGACAAGCTTAGCGAAAAAAATTCAAATTTATCGAATGACAGACTTTATTATAAGAATAAGAAAAACTTTTTGAAATAAAAAAATTGAAAATCTATTAGTCATGATTCATTATTGAGTTGCATTTCTTCCATTTGTTACTTGAGCTTTGACATGATTCAATTACGAAAATAAGAAATCAGTTTGATATTACCTTAATCACGTAGAGAATCCATTCCAAATAACCAAGGTTTAAAAAAATGAACTTGACAAAAATCAATTTTTTTTTTCAAATACGTTTTGATAAGAACTGAAAAATGGAAAATGATTATTTTCAATTCAAACATTCAAAATTTATTTATCTTAGCAAAAAAGAGCCTAATGAGAAAAATTCGAAAATTCACTTGGCATTGCTATTGGAGAGAAGCTGTGTATTCTTATATGTTATATTATGTATACCTAAACTCCAATTAACATAAGTATTTCGTTGAAAATTTCACCCCCATACACGTGTCGGCACGAAGAGCTGATTCTCTATATAAAATATAAAGACAATCGATGTTTCGAAGAGAAAAAAAATTAAAGTTCCATCGAGATCAAAAGAAAATAACATTATTTGTTTACAAATTGTACAAACAATATTCATAAATTTGGATCTTTTGATTCCAAAAATGTCAAATTTAAAATCGAGTGATAACTATTCACTCATTAAATCGCTGCAACTCGAAAGTATTCCATTTGGTTACAGCATACATTATTTATTCCTCTCAATCTAATTCCAAGTGCTTGTAAGTTTACACTCAATAAAAGCGAGTACTTCACAATTCCACATGAACTTGCATGGCAAATCAATCTCAATCCATTTTTTTTTGTTAGAAGTTTTAATAATATAATGTTTCTAACAGTACATACAATATTGTTTATAAGCTTCGTGTGCAAATGAAAAGTTAGTTCAGTCGACTTATGCCGAGTAACTCGTGCAAGTGTATGAATGTGGGTGTGTGTGTCTGTGTGTGGGGTAGGGAGGGGGGTCGAGTTAGTTGGATTACCGTAGGCGGCGAATAAAAAGTAATTCGAGTCACGATGCGGAAAAGTCACGGCGGTTGTCGATAGTATTCTTCGGTCGCCCCGTTCTCCCTGGACTTGGGCGGACTAGATGGGCAAATCGGCAAAGTAAGCGCCCGCGGACGTTTCGCTTGTTTATACGGCTGATAGATTCTTCCTAACTCGATTTCTCTCTCTTTCTCTCCCTCTCCCTCTCTTACCCGTGTATACTTTTCTTTTCGTATTTCTTCATATTTGCAGATATATATAAGGATTCTGCATTTCCTTCGACACGTATACCGTATATAGCGAACATTGACATGCGTGCATTTTTTACATAATCACGATTCACACGAATTGAGAGCTATACTTTATCGACTCGAACGAATTTTGAAGCCTCGTGAAAAAACACGTTTGAAGGTATGAAAATACAAACGAAGAAAGTACGCACATATATCTGCGTCGCGATGCAAACAAGATTATTCAACTCCATTATTCAATAGCGTAAAAGCTGAAAATCAATTTTTTATTTAGAAGAAACAGTTCATTGAAAGAGCTTTGAAAAGATGAAACGAAACATTTTACTGTAGCACAGAACATTTTAAGGACGTTTTTCGGCAGTCCAGTGAATTTTATAGAATAAATTTTCAAAATGATTTTTCTCTGTCATTAGGGCGCGGTATATGGTTCAATAATCAACGAGTATTATACGTGTTTTCAGAACGTTGTTGAAACATTTTTCACTATGATTTCTGCAACGTTTTATACACGTACAATGTTACGAGGGTCATATTCTACATAAATATACATTACATTCAATAACTTTTGTAGTTTAAATATCGTGAAACATAACATGTAAGTAAGAGAAGGAATTAAAATATCATTGCAAGGTTTCGAATTATAATATATACCTACGTAAATATTAACAATAGGCTTCTGATTAACACTTTGTTTTTACACTCATGATACCTGCTTGATAGCAGAAGAGGTAATTCTTTATCAGTGTATATACATTATATATTAGTATAAATCGGATTTCTTCTGTAACCAAGTAGAATCCGATTTCGAATTGGCACGTACTCATGCACCTTACGGAGGTTGGGCGATTTCGGAATGAGTGAGGTGCGTATACACTCTTTTTTATCTACTATCGCACGAGAATGCGAATTTCATCCGTTAGATTTTGAAATTAATACAATCCAGAATCGAAATATTGCATACGTGGACTAGAAACAGAAACATTTCGTTAAACTCTAAATTTTTTTTAGATTTACGAAACCATCATACTTTTGGGAGTGGTACGCCAAAAACAAGTGTTAACATTCTCATCAAAGAATTTTCAACAAAAAACATAAAAATGGGCAATAAACTTTTCTATTCTATCGTTTTCTGATAGTGCAAAATGTCCGTTTCAATTTTTACCCGATCTGGATCTGACGGATAGATTTGTTAATTAAGAGGATATCCTGTCACGAAGAGAATCAGTTTTGCATACTTTATTTTCATGCAAAACTCGCGTAAATCCTCAAAGTGCCAAAAGAAAAAACAAATTTTGTCCCGCATTGCGATGATTAGTATATAGGTTAATCTGCGTTGCGTCAGCGCGATAAGGTTAATCTCGAGATGTTAGTATCCTGGTAAAGAAATTATGCATAAACTGTACCTAGAAAATAATGCGTAAAAACGAACTGACATTATGTAGGCAGCGTTCGTAAAGACACGAGTTCTAGCTTGTGCTTTGCAAAGTTTTTTGCATTCAAAGAGACAGTGAAAATGAACATTGAATAATTTGTCAATTAATACATTTTTCATCGATATTCCTTGCCTTGTCTATGACTTCTCTGTGCTTGTCTATGGCTTCTCAAAAAAAATCGTATCTATGGCTAAAGAAGAAGAAAAATCATCTTGATGCTATAACAAGAAGGTTTCCTGTTCAACACAATATGAAATCTTCTTGTTACAGTGTCAAACTGATCATTCTTCTCGATTACCGAAATTCGATTTTGTCGTCTGTATATTGAACATATATATTCTCTCATATCAATTATCTCGTTATAATCGGCTGCACAGTCCTATATATAAATGCCTGAACGTTTTCCAGGCATAAATATAAGACATATAGAGATCTCGTGTCCAACTTCATTTCATCGAGTTTGAGGCTGTCAGCGCTCGTTTCGAATGAAACACAACCGCGAGGTGCGGCGGCGACGCAATAGGCGACATATATATATATATATATATATATATATATATATATATATATATATAAATTTAGGTAAACTTGTAGCAGAGCAAGCAGTTGGGCTGCACACAGGGTATCCTCGGTATGAAGGAGGGCAGGTGGAAAATCGGCCTCTGGGGCAGCTGCGCTTGCGGTTGCTTCAGCCCCGAATCGAAGAAATTCCGCTCGTACGAGGATGCCGCGGACTTGCCGAGGGAGAAGCCGCTGCCACACAGCTCGAGGCCCCTCGGCAACGACGAGTCTGGCAAGACGTTGACGAAGCAACAACCCTGTCGGCGCAAATAAACATTTTATTCACAATCCTGTTTTCTTTTTTCTTTCCTCATCCTCGACACTCGTTTGGTTCAGCTATCCTGTTTTTCCCCCACAATTCCATCCACCCAGAAACGTATTCTTTTTCAAATTTCACGTGTCAAGCTTGGGGGTCTTAAACATCATAGATAAAATTTGAGTAGTATCGCGTAACGGCCACACCGAAACGAAATGCAAGCCCTGCATAAAGTTAAAAAACTGAAAAAAATATTCATAGGTGATTGGTTGAAGGTACGTAGCTCTCTCAATTGTCTTGACCAAAAATTAATTGTTTTAATATTGTAAAGCATCGGAAAAATTGAAAACGAGGACTAAGATGATAGATGTCTGGGGTAAATCTTAATCGGTACGACCTATATAACGGTTAAAATTGTGTAAAACTTTGGCCACTTTATATTATGTGTATCGATATACCTTCTACGACAGCTGAAACATTTCAGAATTTATTTGAGAAGAAAACAAATGTCGTTCGATGATAGAAAAGTACATCTCAAATCTCATGAAAGTTGAAAGTTAACATTGTTATGAAGCAAAAAGAGTTTTTCTTCTTGAAAAATTGTTCTTTTGAAAGAACAATTTTTCAGTTTTCGGCGAACAGCTGAGAAGAGTTAGTGCTTAGCCCGCGAATACGTGATTACACGATTGATCATAATAATTGACTCGTCCACGGCAGCGGCCATATTTAACCAAACATCTCAAACAATGATCCGAGTCGTGATAGGCAGTATTTCAAACAGTTGCATTTCAGAAACAAGTGTTTGACATGTGTGTTGTAATAAAAAAATCAAACATGTGCATTTGAATACTATATTTGAAGAAGATTTGCCCAAATACTTTAAGGGGTAATATACCTTTGTGACTTTTTTCATCAAGTGGGGGAAGAAGTTCTAAGTGCCTCAAAAAGTCGATTCTCTGAACAAAGTCGTATAGTACTGGTAAAGTACTCAAAACTTTGAACGCGTTTATCTCGGAACCGTTTTTTATGACATTAGCATACCGATAGCGCCGTCAATTTTCAACCGATTCACTTTAAATTTTAAATGTAGCTTGGAAACATGATTTTTAAGGGAAGTACGTAGGATTTTTTCGATATTTTGAATTTTACCGATTTTATGGCCGATTTTCGATCGAATTTTCCGCAAAGAAAAATAAAAAAAATTCAAATTGACGCCATTTGGTCCCAAATTCGAATTTAAAAAAAATTCTAGGTACTTCCCTGGGTTTTCTATTCTACTTCAATACCGCGTTCGATTTTTTGTTCTGAGGTCAAAATTGTGACCTGTAGCGGTACGCTAGTGGAGAAAAAGTAAAAAAATTTTTTTTTCTTTGACGAGCTGGTACGCCGTCATTTTGTATTTTTTAGAAAAAAGAAAGTGTGTTTTCTGTAGTTGGAGAGTAGTACTTTCATATGCAATAAACCCCATATTCCTAGGATTTTTTCTGCGCTTATGGTAAGTGTTTGAAGATGACCTCGAAATCGGAGGTCACAAAGGTATAGTACCCCTTAATCGCAAGTACGCAATCTACGGATTACACCGATTATTATCAACAACCGTCTCACAAAGTTTCACCGGTTAAATTGGTTTGCCAAAGTTTGTGCAACCACTCCTAGTCATTTGCAATGCAGTAATTGGAATACATCATGCGCGTGTAAATACGATTCATCCAGCGATACTCTGATGAAATAAAAATATTTCGTATTGTTTCATGCGAGTCGAATGCTGGATTCGTACCCGTCTCTACATGGTAAAATAACGTGAAATAATGTTGGCGAGTCGTACCAGGGAGCCGTCGTGTAGATTAGCGGAGTAGAGGGGTGGCAGGCCAAATCCTTCGGTGGCGGTGTTGGGCTGCAGAGGCTCGGGTGGTGGAGGCGGTGGCAGTTCGGCGGCGGCGGCGGCGGAACTGCGGCTGTTGGCCGGCGGTTGGAAGGCCGAAGACGCCGGGGACGAGGCGGAGCAGCCCCGGGAGAAGTACTCGATCGCCTTGAGCAGGTCCTGGTTGCAGCGCTGCAACACCAGCTGGAGAACCGACAGCTTCGTGCCCGGGAACAGCCGGGCCAGCGTGTCTATCGACGCCTGTGACACACCGCTGCTCCTCTCCTCCTCCTCCTCCTGCTGCACACGCGCATTTTTTTTTCATCCTCTCAATCCACCCGAATCGTGAGCGAACGATCGCGCACCCGCCCCTGGAGCCCGCGAGTGATCGCAAATACAACGCATATCTAGTTCTATCGGCATTACCAGAGTATTTAATTTTGCAATTGACTAACGTCAGCTCGCGTGGCGTTCTATGTTGACATTGCACGTTTTCAAAATTACATCTTTTTTTTCTCACGAAATTTCATTTGGATTGTCTTTTTTACGCACTTATCAATTCATTTGAATGCGTTCACCATTAAAACATTCGTAATTCTATATCTAAACAAATCAAATTACCGCAAGAGAGCTGCTTCACATTACTTTTTTATTCAAGGATCCTCAATAATCAATCCAACTTGCCCAAGTGCCTCGCTGTACCTTGCAAAGTGGAATAAGTTTCGTTGAAAATCTTGATATGGTCTTTATTAAATGTAGTGCGAGACACTTGGAACATCTAGAAATGCAATACTCTGGAAATTATCATGGAATTATTAATCATACTAAAGGATAGAATTTTACAATTATTCATTTTTTAATTGACTGACGGCGGCATTGAGAGACAACATTGAAATTTCAATACTCCAAAGAGACCTTTGCTTGATATGAGCAATTCAATCACCAACCGATTGCTTTTCTATGTATCTCATTCAACTCACCTTCAAAGTCTTCGTCATCAATTTGGTCGAACCAGAAACTTTTTTGCTAACGTCGTTAGATTCTTTTTCGGAGTTCGTCTTGACTTCGTCGAAAACTACTTTTGTCCCACTCGAATCGGACGAATCTAGTCTTGACTTGACTTCCGTGTCCGGCTCGGTTACAGTCATACCGAAAATCTTCCCTGGTGGTAATCTATTCATCTTCTGTCCGGTCGTTACTTTCGCCATACTAAGTGCTATTGCATCCTCGGCAGCTTGTTGCCGTTTTAATGCAACCTGCGAAACGATTGAAATTCTTTCTTTTATGACTGATAATTATATATTGTGAGAGATTACATTTAGACTTTGCTCGTTTTCACTTCGTATTGTCGACGCTTTTGTTATTTTCTCCATTCGACGCCGAAAGCCTGGAGATTTTGTCAAATTTTTCAAATCGCTGCGTGTTTGAAAAATAAAATTTTAATTTTGTTCTTTGAAGCTTATCCCGAATTATCTCACAATTATCTACAAGATCGATAGATTGACTAAAAATATGAAATAGTGTAAAATTCCCTTCACTTAAGTTATAGTGAAAACATTCCTTATCATTTTAAAGACAATTTAGCCCCATTAAACAGTGAAAAATCAAAAGCCTATTTCAATAAAAAGAAGATAAATCTCGTTTCCCGTGTAGAAAATGATAATAGCCATACGCATATATTAAAAAAGTGTACCTATTTAAAATAATCAAACTTTGGAGGTAACTTTTTCTCATTTCATCCGTGCTTCTGCAAATATAAACTTCTTTTTCGGACAATGTACAAAACATTAATCGATACACTGTTTGCAGAATTAGGAAAAATTCGACGAAACCAGTGACGACTAAACAGCTACATCGGAGTACGATACAAAATCTCAAAGGAGAATAGTTGACAGTATCATCGGGGATTATTATCCAAATTCATTGTCGATAAATACTTTGCGTCAATACGAATCGACGACTTGTGACGATTGAAATGTTTTCCCCCCGAAAACAACTGACTCTATCTATTACAGTAGGCAGCTACATGGAAACCACTCGCTCAAGTGGACCATCATCGGTTCATCCCTCGGAGAAGATCGGGTGTCATAATGCCTTTGCAAACACGAATGAAACTCAATGCGCTGCGTCACGTTAATGGATTTGAATCTCACGCGTGGATTGATACGTTTGCTTTGTCGCACCGCGTCGTGATTTTCAATAATGGTATAAACAATGCAAAACATGGGCTGCGTGGAATATGGGAAAAATTGTTTCAACTTGGACAAGATCGGTTGATCGAATTGCTACGTAAGTAAAGCATCGTGCAGTTTCTCGTTCTCGTAGCTTATAGTATTGGATTTAACTTTTATTCCAAATTAACAAGCTATTACCGACAAACTCGATTCCCCGCGTCGATCTCGCGGATATACGATGAATTGAAACATCAACCTAAACAATTCATTATGCGATTGAAACTGAATGTTTCGGCAATATTTTGAAAATAGCTTTGCATTATGTCAATCTCGCTTTTAATCAACTCTCCAACCAATCGAGATCGTTTTTGTCCAAGGTGAGACAACAATGGTACATACAATGGGCCATGTATACAATAGACTCGAATAAAAGCTAACTTTGTCATCCAACTTGGTCTTGAAAATTATCAACCTGTGAGACACGATGGCGAATAACGCATTGGAAAATCAACATGTTTTACCCGTCCGCCCACCTTAATCTGAAGTTTCCGCTAAAATGGCCATTTCTTAACCCTCACAGGATAGACTGACCAAATAATCCTCTATAGGATCCACCTTGTCTGGTGCATCTAAACGATTTTCAATCGCTAATATCTCGGAGCCTAGTCAGAGTCGAATGAAGTATTTTTTTTTTATATTAAACGCCAGAACCAAACAAGTGCGAATTTGCGAATGAAATTATCCTTAATTGTTTGGTTTTCCTATGATATTTCAAAATATATGAAGGTACACTGCAAAAACGATTCTTCGATTTGAGAGTATGTTCACTGGAATTAAGCTGCAACGAGTACTCAAATTAAAGTTTTAACAGTGTACACAGAGAGAAATCATATTGTAAAAACCACTATTTTCTTGATTAACTCAGGGACAGAGGACCATTATCGGAATTTTGAATAGTAACGTTTGTTAACAGTCACAAAAGCGTAGCGAAAATGACAAAAGATGGTAATTTTTTATAGTTTGTTTATGAAATTTTTTCCAAGTATGAAAGTGTCACAATGATTCTCTGCCCTTGCGTCACTGATTAAGATAGCAATCATATCACAATATACAATTTGTCTCCGTGTACTTTTTCAAGAAATCGTTAAACAACCGTAATAACTTATAATCCTAAAATGATGTAAATAAACCGTACGAGTTGTAATTTTCAAAAACCAATCGTCGTTTGAAGAGTGTCTACTACGTGTCAGCGGTTCATCCTGGTGAGGGTCGAAAAAGTGGCCGCGGGGGGACCATAGTTGGATCGGACGGCTTGACGGTTACGGATATATACATCGGGGAACGCATTTGTCTCACCTGCGCGGCCATGACCCTCTGCCTCTCGGCTATGAGGGAGCATTTGGGGCAGAGGCACTCCCGGTACCGGCACTCCCGCTTGTGGCCCCTCAGCCACGAGATCAGCCCGTGGTTCCTGCACCTCGCGCACTTTGGTCTGCGCTGCTTCGGCTCCGGCTTGCCGACCTGCAGCTCCTCCTCGTCGTCTGGCTTCTTCTTGCTCCTCAGCATTGTACCCGCGCGACGTCCGCATCCGATCTCGAGATATAGTGGATGGAGGCTGCTTTGGCGCGCGCACCGCTCGACGCGCAATCGGACGAGGCCGCCCCCTCCAAGGACAAGGGGATGGACCTGATTCTTGACGATTGGCTCCCGCAATGTTTACCTTCCACGCCTGCTCGCTCCGCCGCGCAACTCTATTCCTTGCGGCTCAAGGCGCGCGCGAGCGCCTCCGTATGGCTCACCCCCTCGCCTTTGTTTCACCATGTATATCTGTGCACCACATATGTACCCAAGCGAAATATCACTTTGTTGGTACGTCGCATTAGACGCGAGTCTTGGACCCTGATATATGTCATACGCACACACGCACACACACACACGCGCACACACACACGCGCGCGCGCGCGCGCACACACACACACACACACACACACACACACACACACACACACGCACACACACACGCACACACACACACACACACACACATGTGCGAGCGGGGCAAATCTCTGGCTCGGACGACTTGTGTATCGTTGATTTCAGCGCCTCCCCTGTTCCAAGCCTCGAGCTCTGCTAATCTCGCCTGGGTTTCTTGGGGTGCAGTTTATAGTTGTGGCAATTAATACGCAACTCGATGGGCGATACATTCAGTGATGGGCAGTGATTTAATACGAATACATGTATTCCAAATGAACCTATTTGAAAATATATCAGATATTTTATTTCATATGTTTTGAAATTAAGTATTTCTATATTTTTTTTAAAATTTTTAACCGATGTTCCCCTATTGTCCTCTTTAAAAACGTACAAAGGGTTGATTTTTCGAAATCTTGTTCGAGCAGATCGTTAGAGGAGCTTGAGCGCTTTCATAATTCATGTTAAAAAATTTGGAAACATTGATGCGTGGGCGTATCCTCTGTCTACGAAAATGGTGTGGTGATAAAAAAGATTTTCGTCAATTTTCTTAATGATGCAAAATCAAAATTATACAGTTTCGATGTATCTTTGGTATTGTGGATCCGTAGGTGAAATCAAGAACTACATTTTCATAGAAAGAAAATTTTGAAAAATTCAATTTGTGGTGGGCGTATGGAGAATTTAAAAAATTTTTTAACTGATGTTCCCGTATTATCCTCTTTAAAAACATCCAAGGGGTTGATTTTTCGAAATTTTGTTCAAGCCAATCGTTAGAGGAGCTTGAGCGCTTTCATAATTCATGTTGAAAAATTTGAAAACATTGATGCGTAGGCGTATTCTCTGTGAACGAAAATGGCGTGGAGATAAAAAAATTTTCGTTTTTATTTAAATTATTTACCGATTATTCAATTAAAAATTCCAATGTTCATCCATATTTATAATAGAGCAAATTAAAGACACGAGCGAGCGATAGCGAGTGAGTGATTTTGGCTAGTAAATAATAATTTTCACAACATTTTACTACTTAAAGTTTAACAACTACCTGGGTTGCAGTTTGAAATGACGAGAATTTATTCTAAATCTTCAAAAATTAAATTATGTCGTTTCTATAAAATGTGAATCAGCATCTGAACACCATATGACAAAGCCAGAAAAATATACGAATTTTACTGTATTATACTGTTGATAACCATTGATTGACCCCCGAAAAACCCTCATAATAATTTCCATCAAGACCCAGTGTCGAATGTTCTATATTGAATTTTGGAAATCTGAAGCCGGATTCGTAATCAACGACCTCAAAAACCCATGGATTCCAATTTTTATTAAAATCCAGTATCTTTTCAAATTTTCGGTAGGCAATCTTAGAGGCTATAAATTCAAATTTTTAAAATCTGAGGCCGAATTCGTAATTAGCAACCTCAAAAACCTATAGATACCAATTTTCATCAAAATCCATTGATGAAGAAAATATGTGTTGTAAATAGTTCACTTTCAGAGTATCACGTATCATATATTGACCATCAATACTTGTAACTACTGAAAGTTAGGTGGCGTCAAGTATTAGTAATGCTTGATCTATATAAATATGATATTGATATAACTCAGGACATGTATTAGCATGATAGAATGTGAGTTTTTACAGTGAAAATTGTAATAATACCACAGACAAGTGTTTGCAAAAATTGGAAGTGTTGGCGGTACAAGGCTCCCCTTGAAAAGTCATTTTAGCCTATTTTTACCCCTATTTAAGTTGATACATTAATTTTTTGGGAGCTTCCAGAGCCCAGGCCCATTTTTTCACTATAGAGGCTGTATGTGGTATAAGTTGGGACAACTTTCAGTATCCATGGGGTGGGGCTCTTGACGAGCGAACTCCCAGGGTTCAAAAATAGAGGCTCCAATTGGTAATGTGGAGTACTTAATGTACTCCAATGACCTTGGAGATAATTTTTCTATAAAATTTAGACAATTTGCAGACAAAAGTGTCTCATTCATTTTTAGCCTCAGAGGTCATTTTCAGGGTGTAAATTAAGGTTGAAAATGCCTCTGAAAATGCAAAAACAGCAAAATCAGCAACTTTGCCTATGTATTAAACAGGGTTAAAGTACTCGAAAAAGTCTGAAAAAATTCTGGGAATTCGGTATGATGCCCTAGAACTTTAAAAAAAATTTTGAGCCAAATCAAATTTTTTCATGTTTGATCCCACAGAGAATTGCCAATACATTATACAACGAGTACGTTACAACAACAAAACAGGTATCCGAAGCCATACAGTGGAGAGAACCGAGAAAAGAAAAGTTATTATGAAAAGAAATATAACCCCTACGAAAGGAACCTCGTTAAGTTGGCACAGTTTATGTCAAATCAAGTGTTGACAATGAACACTTTCCCGCGAAGAGAAGAAGAAAAGAAATGGCAATGCCACCGATAAACAAATTATTTTATGACTATTAAAAACTTATTAAAATTATTAAAAATTATATTTATTATTTTTATCTTCATTCCGAAACCCATTTTAAATGAATAATAATAGTAATTTTTAATGATTCTTCCTAGAATTATTGTGAAGCCTTCATATAAAGTTTTCTTCATTTACAAGTTATAAGTAATTTTTAAAATTGCTTCAACAAAAGAATGAGAAAAAAATTTTTTGTTTTATACACTGTTTTTTCACAGATAATCTAATAGGTTACACCTCCAGGATACTCGTAGGATAGTGTTAAGAAATATAAGAATAGAATTAGAAGTATAAGAGGACATAAAGGAAGTAAAGGGATAGCAGCTAGGAAAAGAGTGAAGTAATCTTAGATAATTATACCTTCATACAGATTAAATATGAAATAATTTAAGCTGATTAAATTGTAATACACAACCTAATGGACGTTGCCAGATAATATTCTTGTGGCAAATACTTATTATGTTGGCATTTGCCTATATCTTCTTTTCTATAAATATAAAAATTAATTTACAGTTAAAAGACTTTTCAAAATTAATGATTATAACTCAACTTTCTTAATTAATGTAAATTATTTCACATCCGTACAAATAATATTTACAAATTTGAATTTCAACACAGAGGAGGCCAGCCCCAGCAGCCGGCGGATGACGCCGAGGAGGCCGACCGCCCCCAGCCCCAGTAGCCGGCGGAGGACGCTGAGGAGGCCGACCGCCCCCAGCCCCAGCAGCCGGCGGAGGTCGCCGAGGAAGCCGACCGCCCCGAGTCCACAATGTGGAGGGAAACGTGGAACAAGAAGGTATGGAGGGGTAATTTGCTGAGGGCGATCGACGTGATCGACGCCCTCAAGCTAATCTACCGAGGGCAGCGCCATGTCCCGGCGTATACCAAAATGCTCCAGCACGACAAATTGTTCCTGGGCTCAATCTGGCGCCGGGACGAGACGGGGCGCGTCACCACTCCGCTGCGGGGAAAGAAGTTCGAGGCGGAGGTGGGCTTCCTCGAGGGGGCCTGGGTGGCGAGGCTGAACCCGGCCATGTTTACCCCGCTGTTCCCGATAACATATTACATCTGGTTTTAGTAAGCATCCCGAGAGACCCTCTCCACGGTCTTTCGGGATGTTTACTGAAAAATTATTATTTTACAGCCGCAAAGATATAAAAGTGAGACCCACATACGAGGCGCTGCGCAACTTGCCACAGGAGCCTGTAAAGCAAAGGGCGCTGACGCATATCGTCAATGAGCTGATCCTGGGGGTCAAGAAAAAGGAGCCTCGCGTAAACGAAGAGGGGAACGAGGTCGCCCTGCCAGCGAAGAAGATAGAGAACCTAACGAAATTAGTTAATGCCAACAACCAGGACATAAGGATGTGCCTGAGGTTCCCAGGGAGGTTTGGATTTAACGCCGTTGACGATGACGGCCGGCTCCTCATGAAATTGTTCCTGATGGCATCGGAGTGAGTGAAAAGTTTAAGTTCAAGTTTTTTGTTTAAGTTTTTCCTTAACCTCACGAAAAAACATCCAATCAGAACGTCACCAGGTTCTGATAATCTAATGGGTGTGAACTGAAGAGTCTCACTGAAGAGTCCCAATTCAAGTCTGATTTCATACTTCAGTGTCGTACGGAAGATGAACAATATAAGCGACAATTCAGAAGAATCGCTGAAACTTACGACAACGAATATGATGAATTAGAAGAAGATGAGAATCATTTGGATGAAATGATCAGATTGAACGGCATTCAGAAAGAAAACAATAACAGTTTCGTACGGAAGATGAACAATATAAGCGACAATTCAGAAGAATCGCTGAAACTTACGACAACGAGTATGATGAATTAGAAGAAGATGAGAATCATTTGGACGAAATGTTCAGACTGAATGGCATTCAGAAAGAAAACAATAACAGTGTCGTACGGAAGATGAACAATATAAGCGACAATTCAGAAGAATCGCTGAAACTTACGACAACGAATATGATGAATTAGAAGAAGATGAGAATCATTTGGATGAAATAATCAGACTGAACGGCATTCAAAAAGAAAACAATAATTTTGCGAATGTCGAAATGAGTGAAGAGTTTTACGTTTAGATTCTACAAATAAACATGGTCGATAAAAATAAGGAAGAAAATATATTGGATAAAACCACGCAAAGAGGAAGGGGTGCGGAGTGAGAGGAAGAGGTGGAAGGGGAAGAAGAGGCGGAAAAGGCGGAAGTGGAGAAAGGGGGGAGTAAGAGGAGGTAAACCTCAGTTACATCGGAAAAGACAAAAAATCAAATGATATACGTAAGTTCTCTGAAAATAATTTGACTATTGAAGCGCACAACGGAAAATAAACCTATGAACCATCTGAAAAAAAGTTTAAAATAAATAATCATTCCGATATAGATACCTGCATTAGCAATAAGATGCATGACAGAACGTCAGCAAATTAGGATTGTAACAATGAACAAGGAAGAAAAAACAATCATTCATAGATCAAATCTTACAATGCCCAGTACATCGCTGATTAACAGAGTTGAGAAACTTATCTTTGGAAGATTTTCATCATTGCATAATGGATTAATTCCAGATCCACATTATTACAAAAATATCCAAAGCAAATTCGATGACTGCAGGACTTTACACAGATAGAGGAAAAAATCCACTGATAAATTACACAGACAAAAAAGTTGACGAACGTATAATAAATTATGTAGAAGATGGTCAGGCCCAACCATTTCTACAATTGTTCAAGCCATTTATAAGTGAAAAAGGAACTCGAGGTTGGATAGATGGAGAGTCAATAGATGCTATCAGTGCTATATTAGCAGAAAACTGGTAAATAGGTTATAGATGTAGTCTGTCCAAAGAGACGGAATAGTATACGTTATTTTTCGTATCTCAATGCGCAAATTTGTCTCTTTTTCACGGATTAGGGTGCGCAAAGTACCGTGATCCTTCACCGTGCCAGAAAGTAGTGCAAGAAAGTATAAAATTTACGGTCAGATTATTACGAAGCCACGAATAATTTTAGATTCTTGGTTTAATAATTCGACTCGGTCAAGACTGAGAGTCAAAATGACAAGATTAAGCATTTAATTAAAGCAGTAAAGGTAAACTCTACAGAGTAATGCTTGTCATCGTGAGGTTCAGATGGCCAGTATATATGCATAAGGGTGTTCGATTTCACTTACGAGAAAGGAAAATTAACAAATTGCATTGTTTCAGTAGTACTATTATATTTATCTGATGTAACATGTATTGCTCAAATGTTTTTTTTTATAGTATCATGTTAATTTTCTTTTTGATGTTGATATTTTTGTTTGTTCTAAGGGGCGGGGGGCTTAGCTTCCTGTACCCCCACCGGGGTTGCGCCCCTGGACCCGCTCTTTGCCTCCTACTCGTAAAGGGAACTCAAGTTTTCTCGTGACGTAAATCCGAGGGATTTTTTCCACAAACCTGTGGGCGGTGGAAGAATTATAAATCGGAATTTTGGATATTACATGTTTCACGCATGTAAAGGGCAAGGATTTTCAAAAATTTTTAAAAATAGGGGAGTGGGAACACACGCACGCACGCACGCACGCACGCACGCACGCACACACACAAACACACACACACGCACGCACGCACACTCAATAGGACGACCAATTTAAAGTTTTCCATGAGATAATTGAGGACTTCAACACTAATTGCCTTATACTTATAGGCCAGACCGCGCCACTTCAGCCGCGTGAACGACTAAAACAGCGTCTCGCCACCTAGTGGCCAAAGAGAGAAGCCGGAGCCGATTTGCATGTTATTTGCACATTTTGCATAGAAACGTTCCCAAATATTTAATGATTAATCTTAATAGCCTATGACACTTCAGGGTATATAGTAAAGCTACTGTCAAAATTTGGAGGCGATTGGTTTGGTAGCTTTTGAGATTTTTGCGAACATACAAACAAACGTTTCCTCTTTATATAATAGTAAGATAAGATATGATAAGATAATATAAGATAAGATATACGCGTATCTAGCGCGATATATATATATTTATACTATACATATGGGTGATTCTCTGTCAAGTGAGAGAGTGAAAATGAAAAAAAATTCTGAAATTTTTTTTATGAATTCTAGAAGACTCCATCATGTCCCCTGAATTTTTTCAGAATTTTTTAGACCATATCGACGTGTCTTACGAAGAAAGACACATAACTGAATCTGTCCGCGAAGAAAGACACATATCCGAATCTGTCCGCGAAGAAACACACAACTCGCAATCTAGCCACGAAGAAAGACACAACTCGCAATCTGTCCGCAAAGAAAGACAAATGTCGGAATTATTCTCCCGCGAATATTAACGAAAAAAGAGTTTAAACTGTAGGAAAGGCTTGTTTTTTTTTGTCAATGATAACCTACTCATTCTAAGCTTTCATTCCATATATTTTTTACGCGGCTAGATTGCGAGTTGTGTCTTTCTTCGCGGACAAATTGAGATGTGTCTTTCTTCGCGGACAGTTTAAGATGTGTCTTTCTTCGTAAGACACGTCGATATGTCCCATCCTGACAGAGGCTCAAAGTGGTGGAGTTTGCAATATTAGACATTTTTTCAGGACCTTTGACGTCAATTTTGAGCTATCTAGAGATGTTTTAGAGCAAAAACTCAAGACAACTGTTTTACTGGAAAAATGTCAATTTTTTTGGAAAAATTGGTTCCAGGGTGTCATTGGTAGACATATAGCTATCACTTAACTTATTTCCAGGCTTAAAACTGATCAAAAAGTGGTTTTGATCACCCGCAGCATAATGTGATACATACCAAAAGAAAGCTTATTTTATCACCAAAATGTCCTGACTAGTCGCAGAGTTCTGCATTTGATCTATTTTTTGTAATCAACCAATACATTATGAGAATTAATGAAAATATTCTAAAAATGGGTGACCGCATACGCCACTTATATGTGAACTAAATTTATTAAAAAATACACGGTTCACGA
The DNA here is from genome assembly GCA_020882725.1 of Aphelinus certus. NCBI lineage: Eukaryota > Metazoa > Arthropoda > Insecta > Hymenoptera > Aphelinidae > Aphelinus > Aphelinus certus. Next base: position 59,386,088 of record CM037084.1, read on the forward strand.
CTTCTCACTCTGAGCTTGGATAATAAAGTAGTAACAACTTGTATCCAAGTACATACAAGTGCCACGAAACAATCAAATTCTATGAGAAAACCAGAGTAACAAGCATACTTATAAGTGGCGTATGCGGTCACCCATTCTTAGAATATTTTCGTTAATTCTCATAATGTATTGGTTGATTACAAAAAATAGATCAAATGCAGCACTCTGCGACTAGTCAGGACATTTTGGTAATAAAATAAGGTTTCTTTTGGTATGTATCACATTATGCTGCGGGTGATCAAAACCACTTTTCGATCAGTTTTAAGCCTGGAAATAAGTTAAGTGATAACCAATGACCCTGAAACCAATTTTTCTAAAAAAATTGGCATTTTTCCAGTAAAAAAGTTCTCTTGAGTTTTTGCTCTAAAACATCTCTAGATAGCTCAAAATTGAGGTCAAAGGTCCTGAAAAAATGTCTAATATTGCAAACTCCACCACTTTGAGCCTCTGTCAGGATGGGACATATGGTCTAAAAAATTCTGAAAAAATTCAGGGGACATGATGGAGTCTTCTAGAATTCATAAAAAAAATTTCAGAATTTTTTTTCATTTTCACTCTCTCACTTGACAGAGAATCACCCATATATATATATGAGTTCCAGAGGGTGGGTACGGGGCGGGTCATTCGGTAACCTTAACTAAAAAAAAAGACTTTCACAATTCATTATTTGTGTACTGTTGGAGTTTAATTTAAGGTAAAAATGTTTCAGTATTATTCATCAACTTCAATTCAATTCATATAAATCGCTTAATTTTCATCCTTTATTACAGTATGGTCATTGGCTACTTATGGTAAACTAACGATTTGTCTAATTCTTTCCGCTTTTAGCTGTTGATCCATAGTATCAGACACACTTTCAGAATCCAATACTCCTTCCGTTAGTCAACAAATCAGCTACGTATTTTGGATTCAACTAAATTTCAACGCTAGAGGATACTTACCAGTCCAAGCATAAACTGATGGGTCATAGTCACAAGTTTTCTATGCACCTTTTTTTACTTTCTTAAAGGCGAAGCTTTGTAAAGTGATGCTGTCAAAGAGCAGGATTCGCCAGTCTTATTCTCTCTTTTAATTTTTAGTACTTGCATATAATCAGGTTAATCTTAATGGAAAATATTTGCATGTATCGTGTGCGTAGAGATTTCGTTACTCTATACTTATCTTTCAGCAAGATTGTCGATTTTCAATCATATCGGATATCAAGTTCAGTTTTGGTGCTAATCAGTAGCAGCCAATGTAAGTTTTAAATAAATAAGATTCAAAATAACTAAAATTTTTAAAATAACAGGAAACCTTCAGAACAAAAATGCGCAAACTTTCTTTTTATGTTTGTAAACGTGACGGCTCCGTTATACCGCTGCTACAGTCTCTTTGAAACAACATATAATACATGTGGTCATTTCAGTAAATAATCGAAGAATAACAATACTTTTTAAACTACGCTTTCATAAAATAACTGAGTAAAAAATAATCTCTCCTATAGGGAAAATTGAAGTGAAAATCATTCGGAATATAAACATTTTCCCGATATGGACTGTATAAGTGGATTCAACTCCATAACGAGTTGAATCCACTTCGGAAAATTTTGAGAAGGATTAGTGTGGAGCCTGTACGGTATGATTAATTCGAGTATGAATCATGGTGTTCGAATAGTAGCTCAAACAATAGACAAATCGTTAGTATAGAAAATTAAGTATTCATTTATATTGAGAATCGAATTAACCATGTAGTATCGTATTCAAAGTAATCCTTTTCGAAATTTTTTAAAGTGGATTCGACTTGTTATAGAACTGAACAGCTCATTCTATAGCATTGCCTTCAAATACAAAGCTGTAAGTATGCAAATTTTGAAGAATTATCAGTAAGGTGGATACGGAAATTGCAACACATTATAAAACATAGTCTAAAACAATTTAATTCTGATGCGATTATTTTTATACAAAAAGAGTAAAACTCGGCTCAATGCAAGCATTACTTCACTATGTACGGTAATTCACTATGTCTTAGCATGAAAAATTGATTATGACTTAAAAATTCATAAATATTTGGATACATAAAAAGATGGTTCACGTTAGAAAAGAAAAAAATCTGTTAATCGTCACGTCAAAAACACATGGATTGAATTGTTGAGGGAAACATCGGTGGGTGATAATGAAAATTCACGCAATTTTATGTTGAGAATCTGATTTGGTATTATTCTTACATGATCTTAGTACAGATTGGATATTCATCATACTTATTTGGCCAATGTTGCGAATCGAACGGTGTCATCGGATCAAATTTGTTGAGCTTCTCCCTGTAGCCATTTCAAAAGTCATGCTTTCCCCTCGCACGCCCGTGATCCAACATTATTCTTTCAAATGGGTCCCGAAGTTAAAGTATCACGCAAATCATCGCATAAAATTATCACTGTGATCCAGTATTCTGAACCTTCGTAGTATTAGGTAGCACGAAATGTCAATTTTCCTTCTCGAATCGTTCGTACATTTCAAATATTTCACCCACTTATATGCTCGCGTAAGCATCAGCGATGATTGTATATGCGACGTGCATCTTGATTAGAATTTTTTATATTTAAATGTAAACGTAATTATACTCAACGGAGAGAAAACACCTTGTTCTTACCTAGAATGGCAATGCTTAAAAAAACCGACAAAAGTTACAATCTACGCCAACGTGGATTCAAGATAAAATGTATAATATATTGCGGTATCGACAAATCACCTTTTTTTCTCATATCATTCACTCGTCAATAGATATCAACGTTTTTTTCCAATGTTTTAAATGTTTTATTCGTTTGTGATTTTTTTTATTCAACAAAAAATTTTTTCGTTCAATGGTGATGCGTGTATAAGAATGTATAGTAACGTATTAAAATGTACATAATATTATTTTTGCGCCGGACAATATTGTTCCTTGATACAAATATATTACAAATGACAAAATCTTTTTTGGTGTAGTTTAGTTTTTCAGAAATCTTACTGTTGAAATTGCAGAAAATTTTAAATCACCCGCGCACAGAACTCGTTAAGCTTAAGATCAATTTCAAGATCTGCTTTTTTTATATGCTTACAGCAGGCACTGCACATTTTACTGAGCTAACTTGAATAATTTCATGTCTGACTTACTGCTTAAGTATTGAGTATTGAAGAGCTCATCTCTAAACATTAACTTTGAGAGAAGAAAAATGTATATATAATTACAATCGCATTTTAAAAGTATCCGTCTATTCTAATCTTCGCCAAGTAAGGACATTAAAAATTTCCAATTCATGAAAAAGAAATTCATAATAATTCAATGTATTTATATTTACGCACATATGATAAATTATGTATACTCTTCAAGTTGTAAAAAACTGTTTGGCATTAAGGAACGAATAATCATTCACAGTCTCATTCAGTGAGATCTTTTTTGTTCTTACTTTTCCACCTTTTCATTCAACTCATGACTCTGTTTTTTTTTGTTGCGATAGACAAGACGTGTAATAACGAAAATGAGTTGAGAGAATAGTATTTCATATTTTATATTTACGTTCTCATTTTATTTTTCGATAATATCGTTTCACAATAAATACTTTGATATACTTATCTATAGTGTTTTATTTTCCTGTAGATTTCGTTGATAAGTCCGTGTTATTATTAGTGATATATGTGCAATGATATGTGTTGAGTTGCGAGCTTATTCTTGTACTTTTGCGTTCAATGGTAAATCGTTTCTCACTGTTTGTAAATATACGTCTTTCATAATCGTAACATTGGTTTATTCCAAAAAATGTAATTTATGGATATTTATAATTTTCTCCTTCAATTTAATTTGGCCCAACTATATTAGATTAATTTAGAATTATCAATTTCAAATTCTTACATGTATTGTACTATACTATTTCACATTTTTAGATGCAATGAAAGTAACTTTCGGTTAAGAGAATTCAATCCTAAAAATTACTCAAGTTCAAAAGAGTATTATAGAAATACAATTAGAATGGCAGATTCATCTTGTGCTAAAACAGTTGTATAGTTCTGTACCAGAAAAAATTTGTTGATAAAACATTTTCTTCCTTTTTTTTTTTGAGTTTCTGAGTCCGGCGACTGAAATTCGCATTTATCAATCGATTTTCGCTCTATTGATTTATAACATCAAATACTGTAAAGTTAAGAAATATTATGTTTCCATATGAAGTATAAGAAATGGAGTTTTCTCGAGAAGGCTATAGTCAACAAAAATAGTAAATATTTGAAATATTTATATACGCATTGATGATTCACAAGAAGATTTAATCATCTAAACATTCTGTGGATATTTCCCTCTCTAACTTTTATTTCTATAAACTTCTAATATATTATTTTCTAGAGTCTTATTGAAAAATAATCACACATTATTAACGTAGAAATCATTCGATGTGTTCATTGTAACTACTTTGTGAGTAATAACGCATACTAAGTTTCGATTACTATAAAATACTTGATCAACATTATTAGACCAAGAAGTTGATAAATACAATAAAAAATTTTCTTTCGTCAGTACAATAGTAATATTAAGAGTATTTCGATATTCAACGCATACTCTGTCATATCAAGTATGTATGTATACTTCGTGCGTGCAACGCCCAAAAATGACAGATATCGCCTCATGATATAAATTTTTAGTTCTTGCGGTTAACAATTTATAATTCATCGACCTTTCCGTTCCATTTTTCATTATATTATTATAGCTTTATATATATATATATGAGTAGTCTCATACGAGTTTTCAGTGCATCTATCCATTATGAATCAGAGTTGAACTAATTTTTCATTTCACGGAAAAGAAGTAACAGCCCCATAATCTTTCCACTCGTACTTAAATAGATACTTTACGAGATTTCATAAATCCAAAAATCATCTAAATGGTATCTATATGTTTAGTGTAAGACCCGACAGGAAGATTACGTTAGAATAGACGATAAATTATTTACAAATCACATAAATTTCTAACGTTCTCAATTATTATGAAAGACTTCAAATAACGTTTTAGAGAATTATTTACGATCATATTTATTACGTATATTATTTTTCTTAAATAAAGTTCGAAAGTATAAGACTTGATTGAAAAAAATATTGAGTAAAAAAATTCAGTTGATCTACTTTGTCGTAATAGTACGCTGATTGATTCCATCTCAAAGCTTACAGCGACTCCGTGATTATGTTTGAAGAACGCAAAATATTTTTGGTGATCCTTTAGGGAATGCTTTCAGTTATTTGAAAGTCCAACCCTTGCAACTTGTGAGAAATAAAACAACAAAACAAAATCAAATGTTTTTCTTTTTTTTTCATAAGTTAACGTGGCAAAAAGTCTCAAAGTGCTACTACAAATTATTGTGCGTGCTCCTTAGTTATCAACAATGAGAATAGAATGTAATCCCCTTATCATCGATTGGCCCCAAAAAATCAGAAGATTTTTAAAATAGCGCTAATAAAACCGAGCTATTGCTTTTACACCTATGCATTAGTAGCTGAATAGAATTTATACTAAAATTTATTGCATTCAATATACGTAGGATAACAACGGGACATTGTACACTGCGATGTATACGATATTAGTAAGAAATATTAAGATATAAAATGTTCCTTAGGTTTCACATCGTCTATCCGTTATCGCAATTTTTTTGGAATATAATGCTCGAATTTATTCTGAAGTTCACTGAAACAATATGAACGATCGACATCTGCGACCAAACCTTAAAATTTTCAACTCTTTCATGGTTAAATTTTATCACACAATCTCGCTGTTTCTCATTATATCACGCTCACCCCGACAATTTTTCCCCCTCTTATAATAATTACAATCATTATACATACGATGATAACTACTTGCAGTAATATTTTCAATGATATGATGATCGTGATATTCTGTTTTATCGATTACAAGATATCTAAGTGCATGCTACAGATCAAAATGCAGTTACTGAATTTTTCATCTACGACTAGTGTCCAACTTTTTACACACTCTCGCGCAGATACATAATTACAAATAAATTATCCGTGAAAAGTTGACTCGTACAGTGTCTCGCCAGTGATTTTCTTTTCTTTATTTGAAGGCATTTTGTTGACTCATTCGATAACATTGATAGAATTAAAATATATATATATATTTTTTTTTCTTTTGAAAACTTTACATTGAGGTTTTTAAGATGAATTTATTCGATTGGCATTGAAAGAATAAGAATAAACCTTAATTTAGTCTCAGCTCTCCAATTATTTCGCATCGTCTTTCAGTTTTCAATCATTCGAAATATCTGCGTTTTTACTTGATGCCCGAAAGACTAAGAACATCTCAATTGTATGTATAAGCTATTGCAAAATCGTATAAATTATACTGGCACACACACGATGCACTCGTTTACAATCGAGATTAAAATGTACAATGAAAATATTCGAGTGCAGTTTACATCCCTATATGCATGGTAAATCATAATTGTATGATTCTGTGGCATCGCAATATAAGATACCGTTCGCAATATTTGTGCATGTGTTCGTAGAAAACAACGGAATACCCAGTGATTGAACTGTACTTAGAGTCTATAGTAAGATTCTATAAAATGACTAGCTGAGATAATCAGATTGAATTGCAACAACATACAAAGACAAAACGAAAGTGTGAACGGTTCAGCTTCCGCCTACGCAATTAAGTGTAACAATTCGATTCTATTTTTTTTTTGGTGTGGATTCTCCTTAGTTCCCGTTCGTGCAATGTTCAATCGTCGTGCTCATATCTTGATAACAGCATAAAAAAGTCTTACAACTACTCAACGAAAAATCGTCTCAACAACAAATCTCATAACTACACAATTTTCCTCATTCGCGCATCGACGTCAGGCGAAGCTCCGTTGCTCTGCTCCCCTCCCCCCGATCGCCATGGAATATCTCACGATCCAATGTTCCTCGCGGTATTGCGATGGTTCTCCATAACTGGTTGTTAGCTAGCGACCGACGATACATGTACATTTTCTCTCTTTCTCGATAAATCTACGGATGTGCACAAATTAGAATTACATCGCCGCAGGTGTTTCTGCGCATATAAGCTCAATCTGTAATCAATCTATAACACGCAGCACGAGTCCCTTATCTGAAGTCTCATTTACGGGAAATTGCCGCGGCGGCCACAATAGGACCGTCGTTCGCACGTTGATCCACTCGAGAGAAAAGCAGCGGAGGCTTTTCAAATGTCAGTTCCCTTCCCTACCTTCCCCCTCCCTTCTCTCTCTCCCCCCTCTCTCTCTCTCTCTCTCTCTGATTCCTTCATTTGATAGGAAAAAAGGGACTGCTAGCGTTGCTAACTAATGGTTCTCTATGAGAACACGTGTATAAGTACGTATATGGGTGTGCACACCAAAACCGATTAAGATACGTCATTTTGTCACACTAGACTGAGGTTTTAGCTTACTGAGTTTTAGGACGAATCAAGTACTCAAATTGACAATTGTCGTTTCCTTTTTGGATTACTCTATTTCTTTTTATTTTGTTTTGATGGATAATATACGGACGATATGCCAATTACAAAATAAATAAAGAGAGTGATTTTCAATACATCAATTGTTCTGCGATGTGACTAGCTTCAATTTGAATAATAATCTAAATTACAATGAAGTATAAATACAATACAAGAATATAATGTGAGTGTGGATGTGACATCAAGAAAAAAGTCACTCCTCTACCGCGAATGAATCCAATTACCCAAGTACTTGAACTATTCTCTCATTTTTATTTTTAGTAGAACTCAATACGCGTGAATTTATATTGAACCTTCTGAGAATCAGATAAATTTATTACTCAAAGTAATTCTTTTACTAGAAATAATTTCAAAATGTAGTGAAACTAAAGAAATTTGGCATGAACTTATTTGAAGTACATTGGATTTTAAGTAGTGCAACATTTTTTGGAAATCGTTTTTGACGTGTGTTAGTGTGTGCGCAAGCCGAATCGCTGAAAGCAGTACCACCGCTCTGACTCCATGTTCATAGAATGGACACATGTATATATACACGTTGTATGTACGTGTGTGCGCTGGCTCTTGTGTATTTTGGAGCTCGTCGATGAAAGTGCCGAATGGCCCCGACTCGTTTCCTCTCGTTTTTTTTCTCTTCAAACATCGCCCCGGCGAGCTCATTTCCATTGTGTGTGCATGAAAAAAAAAAAACGCGCGAAGGTATAAGATGGAGTGGTAAAAAAGAAGCGAACGGTGTATTTGTCAATGGCGCGAGTGTATTGTATTCGAAATCAACAGCTCACCAAGTGATGGGCAGTAATCATAAGTGTTTGGTAGATGAAATTTTTTCCAAATTTTTGTGTATTTGAAATAAAAGCACGTTTGAAAAACACATAATTTTATATGGTTTCGGGACGAAGTAATGAAATACGATTTGTTCATAGTACTTTGATGAAACGCAAATATTCCGTATATTCGGTGAATCAATTACTGGATTTGTCCGTCTCCGACACTGCTCGCCGGTATACGTGTATACATAAGAGGCTTTCAAACATGCGAGCGCGTGATTACGGTGTATATCGAGGGGTGGGGTGGCGATGTACATACGACAAAGGATGTTCGGCTCTGGACGATTTGCGCAAGCCACCGTTCTGCGAAAATAAAGAAAAAAAATCGTCGACTCCGACTTTTGACGAGATGCAACGATAGATCGCGGGGCACTGTTCATCGGCGTCGTTCATTCCGTCCCGGCGTCTTTTATTATTAACACGTCCACGCTCGATCGATCATTGCGCGCGAACGGAGCGGCCGGACGCGCTTGACTCGCCGCTCTATAAATGTGCAATATCAAGCGGAAAATCGCTTACCCCCCTCTCCGTGTCAACCTGTTTGCACGCCCGCGAGTGTGTGTGTGTGGACGACAGATAATCGATCGACCCTCGAGCCGCGGGTGTATATCGAATGAGCGAAACGAAGGGGAAAAATCGCACTTTTTTGTTTATTTATTGTTTTTTTTTCAAACCGAATTCCTTGGCCGCGCACACGCACGGTGATCAATCGACTCATCCTCCGGGCCGGCGGGTGTGTGTGTGTGTGTGTGTCGACCCACCCGCGCACGTCGGCTGCACCCCGTTCCAATTTGTCTGCGCGCCGTCGACGCGCCGGTATATATACACACGCGCGCGCGAAAGGAAAAAGAGCCGGGGTGAAATCGGTTCCGGGGCGCGCCGCGAAATTCGCGCCCGACTTGACGAGGGGCATCCTGCGTGCGCGCGACGAATAATTATAGCTTCCCGATGACTAGCGCGCGTATACCCGTAATTGCAAGCAGGTACCTACACCGCCGCGCGCGTAAATGGAAAATCAACCCGTGTTCCAGTCGCGCAAATTAGGAAAATCAATAACCCCGATTAATCCGCGGAGTAGTTCGTGTATATGTGTGCGCATCCTCGAGCAAACTTGCGAGGCGGGAGAGAAGGAGAGACGGAAGTCGTGCGAGATATATGTACGATGCACGAGAGCCGCGATCATTATGGGATGGGGAGAGCGAAAGTGCATATGTTAATTTTTGCGACGTTCCGCCGGCATCGTTTATTATGCCATTTCGTTGGGCAGCTGATCTTTTTTACAACAAAAAAAAATATACTAAATCAATAATGCACATACTATCGATGAAAAGCGCAATTATCGTTTGTATATACGTCTAATGGATATTCAAGCATTCATGATTCAAAGACCAACATTATCAAATTTAAGTTTGTTATACCTATTCGATAGTGTTAGTTGAATCAACTATGAAAACCAATATCCAAAAGTTGCTCAACCCAATCTTCAGTATGATTAATATATCACATGGCTAACTCTAAAAGGATTAATTTACAAACAGTTGCATTTTTAGTTGATGCTCAATAATTAATCAAACTAACTTGATCAAGTGTATGATACACGGAGTAATCAAGACAAAGCATAATCAAAAATTGGAAATATTGATTATGCCTTGTCTTACAAGTATAGTTAAATACATTAGTTTGATTGTTAATCATCAACCAGAAATTCAACTGTCTCTGAAGCAATGCTGATAGAATGTCAGCCATACAACACAATCATTCCTCAGTACAGTTATCCAAATGTAAAGAAAGAAAAAGGCTCGCTCAATTAGCTCGAATTGGCAGCTCGTAAACTTGCGGCCGAACAATCGACTGTACATGTACCTCGTGTAGAAAAAAGAAGCCTACTGTATATATGTATATGTATACGGCAGCTTTTGGCATCCCGTCAAAGGGTCTCCTTCCTTTCTGCCCGTCTCGAGTTCGCCGTCCTCGAGCTCTTTGGCTTCTCGCTTTCGGATATCAGTGTCGATCGAGCGTAGATTTTCCCCTTGAGCTGGGGAAAGAGAGAGAGAAAGAGAGAGAGGGGGGGGGGAGCCAGGAATAGAGTGACGCTCTGCTCTAATGTTACCTTCTTCCCTTGCGCTTCTCGATTAACTGGCGATTTGACTTTTCCTGTTCCCCGGAGCCAAGAGCTCCGGACACGCTTGGCTTCGTTCCCGCTTCTTCCAGAAGAACGAAGATTCGCGACCCCCTACCCCCTGTGAATTTGAATCGCGCCATTCACCCGACCGACGAATCTCCATTGCTCATCAGTTGTCGCGAACGGAGCTCGCTACTCACGGCTGATGCACGTAGAGGAGGAGGAGGAAGAGGAGAGGAAACTTTGGCTGTGGGTCCCGAAGCGTTTCTAGGGACGCTTCCCCGAGCGAGAGCGTATACGGGCGAATGAATCAGGCGGATGCCGAGGCAAAACGAGCCGCGGAGTCGTCGTCGTCACGGTCGGCGACTCCCCGGGTAATCCCGCGTCGGCTGGTGCGCCGGAGAAAAACGCCCGAATAAGGATACATATATCGGCGCATGCAGTTGGAGCGAGATCGATCGAGCGGCGGCGGCGGTGGTGGTGCGCGCGCGCGCGCCACCAACCGTTCACATGACGGCGCACTTCTCCTTAAGGCTGATGGCGTTATTGCTCTGGACCGGCTGCAGCGAGACCGAGCGGTTCTTCTCGAGGGTGAGCAGGTCGCGGAACAGCGCGTTCACGTTGTGGTTCGTCTTGGCCGACGTCTCGAGGAAGCCGCAGCCCCAGCTCTTCGCCTCCGCCTCGCCGTCGTCCTCCGTCACCTCGCGCCGCGTCGGCGACTCGTCGCACTTGTTGCCCACCTGCCAACACACGAACCACGTGACAATACAAAAACTCCGTGTCAGATTCTCGGATATGCAGATAATTGTGGGTGGCTGCGAGCGGGTGGATGTATGAGCGGGGATTGCGAGCTACGTGTCCAATTGTCAACTCCCCCCCCCCTACTCCCAGTCCGACATAAACTTTCTTGCCGACGAGCTTCGAACCGCGCGTATTCGGTTTCAAAGAGTGAGCTTTGCGACGGGGCAATAAATCAATCTCTCCGATCCGACCCCTTCGATTTTGTAATCTTATTGGGTCGAAAAACGCGAAATCCCAAAAATATATGTACGAAACGCTGTTTCAAGCGATGCATGAATTTCAAACAAGTTGCTCGATCTTGTTCAGATATTGCACACTTGTTTGTCGTGGCAAGATGTGAACCGAAATCAATTTTCAGCGTAATCCGTTGTTTATTTCCCTCGATTATTGCTAAGGTATTTTTGAAAAGTTTTCTTTTGTTCTTCGTAAATAATTGTTCGGGTCTCAAATACTCACAAAGATCGACGAGAATCGTTGGACTTCGTGAAATAATGTTTTTCGAACCCTCGAAAGTTGAGATAAATATTTTAAAAAAAAAAACCTAAGACGAGAAAGTAAGATTCGTGGAAAAATTTGCCTTTTTCTCTTTCTCTAAAATCCTACAGTTCGCGGCAAGTCTACGATTTCCCATGTATCATAATTTCATGGTGTTTCTTAAAGAAAATTTCTTCATGATTACGAGAAGAATAATCAAAAGATCCTATTCGAAGCGCGAGTTTGAATAAAATAGAGTTTTTCGGCTCAATTATTATGTCTAGCGTGCCGCGATCTGAGTACGGATTCTGATAAGAGTCGAGATCGGGAAGAATAGTAAAAACATGATAGCGCGCTTGACTTCGAGATGTAGAAGATCGAAAATCAGGAAATACGTTACACGACCGCGGTGACATTATTTACAGCTACCTTAGAAACAATGACCCAAATAACCTAACAAAGTCCCAATTACCAAAAGAACTCCAAGTCAATCGTATTTTCCTGACCGATTTCGTTTTTCCTTTAAAACAATAATCCAAACAACCTAATAAAATTCCAATTACCGAAAGAACTCCGAGTAGATTGCATTTTCTGAACGATTTCGTTTTGTTTTAGAAACAATAACCCAAATAACCCAAGAAACTACCAATTACCGACGGAAATTCAAGTAGATCGCATTATTCGATTTTCGACCTTCGATATCTCGAAGCGTGGGCGTAGAAAAATTATTTTTACTATTTTTCTCGATTCTATTAGAAACCATACTCAGATCGCGCCACGACAGACATAATAATTGAGCCGGAAAACTCATTTTTCTCAAAACTTACGCATCGAATAGAATTTTTTCACTATTTCTCCCGAAATTCTGAAGAAATCACCTATAAAAGAACACCATAAAATCATGATACATGAGAAATCATAGAATTGCACGTTCCAGTTTGCACGTCTAAACGTATGGTTCAGAACTACAGCGAACTCCATTAGGCAACAGAATAAAACGAATTCTGAGAGGTGAAATTAGGTGGAAATCAATATACTTTAATGATCTGGAAAGGAATTGTTGCGTATTTTTTCGAAAATCGACCGTAGAAGAAAGTGGTGAAACGAGAAATGAGCGAATCGAAGTGGTGAAGTGAGAAGCGACGTGGCCGCCGACGTTACTCAAGAGCTACAACAGAATGGATCGTGAAACCTAATGGATTCCAAGTAGAACGGATCGAGTGTGGTCAGACGATATCTACTTGCACTTCGCATACCCTCGCCTCCACACACTTTCATTCGAAGGTGTTGTTTCAATGACAAGCATCTTCTGAAAATTTATTAAAAGATGAAAAAGTAACTGCAGAAATCGAAGATATTATTTCTGTGAACTCAAATTGATGAATATTGGAAATTCAATATCTCACACGAGAAGCCATCCAAGCCATGAATATTCAATTTAGAACCGAATGGAGTAGTTTCATGGTCAATAAACATTCATCCCGTACGGTTATGTAACGTTTGAGCTCAAAATGTTTATCATCTTATCTATCAATTTAGAATATAAAATCCTACGATACACTGCATTCTGGCCAACACTGAATAATTAATTACAAGGGTATTTCAAAACTTGAATTGCTGTTTATCTGATATTGAGTGGTATAGAGTTTTAGAATTAGCGAGAGCTCCGTTCGCTTTGTATTCTCGTCAAAAGTTGAAAAAGAGCTTCATTCATGTGTCGATAGCCGATGAATACGATACAAAACGACAAAAGGATGGTGCAGCTTTTTGTCTCTTTTTTTGCAGCTTCCCTCTGATACACGGATTCTTTAGACTATAAAATACGTGTCGGAAGATCAAATCAACTTGTTTACTACTATTCTATAGAAAATGTCAATTTCTTGTAGATATTATTTTAACGATCCAATAAATGCGTATATACCGAATTAGCGTGATTTATTTTAAATATTCGATAGAGATCGGAAGAATATTAACTTTGCGACACCCGTAAGTAAATTATGGATATTCTGAAGAGCATTTTATCAAGCAAACTATAAGGGTTGTTACTACTGACGTAATAACAAGTTACGTCAGCAGCTTTGGAACATTGAAAGCTATTCATTTCTGAGACGAAGCGATGTGATATATACGCGTCCAAGCCAATGAAGATGATTAAAAGTATTTCAAACGCGAACTGCTCGTGAATTCACCATTTTGACCACATGCCCCTCCCACCACACAGGAAGTCGTTCATTTACGCTTGCCGTTCACCGCACGGAAATTTAATTAAAAAAGTTGAGCAACGACGAAATTAATTATTTCTCACTCTTCAAAATAAATTCGCGTGAGTGAATATTACTGTGTGACCGCGAGAGTTGGCTAAATAGCCGAGGCTTTGCCTGGTGCATAAATTTATGAAATTTCGTTGAACACGCTTGACTGATCGGCTTAGGTATATGTATTTCCATGTGCGTATATATGAGTTTATCGCTAATTGTTTTATGAAAGCAGTGATCAAAGAGTAGGTGATTACCCTTTTTTCTTAGACTCGTATATACATTTTTTTTCTTCATTCTGACAATTTTTGTTTCGACGTATGTATCTAGAAAAAAAATAGTATAGTTAAAATAAGTTGATAGAGAGTTTATACTACTGAAAAAGATGTGAATATGTAAGTATCATCAAACGGTACTTTAACCGATTAAAATAAATCCAGAAATTGCCATCAATACATTTAAATCTGAAGAATAAGCTCCTTACTGAATATATTCGTCGCAAAGATATGATTATTTTATTATCTAATTTTTAAAAAAAAAATTGCAACCGAATCGGTGGGGTAATAATTGCAAAACATTTGCCGCAACCTCCATTTATTTGTATTTGACTTTTTCAAGTAATTTACCTTGTTTTCCTGAAAGGAAAAGAGGCGTCCATCCATCTTTTGAGTGGAAAGGTTATTCATCTTAAAATGAGGTAATTTTCAGTGCCCTTGAAAAAGTGATTGCGTTGAGCGAAATCTCTGATTTATGAATTTCAAGATTTAAACCAGTAGTTCGAAGCACTCAATATGTTCCAATGACTTTAAAGAATTCGATTGATTGTCAGGAAAAATGTCCTATTCACTAGGCATGACTTTGTGATTATACATCGAGGTCGAAAATGCTACCAAATTTCAAAAAATTGCCAAAATAGCTACTTTTGCCTAATGAATACTGGGGCTAAAGTGTCGGGAAAATTCGAAAAAAATGTAGGTAACATGACTCCCTAGGACGTCAGATAGGTGTACCCAATATGCGCCACCCTTTGTATTTCACACACACCCGCTTCTGGAGCAGCGCCGCAGCAGGGAATATTGTTGGCAGTACAGAATAATGAGGAAAGAAAAACTTTGACCCGCCGCCAGGACGTTTACACCAGTTGTTGTTAGCGCTTATTTTCTGCATTATTTCAGTAATTTCGACTCATCTAATTTTACTGAGGTGGTTTTTAATAACAGTTGGCCGACAAATCGAACGACATTTATTCTTAAAACCATACAATGAAAAGCTAGTGTCTGGGAGTGAAAAATTTATATGAAGGTGAATGAATGATTACATAACAATGTTTGCTATTAAAACTCATGGCTCAAAAGCGAAAATTCGCTTTAATTCAGTTCCACTCAATCACTCGAACCCACCTTGGTTCAGTGATTTTTCATTGTGAGGTTATGAGAAAGAACCATTTGATTCCTTAATATTTTACCTATATCATCCAATTCCTTCATTAATTAAAATTTAATAATACGCCCTTTTTACAAATTGTATTAATAAGCCTTTATTTTTTCTGACAAGTGTGCCCTATACGCGCCATCACTAGAATCATTGATTTTTCTCTGAATTTTACAAGTCTACTGACCGAAAAAGACAATTTTTATTGAATCACTCAGTGTAGAGAAGTCCAAACTACAGATGCAGCTTGGCTCATTTCGAAAGTATTCAATAGATTCTTCATTCCTCACAAGAAACGTTCGGAAACGTAAATTTTTCGCCACGTAATGACGGTTCGAGCTGAAGTGACCCACATTGGATACACCTATACCTTATCATATTTAGCCAAATGAATTTGTCAATGTTCGATTCGACAGAGATACATCCGTATACATAGATCTTACTCACTGGTCGGCGAGCCAACGAGGCAGTTGCGCTTTAACGAGAGTCGAGCGCCAGGGCAACACTAATTTACAGCGGTTCCCTCTATAGCTATACTCGTAATTCGTCCATTTCACTCGGGAGCAAGTTGAAGATGCTCAGATAGACATATTAACCTTTTATACTACTCGAGAAAACAAGAAGCCTCTCAGCTACGCCTGCGTCCTCACAACTCCGTACTGTTTACATTTAAGACGTTGCAGTCTTCAAACGAGAGCATTTCGTATATCCCGAGGATTATAATATACACTGGCTACTCATTCAGACAGCCTTGCGTCATGAGTTTGAGAAATCACATTCTCCTATTATAAATCTTGGAGAGAAATCGAGTAACTAATAGAGAGACACGTGTGAAAATGTCGTTCGTTTGTGCATAATGCAGCGAGCTCATTACTTTGATAAATAAATTAACTGAAATTAGGTTGCTCGCCTTGTTTTTGTAAACATAGAATTCAGAATTAGTGGGTCGTTTGTTTGCTTTCGGTTGGGTTTTTAATTAAAAGCTAATTCTGAAGGTATTTTACTGAATAATGATTTTAGGGAATAATGATTTCAACTGGCGCAACTCGATTTTGGCACAATTAATAATTCAAAATTGATTGGAAATTGATTGAATATATTTGCGGAGAGCCGACTAACTTATATTCCAATTCAAGCTAACCTAATCGGTGGCAAATGAATAATCAACTGATTTGAAGTACAAATACCTCCTGATAATCTACTTTATATTTCTGATAATACCTCCTTTGTACCTCCCTGATAATCTACTCTTTTGAAGTCATTGATATTCTATATGAATATCTCTAGAAAGTTATTGAAAATAAATAATGAATCAACCACAGGTTAACTTTCCACAGTGAAACATTTCTCTACATTTTATATACTTTTGTTACCGAAATACAGTTCTTGAAATAATAATTGCAACTGCTGTAGAATGTATCCTTCTATGCATGGAAAATCATAGACTTATTAAAATCATCTGTTCTTAGATGAAAAAAATATTTGACTAGCATATTATTCAACTTTTATAATAAAACACTCTTGAGAATTTGTATGAAGTAAAAAAATTCATATGACGCGCAATATGCCGCGTCTATCAACTCACGTTTATCAGCGGCTATTATACGTATACATAGATCGAAAATGTTGCAATAAATAACGAGCTAAATTTATAGCACCATTATTGCAATAATTACGGTCACAAATTATAGTTTCCCCCGGCGGTCGATACTTTGTAATAAGCAATAACCCGGAGTGCACTAATCGGAGCCATTTTCTGAAAATCCGTAATCAGTTTACCTTCACTGTAATCATCCTGTTGATTTGCTTCTCCGATGGTGTATGTACATCGTTGGCCGTTGATTCTAAGCGATTAATTGAACTATACGTGTCGTCGATCCCCGATAAACCAAAAATTCTCACTTTCGTTTGCTTTGGCCGAAATAGACTACAAAAATCTGTCGCAAATAGATTTCGTTCCCACAGTTATGGGCAGTAATTAAGTACACGTATTTAATAATTATACATTTTTCAAATGAGTGTATTTGAATACATGTATTTGAAATTTATGTATATCAAATACAAATGTTTGAAAATATACAGATATTTCCTTCCATGTCTTTGTAATAAATTAATCGAATACGTGTATCCAATTACTGTATTTAAATACGACTTTACATATACTTTGATCAATTACAAACGTATGTGGTCTTTTGTATTTAATGAATCGCATACTCAATTTGCACAAGTCTGGCTGCAGTGATGGTAATTAAATACAAGTATTCATTTTTCGAATATTTGTATTTCAAATATATGTATTTAGACAGATGTATTTGTAATAAAGTAATCAAATACATGTATTTTAATGTGATTTTGCAAATAGCGTTATCAGAAATAAATATTGTGTATCTTGTATTCAATGAATTTAATACGCAGTTCACCCATCTCTGCTTTGCCACAATAAAAAAAATCCCCTCGAAAAAGCACATCTCGGAAAAAAGAATTGCCAAGCTCCCCTTAAAAACAGACAGTTAGTTGTCAGGCGAATGGCGCTCAAGTTGGCCCGCACTCGACGGGCCGAGTTTATGTGGGAAGGAGCCCGGGGGGCAGATCCCCGGCTGGATATATATATATATATATCGGCTCGTCGATAGACATCGAGCCTCTGCACCGCGCGCGCGCGCACACACACACGCCTGAGGGGGCCAAGAAAAGGCGCTCGAGAAATTGGAATTTTCGAGGGGCTTTCGAGGGCTCCGGGCCCGAGCTTTCCTCTTTGATTTTACGCTGCGACACTCTCGCCCTGACCTCCGACGCGACGCCGATGCCACGTCGGCTTTCCTCCTCCCCCCTCCCCATCCCTTCCACCCCCCACCCACTCTCTGTCTATTTGTTTTGGTTTTGCGTTACTCCGACGAGTCTAGTGCTTTGTTATAGGGGCTTTCCTTTCGTTATATCGACCTATTTACAATGGCTTTGGGGCGGGTGACTTTTTCTTACGGGAAATCATTGTTATTTCTCTCGTGAGATGGAATTTATCTCTTCAGAATCCTCGTAATTTTCTGATCAACAGGCATGATAAGCTCGACGAAGATTTGAGAGAAATTTATTAGAAATGTAACGTGAGTATATATAACGCATATATAGCCAAGGAGCTCAGATGAGGTATTGGGTTTCAAAACTCGCCAAATCCGAAAAAATTGAAAATCGAGTCAATCCGATGAATATATTTTTCGTCCCAGCGGCAGTAAAGTGCCTACTTTGCGTCCTGGCGTTTGCAAAGAATGGCACTTTTCTGCCGCGGGGTACGAAAAATAGTATATGCACCTCGCTCATCTAGGCTATTTCGGCACGCGCAAACTTGCAATCCTCGCTGTGCTCGGATCGCAAACGTTTTTCGTGCCGAAATCGCCTAACCTCGCTCGGGTGCATAATATACTAATACGGAAGTCACTGAACGAAAAAAAAAATGTTCACCTATGAAAATAGTGGTGTGCAATTTCCGTTGCAAATCAAGAACTGGCCAAGCTTAAGAATTTTGTTTTTCATGATATACTCCAAATACGACGTGTTTAGATAATAGTTATTTTCGCTTTAATATTTTTGCAATTGAAATATTTGTTTTCAAATTAAAAAGTGATTTTTTATATTAATTCACTTTCATATGTTCAGCATAAATCTGCCAAGTCCAGTTTTTAAATGGTTACATTATCCAGTGTAATAAACCTTGATTTCCCACAATTCTATAAAACGTTTGTATTCCATTCATATTCATGTGTCACATGTTTTTTTTGCGTTTTACTCAGAGACTTGGCAGCTGTTGCAATCCCAACCCCTGAAATGCACTGTTTAATTTCACGTATTTTCGCATCCAATATATTTTAATTATTCTTGATAATCATGCATTTTAGAGCGTTATGATATAAATATCATAATTATTCTAGCTATAAGGTAAGCTTCTTTGGATGGGCTTTTGTTAACGTTTGTAACAGTATACTCTCTCATTCGAGATTTTCAATAATGTCACAGGTACCTTTTGATTAGCCTTGCGTTATAATTATATCTGCGAAAGAGGTTGCATAATCTTATCCTCCGAAAAACAAAATTGTTCATTTGAAATGTTCAAGACGGGAAATTCCATGTCACGTAAACTCTGCACTCCGAAAGATGTCGGAATTTGAAAGAGTGCCAGGATAGCTTAATCCACTTTGCGTTATCAATTCTCCGAGATCACGTAGATGTATTACTGTGTCCCATCGACCGAGTGCGACGTATGGATAAAATATTCGAGCGATAAGTTTTTCGCCCCGGAAGTTCTTGGACCGAGTTGGCAATTGTTTTTGAGTTAGACGAGCAACACGTGGTCGAGTGCTATCATACAAGAGAATCGCATTCTATCGTCCGTGTTATAGATCTTTTTTTGTCGACTCCGCCCCTCTAACATCCTAATTGTGCTATATACACACACACACACACACACACACACACACACACACACACACACACACACACACACACACACACACACACATCGATTCAACGTAATTGTCTGACGTGGCTTTGAGAGGTCATAACACATCGTGCAATGACTGTGCTTGTGTGTACACGGATACTTGTATCTTTATTTCGAATCTACAGTAAGTAAAGTTAAAAGTAAGTAAAGGAAAATATTCTATAATATATGAGCGTAAATTCACTTCCGGAAATGAACTATTTCATACTCCATTACATTTATCGCGATAAAAGCCAACATAATAACTTTGGGTTCTCGTTCTATTCTCACTTGAATATGAATTGAAATTATTATTCTTCAAGCTATTTTTTCGGCCGGAAAATTGCTTCTCCGCGGGGTTGAATTGTCATCTTGCTGGACGAATAAATTCTGATTGAAGAAAAAGCTCGGTAGCGTTTGAGTAAGGGCAACCTTTATCTGAACGGGGAACTTCTAAGAAAAACCAATAGTAGCTTCTTGCAGCGTCATAGTTGAAATTCTTTAATTTTAAAACTCATCGCTTACAAGAGCTACTTTGATAATCAATAGCGTTAATTTTGATGGAAACTGTTAAACAGTATGTGAATTATTTGATCTTGAATTTTTTTTCCAATTTCCGAAATTTTGGATTGTTCAACAATCCGCTTTCTGACCATTTACTTTTTAGTCCTTGGAAAAAAACTGTTGATATAACTGCCGTTTGAGATAGTGATGGATTTTTGCCGTTCCTATATGAGCTTCCCTCGCCGTTCAAAGATTGAACCGTCAATAAAGAAGATCCTATGTCAAATTCAGATAAGACGATTTTCACGATGATATCTCTTGAGAATTCTGTCGATTATTTGAATGATTCCGTGGTCTCTGATAAAAATCTCGGCAAAGAAGACGGAACATTCAGCTCACGAGAAGTTCATGTAAAAATAAATTTTAAAAATTGACGAAACGTATTTCAACATTTACAGAAACTCTTATCTGATATTTTGTGGCCGATATTGATTCTCTAAAAGATACAATACTCGCTTGGTTGTACATGAATGCTATGATTTGTTCGATAAAGAATCATTCAAGGAAAAAAATCATCTAATATATGCTGGACAATTATAATTAATGGATTAACAATGATGTAATTTGCAATATCACGTCTCATGATTATCGAAGACCTCTCATATTAGCTCATCTAGCTTTGTCTAATTTAATCACAGTTTCCGAGGGATTAATACAAGCTCAACTAAAATTGCATAGATTTTCCGGTTAATAGGTACACGCTGAAGATTAGTTTCTTTTGTGGGAGCGTTTGTGCAGCTTATTGGATCACTTCCAGGGTGTGTGAAACGTATTCAATATTCGCCAATCAATATTCTTGCAAAGTTTTTACTGCACCATTGTCGTTAGTACGCTTACTACGTAGACCAGAATTTCATCAGAATAATCAGCCGTAAAGACCGAAGTGAAAAACCGCTGCCAACGCTGAATTGGCATTGTGCTTTATTGAAGAGAATTACCGTTTATGTACATTTTTGAAAATTATAAAGTTAGAAAGTTACTGTGTCAATTTATCGACATTTTATCAAGTTAGGAAAATACATTGAATAATTAAAGTCGGTTCGCATATTGCCATCTTGACTTTCGTACAAAAAAAATTGATTACCATTAAACGACATTTCCAACAATTGCTAGAGAAATAAACAACGTTTACGAGAGATGTAAACAACGATTGCTGTGAAAAATTTCGCAAACTTCATGATGGCTAAAACTTCAAAGGCACAGAAAATCGACTTCACGTTGATTGATTAGCCTCTTCTCACTGTTTGATGCTACTCATCTCGCTCTTTAACCTCCGCTCATTTTAATTTTTAACGTTGATTTTCAATCACCTTCATTACACGTTCCTGGGTTCCACGTACCTGATATTTTAAAACTTAAGTTTACTGACTTTTAATTCCCCGGTTATTTCCGAAAAAAGAATCCAATCTTTGAAGTCCTATATTTTCTGATATTATCCAATGTCTGTTACCTCCATTCAATATGAATGAATCTAGAATGAAATCACCTTTTTACGTCAGTCAAGTACTCTCTGGTTTCCGTTTTATGATTTCCAATATTAAACTGAAAGTTCTGTCATTACTCTTATTCCGACTGTTCTATCCAACAAGTTCGAATTCCCATTCTTTGTAATTTATTATGTAACACCGTCAAGGCGATGTACTTGTCATTGCCACGTCAAAAGTAATTGTTGACGGTCATTGAAAGTCTTGTTATGAGACTTAAGTAAGAGGAGTGATTTTTGAAGGATAGAATCTGTCAGTGCCACACACATCAACAATGTCAAGTTTTGTGTTATAAGTGGGTTATTTCCCCGCTTAAACTTAATTCAGATATTCTGAAGAATGTCTTTAGAATGTATACTTTTAAAACGAGATTGAGACATTTCTAAGAAGCTACGGAGCGCAGTACTTCTAAGATTTTATTAAAGAACTACACCAAATCCAAAAATTGAAATCTCGGGAAGATTAAATTCGATGAAATTTCAAATTCCAAGGATTTGCTATTTTAGTTTGAGATTTTCCCGTTTAACATTTTTTTTAAAATATTAGCTCGAGCTCGGGTTGATCTTGAATTAACCTTGGAAGGAAAGGGAGAGGGGTCACGTGGCTCCTAATCAGTACGACTACCCAGGACTCGTTTACCAGGTTGAAAACAAATAATGGATCACTAATCGAAATGAGCTACGATGAATTTTTCAAAGATACCATCGTCAACGATACCTTTCCATCGCATTTTGTATAACCTTTTCTCTCCGTGTGGATGGAATAGCTATAGCTAATTTTCGTACCAAGAGCGTGAAGTGCAACTTTAGACCCGAGGGCTACGTATACTGCAAATCAGCGACGGAGTTGAATTGCTCATTCTACGCCCTCAGTGCGAACATAGTTTTTTGTCATGATAAGCGTAATATGCTTTCGGTGACTTGTTTTTGGTTGTAAATAATTTCACGCCCTCGAGCTGCGGTTGCTATGGTAAAAACGCAAGACATCGCTGAAAAATTAGACTGAATCATGTAATGCTGCTTGGTTACCATAGTAACGATCTGAGTCGTTAAAATAATTTTTACGCCCACAAAACAAGACCAAAAACGTGTACTTTACGCAGCTAGCAGTGACAAAAAGAACAGTGTGAAATTATTTTTATGAAAGCGCATGCATCGCTGGAGTGCGTGTGAGAAAGGGAGTTTCTGAAAAATGCGAATATCTTACCAGCATGATGGGTATCTGCGATATGTCCTGGCCCTTGATTTCGCGTATGACGGCCCAGATCGGCCGCAGCTCCTCGAAGCTCTGGCGCGACGAGACCGAGTAGACCAGGATGAAGGCGTGGCCCTTGCTTATAGAGAGCCGTTGCATTGCGGGAAACTGGTGGGACCCCGTTGTGTCCGTAATTTGAAGCGTGCATATGTTTTTGTTACAGCTTATCACCTGCAAATACCCGTCGTATACAGCTCTCGCGATTCTAAAAGCTCGCGAACTCCTGAATGTTGTGGATTTTTATACTAGGCAAAATATACGGCTTTTTCTCTTTATTTTCCTTTATCTCTCGTATTCCGAGTTGGTAACACATCGAACAGCATTCAAGACTTGGATAATTGCTCATTGGAAGTTGAGGAAAATACACGCCCGACAGAATTATTGAATTTTATCCTTGCCACTCCTTCGCTTTGTCAACGGGAACGGTTGGAATTTATGCCAAGTCAAGGTATTATCTACTACGGCAATATATATACGGAGTTTCAAACTAATATCAAATGTATCTGCATGAATTAAGCTAGAGCAAACTTCTAGAACTGATTCAATCTGAATCATAAATATACATGTCATATATACATGTAGCCAGTGGTGAGTTGAACTTTTCAGGTAGCAACGTCGATTGTTTTCAAAAGCCACGGTAGAAAGGGTAGTACATACCAGACAAAATTGAAACTCGATTAGAAATACTTTGAAATTATCAGGTAAACCGAGAGCTCGATTGTTTTCGTAGTGAGGGCCAGTAAGGATAAAATCCTCACAGAAAAATATCACGACTCTTGCGTTCACTTCAATTTGTTCACTCTAATAAATAATACTTTTTATTAGTACAAACAATTTTCGTTTTCCATTGAAAGAAGAGAGAAAGTTTCAAGCGTTTCACATGTAAACAGAATAGAACAGCAAAGTACGGAACAGATATTTGGATTGATTTGACAACGAAACACACAAGTTACAACGCTTTTCACGATTCAGTAATTACAAACAGCTATAGTCAGATAGAATTTTTTGAACGTCGATGCAAGTACACCAGCATCCTTGGCTACTCGATTACAGATAAATCCGACGGAACCGCCGAACAAACGACTTGGCAAACCTGATCGATTAATTTCTATATAAAACAAAAAACAAAACAGCTAAAGTAGCTCTTATTCCTAGCAATCTAACACATAAACAAACTATATCCCAAAAAAAAGAATATACAAGTATACTCTTCCAGCGTTTAACGGGTATTTTCGAGCTGGGATGAAAATTTACTCTAAACAGTTCCTATAAGCAAACGCTACGAATAAAAAGAGTATCGTAGTTTATAAAGCACGAATCGCATAGCGAACACAGCAACGGGTCCCACCAGCCTCCCTTTTACTCTGTGGTCACTGGTGCTCGTGATGCGGGCTCGAGAGAAGGACATCGTCGTCAGATCATCGCGTGGCATATATATATATCTCGAGGGATCGGCCAATCCTTTCAGGATGGAGGGACGGCTCGCTCGGCCAAAGTTGGTTATTTCGTTGAAAGTAAGATCGATAGAGGGACTCTGTATCGGTCGAATCCACAATATACATATCTTCTGCTCCGTTTGGATGACGGATAGCGTGAAATGAAGCGTTTATACCGAATCGCGTGAAAATTGTAATACGCACTGAGTGACTCAGTGTCCGTCCAAGGACGTCGATACACACACACGTATATACACAAACACACATTTGAAGAGATACGTCGTAGTTTCCGACTCTCCTTTCGTCCACGTGTGTGCCCGGGATAACTTCAATCCAGCCTGGCTGTTTTTTTTATTAATTCGAACAGTTATTTTTTTTACGGCGGAAAGACGATTTTATATTCGCCACGCGTCAAGAATACCTTTCGTCTCAAATCGCAACGTGAATGAGTAATTGAAAATAGTCCATTCACTGGTAGATTCGGTTGTGAGTTTTACTGGATATCGAAAACGACGATATCTATTCAATCATCTTCAATGCACGTTTTCTCCACTGTTTCGATGTTTTATCGATTATACGAAACGTATGCAGAATACGCGGGGAGAAAAATAGGACTCTCTCTTTTCTCTCTCTAATTCAATTTCCGGCATTCGATGGAACTGTAAACATTAGCTGCGATAAGTCGAGGAAGTGATTTGTCTTGTTCCGTTTATATCTTAAGTGCATTTGCTTCGTGAATTTATGACGAGGCATTGGGAACATTCGATTCTCTCAGCAATTTTGTATTTGAAATATCAGTCATGAACACTGATTTCCGATGTGTGGTTTTTAACATCCTCTATGATTCAAATAAATTTTGCAAAGACGAGTCTTCAAAGGACGATACTCGGGTAAGTTGGAATTGAAATAATTAAAACTCCGTGTTATTTTGCAACTCTTTGCCAACTGCACAAGATAGACTGGCAGCTCATCTGACAGTAATTGGAATGGTCACATTACTATATTAAGCAGTGGAAACGGAAGTTTTCATACGCACGGTTATGAATTAAGTACGAATACAAAGTCTCATATACATCACTCTGTCCATTTTCAACTTTTATTGTTCCCTTTTTATTCTTTTTTTCAGTAGGCACACCTTCAGAACTTACATACGTATGAAAGTAAGTAAAATTAATCTGTTCATCATTTCATCCACAAAGTATATGCATAACAGTCTTTGAAAAACTGAAAGCAAGTATTTAAAATCTCATGGACTCCAAGTTATCTAAAAGAATTGTCGATACCTACATAGTCATAGGTATTTTAGTAATAACATAAACAAACTGACAAAGTTAAAAGCTCTGTGGATTTACTGTGTATATACTCCTACTCTTGGCTGTGCGGATGGAAACTTCTGCTTCCACTGTCCTATATAACAATGTGACCATTCGAATTGCTGGTGGGAAAATTATATTTCTGCTGTAAATGTATCTTTTATCCACGTGTTTTTGTGAATAAAAACAGTATCCGACGAGCTGACAGTAAATCTAGCAGACGGAACTTTGCAAAACAACACGGACGTTTGAACTGTTTCAATTCCAAACCCCCCAAGTGCCCTCGGCCCTCAAGAATCGCCTCCGAGCAAAATTTATTCGAACGATTCCCAACGATTCCCTTGGAGCTCGTCAAGTTTCGAGGTATCACTGCACAGACAACACGGTCGAACAATACACGGCGTAACAAAAACCCAAACCGGATCCGGCGAATGAAACTCGTATAATTTTTTTTATCCGCCGCGCCGCCCAAAACGTACACATCCTTGCCCTCTCCCACCTCCTCGCTCGGCACCGCAATGAAACTTATCCGGCAACGAGGAGCATTCGACGCTTATCACCTTTCTCTCGCGCTGCAATCGGCGTAACGGATAAAAGCATACCAGCCGGCCAATAAAAGCTGCAGTCCCGCAAAGTGGCAAGTTGTTCCTTTACATATACACAACAGCCGTGTAATCTGCGAAACTCGCGTCTGGGCAATTACGTACTTCTGCGAGTAGGGCTCCGCGGCACGTGATAAAAGCTCCGCCCGGTCGATATTTCGTTTCCGGGGTGGTGGGGGGCTGCGGAGAGAGGCGGATGCCGGGCCGAGCGGATCAAAAGGTTTCGGGCTGAAAAATCGCGGACGTGAAAAAATTCGCTTTAGCGGGCGCTAACTTTGTTAAACACGGACGACGGGGGGATATGGCGGGACGATAATCAGATGACGATGCGCCTCTCTCGCTCCTCGAGCCCAGCAGCGCAGCGTAGTAACGAGAGGGCGAATTTCCTGCAACTCTCAACTTGGTTTTTCAGCGGCGCTAATGCGTCCGACTACACTTTTCTCAAGCAATTACAGATTTTTTTTTTTCTTCTCTATTCTACTCGGCTTATGCGTGTAGTTTCGCTTCATGCTACGACAGTGAAAGTGCCAAAGCTGGAGTATGGTGTCCAGGTGCTACGTGTATCGCTAGGTGCGCGTGTGTTTGTGGTGTTTTCATATTTGCGGTGAAATGCGAGAGATCAGTGCGTTTCTCGTGAATGCCATGCCAAACTGTCAATTGCGATTGCTTAATTCTTGTTCGTTGAAGAAAATCAAGCGAGGATCGTATACGTATCACATATATATACCACGCATATAAAACCGTTACTATAGGCTCATGGGAGAGGAAATAGACTGGTCCTTGTGCAACTTTTAAGCTCAAAGAGCCTTTCGAGTACTTTTGTAAGGGAATATTTTCTGTGTTTATTCAAGACTAAATATGTTTGATTTTCCGAGGAAAAAAGAAAGAAGGGATTTGATCAAATTTACACTAGACGGTTGAGAATTCGAGAGAAAGCTCTCGTGTACAAGTTACGAGCAGTTTTCGTCTTTCATCATTAGCAATATTTTGACAAGGAGAAATTTACATAAGATGACACGCTTCTTTCATCCCCGACACAATGTATATCCTTTCCGTACATAAAACGCGATAAAATGCGCCTACGTCGCTCAAAGAAAAAAGTTTGCTTCCCCGTTTCTCGAGAAGGAAATTTCGCGTGGTTAGAATCGAATACCCCTCATTCGTACTGAAGAAATACATCGTTGAGCATCAAATATACGATTTTGATAAATTGTATTCTCTCTCTCTCTCTCTCTCTCTCTCTCTCTCTCTCTCTCTCTCTCTCTCTCTCTCTCTCTCTCTCTCAACGTTGGGATGAAAAACGATACATCGTATGATTTCAACGGGCGAAGCTCCCGTCAAAAGTTGTATCAACGGCTTCCGGGCTCACAAATCTTGTTGCGCTGCCCACCGAAACCATTGGCTCGAACACGACGAACCAATCGTGATCGACAACTCCCGAATTTCATATATATGTATACGACGATTCCAAAAAAACCTACACAGGCTTCGAAACGCCCAAGGGGCAAATCCTTCGATTCGTCCTAGTTTCGAATATGCATCGACGCGCTCTAATTGAGCTTTTCAAAGCACGACACGAGAGAAAGAGAGAGATAAAGAGAGGGAGAAACGACACGCGCGGAAATACCAACGCGAATTGCCGAACAACGGTGCGCCGATCCGTCGTGGGCAGGAGAAAATTGCGGAAAACGTGAATTCCGTCGACGAAAATTGCGGCGCTCTTTGTCATGCAAAACACCTCGCTTCCGCCATATCCAGCAACGCAGTTGTTTTGACAAGCGTACATACATACGTATACATATATAAGTTCTCACCCTCGCGCGCGTCGTAAAATACACGCACGTTCCGAAGCTTGACGGCGGCAGTGCCGACTCGCTCGTTCGGCCATTGGATCCGCTCATACTATATATACATAGCGCGAATTTCGTCGTTTTTCATTCGTAGAGAGATAAGGCAAAAGTTATTTTCCAGCGGAGAGAGAGAGAGAGCTTACGCGTGACTCTTACGCCGCTCGCTCGATTGGAAAAGTATATATACGCGCAAAGTTCGGACGGCGCCGTATGTACCCAGCCCCAACAAGTTTTGCGCGCACAGATGCGGTGGAAAAACGCATTTCCAACTTTGCTCCCAGGTTGCGGGGGGGCGGAGGGGTCGCGGTTCGTTTGGGGGATAAAAACGGGCGAGCCGGTGAATCGTATATACATCGGGATTCTCGAGAATTTCATAACCAGTGGAGGGGGCGGGTGCGGCCGAAGATTGGCGTCGCCGAGGATTTTTTAATCGGCGTATACCGCGACGTAATCGCGAAGTTTACTACGAGCGTTACGTTAAAACGGCCAACTGCGAGTATACGTAACTCTACAATACGGATATACGTTTTTTTCTCGCGGTTTCGCCACCGGAGGAGATGTGTATCGATCCGCGCGCATAGGTGCAGGTTACATATTTCCTGATATCGAGAGCCATTTCGTGTTTGTGTATATACACCTGACCGAGGCACGTTTGAGATTTATTAACAATGCAGGTATACGAAGCCGCGCGGGAAAATTGTAGCGACGCGTCGCGATCGATCACCGCCAGGAGAACCTTCGGCGAGTATAACGAACCGCGTGTCGATAATTTAGATTGAACGTCTGGTCGGGGAGCCACCGAGGCGACGCACATTTGCGTGTGCTATATACGCATGGTCTAATTAGTTTTTGATGGTGCGGTTACGTAAGACTTCCCCGCGAATCATTTGGTATTGGGATTGAACCACGTTGTGCTTTTGTTTTTTCTATGGTTTTTTTTGAGCTCTTCAAAACGAGCGTTCCATCTTTCTCGCATTGTTTTTACTACCTCCGCGACTATACCACGAAACATCGGTTAATTATTGACAACTGCGGCACAAATTATGACTTGCGTAGCGTGTACAGAAATGAGCTTGCGGCAAGTTAAATAAATTACTCGTACAACCTTTTACATCATTTGCTTTCTATTTTTTCAAGAATACGCTGTATACTTCAAACATTCGCATGCCATTCGATAAGCCGAACAGATAATGTAAATGTAAATATCGTGTAAATGGTCGATCTTTGCTGGCCAATCCAGAGCGAATATTGATAATGTAAATGTCCTCCTTGAAAAAACCTTTGCCACCCAACGTATTGTTTTCAATTGAGGGGAGGTCATACCAAAAGGGTAATATGAAAAATTGCCGAGAGCGCAGTTGTTCCCGGGGGCTTTTGTCTCAATTTAATTTCAATCGTTAACATCGAGAGATATTTATTTTCTTTCTGCGGAATCAAATCGACGATTGATGTTTTTTAGGCATTATTGTTCATTTTTCATAGCTCATGGTTGTATCCCCCTTTGATGTATGACCGCCGCCGTATTTCCTCTCGCATCAGCAACGGATTTCTACTTTTCAGCTAATGAAAATATACAAAGCACCAATGGGTATAATCGAAATAACGCCAAACCGGGCTACAATACGGACCGACGATTTTGCGTATATACAAACGAGCGAGCAGTTATTATTGCGTGTCGTTGCATCACTGCGACTCGCCGCACCGCGTAAATATTGCACGTATACGTACACACCAGCTCTTGTCGCGGGCGACACGAGCTAAACAGACGCGCCGCCGCAGCGAATGATACACACCACGCGAGCACACACGCAGCCTCATACTCATCTTTTATTCACGCCTAACTTTGGTCCGACAAATCCGAAACATCAAAGCCACCTCGACGAAACCCCTTGCGATAACGACTCGTGTATCTAGATCACTCGCCGAAACGTTTCTTTCTTTTTTTCTCTCTTTCTCGATTTTTCTCGTTTTCCCCCAGGTTATATAGCTCGATGAATCAATGCCTCGAGTCGCCCGTCACATTAACGTTTCCGCGCGGTATAATCACGCGAGCGCTCATATAGCAACGGAAACGAGTTCAACGATCGTAATTAGACCGAAATTTCACGCTCTCCCCCCGCCGCCGTCGCGCGTATTCAAATGAAACGGTCGCGGGTGCGCTAATAATGGAAATGGCCTCATAACGATATGATAATCGAGGAACAATGTTCGCCATTCTCGCGTTATTTTATACGCAACGCCGCGGCTGAATTGTGTCTTTTTTCCCCCCGTCGAGGAGTGTGCGCGCACACCGAAAGAGATTCGCGCGGCCAAAGCGCGCAATGAAAGAAACGCGTGTGTCTGTCGATGACCTGGTTGGAGGATATTACGTGTCTTTGAAACGCGCAATAACATTGACGGGAGCGAGAGCCGCAATTTCACGAAACACATACGTGATGTATATAGATACTTTCTTTTCTGTACTCGAGGAACAATTACGACGAGAACGCTCGATACAACACCCGATACGCATTTCAAATAGTCTCCTCAACAAATATCGTACTGTTCGAGACAGTTAAATCCATATAAATACGATCGATTATTCACTCGATTCTTGCTTCGCGCGGCATTGAAATGTTCCCGAGGAATCGTCTTTTTTTTTCTTTTTCCACGAAGTGCCGGTGTTCGCTTCGAAATTATGCATATTTCCCCTGTGAGAAGCAGCATCCCACGAGAAGTTTCTTTCTTCGCGCGACAGAACATTTCTTCATTTCGAATAGTAGAGAATATGAAAATAACTTTTCTAGATTGTCGAGAATTCAAAGATTACAGATCCTCGGAGAACGGCCGATTCGAAATGGCTCAGAATAAAATTTGAATATTAAATCTATTTTCTCGCTCTCTCCTAAATGAATTGGTAACGTCTCTACTGATTTTCCACGGCACGCGTGTTTCGAATTCCTCGCGGTAAGACATTAGAATATCCGACGGCACGATTAACTACCAAACCAAATGGTCCTTCCTGAATAGAACGAGAAACGGTGTATAAGTCGTCCGTCGGGTTCGCGGCTGACGTCTCCCATTCAATCGCATAACAGTAGAATCCGCGGATCCCGAGAATCTTTTGCCATCCGACCAGTGTATCCGATACTCGAGGTCGTTTTACACGGTTTAACGAACTCGTATTCTCCGCGTATTATACGATTTCCCAAGAGTTGCCAAGAGTCTCTGCCTCCCGTTCCACCCTCCGACGACAACGACGACGACTTCCTCGTGTCTCAGCGAGTTCTCGAGAATCTGCGCGCCCCCGGAAGCCCTCCACATCAAAGAGCTCCACCCCCTCCTCGGCCCGCAGTAGGTAGCTGGCGCGCGCGCGACGACTAATTTGCCGTTGGCCGAGTGGTACAATACACTGCACAGTCGCATATACATACACATGCACACGCTTCCGAGTCTGAAGAGGCACACACGTATACACACACACACACGCACACACGAAGAAGTGCAGCCGCGTGTATGTGTGGAGTTAATTAATCGAAAAAGAAAGGCGAGAAGGAGAAAAGCGAAGAGGCAAGAAGCAGCCGCGCGAGGCGGACATATAGGTGCAGGAGAGTGGCTCGTGCTCAATCTGTCGTACGTGCGCGGGTGTGACGGGATGTGTATATACGTATGTACACTCGTGTGTGGCGCAAGCTCGTGTGCTGCGGCTCTCTCACCTGTCGGTACGTGTCCTCGATCGTGGGCACGTAGGACTCGCGGAAGGTGCCCCTCACGAACCTGAGCACGAGCGAGGACTTGCCGACGCCGCCGGCGCCGAACACCACGACCCTATAGTCATTGCTCTGCTCCGGCATCCTGACATCTGCCGTCGCGCTCGCTCAGTCGGCGGGCCCGCCGTTCGGCGGTGCCCCCCTCACACCCCTTTGGAATAAAGCTGCAGTCGGGGACGGAGGCGGCCTGCACCGCCTGCGCGCGACCTCCTCTCTCTCCGCACGCACACGCACACTCTCTGGTGTATCCCCACGTGGCCCGCGGTGTGTCGCGATCGATGCGTGTGTGTACACCTGCTGCACCGCGCACCAAACCTGCGGTGCTCTCCTCGCCACGCGCAGCACACCTGCTCGTGGAGATTCGTGGATATACTGAACGTATTGTACTGCACCCCCGATCTGTTGTGGCTGCCGCGCGAGTGGCTGCGTATATGTGTACTTATGTCCCGCCTGGCCAGAGGCTCGCGATCAACTGATGCTGCGCGCGCGGTGGCGCAAGCGGCGGCGGCGGCGCCCTCCCACCCGCGCGCGACTCCGACAGCTTGCGACTTTAGGGATCGACGCGCGCAGTCCACGAGACTCCGATCCCGCGCGCTCTACCCTCGACAGATGTGTATACGCCTCGCCTCGTGGTATATATATGTACCTACTTAGCCGCCAGAGCGACTCAATCGCGACGCATATATGTAATGCTAATTACTCTGGAGAAAGAGAGAGAAAGCTTGGCTGGCTGCCAATGTTGGATGGATTGGAGGTGTGCTCGTGTGTATATATGCACGTATGTAGAGGGCGAAAAACGCGTCCATTGAATATAATCCAAGGATCGTCGCGCTTACCTATATACGTTTATATATACGTTTGTACACGGGCGAGCTTTAGCGCGCGAGCTGCAGGTGAGACGTTCGACCGGTTCGACACGCGCTTCCCCATGATAATGTATGTACATGCGCGTGTGAACACGCGAGAGCTTGCGCACACCTCGTCGCGATGTACGTGTATATACACACGTACATACGTATGCGCAAACACATCCACGGGCCGAAAGAGCTGAAACACGCATGACACGGCAGAGGTGCGTGCGTGCGCAGCAGGAGCAGCTCGCGGCAAAATCAATATAGGGAAGGTGGTACTCTGCAGGGTAGAGAAGGAGGGGGGGAGAGCAAAGCTAGCGCCCCCGGCGCAGATCGCATTCGGCTGCTTCCTCGGTCGCGTGGCCGAGCCCCATCAAGCTGCGCCAGCTGATTGATAGCTCGCTCTCCGCCTCCCCCCCCCCCCCCCCCCCCCACTACTATGCAGCACACTTTTGCCCGATTTATTTCCCGATTCGCCGAGTCACGTGCACTGCTCATATTATATACATATGTATACGTATACATGTCCGTCTCGGGGCAGATGCTCCGCGGGGGTCGCGCGAGAGTCGGTGATTGGCAATATCCACACGTGAGCGTGAAGCAGCGCGGGCACACGAGCTGCCCTCCCCATACGGTTGGAATTTCTAGGGCTCGTATGATACTCGTTTCGAGAGTTCGACAGACGCGCGGAAAGATTGATGTTTCTCGTCATCTGTGTGTGTGTGTGTGTCATTCGGCTTCTGGAGAGAAAGAGAGGAGGAAAACCGCTGCCAAGTGCCTTAGCAGTATGCTTTCTCAAAGAGGCTTCAAAATCACCCACAAATGCGTCCCAAACCTATATTTTCACCATTCCACTAACGTAGATACTATTATTTATTCTATATTACTAGTGCGTGAAATCGCTACATACACTGAGAAAAATTCTCTTATCGGAATCGGCTATATGATATAGTAAACGAAATTATAGAAGAATCTACTATAAATATCGTTAAATTAACTTTATTTGTACAAATAACCCTCGTGTTTTATAGTTTTCCTAACAATGTTCAATTACTATTCAATTATTGTTCACCCATCAATAATTATTGTTTAATGAACCAGAATTATATAGTCAACTGTGTCCACTCAATCTCATCTACTATTAATAATAGCACTGTATAGAGTAAAATCTACTTTAAATATAGTATAATGGATACTTTTTTCATGGTATACATCAGTGAAATTTGTATAGTTAAATTCACAATATCTCATAGCTGGGTCAAAATAGAACTATATTTATTGTAGATTTATAGTTCACCCAACTATAAACTGCTCTCAGTGTACACTGAAAAAAATTTCTGGTAAACCCTACTATCGTTTTACTATATTATATGAAGGAAAAATGAGACAACCATACTTTTTTGGTAAATCCTACTATACAAAATTTAGGACATCTTGACAGATTGATATGGTTCAAATTTCCTGAAAATATGCCAAAATTCACTTTACAAATGGCGAATTATTGAGAAAAAAAACGATTTTTTCAGATTTTCGAACCCTTAATCCGTTCAAGCCCACGGAGAATGTGGGAGAGCTGAATTCAAAGTAATCATTGGAAATAGAATAAAACCGTGGAACATGACAGATGATAAAACTTCGATAAACGACATAATTTCATAATTGTTTAAACAAATTATTAAAGTATTATTTTTTACTAAATCTGAGGCCGACAATCGATTGTACGAGAAATATTATTTACAGAACATACTTTGAAAAGTTCATATTTTATTTTTCGAAATGCTCATGAACAAATATATTTTTCCTCCGGATTCATAGTTCATATAAGCGTTTCGTGAATCAAAAAATTATCTTTCCAAGGAACAAATATACGTTCCATATCATACGCAATTTTCTCCGTAAACTCTACTGCCGACCTCCGATTTCTTCAAAAAATAATTTTTTTATAATTTGTTCAAACAAATAGAAAAACTATCTTATTAGTAGATTTATAATGCCGGCAACTATACATACGTGGTTGTTTACTATATATTAGTAAGATGTACTATACACTAGTGAAATCTTAAAAAAATATAGTTACAGAACTATATTTTGTATAGTGATAACGTTCACTGAATTTAACTAAAAATGGATAGTATAATTTCCTATAAGATAATGAATTTTTTCAGTGTACATACACACATACATACATACAGGCACTTTTGGATTTCCATGTTTTTCGATCCGTAGATTACGAAAATCGAGGTCCCGAGGTCTGATTCGGTGGGTCGATTTTTGCCCTATTACAAAGCTTTCTCTTTGAGAAAGCAAAAACAGCTGCTAACTACAATAACCCATTAACGACCAAGCGCCTTGATTTTCTGTCAACTTTTCGACGCGATTATTTGGCATGTTATCGTCTTTGAAAGAATTCAGTTTTCACATATTTTGGCGTGAAATTTCATGTTCTTTCAGAATCCGTGGTCAAAATCATGATTAGACTCCTAGAAAAAAAGATATGGTCGATTTAAACTCAAAAAACGCGAAAATTTAAAAAAAAAAATTTTCTCAATTTTTTTTAATAATTTTATTGCCAATCATTTGTGCTCTAATTATGGACAAAGGTGGACAAAATGCTTCAGGTTTAAGAGGAAATTTTTGTTATCGAAGTGAAATCGCTTTTTTTTACAAAATGTCGGCAATAACGTAAAAATTTCATAAAAAACATTGCTTATTTTTTTTCTCGAAAACTATGGACTTAATCAAAAAATTCAAAAGAACAAAAATGTCTTATAATTAGTCAAGGAATACTCCCAAATTTTTTCAAATGTTTTTGACACGTTTTGGAAAAATTAAATTCTCCGAATTTTCAAAAAAATCTAGATTGTCTCAAAAAATTCTACAAAAATTTGTGAGCGTTCCTTGACTAATTCTAAGACACTTTTGTTCTTATAAAATTTTTGATAAAATCTAGTTTACCAACTGTTTTTTCATTTTTTTCTAGCAATTTTTTTTATGAAATTTTCACGTTATTGCCGCCATTTTGTAAAAAAAATTTTCATTTCACTTCTATAACAAAAATTTCCTCTTAAACCTGAAACATTTTGTCCACCTTGGGTCCACCTGGTTTAATTAATAGTATATGCTTTCTCAAAAAGGTTTACCGTGAAAATGAATGATGCCAATGAGAGATGTGTTCCGCCATCGGCACATGAACCTTAAACTAATCGTCCGTTGCTCCTTAGCAATGATTGATAGGGGTATAAACTGCAGTGGTTGTTAGCAGTATCAACAATTATTGCTATGGCAAATGCGGAGGTTCTTTACCCAGTGCCCTGTATTCTTGAAAGTAGTGGAAATGAACTTTAACTCAATATCTATTCCCTTAGCAATGATCACTAGGGAAGTAAACAACGGGTATGGACAAAAGAACTGAGAACTGATGATCCAAACTAGCGATAGCAATGGTTGCTATGAATGTAAACAACGGTTGTTATGGATATGAACAACGGTTGAACTTCCAAAAAAAAACCTTAGCAACGGTTGCTAGGGAAATAAACAACTAATTGAAAAGATGTTGTGTTCTTTGCTGTCGAAAATGCTGGAAATGGGTCATAAATTGATCATTTCCAAACTTCGTAACGGCTACTAGGAAGGTAAACAACGATTGTATTTGGTCTTCGACAAACATTCGCGACAAATTATAAGGAATTTCCCAAAAACACCTCACCAACGGTTGCTCGAAAAATAAACAATAGATTTTGCTTAAATTCGTTTTGAATCCGGTTACAAAAATAAAAATGAAGGTCCTGAAGAAAGTGAACATTTGCCCCATCATAAAGCTTTCTCTTAAGACTCTCTTTGAGACACTCTTCTACCGCGAATGAAACTATAATTTTTTCCATATATGGACTATTCTTTCATTTTTATTTTCACTAGAATCCATAGATTTCTACTGAACCTCAAGAAAATTAGATGAATCCATTACTTTAAGTAATTTTCACTTAAATTGTGTATTGTTAAATGGAACGTGGTAAAATTAAAGAAATTTGGCTTTTTAGTTTTTAAGTTCAATAGATTTCAAAATCAAAAATCGTTTTTGTTGTATATAGATATAATGTCTAAAGCTTCTTTTGATAGTGGTATGTTAAAAATGAGTACAGAATACTAATGTGATGACGTTGTTAGGACATTCTACATGCCGGTTATTTTTATATTTTTATTTTTGTGGTCCCAGAATTTCGGAGTTGTGGTAAAATTACTTATGTTTACCTATACTTATACATATATAATCAACAGTTTCTCGATAGAATTTTCATCATCTTAAAAGTATTCCTATTTTGCAGTCTGGCCATAGTATTTCCTGAACTACATCTATTCAAATCCTTGATCTTTCTTTTTCTCTGTCAGCACAGCATTAGACATCTCTTTGGGTACAGTGAATCCTTTGAGGACGAGATTTCGATTATTTTTCCTTGATGCCTCAGATGAAACTTCCTTTCTGGTCCTTTTGTATTTTCGAACAATGACCTTTCACGAATAATTTTCTCAATACTGCATGTGCTTTATTTGACTGTTTGTCAGAAGAAAAAAAGTAAAAGGAAAAATTGAAAATTCAAAAGTAGATATGCTTTGTAATGCACCGAATGGCTTAAAAGAGAATCTTTTTGGCTCCGATTCTCTCAATATTTAGATTGATAGAGATTATAAAAAATATATATGATCGTGCAAGTTCCGCATGCAGTAAATAATTTCTCTTCAAAATGAATGATACATAATTAGTAATCACATTTTTCTTAAAAATGAACCGTATACCATATTTACTAGAGAACGAGATCACAAAAGAAAAGATTCAATTTGTCTGGAGGCATTGAACACTTCTATCGTTTTCTTATATATATATATATATATATATATATATATATATATATATATATATATATATATACATACGGTACGGTTCACTGAGACTGAAAATTTGATTTTTTTTTTTTATTAATATCGGATAAGAGCAATAAAATGATAATCAGATGAAATCTTAGTCGTTTAATTAAATACAGTATACATACTGCGCTCAATTCTTAGTGGATATCAGAAAAATCAGAATTTCACTCGTGTTAGTTTATTACAAATTATTCTTCCTTTCATTTTACTGTCAATCATTTAACAAAATAGATGCTTTTCATAAACTGTTTTAAATGTATATCATCCATTTATATAATGAGATAAAAATAAAATATAATAAGAATTATGAGCCTTGCAGGATAAAGATAACGTTGGAAGAAGCTCGATCAAAACTTATATCTGCAAGATACATAGGAGTTAATGTCCGAGTTCAGTAAGGCGCTGAACTTGTTTTTAAGCAAACTTGGAGTGACTTTCTTCAACTTTTCCATTTACTAGGTGGGTCATTTTTTTTCTCCATTAGAAATTCTCTCCTGCGCTAAATAATGTCTCAGACTTCATATAAGTCTGGCTCAAATGCAATAATTATAAAGTTTTAATTTTTTAAATCATCTGACGCCTTTGTAATTCCATAATTACCGCTAAAATTTTCGAGTCATTTAAATTCTTAATCCGCGTGTGTTAATTCTTCAATAACAGTTTTTATAAAAGAATTGGAAAAGAATCGTATTTTCAACTGCAGTACACATTTATACAGATTGCTGTTTTAGATCGAAATTAATCAAATTCAATTTTTTTATCGACTCATATATACTAGGTATGTAAAAAAAAGGAAACAAATAAAGCGTCGGGAAAACTTATAATTCCAAAGATTAAATCTAATCAGTTTAAGAAGGTTTTTGAGCAAATCAATAACGAAAAGTTTCTCGTAAAATTCGTTTCTTTCTATTCGTGTCTTTTAAATTGTCGGAGGAAACAAGTACTCATATAATGTTGATCTATGAAAAATCAAATTTATTGAAATTCTTCGTCATTTACAGAGCGTTTTATGTCTCAATGTCTGACCGTGTCGAACTATATCTACTTAGATCTCAAAAACACGAACAAGGAAAAATGAAGAAAAAAAATATAGATTGGAACCAGTCACTAAACAAAAACAATCATTTAATCCAAAATATCATAAGTCAACTAAAATGCAACTTTCTCTCTTTCTCGAAATGCTGATAGAATTAGCTAAATGTTGTAGAAATCAATTATACTTTGTATTTAACAACTGAATGAACTGGGGAAGGTTTAGAAAGTATAACAGAATTATCAATTATAGATTGCAGACTGGCAGAGCAACAAAAACAAGTAAATAACGATTCTTCAGAATGCAACCAAAAGTTTATTCTTTGTCAACCATCAAAATTA
Organism: Aphelinus certus; assembly: GCA_020882725.1. NCBI lineage: Eukaryota > Metazoa > Arthropoda > Insecta > Hymenoptera > Aphelinidae > Aphelinus > Aphelinus certus. The sequence continues at coordinate 59,425,390 of CM037084.1, forward strand.
TAAAAAACTTCTTAAGTATATCTTATGAAATATCTATATATTTATATACATTATCAGAATACTATCTCATGCAAGATTATGAGGATTTTTTGTAACGATATCACTGCCTTCATTTTCGACTGCATCATACATCCATTTACGATTGTTCCTATGGGGAAAAAATAAAGTATGAAAACTGAGACTTTTGGAATGAATAGCTTAATGAAAAAAATCACACTAAAGAAAATACTTTTATTTAGTTTTGAATTCTCACCTGCACTCATGACCACATTTGGTTGAGTAGCATTTCACACAAGGGAAATGACACCCCAGACATTGTTTATTTAAGCAGTCGCAGAGGTCTTCTCTCGTTGAAATAAGAAGACCCCTTTCATCATAGAAAGCAGTCTTTTTGTTTCCATGATTTAAACGACGGTTTAGCTTGCGCTTCTCCCTTTCACTTTGCTCCGGGTCAAAATTATGTAGAAATTTTTTTGTAACTGAATCAATTGAGCGTCCTCTGCCACGAGTTCTCTGAGAATCATATATAATCCATTGAATCATTATGTTTATTAGGAAAATAATCAAATGAACATTAATAACGCACTTCAGAACCAAGAGATTACAAAGTTTCATATCCAGTCAAGTTGAATAATCAACAACCACTTATACTATTATCAAAATTACAAATTCAGCATAGCAACACTATTGATGTAACGCTAAGACAAAGATAAAGGTAAACTGTTAAATAAATGTTAATGCAGGCGAGATTACAAGAGCATAACCTTCGAAATCTGAAAATGTAGATTTCATACCTTTGATGGTCCAACCAGATCGTTCATTATCGGTTAGGAGAGATATACCAATAAAATGTATCAGATCTGAACAAGAATTTTCACTCAATCGCGAGTAATCGTGGATATGCGCATCTCCACCAGAAATACCTCATCGAAACTGATCGAAACTGCCAGATTCTCATGGAATCAACAGAGCAACTTCACGATTATTTTGGCAACAATCACAACCAGGATTGCCAAGATTTTTTCAATTTAAGATATTTTTATGTTGTCTACCCTGGAAAGACTGTCATCAACTCGGCACTATGTTCACGATATTTCCGTAAGCCGCATGTCGTCCCACGGATCCGCATGTCGTCCGCATGTGTGCATGGATGTTTCCCTAACATAACCTCGTCGGTACCGCTCCGAAAATGTTATTGTATATGCGTATTGATAAATAATTCTATTACGCTTGAATAATTGTTTATAATCTTGATTTATTGTTCGAACCATCATAATTGTTGGTTAAAATTATCTATTCATGAGTAGACGTACTTTTTTACTCTATTAAGTTTTTTAATTCATGTAAAATGGGAAAGAAGAAGGGTTTCAATTGGAAGTCTAGACATAATTCGAGTATTGAAATTGATGACAGTACTACGAAAAAAGTGAGTATTCAATTACATCTAGCTCTTTGATTAAGACAATCGACAGAATTTTAAATACAAGTTTATTTGCATAGGAATTGGACCTCCGAGTTTGTCCCATTCAATTGTGATTTTGTGAGATCATTACAATTTTTATTTAATTTTCAGATTACAGTAGATATTGCTCATCGCAAAGATGAATTTGATGACTGTAATGCACTGGTTTTACCAAATAAAAAAAGGAAAACTAAAAATACAGACAAAGCAGCTACAGTGAAACGTTTACTCTCAAAAAAGAAGAGGAAACAATTGGAAAAAATTATTGATAAGAAGAAAAAGAAAAAAGATGTGAGTACAGTCCATATGTCAGTTAATTTTTCTTACATGTGTAAATGTTCTCTCAACTTATGTTTTTATTTTAGAGAGCTGCGTTAGTAGAAGAATTATCTAAAAGCACTGTACCTGAAAATGAACTTAAACAATATGTGTCTTTGGCAACAGTTCAAACAAAAGGCTTGAAGAGGCATCTCCGAGAGGCTCAAATAGAGTCAGTTATAGATACTTTAGGACCCAATATCAGCAATGATACTGATGCATCTGTTGTCAATTCATTGAAAGGTGCCAAAAAAAGAAGACTCGCTATATTGGATAAAATTAAAAAGCAAAATATTGCAAGTGATCCCAACACTCTTGGTATTGATGTGAGTAGGATAAATTTCGATAATCAATCTTCAAAATCTGATCTCTAATTTGAAAATATTTTTTAGGAATCCAGTGAAAGTGATGAAGAGTCTGACAATGAGGAAGAAGAAGCAGAAAATGATGTTGAGCAGAAGGATGAAACTGAGAATTCTACTGAATTTGAAAGTATTAAGACGAAAGAGCTTGTTGAAGAAAAGAAACACAAAAATAAAGTAGACTCAAACAAAAAAGAACCATCAGTAGCTAATCTTACTGCAGACCAGAAATTTGAAAAAACTGAGACAAAAGTTGATGAAAATAATATAAAAGCATCTACAAAAAATGAGTCAGTTGAAAAAGTTCATGATAAAAAGCCTGCAGTGTTTGTAAGTTTAGATAGAAAGCCAGAAATACAAGAAGCCAGATTGAAGCTTCCAATTTTGGCAGAAGAACAAGCAGTAGTTGAAGCGATAAATGATAACCCTGTAGTTATAATAACTGGTGAAACTGGTAGTGGTGAGTAGATTTTTCAATTACCAGATTTTTGAAATATTGAAATCGAATGGTTACTAGACATCCTAGTTGGAACTAACTACTAAATTAATTGTAATTGGATAAACAAAATTTTATCATTTTCATAGGTAAAACTACGCAGGTTCCTCAGTTTCTCTATGAGGCAGGATACTGTAAAGAAAGAATGATAGGCGTTACAGAGCCTAGAAGAGTAGCTGCTATTTCAATGAGTAAACGAGTGGCAGAAGAAATGAATCTTACTGAAAAAGAAGTTTCTTATTTGATTCGTTTTGAAGGAAATGTTAACCCAGATACAAAAATAAAATTTATGACTGATGGTGTTTTATTAAAAGAAGTTCAGAATGTAAGTTCATCAGATTGACCCTTAAACTTTTTAAATTCAGCATTCTGACGAATATTTTACTTTTTCGCAGGATTTTCTTCTTAAAAAATATTCTGTAATAATTTTGGATGAAGCCCACGAAAGGAGCGTTTATACTGACATTTTGATAGGTTTATTAACTCGTATTGTTTCGCTGCGGTCAAAAAGAGGAGAGCCTCTTAAGCTCATAATAATGTCCGCTACTCTGCGAGTAGCTGACTTTATCAATAACCCTAAGCTGTTCAAAGTTAAGCCGCCTGTAATAAACGTCGAATCTAGACAATTTCCCGTTACCATACATTTCAATAGACGTACCGATGAAGATTACGTCAAAGAAACCGTGAAAAAAGCAGTGAAAATACATACTCAACTTCCCGACGGCGGAATCCTTATATTTTTAACAGGTAAAAATAACTCTTATCCAATAAATCCCGTCTAACGTACCAAAGGTGAGCCCAATAAAATTTTTGTTGAAAAGGTCAGCGAGAAGTCAATACCGTCGTGAAGCAGCTTCGCAAGGCGTTTCCGTTCAGAGAGAAAAAGTGGGCGAAAAACGGGAAAAAGAAAGGGGACAAGGGAAAAGACGATGGAAAAAACGAGAAGGGAGATAACGAGGACGAAAACGATGAAAATTCAGAAGACGAATTCTTTTCCAAGGGTTCCAAAAATAAACGCAAGAAGGTCTCGCAGAAAAAACTTCCCGAGGTGGATCTCGACGTGTAAGCTCGCTCGATATAACAATTATTATATGCGTAAGGTCACGAGAGATACGAGATGAACTGTATTGAAAGAATATTCTGACGAACTTCCAGTTATTCAGCCGTGCCGCCGGATGATGGTCAAGAAGACTTAATTGACCTGAAAAACTTGGACGAGAACGAGCTGGATGCGGATGATGAAGAGGTTGTTGACTTGAGTGGAGCCACACATTTACAACCCCTCTGGGTGCTACCTCTTTATTCTTTATTACCCAGTCACAAGCAAGCCAAGGTGAGATTTATACAGGGTATCTTTCCAGCGTTTCGAGTCGTGACACTGTTTAGAAATGAATTGAACTACTTTTCGCATTAATCTTCTTTTTTTTTTCTAATGATTAAAGTAGTCCTAATTGCTGCAGGATAAATATCCTCTTTATTAAACGCTTTTGTTTTCCTACGATAGGTGTTCGAACCACCACCCGAAGGCTGCCGTCTCTGCGTAGTATCGACCAACGTAGCCGAGACGTCTTTGACCATCCCGAACATGAAGTACGTGGTTGACAGTGGCAAATGCAAAACAAGACTGTACGACAAAGTAACGGGGGTGACGACGTACGCGGTGGCTTGGGCCAGCAAAGCAGCGGCTAACCAGCGGGCCGGTAGAGCGGGCCGAACGGGACCTGGCCATTGTTACAGGTACAGTCTCAAGATTCTGATTCAACTGTGCACGATATTTGCCTGCACGGGTTCGGGGTAAGTACGAAGTAACCTATCTCAACTAATCGTTCAAGGCTCTACTCGTCGGCGGTGTTCAACGACCAATTCGAGGAGTTCGGCGAGCCGGAAATTCGCAGGAAACCCGTTGACGATTTACTGCTGCAGATGAAGATAATGAACATCGACAAAGTGGTCAACTTCCCGTTTCCCACGCCACCCGGCGAGGAGCAGCTGAAAATGGCTGAGAAAAGGCTGTGCATACTCGGCGCCCTCGAAGAGCCCAAGAAAACGTCGTTGAAAAGCAAAGGTAAGCAGGCGAAATGCGCCGCGGGGAAGGCAAAACTCGATGGTTAACGATGTTTTCCCCCTCGACTTCCACAGACCTCTACTGCGCGAAGGTGACGGATCTGGGAAGGAGCATGGCCGCGTTTCCCGTCCTGCCGAGGTACGCCAAGATGCTCGCGCTCTCGCAGCAGCACGACCTGATCGCCTACACGATATGCATGGTGGCGGCTCTGTCGGTGCAGGAGCTCCTCGTCGAGGTCGCCGCCAACAAGGAGGAGCAGAAGTGCCAGTGGACCAAGACCCGGCATAGTTGGGCCGGTAGCGGAAACAGCCAACTGCTCGGTATGCATACTGTGGCTTTTGCGTACATCGTGAATCTCCCTCAATTAAGCTTTGCTTATTTATAATAATTGTGATTGTCTCATCGAGTTGCGTGTTGTCGTTTTTGCAGGGGATCCGATGGTTCTGATACGCGCCGTTGGGGCTGCCGAGTACGCGTCCACCCGGGGAAAACTGACGAGATTCTGCGAAGAGCACGGCTTGCGGGAAAAGGCCATGACGGAAATCCGAAAACTACGCAACCAGTTGACGAATGAAATTATACTCGGCGTACCCGGTGTGAATCTCAACGTCGATCCCGAGTAAGCAACGCGAAATCTTACTTCTATGTGTACACGTGGAATCCCGTACGCGACGTACATGTAAATCGATACATTTGTTGTATTCCAGAATGCCACCTCCCACCGAGACTCAAGCGAAATTGCTTCGACAAATCATACTCTCCGGCATGGTCGATCAAGTGGCCCACAAGCTATCCCGAGACGAGGTGAACAAGCAAAACGAGAAAAACGTAGGCAACAAGACGAAATGGAAATACGCTTACAAGTGAGTGCTCCTCTTGGCAATCGCTGCGATTCCAATTGAATTTAACAATGTCGTCGATTTTGAATTTACAGTACTCTAGAGATGGAGGATCCCGTTTTCATGCATTCGTCGTGTGTACTGCGAAAAAAGATGCCCGAATGGGTTGTGTATCAGGAGGTTTATGAAACAAACAAAACGTACATGCGTGGAATCACGGCTATAGAACCAGAATGGCTACCGAAATTTGCGCCCTCGTTGTGTACACTAGGCGAACCATTGGCTGAACCGCCTCCTCGGTGAGTATTTGTAGATTTTCCAAATATTGAAATGTGCCTGGATATTCACACCAATAGTAATTTCGATTTATTTATTCAAAAGATACGACCCAGAATCAGGTAGAGTGTTGTGTCACAGAACTGGAACTTTTGGTCCAGCTGCATGGGAATTGCCAACGATAGAAATGGAATTCCCAAAAGACATGGAGGGAATCAAGTGGTTTGCGCGCTACTTTTTAGAGGGCCAAGTTTTCCCAAAACTAAAGAAATTTGTACCGTCACTGTTGGGAACGCCGGAGAGTGTTAGCAAATCGTGGGGAAGGTGAGTTTTTTTTTATCCATCGTAGCATAAGATTCGTTCCAGTGATATAATCTATCCATTATATTGTCCAGGACTGTGCCACGTATAGATCTTTTCACGAAAATACTGCTATCTAAAGGAGTTATGTCAAGAGATACATTGATCGAAGTATGGTCCGAGGATTCAAAATGTACGTATTTTTTCATGCATCAGTTCCGTAACTCTAGTATTATTAGAAATGTGAATTAAACATTTTTTTATTTCTCTTTATTTCAGTTTTACTATCGGCATATCAAGACTGGTTACCTCAATCTGCTCATGCTGAAGTAATGCTGATGTGGCCCCCACTGTAGATCCATGTTAGTTATTTGTAAATATTTTTATTAAATTAAAAAACAACGTTACAACTTAAACTTTGTTTCAACACTTTATTCCATGAAAAGCTTCATAAAAAAATTAAAGCAAACTCACATAGTCAATTACATGATAATTATTCATTTATAAACTAAATTTTGCACTGAACTAGAAAAATGATCGGGTCATTTTTCTTCGATATCGCAATGCTATAAATCCAAATGGCAATTGTAATTATCTCATGCGCAAATACACAGGCAGTGCTACTCAATTGTGCGAACAATCAAATGAAAACAGTCTCAAGATAAAATGAAATTGTAGATCATTTTTACAAACTCAAAAATTTACAATTGAGTTTATAAAGTAATTTCATTGATTGGATGATTCGAAAGTTTACAATATAACAATTAGACTTGATGTCACTTGGTTAATAATCAGAAGTTGCAGTAGTTATTGACGTTCCCACAATTGTCTTACGTGAATTGTAACATATCAAATCCGCAATTCTAATTATTACTCATTACACACTATTAATACTTCATAATAATTATTAAAGTGGAAATTAATCGGACGTTATTTTCATTTGAGTTGACTGTAAATAAACCACAACATCTAATGTCAATTAATCATTGATAATATTCAAATCGAGTCTTACGTAAATAGATTATAGCCAAATAATGATAAACGATGGTCACACCTATATTATAGGCTATCAACAAAAATATTGTTCTTGTTGAACTAACAAGAACATTCTATTTTTTGTAAATCGATACTGAATCGACTTTAATTGTGTAATCGTATCTTCATTGGTCTAAGGCGTTCTTACTCTGATTTAATAGCTTTCTTATCTTTTTTCTTGATTGGGTTCTTCAAACAAGTATCATAAACGCCTTTCAAGTCAAACGCATCTTTGATGTTATCCTAAAGTGGAAGTATTGATTAAATCAAAGGAAACAATTGTAGCAGATTAAACAAGCTCTTCTAATCCGCAATAGAATTGGAATCTTACCATTGAAAAAAGGAACTTTGTTAGTTTGCCTTGACGATCAAAGTATGGTCTCCTCTCAACTTCTTTACCTTCTTTAAAAAGTATTAGTGTTGGCAGTTGTTGACTCTTACTCGAATCATTGATTTTATACTTCACAGCTGCATCCGGATGCCTTCCAACATCTACTTTGCCAAATTTGAAATTCGCTAAAGCATATCTAACAAATTTTATAAAATTATATTGACATTGTAATTCATTTTAATTCATAAAAATATTAACTCACTTGGCTGACAATTCAGAGAATATTGGTGCAAAATTCACACATGCAGGGTTCCAGGCAGTGTAGAATGCGATTAGCCAAACCACACGAGTATCTTGTTGAAGTTCTTCTTGCAGACTTGTTTCACCTCTTAAATAAATCACATTTTCTGGACCCTGATAAGTTGGCTCAGGAAGGACAAGAGCACACACTGAAATTCAAAAATAATTCCTGCAGATGTATATTGTTGAACTAGACAACTATTATCTAAATATTTTAATCTTGATTGCTTACATAGAAAAATTACTCCAAACAAGATCCCTAAATGTACATCGGCATAGAACCAGAGAATCAAATTTGCCACTTTGGTATACACAAAACTCGATGAAAGGTAACTGATCATGTTAACGCTTCCAGCTTTTCTAGTTCTTATCATTATAACTATCATTAGGAAGAACAGGATTTCAGCTTCTCTCTGTAAATAAAATGCTTGTCATCGAGGAGATCAATGAAAATACAGCAGAAATAAAAATTATAATTATTCACTCACATCATCAAGTTCGCATTCAACTTGGGTGAATAGGAAATGACAAATGATAGGAAGTCTCTTGGAAAAAATGTACGACAGGCTGAGAAAGATGTTAATTAAATAATATGGCCTCATCAATTGACGCAGGTCCCTCCCTAGCCGATAGAAGTCTCTCCTCCAATTCCAACTCCACATGTTGAGTTTGTTGAGTTCTCTGCGACCAAGCGTTCAAGCACAAACTATCAAGATCACTCTCTTCTTTCTTCAGAGAATATCAATGCACAAATTCTCATGCGAGCAGTAGTTCCTCATTTGATTGTTCACACTTTTATTTAGCACATTCCGAACCGACCCTCCACTTGTCTTTGCTCCGTTCCAATTGTTACTCGCCCTTTCGTCCGCAATGCATCGATATTGCCAAACAAAACTGATTATTCCGAAGTTATCCAAGTCTCGAACCACCGTTTGAGGTTACGAACTGCTCTGAAATGAATGAAACACGAACGGCAGAGTATTCAGACCGAGTCCGGTTTTACAAACGAAAGACCCATCGCCACCACGCCCACGCCCTTTTGTCTAGTTTTTCTATATCCTTATGTATGGTATAATAGTCGATAATTGCCCCCCGACGTTTAAGTTATTGTCTTCGGTGATCCAACCAGATCCGACTCCGTCACTATAGGGAGCAGAAACGCCACACTCCACAGCGCGCAATACAGGCAGGGCTACCAGCAGCGTCCAGCAGACGCCACATACGTCACGACCGATCAGCTGTTCCACTGTTTTCGTCTGCTTCAATCTCGTTTGGTCGGAACTCGTCGGTCAGAACAGGTATGTCGTGTGAAATGAGCGATTAACATTTCTACTACAATTGGATTGAATTTAAGTGCAAATCTCCGAGATGTGCTAGTGCGGTGCCGCGTGATATGCTTTTCAATGAGTACTGTATGGGAGCCATTTTAACCAGCCCAAGTCGTATTTACTGACTCCTATATATCTGTAGATATTCATCTGTAAATAATTGTACAGTTCATATCATCTGTAAACGTGAACTTATGTAAATAGTGATAGAGTAAAAAATAAATACGATAATTGCGCGTACTCAATTTTACAATAATGCAATTAAATGCAATCGCTTGATGTTCTTTTTCTTGAACGGGTTATTCAAACTCACTTATTACTAATTACGAGTGTCTAACATGTGTTACAAGTGTTTCATCGGTTTCTATAAGCTGATCAATAATTGACTTCTTTTTTTTTGTTTTAAATCAGAGGCGTTCCCCTAGTAAAAATAATTAATGTATGTAAATGATCATATAAAAATTGTACAATTGTTGTTAATACTCACAAATTGTATGTACATACATACATATACATACATTTATTATTTTTATTAGAACCTCAATGAGCATCTTATTTGTCGCTGGAGTAAGAATCATACATATATTTGTAATGAATTTGTAATGATTCAATCGTGAAATTTATGTGGCTTCAGTAAATTCTTATAAAAAATTCATGTATCAAGTTAGAACTTTCGCAGTATGTTTCTAATACGACCAGATTTCGATTATGCGTTGAAAAAAATCACGGCTCACCTATTTCATTTCTACAGCACAGCCATAAAAATATTTAGTATCGTTTCGATACTACTATGCAAAATAGGCGATCCCTGCACTAGTATGAGAATCACGTTTTGCACGTGTATCAGACGATTTTTTTTCGCGGGCGTTGGAAAGTTATGTTCGACGGGTAATTTTTCATCCCATGTAATGAAATACGCTTCTTAGATGTTGGTTCTTCTGGCGAAAATCCAAGAATCACTTGCATACTATGAATATAAATGTATGGACTAGTGAATTTCAATATGCTCAAAAAAAATCACACGTAACTGAACAAATAAAATCAAGAATCCAAAATTCCTCGGATAGTAGTTTTTTATTTTCTTATCAATTGTTGGACACACGCAAGGGATTTATCTAAAATTACAGATGATCTATTGTTATGAATTGAATGTCAATTAAATATTAAATAATCTTTATAGCAAATAAGGTAGATTAAAATGAGCTCCAAGGTTGCATCCGAAATAATCTTAAACCTCTAGCACGTAATACTTAACATCAAATTTTTTTCGAAATTTTATATAGGTATGAATTCACTGTCATTATGGCATTTATGAAATATTGAAACAAACGTAACACTTTGTCGACGAGCAGCTCATAAACAACAAACATAACATTCGGTAATCCGCGACCTATCAAAAACTGTCGAGTGAATTTCGAAACTCCAGTTTGGCAATAAACTCAGTGGGTCAGCATTTTTTCATTTACGCGTCTGAAACGCGAAAGGAGAAAAATAAACGTTCCGTAAAATTCATTTTGCTTTGAATGTTGCAGTGATTCGAACACTCCAGTCGTCCGGGACTGTGCATCAGAGTATATACTGATACCGATACCATATCAAATGACTGGAATCGCGAAGATAAGTGAAATACATATAGAGGCATAAATTGTTTAGTATAGAGGAGGCAGTTGATCTATCGAAATGGAATTCAAATTGGCGGCATATCTATTTATTTTCAACGCGTGGATTTCACCCCTTGCACTCGGAGCGGACAAGTTCATTCCTCTCGTTGTGACAACTTGGGATTACGAAAATGCCACGAGAATAGGTGACAAACTTGATAGAGTTTCGACGGGACGAAACACGAGCGTATTACACGACAATCATGTTTTTTTTTTCTCTTCAGCTTGGGATACAATTTATTCCGACAAAGGTAGTGCCATAGATGCTATAGAAAAGGGCTGCGGCTATTGCGAGCAGGCGCAATGCAGGGGTACAGTTGGTTTCGGAGGAAGCCCAGACGAGAATGGGGAAACAACTCTGGACGCGATGCTGATGGATGGGTGAGACTGATTCTATCTTATTCGTAATATCGCTCGCGTTCTTGTGAAATAGAAAATACTCATCTACGAATTTCGCAGAACGACAATGGATGTGGGAGCGATCGGAGGTCTGAGAAATGTGAAACAGGCGATTTCGGTTGCTCGACACGTCTTGGAGAACACGGCCCATACACTGATCGCCGGCGACTTGGCGACTGAGTTTGCTTTGAACATGGGATTCCGCAACGAGTCGCTGCAAACGCCGGAATCTCGTGACGTGTGGAAAAAATGGAAGAAAAACAACTGTCAACCGAACTTTTGGAAGGTAATTGAATATACGTTAGAGTGTCTCTTTACCTATAGGCTCGATTATGCGAATTGGTGAAAATATATCGTGTGCTTTGAAGAACGTAGTTCCGAACCCAAAAACAACGTGCGGCCCATATCGGGCAAGAAAATTACCCAACCACCCGCGAAAGTTTGCGCACGCGAACCAAGACAATCACGACACGATCGGGATGCTGGCGATCGACAATAAGGGCCACGTCGCCGCCGGAACTTCGACCAACGGCGCGAGAAATAAAATTCCCGGCCGAATTGGAGACTCGCCCATTCCTGGGTCAGGGGCTTACGCCGACCAAGAAGTTGGCGCAGCAGCTGCTACCGGGGATGGAGATATCATGATGCGTTTTCTGCCGAGGTAAGAGTCATATCATTCGAATCTAATCGCTGTGTTTATTATTTGATTTGTAACACTTTTTTTCGGCGCGTGTTTGCGAATCGATATTTTTTTTCTGTACCGTCAGCTTTCGTTTTCGTGTATAAAACCTCTTCTGTGATAATATGAGTGTCAATATCAAAATATATGATTATACTTTTTTTGAATAGTTCAATGGACTTCGAATTTTATCGCTAATAATATTCTAGCCAAAACAAGCGGTTAACGAAAATTACGCGTTATTAAATATTTTTCCAATTTAAATGAATTATCTTGTTTTAATCGTATTCAATGTTTTTTTCTGCAAGGTTTTGAGAGAGTATTGTAAAACTGGTTAAAACTGACAGGGGTTACATTTTCGGCGTTTACAAATTTCCTTAGGATAGTTCTTTTTACATATTTTCGAGTATCTAACCGTCGATTATATTGTCAAAGAGTGTGAAGTATATCTGCAGGCAATTTTTTCATTATCCATATGAGAAAAATAGTTTCATATTTTTATCAAAGAACTTGATACGCCGATATTTTGATAAATGACCATAATATGATATATGTTGGAACTCGTTGCAAAAAATGCAATCGAGAAATTTTTTCTTTGAAATTCTCTGTAAAGCACCCGTTTGAAGTGCCAATTTTCATCCAGTGCGTTGAAAATCAAAATATCAAAAGAAAACATCGATTTCTCTTGTGTTTAGCTTTTTGGCTGTGGAACTGATGCGTCAGGGTCAATCGCCAAGTACAGCGGCTGAAACAGCAATAAGAAGAATTGCTAAACATTACCCCAATTTTTCCGGTGCTGTTATTGCTTTGAACAAAGATGGGAAATTTGGAGCAGCTTGCCACGGCTTCGAGAGTTTCCCATTCTATGCTAGTAATTTACAGCTTGGAAAGCCAACAATTCACTATATACGATGTATCGATCAACACTGATATAATCAACGTTTTCACTTCACGTAAATTATATTATCCATAATTATTTAACCAACATTTTTTATCCCATAGGGAAATCCTACTTCATCTTATGTTGTAAGAAAAAATAATATTATAAGGAAAAACGTATTTTTATACATGCATTGTGATAATAAATAGTCCAAGAAGATCAAGATATCTGTTTTCTTTGGAATAACACTCGATGTTTTTGTCGATTTCCAAATCCACACGCATGCTATTATGATATTATCGATGAGTGATTCGAAGCGCTAATCAGTCAATCATGATTTGATCTTAACGATTATGCAACTTGACTTTCAAATGACTATATATAAAGTTGAACAAACGATAAAATAGAGAATAATATCTAATGTGAGATAATCACTTCCCCTCAATCCTCAAGGCAAACGTTCGTCGAACTTTAATCTTCCCCGAGTCGCGAGAGTATAATTAATGAATTATAGTAAATACAGTTGGAGATTATGATTAACGCGTAACATACAACACACGTACATGGGTATCACCCATTATTAATTGACCTACCGACAGCTATATATAGGTTTGTCAGCCAATTGAAGATAAGTACAAAACGAAAATAATCAACATCTCGATTGTCGTCAGTTTCGCTCGAGTCATTCGGGCGAGCGCATCTCGTCATTCTCGTCGTCCTCGAGGATGGCAATTCCGAAGGAAATTTTTGCACTGGAAGTCCTGCTCTTTGCGATATCATTCCAGAACAACGCTGGAGCTCTCGTTGATCCGGTCGTAATCGTCACCTGGGACTATCCGAACGCTACTCAAAAAGGTAAGGGTCGGAAGAATCGTCGCGAAGGAGCGAGTGATTCGATGCAATACCGACTTGCTCTCGAAAGTTGTGGTTCCACGAGAAGATAAGGGGAAAAAACGACACGCAAAAAGGTTATAAGCATGTCGGCAACGCAACAGCACTGTCGCCGTGCACCCAGGGTATATTTTATGCATATACATGAACTCACTGGTATTTTGCAGCATGGGATACGTTGTACACGGAGAAACGAAGCGCATTGGACGCGGTCGAGGAGAGTTGCAAGCTGTGCGAGGAGATGCAGTGTCGCGGGACCGTCGGGTACGGAGGCAACCCCGATGAGAACGGTGAAACGACTTTGGATGCCCTCATCATGGACGGGTGAGCGAATCAGACCCTTATACCTATCATCGAGCGCGTACTTTGCTCAACCGACCCTTTTTCTTTGCTCGCGGCAGAGTGAAAATGGACGTGGGCGCGGTCGGAGGAATCCGGGACGTCAAAGACGCGATTTCGGTCGCTCGAAAGGTCATGGAGAATACCAGGCACTCGCTGTTGGGTGGCGAGCAGGCCGCCGATTTCGCCCAGCAGATGGGCTTCAAGAAGCAAAGCCTCCAAACCGAAAAGTCCCGGGGCATGTGGAACAAGTGGAAAGAAAGCAAATGCCAGCCGAACTTCTGGGAGGTAATTTTTCTTGTGGGAATTGTCGATTCGACTTCACGAACTTCTTTGTCGTACTCTGGAAGGGGGAGGGAGATTAACGCTAAATGCAATTTATGTTTCGATACTTCGCTTAGCATATACGTTGACAGCCGCTCACTTGGGAATATTAAATTGAAATTTCGTACATTACTTTAGATACATAGTTAGCCGAACAAAGTGCAGCGTCGACGCTTGCCTTGAATAAGAGTTATTACCAATTCTGATAGTTAAGCTTCCCTTGTTCGAGTTTTCAGTACCAGTAATGGGCAATAATTAAACACAAGTATTTGGTGAATACTCGTATTTCATGTGTATGTATTAATACATATTGTGATTGAGGTGGCAATTAAATTTGTATTTATGTTTGAATACAAGTATTTATTTTGCCGTAAACGCAAGCGCATTTGTTATTTCGCAATGAACGAATTAAGAATACTGAATTTTGCCGCAATCGTGCTCGCGAAGACACTATAGAACCGCATATCGGATTGGTATTAACCGTCGGCCATTTGGAATTTGTAGAATGAGTCGAAAGCGGATCAATGCGTAATCGCGACGTCAAGTTTCGAGGAGTTAACGAGACTCCGTGGCGGCGAAGCTCCAGTCGAAGTAGTCCAACCCCTAATTTTGCCCTCGCTCTCGCGGGTCCGCGGAGTGTATCTAATCCGACACATAGTGGGTATAATTAAGAAGCGCGACGCGCATTCGTGTCCGGTTGCAGCAGGGGGTGAGCCCGGACCCATCGAGCAGCTGCGGCCCGTACCGCCCGAGCGAGCAGCATCAGTCGGACGAGGCGGCGGCAGCGGCGCCGGGGAGCGACGAGGACAACCACGACACGATCGGGGTCGTCGCTCTCGACGAGAAGGGCCGCCTGGCCGTGGGAGTCTCGACCAACGGCCAGAACCACAAGATCCCCGGGCGAATCGGCGACTCGGCCATGACCGGAGCCGGGGCTTACGCTGACGGCGAGGTTGGCGCTGCCGCCGCAACCGGCGACGGAGACATCATCATGAGATTCTTACCCAGGTACACTTTGGTACCCTTTTGGCCGATTCAACACGCTCGCGATGAGCCACCCTCCCCGCTCTCTAAGATTGAAGTAGTACAATCACATTACTGATATGAACACAGTAAATATTTAACTGAATATTAGTAAATTTAGTACAATTTTACAAATTTTACTAATTTTTTTGAAATTTTACGAATTTTCCAGTTGAATATTTACTATTTTGATTCTGATACACAATATATCGCGAAATTTTCTTGTCAGTTTCGGAATTTCCAAATGCTACAGCCGGATGCATCCACGCCATTTGTCGTACTAATTCTCCTTCGATCAAGATCAAAATTTAACTGACTACGATGTATTCAGAAGCTGAACATATCGTCCTCTTGGTACAATTTTGGAGACGTAAAATTAAAATTGTGAAAAATACTCATATTTCATTTCAACCCGCGGATAAAATTGTCCCTCAAATCTTCGTGGAAAAATCGTCGCAGATAAGATATTCCGAAAAAAGAACCATATAAGCTTTTTCATTTGTCACTCTACTGTGTTTCAACTGACTTTCATACAAAACTTCCACAAGGGGTTAAATTGCACTTAGATAAATACTTTTGAGCAAAAGCAGCGTGTGATAATTCAAAAAGGAAGAGCTACATATTATTGACGGTTGGGGTAATAAAACACGATTATAAAAAGAATGGCGAACGAATGATTGCATCATTTTTAATGGATAAGATAATTGGTTCGCGACATTACAAAAGAAATTATCTGGACAAGAAGTGATGCTGATTGGATGTTCACACTCATTCGGAATTCGTATTGCACCGAGAAAAATGTATGAGAACTATGAATATACGGCAAGGGGGGGGGGTAAATCGTTCATACTTCTATAGAACAATCATTTTTCTGCTGTTCCCTATGGATTTGGTTTCTGGCGAGTGTATAATCAACGTAGTCCAGAAACTAGCCATAGCAAATAGCGCACCTTTCCGCAGTCGCGCGCGCAAAGCAGCCAAAAATACGTGATATATACTGATACAGGAATTAAAATCGAACGTGAAAATTGCAGCTACCTGTCGGTGGAGCTGATGAGACTTGGCTCGTCGCCGAGGGCGGCGACGGAGACGGCCGTGCGCCGGATGGCCAAGTACTACCCGAAGTTCCGGGGCGCCGTGATAGCGCTGAACAAGGCCGGCGAGTACGGCGCGGCCTGTCATGGCTACGACAGCTTTCCCCACTACGTTTCGAACGTGAAGAGCTCGGGAGCCAAGGAGCTTCGGATACCTTGTCTCGTTATACCCGAAAACTAATTAGTACCATCAAATATAATCGAACTACGAGTACATACTCATATCAATTTGCATGTGTATTTATTTTTGTACATACACCTGTCCCATATTCTCGACATTTTCAATATATTTTATGAGAAACATTTGTCATCACGGACTAATATATGTAGTGCAGTCCGATCTCGGGTAGTTCAACTGTGTAGTATTCTTCAAAAAGATTTACGGCGTTTTTGACGGATCACAAGTGTATGATTTTAGCTTTCATTGGTGCCCAATAATGTAATTGGAAAAATAAATTCGAGATAATGAGTTAGATATTTCCACTTTTGCCATACAAAAATACCGTTATCTTGAGAATGATCCATGTAGGAGGTACAAATACATTCCCCATTACTTTAACATTGGTCAATAGGTCGTCAAGAGACGAGAGCTGTATAAGAAGTTTCATAGAGAAATTACGTTAGGGTTATTTTCTATCGTAATTTCAAAAACGTCTCTTCTCCTCCGTTGCCTTGTATATGTATACAGCATGTATATGTCAACCGCTCCGCAGTTCTCAAAATTGTCCGCTTATACCCAATTCTACGTATACCCTCTAGGAATCTAAATATCTATCATACATTTTTAATGATGCCAAAGTCAAGACTTTTCCAAGAAACTTTATTAGAAGATTTTATTTGTCAATTGATTATGTTATAGTCTAAATCGGAAGTGGTCAGGTCGGTCGTTGCGTGCAGTGACTCAGCCTGCAGAATTGTCAAGACTTACTTACTATACTTATATAAATACTTTTTTTTTCTTCCTGCTATCACCTCCGGGCCGCGCCACCTAATACTCCGAACCAAGAATGCCCCCATTCTCCATATATGTTTTGTTTACATCGGCGAACTCTGACAGCCGCTGCTTCTTTCTCCTTAGTCGCTACTTATACGGTATCCAGGCAGGACGCGAGCACGTGCACCATCAGCACCTACCGGTCGTATTCAACTATATAGATTGGGAAAAATGTCATACGAACTGCGAAGCAAGTCGACGACAAAATCGGTAATCCCAACATACGAGTTGCCACCACTGACGATGAAGGTAAAGGAACTCGGCACAAGGCCGAACATCGTCGCGATGGTGAAAGAGCTCGACAAGCGCTACTTCGGGGGACAGCTGACAAAACCGTTCACGATACAATGGTCGAACTGGTTGATGCGGAAGTATGGAATCATCGATATGACTCAACGATGTGTTAAAATCAGCTGGCCACTGCATAGAAAGTTGTTTGTGGAGGACCTCGTGGTGACACTGCTCCACCAGTGTGTCCACATTGAACAAAACTACGAGCTTCGCAAATGTAACCGGGCCTGCAGACCCGACGGCAAGTGCCGAGCTCGTCTTCACGAGTTGGCGAAGATGACCGGCTGTGTTGTGCGCGAAAAACACCCGGTCAACGACGATATAATTAATAAATACAAGTGGATATGCGAGGATTGCCACCGAGTGTTCGGATTCTCGCGCCCCAACAGCGATCCTGCCCACTTCGTACATTCGTGGAAAGACGGGACCAAGATAATCCCGACAGTTTCCAGATTCTTCAACCACCACCACGAGAACCAGGAACTCGACGACCTCTGCACGGCAAGATCGTTCAAGCGACTCAAATCGAGCATCCACGAGTGATTCAAAATGTTCATATACGCATCGACTGAAAATAAATGAAGTGATAAAACAGTGTAATATATTCTCGTTTATTTACGCATTTATCCTCTCGATTCGTTATGATTCTATTACTGAGTTTCTAAGTATAGATAGGAATTAGGGAAGTTAGCGTGTGCTAACTCTTTGTTCTTGATCATATTTTGATATCGCCATACGTTGTTGAGTAAATCCAAATGAATATAGTTGCGCGCGTCTCCTCGCTCCCGCCGCGGAGCTGCTATATACGATCAGTGCTGCAGCGTCAAGCTTCTTCCTACAGTAAGCACTGCCGAGTTGAAAAAGTATTTTAGAATTTCATTTCCAAAAAAATACTAATAATTGTGCAACTGTAGACAAAATCAAAAAAATCCAATTTTAATACTTAATTCCAACGTTCCAAACTTCCAAGCCAAAAAGCAGGAGGGAAAAATCGTCAGATTATGTTTTAGAGCAAGTAGAGTGTCTGGTGAATTTGGCAAAGTAAACCGTGATCCCAATCCTGATAATGAAAATTGATCTGCTTGTGATAGTGACTCTGATGACAAGAAACAACCTACAGAAAATGAAGGCAGTACACAGGAGTCGTTTCTTTAATGGTTCAGTCGACACTGTGGCAAGCCTAACATTTTCTGTTGGAAAATTTCAGTTTGTGAATAAGCGCCAGAGACGGAGGAAATTTAAGGTATGCGTTATTCAAGTAGTTGAAGTTGAAGCTTATCAAAAAATTACAAGAATATTTATTCATTTATTTATCTTAATCTTGTATGTCTGTAAACCCTTCTACAATATTGTTGTGTAAGAGGCGTGTATTGATCGAATTTCTAAAATGTGTGAAAGAGTAAATATGTAATTGAGTTAACAAAATGTAAAGAGTAGAGAACCTTCAAGTTAGATATAATATAATATGTTTGATTCTTTAGCATACTGTTGATGAGAAGTGGAAGGAGATGAGATGGTTACAATAAGAAATCGACAAAGAAAAGCCATGTAGATTATCCTTAAAAAAAATTGAAAAAGAAAAAGAGACAGCTGAAACTTTGGCTAATCTTGAAGCAGAGGTGCAATTAAAATAAACAGGAAAAACGAAAATAAAAGGCAAAGACTTCAAGAAAGCGAAGAGACCCAAAAGAAAATAATTCCTTGCACAGTCCTATTGACCCCGGAGTTGATATAATTTATTAATTTCAGGTAGAGTAACAGAAGAAATATTTGAATATCCTGATAGTGAATCTTATCAGATATAATATTATGCTGTGCACCATCCATAATTCCGAATATGTATAAATTGTCGATCTTTGAGGGCCAATCCAGAGGGCCAATCCAGAGTAAAGTGGAAAAAGGACAATTCACAAAATCCACCACATATTTATTTAATGCGACGTTTCGCCAGTTAGATTCACTGGCCTCATCAGGCTAAAAATTTATTACACACAAAAAACACGTAATAAATAATACAATTTATGTACAAAACAATCGACGAAGTAACAATAAAATATTCTTTCTTACCAGTTTTGAATGAAAATATAATATTACGTTCGGCAGTGAAAGCGGCTGCTTCTATTTTCAATGTCAAACTATTGTGTATAAAGCTAACGTCAGTGGTCTTATATACCATCAGATACATTGGTGTGTTTGTTTTGAAAAATCTTGCTAAGCTTCATATACGTGTGACTGAGTTGTTGTGAGTCTTCCTTAATTCCTATCAAGTGTGTGTTGGTACATGTTGATGTGGAGCATTTCCGAAATAAGTCGTTTCTTATAATTCGCTTCGCGGTCTAAAATTTTAACGTTATTCCAATCAAATGTGTGCCTACTATTTTCTATTAAATGCAAAGGGACCGGAAGTGGTTTATCAGTAATTTTTTGATGTTCTGTGATTCTATCTTTTAATTTTCTTTTCGTCTCGCCAATATAACATGCCGAACAGTCGTTGCAATTAAATTCATAAACTACCTCAGTTTGATCTAATATCTCTGTTTAACCTTTGCCTAATTTTATTATGTTTGTAAGATTATGATTGACTAAAGGAACTGTTCTAATGTTCAATTTTTCAAGAGAGCCGAATACTTTATTGTAAAATGTATCTTGAAAAGGTATTGCCAAAGTACAAAGGGGCCTTTTTCATCTGAATTATTTTTCTTTTTAGAGAATCTAATGAGCGAAGTCGGTCATTTACACATGATTTTATGAATTTCTGTGGGTAATCGTTCTCCAATGATATTCTTTTAACTTTATTAATATTGTCGTTATGGAATCTTTTATCTGAAAGTAAAACTGATCTCTCTATTAAATTGGAAATGATGTTACGTTTTTGTTGAATTGTATGGTTTGAATTGAAATTTAACAATCTACCAGAGCATGTTGGTTTTGAATACCAGTTAGTAATTAATTTATTGTTGGTTCTAATAATTGTTGTATCCAAGAAATTTATAGAATTATTCTCTTCTAATTCATGAGTGAATTTTAAATTTTTATTGTATTCATTGAAAACCTTAATAACTATACTTAGTACCCATACGACACTAAGAAAAAGAAGTACTCAATGCTACATCCACCCTACAACCAAATGAAAAACTGAGTCTACCATAACCATTCACGAGTTAACCATAACAATTATCAACAATGTAATCAGTAATCAAAGTTTGTTATTGGTGATTTATGACATATGATCTTCAGTTTCCAAGATTATTAACAGTTCTACAATTACTATAAGGGTTTTATGATTTCAGAAATTAAATGTGTTATCCTGTTGCAATACAAATATTCGTTTATGCTGAGACGTTCTTAATGTACTTGAGAATTAACATATTTCACCATGAGATGAAGTTATCCATTTTACTAATTAATGACTCTATTGTTTGTCCAATTCATTTTAAGCATATGAAAAAATAATATAAAAAAATTATGGTTCTTGCCCTGCAAGTAAAAAGTACTTCTCTAATATTATCTATCAGTAACTTATAGATAAATTATAGAAACGGATAGAACAGACTTAAAAATAAGATTTTATATGAACATTCAGTCGAAATAACTCTGTATATCACGCTTTTCTAGTATTTTAAAACTGTATGTACTGATAAGGGAGGAATTCTTTCAATAAAATGTTTGGAGTAAATTACAATATTTATTACAAAATTCGAAGTGTACTACAAAACACTCGCACTTCCCACAAACATTGAGAAAATAATTATCTAAACATGTTCTATTCATGTTTTTCTTATCTTAAGGTCGTTAATAATTGGCCTTAACTTCCACACAAAAATAATTATGGAATTGGTATGCAACATTTGCTAATTGATCACACTCATAATTCTTGATTAGCGTTTTAGTATAGAAATTAGAATTGAGATATTGCTCTAATCTTACTATAATATAAAGAGGAGACATTTGTTTGTATGTTCGCAAAAATCTCAGAAACTACAGAACCAATCGTCTCCAAATGTTTTTAGCTTTACTATGTACCCTGAAGTGTCCATAAGCTATTAATATTAATCATTAATTAATTAGGAACGTTTCTATGCAAAATGTGGAAATAACAATTGTCGTTAACGATTATGGTTAATAACAGTGGAATTAAGTCGCTCACCGAAATTGCAGCTCAGTTGCGGCTCTACTCCAGCCTATACAATGAGGGGCTGAGCTTCGAGCCTTCGTGGAGTATCGTCGCCCGGGTTATTACTACACAGGGTTATAATCGTATCATTTGAAGAATTGGTACGATGAATACGATACTGAAGACAGTGCGTGCTTTTACTCGTTCTTTATGTTTTTGGATTTGTCAAAATTATTCCCTTTTTTCCCCTGATACTGGAAAATATTATAGACGTTTTCGATTCGTCGTTCGCGAAGACGCGAAATCGAATCACGCTGGCAGGAGAAATTCGTCTTATTTAGACTGGAAACAATTCAAATTGCGCTAAATGAGAATAATTATATCACAGATTTTCGAAACCTTTAACGTTAAAATATTCAATGAAGAATTATTGCTACAGGTGGTTCAATCATCAGTACATAACGAATCAAAATCATTCAAGGTTCTCATTTTCAAATGTTGAGCGATATTTCGATACTTCGAAAATGTAAGTAGGTATCTTGAATGTGGATCCAATCAGCTCACACAGGCCTCTGATCGAGAATTGCAAATGATAAATAGGAACGCTCAGTTCCGATAAGCGCTTATTCAATAGCCGTATTTTATCCCCCTCCCCCCCTTTCGATATTTTTCTTTTTAAGAAAAATATCGAAAGTATAGAACAGAATCGAGCGCCGCGACAAATTTTCGTTTTTCCACCATAACTCTGGTAGTTTTGGTCCGATTGACCTGAAATTTGGTTTACGAATTCTTTGAACACGTATGACCAACTTTGTCGCGAGAAGTTTTCTGTGGTTTGACTTTCCTCACACAGTTTTTTTCGTTGAAATAGAAAAAGAGATGTTTCGATTGATTAATTTTTTTCTCTCAAAAATTATAATTTTTATCTGAAATATTTACATAGTCAGCATTGCTAGGGTTTCCCGCGTATGCTCAAAAATTTTCAAACGATTCTGAGCAATAGCGGCTGAGATAACGCGATTTGCGTTTTTGGAAGTCGCGGTCCGCGCGCTTCAATAACTGCGGCCGGGCCGTTCGACTGCGCTCGCCAGGCCTCGCCACCCCAAAACGCCGTGGCGGCCACAAGTTATAGATGTGGCGGCCACGGGTTTTTAGGCTGGCGGCCACGGTATATACCTGTGGCGGTGCCACTACGCCGGGCCGTGGCAACTCCTTTGCGTGATATAGTGGCAATGCATCCACCTGAAGCGCGGCATGTGATTTTTATTATTTGCATGCATCACAACATTTCCTTTATTTTTAGAAATTCTAATGCACTTCGAACAAATCGGAGGTGCCTTCGAACGCTAGTATTCGAACTCCTAACCCTCTAGACAAGAGTCAAACGCCTTATCAACGCGCGGAACCACAGTGGCTATATACGCACGACGTTTCGATATTTCGAGGTAACCGGTATCGCGGCAAAGCAAATATTTACTCTCGCAGCTATAGCAACGAAAATTTTGCATCGAGCTACGAAAGTCTTGCGGCCAATCAGAGGCGCTCGTCAGCCCAGCGGCCGCAAAAATCGCTCTTCCCAGTGCGGAATCAGTCCGCGGAAAACGTACTTTCGGCCAGGGGATGAAAAAAAAGTTTTTCCGACTTCGGGGATGATTTTGTATGCATGTATCTGTATGAACATGTGTGTATGTGCAGTGAGTACACGTCTGAAAATGAAAACTTCGGACCACGCATACCACGTTCTGGCGCATTCGTCACCACCGTCGGTCATATGTTTCGAGAAGACTGAGAATGTAACAACTTGCTTTCAGATTTGGATAACTATGATGAGGTGTGTTTTTACCAGTAATTTTCACGCGTTCCATGGCACCCTAACGAACAACATACAGGCAATTGTTATTAGAATATTGATTAACTAATCTGCCATTTTTCAGTACTTTACCAGCAAAAACTGCTCGATGTCCTCTTACTTTCATTGAAATTCAAGTGACGTTAGCTCATAGTTTTTTCTTATAATCATGTGTCAATGACAAAGTTGATATTTTTCAAACATTGGAATTTTTCGGCTCCAAATTTTACGTCATTACTCAAAAATATTACTGAAATTCATGTATTCCGAATCGGACATGGTTCACAAAATGACAGTTTCAAGTCCAAAATTGTTTCACCAGTACTTTATTGCCAAAATTGTTTATAACAATTGACTCGAGCTTCACCGAATATTTTTTACAAAATACGGGTTGAATAATTTCGAAAAGAACTAGAATGGGCCGTAGAGTTGAGGCCTGGATTCGAAAGTGCGTTGAGAATACTCCGGTTGCGCCTCGTGGAGGGAATCGCACCACGCATACAACGTTCTGGCGCATTCGTCACCACCGTCGGTCATATGTTTCGAGAAGACTGAGAATGTAAAAACTTGCTTTCAAATTAGGATAACTATGATGAGGTGTGTTTTTACCAGTAATTTTCACGTGTTCCATGGCACCCTAACGAACAAAATACAGGCAATTGTTATTAGAAAACTGATTAACTAATCTTCCATTTTTCAGTACTTTACCCCCAAAAACTGCGCGATGTCCTCTGTTCTCTTACTTTCATCGAAATTCAAGTGACGTTAGCTCATAGTTTTTTCTTATAATCATAGTGTCAATGACAAAGTTGATATTTTTGAAACTTTTAAATGTTTCCGGCTCAAAATTTTACGTTATTACTAAAAAATGTTACTGAAATTTATGTATTCCGAACCGGACATGGTTCAACAAAATGACAATTTCAAGTCCAAAATTTTTTCGCCAGTACTCTGATGTCTAAATTGTTTATAATAATTGATTCGAGCTTCTCCGACTATTTTTTACAAAATACGGCTTGAATAATCTTGAATAAAACTAGAATGAGCCGTAGAGTCGAGGCCTTGATTCAAAAGTGCGTTGAGAATACTCCGGTAGCGCCTCATGGAGGTAATCGCACCACGCATACAACGTTCTGGCGCATTCGTCACCACCGTCGGTCATATGTTTCGAGAAGACTGAGAATGTAACAACTTGCTTCCAGATTTGGATAACTATGATGAGGCTTGTTTCTACCAGAAATTTTCACGCGTTCCATGGCACCCTAACGAACAAAATACAGGCAATTGTTATTAGAAAACTGATCAACTAATATTCCATTTTTCAGTACTTTACCAGCAAAAACTGCGCGATGTCCTCTGTTCTCTTACTTTCATCGAAATTCAAGTGACGTTAGCTCATAGTTTTTTCTTATAATCATAGTGTCAATGACAAAGTTGATATTTTTCAAACATTGGAATTTTTTGGCTCCAAATTTTACGTCATTACTGAAAAATTTCACTGAAATTCATGTATTCCGAATCGGACATGGTTAACAAAATGACAATTTCAAGTCCAAAATTGTTTCGCCAGTACTTTGATGCCTAAATTGTTTATAACGATTGACTTTAGCTTCTGCGACTATTTTTCACAAAATACGGCTTGAATAATCTTGAATAAAACTAGAATGGGGCGTATAGTTGAGGCCTTGATTCGAAAGTGCGTTGAGAATACTCTGGTTGCGCCTCATGGAGGAAATCGCCCCACGCATACAACGTTCTGGCGCACTCGTCACCACCGTCGGTCATATGTTTCTAGAAGACTGAGAATGTAACAACTTGTTTCCAGATTTGCATAACTATGATGAGGCTTGTTTCTACCAGAAATTTTGACGCGTTCCATGGCACCCTAACGAACAAAATACAGGCCATTGTTATTAGAAAATTGATTAACTAATTTGCCATTTTTCAGTACTTCACCAGCAAAGCTGCGCGATGTCCTCTGTTTTCTTACTTTCATTGAAATTCAAGTGACGTTAGCTCATAGTTCTTTCTGATAATCATAGTGTCAATGACTAAGTTGATATTTTTCAAACTTTGGAATTTTTCCTGCTCCAAATTTCACGTTATTACTAAAAAATGTTACTGAAATTTATGTATTCCGAACCGGACATGGTTCACAAAATGACAATTTCAAGTCCAAAATTGTTTCGCTAGTACTTTGATGCCTAAATTGTTTATAACATTTGACTTGAGCTTTTGCGACTATTTTTTACAAAATACGGCTTGAATAATCTTGAATAAAGTTGGAATGTGCCGTAGAGTTGAGGCCGTGATTCGAAAGTGCGTTGAGATTACTCCGGTTGCGCCTCATGGAGGAAGTCGTACCACGCATACCACGTTCTGGGGCATTCGTCACCACCGCCGGTCATATGTTTCTAGAAGACTGAGAAAGTAACAACTTGCTTTCAGATTTGGATAACTATGATCAGGTGTGTTTTTACCACTAATCTCCTATTTTTCAGCACTTCACCATCAAAAACTGCGCGACGTTCTTTGTTTTCTTACTTTTATTAAAATTTAACTGACGTGTGCTGATACTTTTTCTCAAAATCATAGTGTCACAGCACATCAGAGACAATGTATTAACCATCAATACATGCGACTACTGAAAGTTAGGTAGCGTCAAGTATCAGTAATGCTTGACCCATAATATCATGTCATCGGCTACTCTCTATCCATATACATCTCACTCTATATATACAGACACCCCACTACAAATCATGTGGTTCGATTTACATCAATCAAATCACGAGTTAATGCCTTCAACTCTAAAGGGCATCACTTCTCATATGAGGATGTATCTATATAGCCACATAGATAGAGCTGAATTTAGGCCTAAATAGTGATTTTAAGAAGGTTTGAGCACTCAGTTCATCCCAAAAGTACCTTCTGTATGAGTAGACTATTCAATACTGGAATAAGTCATGAGTACTCGGTTAAACTCGGAACTACTTATGATTGATTTTAGTATAAAATATTAACATTTATAACATTCAATCAATTATTACAAAAATTGTAGAAAAATGAGTCAGTGGGTATGTAAAATTGCTGTTTTCTTATATACATCCCAAAGTATATGAATGTTCCCAATTCTCTCAGCACTGACGCATTTTTCTATAGTTTTCTTATAAATTGATTATAAGTAGAATATTGAATCCTAAAATGGATTCAATCGTTTGGGAATAACTATCATTTCTCGGCTTAACCTAGAACTACTTATGATTAAATTTAGTATTGAATATTTTCCATTTAATCAGTTAATCCAAAAAGTGTAGAAAAATGATTCAGCGCTTGATGTAAAATTACTGTTTTCTCTTAATAGATAAATAAAAGTATATAAAAGTTGTCAATTCTTTCAGTGCTGACTCAATTTTCTATAATTTTCTTATTAATTGATTATAAGAAATAATATGATAGTCTAGAGTTTGACAAAGAAATCGACTCCGTAATTGTTTCTTTGCCTTGGCGATTTTATAAAGAATCACCAATATATACATGAAAGTATTCATAACCTATCACTATACCGCGCATAGAGCATAAAACTCAGCTGTGAGGTGTTTCAAAAAATTCAAAACGAGAATTGGTTATATGTATGTAATGGATTCTAATAGTGCCCTCTCTTACCCATGAATTTTTCTCGAATTTCACCCTCTCTAATTGTGACTTAGAGTCAGACTGAAGCTTATATATCCATTATAATACGAGGCTGCAAAGTTTGGAAAAGCATCTAAAATAGTTTGAAATATCAGAAAAAAGTACTTTCGCCATATAAAATTCAAGATTATGACGCGTTCTTCATGAATTTACTCTCACATTTGAGCTGAAGTCATTGGACACGCACACACACACACACACACACACACATTGATGATTTTATTTTATCATGATGAAATAGCCTAATATTAATAAATTGAACAGAGATCAGTTAGAGTGAAATTAGATGAAGAGCGGAATAGCGGAAAGGCGCAAACGCATAAATGAATTCTGGACAAGTTTTTTTACTTTGCGTAATTGCGCTTTTCCGCAATCGCGGAGTAGGCGTTTAACACGAATTAAAATCAAAAAAAGGATAGCGATACGCAGGCGTCATACAGCGCTCCCTCGCAAACTCACCGAGCATTATAGGTTTCGATTATTCTTTCTAATCGCGTGAGCAATACTTTCTTATCCACAGTTGGTCGAGTCACTCCCGGTCTGATTAGGTACCAGACGAGTAGTTCACCTCTGGAAGGTATGAAGAAATGCCCGCAAGCAAATATTGATCCCGACGGACCATGCTCGACTGTAACTACTTAAAAATTTGGTTGCAGTTACATTTCCTGCTTGCGTGGCAATCTCTCGGTGGTTTCATCTTGAATCACTCGCTGCGGTATAAGTGCAATATTGACAATCCAATTGGCAAGCCCCCTTGAATTTGGCATTACATTCATGACATAGAAACCTATATACAGTTGAAAACATACGCTGATTTCCTCGATACAGCCATCGGTGAGCTGTCGGCTTTCTCCCCGTTGAGCGAGTTCCCGATTGCCGGTGAAGCGCGAGCAACAGTTCGAGGGTAAACGAGCGAGACGCGGAAGGGAGCACGTTATATATATCGATTGGCGGAGGGTCGTTGGTACGTCGAGGTGCGATCGTCGAGTTGGACGAGAACCGAGAGCGAGTCTCGGGGCGGGGAGAGGGGCTCGGTGGCGCACGAGCGAGCGAGAGCGGTGGTTCTCGCGCTGGCGGCGCCCAGGGCGCATGTGTGTGCGCGCGCGAGCGGCTGGGGCAGGCGTCGCGACGCCAGCTCGGCGCGGCGGTTAGCAGTCGCAATCATGCCACCAGCCGGGCCAAGCTCGAGCTCGCGTCGTCGTCGCCCGCTGGCCGCCGAGTGCCGCCGCCGCCGCCGCTGCTGCTGCTGAGGGGAGAGCCGCGAGGCGGTATGCTAGTGTGCGCGCGGCCTCGTCTCCCTCTGAAGCTGCTCGCCCCAGTGAAGTGTGACAATACAGCCGTGCCGCGCGGCTTGACGAACCGACGCGCCAAGTCTCGACACCCGACGACCACGACGACCGAGCAGCTCTAGACTAGACTAGCTGGGGGTCGCTGCTGCTGCTGCCGCCGTCGCCGTGAGAAGCGCAGCAGCTCGCTCACTCTCTCTCTAACTCTCTATCTCTCCATGCCTGCTGCAGCTGAGCACGGTACCAAGCATATTCTCTCTCTCTCTCTCTCTCTCTCTCTCTCTCTTTCGCTCTCCTTCTCAATCTGTCTCGCTCGTCTTTGCCTGGCTCGCGCGCGCACACCACGGGAGCCCGGGCACTCGCGGCTAATAGCGGAGAACCAGCGCCCAGCCGCGGAATGCAACACGAGCCGCCGAAACGAGTGCACGTGTCCCAGCAGCGCGCGACGCGTGTCGCACGGGGCGCTCCATGCCGATATCGACCCGTGCCCCCCTCCCCCTCCCCCTCACCCACCCTCCCGAGTCGCGCCACGCGTAAAATAACTCGGCTGGACGCTGCTGGACGCTCGCCCAGCGTCCCGAGAGGCCGGGGGGGCTGCTCCTCTCTTCTCCTCCCCCCGCGGAGGAGGGCTGTCGTCGCATATAGCCCGCTCGATCGGGCTTGGGAGCACGCGTAGACGCGCGCGCGCGCGACCGACCGACGACTCCCTCCTCCCGCGCCGCGTCGCCGTCGGCCGGCCGATTGTTTCGCGCGGTTGCAGGCTCGAGCCGTGACCCTGCAGCCAGTCGTGTGCCTCCAACGTGACGTATCGGCGGATCTCCGGGCCGCCTCGCGCGCGGACCTTTGAATTCGAATCGATCCAGCCCTCGCGACGAGCTCCGGACCGATTGCCGCTCGCGCGCACTCGCCTGTTATACCCCCGTTCGCGCGAGCCGCATTCTTTTCCGAGCCGCAGCCCGGCTGGCCGCCGTTGTCTTGTCAAAAATACATCGGCCGATCCGAAATACCAGCGATTCTTTCGCACTCACACTCATTAAGGTTACTCGGGGGGGAAAAGAGCTAGAGCTTCTATTTTCGCCCGGGTTCGCCTCATGCTGGATCTATGGTTGTCCGCGTGCAGTGTCGCATCCAGCCCCCCGCAGCAGTTACATTGCCCCCGATATTGGGCAAACTAGCCACGCGCTACCTCGCTCGGTCCGAGCGCAATATAGTGGCGGTCGGGGCTTTCGCTCGCGCGCGACTTCACTCCTACTATTTATAAATGGTTTGAACCCGGTCGTCGCATTGGCGAACGCTGGCGGCGCGGCGCGGCGGTGGCCCACCGCTGCTGCTGCTGCTGCCCACTTCTCCGTTCTCTCCTCTCTTTCTCAGCCGCGCTCGCGCTGGGACGACGGGGAACAATTCGCGCTTACCCCATGGTAAAAATAGTAGCTCCGGCCGCAGCTAGCCGCAGCAGCGCCAGCCTAGAGCCTCGAAACTCGCACCTAGCCTCGAGCCTCGCCTCTCTCTCTTTCTCTCTCTCTCTCTCTCTCTCTCTCTCTCTCTCTCTCTCTCTGCCGCTTTGCTCTGCCGAGATGCCTTCTTCGCTTTCCTCGTCACCGCCACTGACGATTGCTTTTTGTTCGACGCGCTTCTCGTTATTTTCCACACACGACTCGCTCTCGAAGATCTAGCCAGGTTTGCCGGGCCGTGATTAACCGCGTGAGAGGTTCGAATGGTATGCGCGCCGGAAACGCAATGTGAGCCCACGATGCCCGATGGAAGCTTCGTGCGAATCAATCGGCCGGCAGCCCGTATGGCTCGAGCTGACGTTCATTTATCTCTGCTAGAGAGTAACGAGACATTTTCTGCGGGATAGTTGACGGAAATGTTAATCTCGAGGTTAAACGATTCATACATATATTGCAGTCGAAAGATAAATCATTGAGAATCATTTCGATTGATATTTTGTAATCGTCGTGTTGGCTCGCGTACGAGTGGAAAATCATCTACTCATTCAAATCAGCTTCTCATTGCTGGGATTGTGAGAGCTTTCATATTTTATTTTACACATGATTGACTCCACTCGATTGGTTTTTGTTTTTATTCGATGAAGCTTTCATTTCTGTTCGAAAATACTTACCAACCACGAATACATCTTGGCTGATCAAATTACAAAATTTTAGAAAAGAATCGTAGATGGTTCATCGGAGTTGCATTACGCGTGTACGTATTGAGGCCCGGCAACTGACTAAATTGCATTATCGTTATAAAACTATCTTTACCGGATATTCGGGAGATTGGATTGATAAATCCGAACGTGCCATTTATCATGATAATAAAATCCTTTCCGCGATCACGTAAAATTGATTTAGAGAATCATAACAACCGAATGCGTGTGGAGTAAATAAAACAATGATCTCAGTGACATTTCCTTCGAATTTACACTAACAAGAAAAGTATGAGAGGATTTTCGAGTCTCCGATTTTCCTGTAACTTCTTGTGATTGCTTACAAGCAGCCGAATACAACCTGTTCAACCCAAAATTTTGATATTCTATTGATATTTGTACGTAGAATCGGCAATGATGCTATAATGCTGTATATGATTATACTTATTCGGGTGAGAAAAACTCGTCTTTTCAATTTTTAGCAAAATCGGAAGTTCACTAGCCCGATACTCTTCTTTTATGACTTACGAGGAGAGCATAAGGTCAATCACGATGAAACTTTGTGAGATAGTTTTTGAATATCCCAATAGATTATATCTGCAACCGTTCGACCTAAAGCTTATTTCTATATTTCTATAAAATGTTTGTTATCTATTACTGAATCAATGGCGTTTACAACATATCTGTATACGCTACATGCATAAGATAACTAATTGACGGATATCTGTGGGAAATCAGAGAGCTGGGTTAAACGACCGCGGATAAAACCTATGTATGCGAATACCCAAGAACTATCTCAAAGACTGTCATCCGGATTGGTGACCAGAAGGCCTTCATATATTATATACTCTTCTTGTTATATAGACTCGCCGATAGACCACCTCACATTTGGGTTTCCAATTCCGCTTTGCAGGTCATTTTTCAATGTATACCCAAACATGCGATATTCACGTTGTTCCATCTTAACATTTCAATTTGTCTGATATATATTTGTCCGATACTTGATGATTCGATACATATAGTATATAATACATCTACATTCCTCGCATGTCATACGTATGGATATTTCTTCTATATAAAAACATGGCAATATCTGTAGATAACTAAAAAGTTCGGAACTCTTTCTAAACTCGACTGCATATTATATTATCTACTTGATTAATCTCAGACCTCGCAAAATTCCAAGCGAGCCAAAAAAGTTAGGATTTGAAGAAGTGGCTATAGTGTGTAGAGTTAAAGTTTAGAAATTCGGCTTTATTGACAGTCACACCCCCGATGAAATCTCCGGATAATAATGGGAGAATACCGGTTTGTTATTGTTTACAAGATCGTTGCAATATCGATAGAGTGGATAGGAGCTGAGAATGCCAAGCGCGGTATGCACGCAAAAGTTCAACGCTCCAACACGCGCGCTCACACACGCTCGTCGTCGATTCGATAAAAAGCCGAGGGAAAATCCCTTGCCGCGATCAGTCGGCCGACCCATAGCGGCGTCTGCTCCTCGCCCTTTCCGCCGATGGTCTCGCGCTTCGGCCGAATGGCACACATGATCGAATTCGCCGCGGAAGAAAAGAGAGGAGGATCACAGCGGCGCATTCCTAGCGGATCACGGATGCTTATAGAAGCGTTGCGTAACCGACACGCACGAGACGCGAACGCGTGTGGGGCTGATCGCGGCAGCCGCGCGATCGTCTCTCCAAAACTCGAAGCGGAGCCAAAGGAACGATCGGAAATGTGTCTCGGCCGGCGAGCGCGGGCTCGGGAGCAAAGCTATTGCCAAGAGCACAGCTCGACGCCATGTTTGCCAACGCTGCGGCAAGCGCGCGCGCACCATGTATCGCTCAAATATTCATGAGAAATCGAGCATTCGTCACCGATGGGATCTTTATTTATAGAGCCCGCCGACTCACTGCCCGCAGCTTTCTTCGCTCTCTCCCCGTCATGCATCTTATTATAGCGAGCTGATGGGCGAGCCAGTTGATTTTATTGACACGCCCGCGAGAGCCCGCCTGTCGATCTACATTCGGACTAACTTCTGGATTGTGTTTGCTCCTATATAGAAAAGTGTAATTTGCCCGCGAGGCTACGCGCACGTCGCCGCGCGATGAAATATAAAGAGGGATGTTTGTTGACGATTGGTCTTGACATCGATTCATCGTGACAAACGTTCCCGCGCCGCCCGCCGCATCCCCCCACTATCCAATTACATCTTTTCGTCATTTTCCTTCGTGTATACATACTTATACTAATCGAGCATTTAGTTTTGCCCGACCATCTCGGCTCGCCTCACAGACAATACCACTGAATTCGCATCTCCGATTGATACTCCATAGTCCTCTCTCTGTTTTCGGAAAAAGCCATATTATGTATACGAGTGTAACCTTGACCTGCCACCCGACTGCTGCCATCAACTTTCGGATGACAATACTCTCGAGCGAAATTTTTGTAGCGCGTACAAGAACCGAACATCTCGAATGAGTCTCGGGTGGAATAATCAAAGTTCCGCGAATCGGTGATTTCCCATCAATTGAATGAAACAATCAAGCTGTTTTCATCTCCAGTTTCTTGTTTCTCTGAGAAAGTATACAATTATAGTCTTTGGGGTTTCAGTTTTATAATAAGTTCGAAATTCGAATGGAAATTCGATTTGGAGTTTGATTCTAAAACATCGGTACTCTACCAATTCTAACCGTAAATATATGCAAAATAGTTGATTATCTAGCATGAAGATCAACATTGCTATGAATAAATATACGATAACGCAAAGAATTTTCGAGGAATTAGATACAACATTGTTGACCATTGTTTTGAGAACGGCTGTGAACTGCCATTCGCGCTTGAAAAAAAAAGATGAAATGCGTTATACATATACATGGGAGAACGTTCGAGATGTAACAACTTTACAAACTGTAATCATAATGGAAATTGGAAAATCTGCGTATTCAGAGGAATATCGTAAATTTTATTGCGATGACTGACGCAGTCTTTGGATTGGAGAATTCAAACACATTCCTGAGGAAAAAGCTTAAGCAAAAGTAGACTTTTATTGGGTTGGAATTTTGTAAATCTACTAGCAGAAAAATATATTGATATGTTTTTCTTTTCAAATTCCCCATCAACTGTATTTTTTCTCGTCATTTTGTCTATTACTAATTATCCTTTCATATAATTTATCCTTTTAAACATGCATCGTGAATTAAACTATACCTTCCACTTCGTATACGATGTTTTTAGATTAACAGGTCTACTTTTCTTAGTAATTCTTATTGGTAGATACGAATGACTGCAATAGATTTCCTAATGTATTTGCTACAGCGTTAATATCATGGTATAATACATTTTTAATGAGTATTCTATAGTCATAATGCCTCAAAGTTTCTATGAAGCCAATGCTGCAAAACGTAACGAGTTACTAGTATGTCTATTGATATATAGATTGAAAAGATATTCATCATTCCGAATACATTGATAAGAAGAATCAGCGGCCGCAAAGTATGAATTTTAAGAAAAACAGTACACGCACCTTGTTTATCTTGGCTATTTCGATACGCGCAAACTTGCAACCCTTTGCTGCGCTTGGATCATAAACTTTTTTCGTCCCGAAACCATCTGACCTCACATGTGCATAATATATCATTATTTGGGATGGGAGAATGAATGTACACTTATTATACTCTACAGGTAGACGATCAAATATTTAAAAAATAGTGAGACTCTATAATTCTTCCTGAAGCAAATATCGAACTTGCGACTTATAAAAAGCATGCAATTCATAACTTTCCTTTAAAATAACAGAAAATTATCAGTACTCCGGGTCTCAGAATAATGAAAGTTGGAGTAGAGTTTTCAACAATAATGTAAAAACACATATATTTTCATTTTGATTAAAATTTTTAGAGAAAGTTCAAAATACATGAGTAAAATGTTACTATGGATGTTGGATACCAACATTACATAGTTAATGTTGAATGAATATAACATAAGTTTTATCAACTCAATCTATAAATGAAATAGAAATCTCGAGAAGAACTATATGTGTGACTCATTTAGACCCATATATGTGATTTGATTGAAGTTTGAAGTTTTAAGAAGAAAATTAAGCAATTTTTGATAATCTTGAAATAATGCCAGGTTATATCTACAATTTTATTTGGAAATCGATTTGCGGAATATATTTTATTCGAACAGTTCGTGAAGCTTGAAAATTTATTGAACAAAATGAATAAATGAATGATTTCCCATTTTGAAAATGAGCTCACTAACATTATTATGGGCTCACCAAAAGTGCTGACCAAACAGTATTAATGTTATTAGAAAAATAATTCCACACCCTTGAAATCGATATTAGTTTTTCTAATCAAGTTAGAATCGTTATTCATGATACGAATAAATATCAATAAAGATGAAAAATAACCGACCAGGTTAAAAAAAGACAATAAGTTTATTTGAATTCTGTGACTTTCAATTGTCGTTCAATAAATGTTCTAACAGTAATGAATATTACAAAAATAATTTAAGCGCGTACATAAGTTTGTACAGCTATACTGTATTTAATCACCTAAAAGTTCAGTAATCACCTAGGAATGGCATATTTCTCATTTTTAAATATTTGTGAGTATCAGTCGATGATTGAAATGGCAGTGGGAAAGCAATAATATACCATTGTCTCCAGCATACAATGAATTTTTTTTTCAGGGACTGACCATTCAAACATTTCTAACTCCGTTAAAACGTCATTGATAGAATAAAATGACGAGAACAAAACTCACGTACTCTATTAAATGATCAGATTTTTCAAAAATACGTTGCACAATGAAATAGAAGAAAAAAAAGCTATTTTTCTCAATTTTTTTCACCTGTCTGACTTGTGGATTCCCAGAGCAAATGTTGCAAAACAAGTAACGTTTTTCTCGACCATTTCCCTCGGATATACTTTGTTTTCAGTTTCGAATCATTGAAAGTTGAAAATCTAAAAGTCGATCAATCAATCAGGTAGTTCACGGAAATACTTTCTTTTTTCCTGAAACAAGACACGATAGATTTGAGGCCGAGTAGATGAAGCCCGAGTATATTCAGACGCACTGACTCAACCGTCACCCAATTCAACCAATGAACGAATTTCGATGAGAAAAAGAACTTGTAATGAGCGGATGCGCTTGTTGTGTGTTTCAGGAAGTGGAGAAGCGGAGGATGGGCGAACGCGTGCTCGCGGCGTCCAAGCAGAGCGGGTGAGTGATCTAGTGAGGGCGCTGTAAGACCTCCGAGGCTGGCGGGGCCAGCTTCGGAAGGGCTACACGCGGCGGCACGATGCACCAAGAGTCGCAGAACCCGCAGCAGCCAAATGGGCTGGCTGGCGGGGCGCAGATGCCGCAGAGCCCCGGCCATCAGCAGCAGTTGGGCCCGAACCGGCATCCCCAGGTCAACGGGGGCCGCTTCGACTTCGACGACGGTGGCACCTACTGCGGCGGCTGGGAGGATGGCAAGGCCCACGGCCACGGCGTCTGTACTGGGCCCAAGGGACAGGGGGCCTACTCCGGCAGTTGGCACTATGGCTTCGAGGTCTCGGGCGTTTACACCTGGCCGAGGTGAGCTGTTCTCACTATTTTTCAACCTTCAATCGATGGTAGTGCGATATACGACATGCCACAACAGCATTTTAGAACAATCATTTGATACTGTCCCACTCGCAATGGATTTTTTGGAAAAATTCCGTCCCGGTTTGTTTAGGATTACAATCAAACGGTGTAATAATTATCGAATTACTTTTCAAGCTGTAAATATTCAAAAAATTGTCTTTATCCCTGATTTCTTCGGCTCCGGTGATTACTAGAAAAAGTTATACTAGAAACGTTATTACAAAAGAGGATTCACTTTTTCTCTAAAAAAAAGCTCCCCGCCCCAATGTTTTTGATCGAGAAATCGAATACTAAAACATAATCACACTAGGGTGTTATATCTTTTGAGACTAATTTTTCTCAAATAATCAATATACGTGACCATCACAGGTCCATGATTTTTCCCCAACCTTCCGTATCACTTTAAGGAAAATCCGAAGTATATGTCCATGTGAACTTTACTATGCTGTGGAATATTATGAAAAACAATTAATATTTTTGAGATCGAAGCAGTCTGGAGTGTTTTACTTATTCTAAGCTTTTTTTCTACAAATTTTCCTTGAGTCGTGAAGATTTTGGCAACTCTCAAGTGTTTGGATAAATGGTGAGCTTATATCTGACGACAGTATACTACCCGTTGTGACAGTAAGCCCTTTGATGTAATATTCTCCAAGGTTTCTTTTGTAAATCAACAGCTTGAGCGACGCTTGCTCTTTCAAGCGGAGCTTTACAGATTATCTTTTGTTTTGAACGAGACTCACTGTACTCGGCTTACACGTTTCTAAATGACTACCGAGTGTCTCCTGCTTTGGCACGTCTACCTTTCTTACGATTTAATTTAGTTTGGGTGTATCAGATTAATAGTTTAATCAACTGCCGGTGCTCTGGAACGAGCTAGAAAACACAAGAATGAGGGGGAAAAAAAGCTGCCGAAGGCGAAGGCAAACTGATGGCGATGAAAGCGCGGAAACCCCAGATACGCAGCATTGCTAAGCAACGGGAGATAAAAAAAAGGGGGAGCGTCGACAGCAAACATCACGAAATCCGTTGCCCCTCGTCGGGAGCACGCGCCGATGTGGGGACCTTGACACGTTTGCGCGGAAGGGAAGAGGGGTCCACAGTCGTAAATGGGTCACCGAGAACAAGGACACGTGGAGTCCAGGTCACTGGGACTGAGGCACGCGTTCAAGGCCAGACACGCACAGCCACTCTTCTATTTTGCCGCCGTGCCGCGAGTATGGGGAATTCACGCGCCCGTCCGACATTCTTCCTTTTTTCAGACGAGTGCCCCGAGATGATTCGAGTGAATCGTGAAATGCGCAGCGGGAGAAGAGAGAAAGAGGGAGAGAGAGGAAGTAATGAATGGTTTTATTGCAGTCGAGCGTCCCTCGAAGTACGAAGTTTTGTATACGCGTTGCGTCTTCCAAGGGGATAACATTTTACTAGCGCGAATCCGGTTTCCCAGTAGTTTCTCGCTGAATTGAATTGTTAGTCTCGGAAATCATTGGGAACTATATTTATATTTCATCTTAGTTCTCACTACCCGATTCTATTCAAGATATCATTCAATCATTCAACCATCTATTTTGCCGTATACAGTTGGAATTGGACTGAATATTGACTTTTGATTATCACGAGGATAAACTTAGCGCGTTTTCGGGCAATATTCATTGGACGAACTGAATCATGCACGTGATTGCCGTATTTTTAGATACACCATAAGCCAATGAACTCATCTCAAATGAGTAATTTTTCAATTTTTGCAATGAAAAATCGACAATAAGCGGATTAAGAATAATCAATTTATTAATAAAAAAAACCCCGTCGATAGGTCACTCGCATTAATTCTGAAAAGCTTTAAAAAAATTAAATGCTTATACTCGATGAGAAGGCAAGTGAAAAATTGAATGTAGCAATTTCTCGAAGAATGTAAAAAGTGGGATCACTTTTTTTTCATTCAAAAACTCTCGCAACTAAATCATCCGCATACACCCACGCCCAAGCAGGCACACCTGTAAGCGTCCAATCATCGATTAACTATCAATTATGTTGACGGATTGCACATCAAGGCCAATTTTGACGATATAGAGTTTACGCATTTACAGCATTGACCACCGCAATCGCAGATCTGCTAAGTGTCGGGAAACGGTGTGATACAGATTTTAATTGCGATGGATTGCCTCGGCGTTACAAAGAGCCGCAGTGCGTCTCAGCAAAAAAGAGAGAGATAGAGTCAGGAGGTTGGCGGGGGGCAGAAAAGGGAAAAAGAGAGAGTAACGCGGTGCCCGAGTAGCACGGTAAACATAAAAATAGCGTGGTTCAAAATAGCCCCCGCTCCCTTCTCTCTCTCTCTCTCTTTCTCTTTCTATTTCTCTTTCACGAGGAGTGCGCACGATTGACTCCCAACAGTTTCCTCGATGCTTACTCTCGCGCCCGAGGAGCGACAGCCCGTGCGCTGTACGCTGAGCTAATTAGCAGAGGCCTGCGGCATTGTTTGTTTTGCAACAATGTGTCA
This sequence comes from Aphelinus certus, assembly GCA_020882725.1. Classification (NCBI taxonomy): domain Eukaryota; kingdom Metazoa; phylum Arthropoda; class Insecta; order Hymenoptera; family Aphelinidae; genus Aphelinus; species Aphelinus certus. The sequence goes on from CM037084.1 coordinate 59,464,298, forward strand.
TGAGCGCTGGCCAAAATCTAAGCGGCAAGCAGACCTTCCGAGACTTACCAGTGCGAGAAAGGTCGAAAGTTGTTCTGATGACTTATGTCCATGATGCACATTGAATCAGTGTCATTAGTATATCGTAACGTGGATCGACAAATTTTCAATGTTATTTCAAACTCTATAACCTCCTAATCGGCTCTGCTTAATATAGTATACGTTAATTTTTTTCCCCGCCCTTTTCATACGTATAATTTTGTTCTATACTTTGATAAGCTTCATGCATAGCATCGATATTCATCACTTAATCATCGAATGGGAGCATATTGTTGATACGCTGCTCGAGCATCCATTGTAAAATGAGCCTGAGGAGGTTGGCACTGCACAGTCGAATCGTTGATGATTGATTCGATAAAATGGTGTAATAAAACATACCGATCTTCTTAGCTCATTCAACTGATACATCAAAAATGTTTTAATTTAGAACGAGCACTCAATTCCGTACCGATTAGTATATTTATAGTTAGCATCATTATTCATACAAAAAGTTCTGGACGAAATAATAACGGAGGAATAGTTTTGATGTTGCCAATCGTATTATACGAAGTACAGTTGGAGCAGCTGGTTCTGCGACTGGTAAACCAACTACCCTTTATTACAGCATGTTTGTTGAGACACTGAGCTTTCCTTCGGAAAGCTCTGATAATTGTTCAAGTCCAAACAAAACCCATCTCTGATAAAACGAACATCTCATTTGTGTAGTCTTATATTATGTTCAATGTTATTTTTATAATAGTATTTTTAATTATTCCATAACCATATGAAGAAACATTTGATTCTCTTATAAGGTATAATATCTAAAGTCGAAGGTGTTTTGGTCATTTGGCATTAAAAATTTTTTTAACGACATAATTCAGATCTCCCTAACATTATGACGCGACAATTCGAATTTGGATTTATTTATTTATAATCAAGTATCGAATATCCTTTGGGATCAACCTTCATCCTATCGAATACACGCCGAACATGCTGTTTCATTGATGGACAAGTAATCGATCGCTTGTTCACACGCCCACCTCCTCCATGTATACTTTTCCATTGCAGACATCAATTAATTTCCGACTCCTTTGTAACGCAGCTCTCTGACCCAATAAAGGAGCAACGTTGAGGCATTACCCTTTATTGGGATCTCCCCCAGCACACATACTGATGCTATCTCGTTTGTCACGTGAAACGCACCGAGTTTATCACGCGCACGATCCGCCGCCTTTTATTTCTCACCATTCACTTCGCGTTTTGCAAAATATCATTTAACCTGCGTGTCGTACGAGTGTAGTGTTATATTAACGGACGTATAGCAAAGATTCAAACTAGGGAGAATTTCAAAAAGTGAGCGCTTTCGTGTTGTCAAGAAAACCGAACTGATTTGCCATCGAAATTCTGAGGAAAAACATTTGATGGAATAGTTGGATGCATTTGGCCATAAATTGATGTTATTGTGAACAGTATCCGAATAGCATTCATACTGTGATCTTCTGATCAAACTAACTTCATTTTATTACATAAAAGCATATTTTGTTATCGTGCATTTAAAAAAAATATAGGTCACGACTTTAATATTTATTTTTTTCAAGTGTGAATGTCGCATACTAAATGCATCTATTGCAGGTTGAGTTTGTGAAATGTGTATCATAATTGTGAGAAAGTTGTTTCTCATTCTTATGCTGAAGATTGATTTCAAATTCACAAATAAACATCCTACGGAAAAATTCGATTTCTGAGTTACGGGAAACTTTTTGATGTGCATTCCGGATACCGAAGTAGAATATACCTGTATAGTCATTTGGGTTCACAGTCAACCTCTCCATTGCCTTAGTTTAACATGCAGAAATTCACTGAAATATTCATCATTGATAATGCACGTTAAAAGAGACGGAAAAATTCTGCAATCCAATACCTTATGAACATACTGACACAAAGAATAGTTTCGAAATATTCCTTATGTGGCTTGGATCTTCGAATTACTGAAACCGGAAAGTCTCATATTTTTCTGAAACTTTTAGAGGTTGTTTAGATTTCTCAAAAGTTTCAATTTCTCAAAGATATTATCATCCTCTTACGTAAAGAATGTGTATTTATACATATATAATTTTTCACGCATATGCATAGATATACAGTACATGCAGAAATTCGAAACGTCAGAACGAGTGACTGCAAATATCACATGTTTATGTAATAACTACTTACAAACGTTGCAGTGAAAATGTAGATCAAAATGTGACGTAATCTCTAGATAAATTATGAATCCAATTTCCGTTGTACCCAATAATTACGTATAATGTTGTATAAAGTAAAATTTTGATTCGAAATGATGTGTGCGAGTGGAAAGGTTGAATTCCCCAAAGACATCCATCTATCATATCATCATCGTTTTTGCTCTCAGGACAAGAAAGTTTTGTGACAGGGACAAAATTCAACTCTCGAGTATCAGATTTTCGTAAAAATATTCGAATTCCTCTGTGTGTGTGTCCAACGACTTCAGCTCAAATGTGAGGGTAAATTCATGAAGAACGCGTCATAATCTTGAATTTTATATGGCGAAAGTACTTTTTTCTGATATTTCAAACTATTTTAGATGCTTTTCCAAACTTTGCAGCCTCGTATTATAATGGATATATAAGCTTCAGTCTCACTCTAAGTCACAACTAGAGAGGGTGAAATTTGAGAAAAATTCATGGGTAAGAGAGGGCACTATTAGAATCCATTACATACATATAACCAATTCTAGTTTTGGAGAAATTTGAATTTTTTTAAACACCTCACAAAATTCATAGTTTATAAAGTCTCTTCGAGGACGTATACTTCAGTTGGCAGCGATTTTCAAATGTAGAGTGTGTATATCAGCCATTCTTGTATGAATAAGCCATCATATTTACTGCTAGTTGAAAAGAGCGTACTTATTTTCTGGGGCATGTCAATCCAGGACCTCTCCGTGTGATAAATAAACGTCAAAAAATCTTATCCACGTGTCAATGAAGTTCAGTTCACTCTTTTTTTTGCCACACATAATGGCTAACTACAAACCGATCAACTGAAGACGTTTAGCAATACTCAAGACGAGCAAACTTTGAGCCTTATTGAATTGACATCTTGAGACTCTCTCCAAAACTCGAGTGACTTATCTATCAACGTTGCTGAGAACGAAGTTCGGATCAAAGTCGTGATGGAATATCCAGACGGTGGGGTACGGCGCGAAGGCGTCATAAAGTCAGCGAGTTCTGATTCCAAAACTATCATCTGGATACTTATCACAATGCTGTGCCCTTGTGGTAATTAACGACCAATAACGTAGAAACATTTCCAGGTGAATTAAAGGGAAATTAGGGAAAATGCGTTGCAACTGGGCATTCGCGAAGAATGATTGGATGTTATTATGAAAGTGTAACAACCTTCATAATTCAGAAATCTTGAATTTATCAAAGTTGAGGATCAGACAAGGGGAAGAAAGTTCAGCTTCATTACTGTGAGAAAGCGGCGTTTCACCGGTATTGTGTTCACCGGCCTCATCGGACAAAAGAAGATTAATAAAAATACAATGACACATCACATGTTCGAGCTACATATGGATCGAACATTAGTACTATTAATTTTTTTTGCCCGATGAGACCTAAGCGGCGCCACGTCGCCTTTTCAAAGTAATGCAGTTGTAATTTGTCCTCTTGGCCTGACCAAAAAGTCAATAATTTCAAGACGATCAATGTACAATTCAAATCTTCTTCGAAAAACTAAACATATTTTAAGTGTATTTTAAAAGTAGAATGTGTTAAAAACTATGCTACTTGTTGTGTTACTTATCGGAGTTTTTCTAATCATTTTTATTTCAAAGAGAAATTCTTAATCTATTCCTTTCAGAATATTCCTTGCTTTTTCAACATAAATAATTCCTTTCTCAGTTAAGTATATGGTTTGTGTGCATATACGAAACGTAAATTCAGGGTATCTGCATCCCGTAATATAGATAGTAAATACAAAAACCCATCGAACCCAAGCCAAAGTTGTTTCACAAAGTGAAAACTAAGAAGCCGAAGCCATGGCAATTTCTTGATTGCCTTTGTGCACCCAGCTGCGAAGAAAATGTGATTTCGCATTAGAAAACAAAATTAATTCCCATATGGAAATTGATAATCGAAACAATCTCGATATTTTTGATCAACCTAAATTTTTGAATTCCACCAGCTCTCGGGTTCGTGGCGCGCGAACTGGGCCAAGGTCAGACACAGCTGCGACGCGTACAGGCAAATCCCTCTATGACAGACGCATCGCGTCGGGAATCAGGCTCTTAGCTCAGTAGGAAGTGCGCACATCCAAAACTCACGGGAATTTTCAAAGCTCCTACTCAATGGCCAGATGCACGACTTTTTTGACGATTGCTTCCACCAACACAGCCATTATGATTTCTAGCGTCTAGTGTTTAGGAGAAAATTTCCTATTTTCGTTAAATGTTTCTTCATCGGAAGACACTCCAGGGCTAATCGTTGTTTTGTCACTTGTTAACGAGTCACTCGATATCACGGTGAATTCTAACAGAATTCAGCAATTAATTATTATATACACAGACGTTCTCTTCTAGAAATTCATCATTATGCTACAGATCTATCGTCGATCATCGATCATTAATCGATAGTTGTTAAAATAATATTGCGGATTCTTTTTAATTTTCAAATGTTCTTCTCTTTGTCCATCGTTTGATCGCTAACGCTATAATTTTTCTGCAAAAATTGTAAATTTAACGAGCGATAAATCAAAACATTATAATGAAATCACAAAAGTTGGCAGAGGGCTATTTTGATCCAACTGTTACAAGAACAGCATTTCTTTATGAGCTTCCGAACGATGTAGCCTATACACGCGAAAACATGTGGACAAAATTATGAACATTCCAAACTATACTTTGTTTCGACGTGGATTTTCCAAGAACTGACAGAAACCATGATTTTTAAGCTTTCGAATCTTGTGGTGAACAATAACGAAAGCTCTTGTAATTCTTCATGTTCCATGAAATTACAGAAAGCGTTTCATGCAACCAAGAGCATAGTTTCATGCGTCTCCACAAAGTTCTATTAAAATAATGTTATTTTTATAAGTATATAACTTGATAGACTATATCCTTACAAACCCTTATATCGACATAGATATAAGGAAGTAGAAAAATCAATGACAGACCAGACATCCGTAATTTCGAAAGTCATGGCCAAGCGATCGCAATTATCATTATTGTATAAGCTAATGTTCAAGGAAGCTTTGAGAATTTAAAAAATGCACACAATCATGCGTGAAAAATCTCGAATGCCTAACTGACACAACATAAATATAGCTATATGAACAAGGAAACTCTCACGGGAGAGGCATTTGGGCTTGTAGTAAATTGCACAACGTGAATTTCAGCGGTTCGTGTTACGAAGGCCAATGGCAGAACGGCAAGCGGCATGGCCTCGGCATGGAGACGCGGGGCCGGTGGATATACCGGGGGGAATGGACTCAGGGCTTCAAGGGCCGCTATGGGGTGAGGCAATCCACCACCTCTACAGCCAAGTACGAGGGCACCTGGTCCAGCGGACTCCAGGACGGTTACGGCTCTGAAACCTATGCCGATAGTGGTGAGTTGTTCAATCCTTTTTGTCAGCCCAATAAAATTACTTTTTGGGAAAATGCGAATGATGTTCGGAACGATAGCAAACAAACAGGTGAATTTTCCCTCATCTTATATTTGCCAAACGGGGACTGTGAACAATTGTTTTGCTTTCTCAAAGAGAAAGCTTTGTAATGGGGCAAAAATCGACCCACCGAATCAGACCTCGGGACCTCGATTTTCGTGATCTACGGGTCGAAAAACATGGAAATCCAAAAGTGTCTGTATGTATGTGTGTGTGTGTGTGTGTGTGTGTGCGTCCCGTTTTTTTTTCGTCCACGATAACTCTCGAAGGAATGGTCCGATCGTCTTGAAATTTTGCACACCGGTTAGTTGTGACAAGATCTAGTCCGAGTTAAATTTTCAGCAAAATCCGTTGGTTATTTCCCTAGCAACCGTTCCTAACGTGTTTTCTCACAAATCCTTATGAGTGCTCATTGGGGCAAGCCGGAAAATCAGTTTTAAGTCACACTCGATGGCCAAGGACACTGAATTGTTCTATTTTCTTCATAGCAACCGTTGTTTACTTCCCTAGCAACCGTTATGAAGGTTGGAAATAAATAATTTAAGACCTATTTCCATCATTTTCGACGGCAAAGGACACAAAATCTTCCCAATTAGCTCCTTAGCAACTGTTGCTAAGGGGAAGAAAAATTCATGTAAGTTTCGTTTCCAATATTTTCAACATGCTATAGAGAAAATTGGAAAAATTTGGTGTCTTTTGCCCTCGAAAATGATTAAAATGAGTCTTCAAGTGTGCTAAATACGGACCGGATCGATTTTGACCACCATTAAACCGTATGACAGTCACAGGATGAATTGATCGAAAAATTATGCAGGTTCAAATATCTCGCATCGTGTAGAACCTAGGACCGTTTGCTTTGTTGCATTTGATCAAATCATAAGAGAGCCTGGGCAGACATTAACCCTCGCGACAAAGTTTGGTCGAATTGAAAAAGAACGACACTTTACACAGTCACAAAATACGAATTAAACTGTTTAAATAATTTTTTTGTAATCTTTGAAAAATAAATGATAGTATCTACGCTAGTGGAATGGTGAAATACAGGTTTGAGACGCGTTTATGGGTGATGTTGAAGCCTCTTTAAGAAAGCATACTGCTAAGGCACTTGGCAGCGGTTTTTTTTTTTAATAAAACGTCTCGGATAAGTGACGGTTCGTGGTCCCTGCATGGGTACCTGGAACAAGACTTGTGAATTCAATGCACAAATTCCAATTTAGTCAGAATTTACAAGTAAATGAATGCAAAGCGGAAGAGAAGTTTATTGGGAAGAGTAATCCCATTGACTCTGTCTTTTGGCGGATTTTCATGATTCCCTTCTAGCGTTGTTACTTTTAAAACTTACCAAGTTGTCACTCGTTCCTCAAACGCGAACGCATTCACGTCACATCTCAGGTCATAAAAAAACGGAAATATCTATGTGCCCCATGATTCCGAGTGAGACAGGTCCTTCAAATTAATACATGTATACTCCAAGATGCGTGAAAAATGTAGAAAGAAAATGTTAAGAGACATGTCTGGAAATATGAAAATTGTGATAAAATTAGATTAAAGAGTTACGGACATGAGCACACACATATATTCTCGCGCAGCCACCTATAGATATATTCGTATTCATAAAAAACTTGTGTCGTCATATGCTCTGACACTTGGAAACACTATGGGAAACATTATTCAAGAAGATGGATATTCGCGGACAGCTACAAAGCTTCCTCCACGAGGAGGCAAGAAGATAGGTTGATGAATACATCTTGGTTATTTGAGACTTCATCTAAATCTCGACAGATGACAAAAAAATGCAAAAGAAAGTTGGACTCTGAATAAATAAATCTTGTATGGTCTGTTAGGGTGCGTGGGAAGACGCACGTGCGAGCAAACATTGTACATACGAACAAGAGTATAGGTTGGCGACTCCGACGGAAATAAATGAGAAATTCAACCGTAAAAGTCCGTATTTTTGTGGCTATCGATGTTTACTCAAAAATAAATCGTTCGGAGCTAATTGAGGCGATACTCGAGTCGGATGATCCGGAATTCGGAGCTGAAATTAAAATAGTCACATGGTCGTCGAATCGATTGTCGCGCGCAGTCACGTTCAGCCGACATTCTTCAAGAATCGCAGGGCAAAACTATAACTCGGAGCGAGCGCGGGTTTTAGCCGGTGCACTCAATATCTGCATGTGGCGCAATGCAAATCGACGAGCGCGCCCGGCTCTGGTTTATTTTACGAGATTCAGAAGGTCCAGCAGACGGAGAGCTTATCCGCGCGGAGGAATTTCCAAGCGCGGCGGCCCCCGGTGTTGCTCTCTCGCGGCGTTTGACGGTTACGCGGAGCCCGGCGAGATAAGTTTTATTGCATTTCACGCCGCGGCGTGCAACGGTGGCCGCTGCTCTTGAACGCTATATTTAGAGCTCGCGCGCGAGCATAACCATCAACGCGCTCCTCCTTTTCAAAATTCCCGCGCGTCAACGGCCACCGCGAGGATTATGGCGCGCCGCGCACCACAAACCGAATTCGATGCTTCGATTTACCGATTGCAACGTCGTTTTGCCTTTTCGCTCGACTATCCTATAGAAATGGTCGCTCGTTGATCCTCAACACCGGATATAACAACTTCAAAATTCTCATAAAATCCCAGCTGACAACTGACGCTGTACAACGTTTTTGTGTTCTTATATCTGACAAGGATCAGCGTTGCAAGTCTCCGATATTACTGAAATTTTGTAAATGCCTTTTGACCCTCCAAATATGTCATGCACGCATGCGAGATTCCTGTGCACATTGGTAATACGGCCAGCAGATAAAATCTGGGCAGAATGTTGATGGGATTTTAACGCATGAAAAATTATTTTTTATGCGTTAAGAAATCCTCTAGAAAAATTCTGCAGGCAAAATTCGTACTAGAATCTTCTAGAGCATTTCGAATCCATCAATTTTATCCTCCACGATATTTTCAACGCTTGTTTTATGCCAGGTTCATCATACAATTCCTCTTAAGTGGCGGTAAAAAAATCAATAACCTTTATTAGGTGGCCGTATTATCCGCAGGAACTTACGTAATACATGCACATTATATGCGAAATCATATTGAAAAACATGATAAAGATTCACAAACATCTCATAGCAATTTTTACCTCAATTCAAATGATTGTACATAAGACCTATTGAGTCACTCAAAAATCATTTCAGAGTATTTTAGTTAGATTGAAGAGTTGTAAGTCGCAACAATTTCATGTAATATCTAACTTCGACAAGATCAATTCATCAAGATATTATGAGGTTGAGATACATGGATTCCATCGTACTGTTTTTATGCAAGAACCTTGAATAATTTTCATAAAATATGTTCCGCGGAATTATCTATGCTGTGCAAATTAGAGGGAAATAGGTAGATCGTTTCCCATATGTTAGTAAGATATATCCAGGGTGAAATGGCTTTTTAATTTTGTAAAATCAACAATAAAGTTTCTATCAATTTTATCACGTTATCAATACACGATAGTGTATTGATTAACATAGGTAATAAACTAACAAACATCTCAGAATTTATAACAGTAATTATTCGTGTGCTTTTGTAAAATATACTAGTTGTTGTAAACGTGAATTAACCCCCAACACACTATATTTACGCAGAACAGAGCATCACAGTCCTTATCTACATTCTCTGTATTACGCTTGCAAGATTTATGTATATTGGAGAATAAAATACGGTGCCAAAGTTGCGTAACACATTTTCACCATTAGCTGTAAATATATTTGAAAAATTGACGAGGTAAAAAAAATAAATAACGTATCATGAATAGAAGATTCATATTTAAAATAAATTTTCAACTCGAATAATGGATTATTCAGAGAATGACAAACGGCGCAATGTTTTTGTCTTGTGCAATATTTGTAAAATACATTATGTTACCTCTAGGTCAAGACAATAACCAATACTGTGGGTAGCTGTGTAAGCTTGAGAATTGAATGAAGGTGGTATTATGTACCTCCTTTAATTTTTTTTTCAAATATTCAGAGTTATCCATTATATGTACATTAACTAGCCCAATAAAATATTCATGCCAATCCGAAAAGATCACTCCGATTCAATGTTCATGGGAATGTTATAATTAGAAACTTATTCAATCTATTAGCCGTAGTTCAATTGAATTAACTGGAAAGAGTTTGATTAATCAGAAAACGATGAGGCTTGCTAAAACTTTCAACTAAATTAATTTGCTGCGAAGGTTGTTTATTCTCATTGTTAACGAACGGAATTTCTCAATGGGAAAACTCAATGCTCTGCTAAATCGTTAACTCACGTGTATCCACGTAAAGAATAGTTTAACAATCGATGATTTTGCGAATTTGAGTATTGAAAACAGAAGGGCGATGCGAGCTAAACATTCACGAGAGCAGATAAGCAATGAATTCAACTTTTCCATGACGGCAAAGTTCGAGCTTACATTTCAAATACGAGGGAAGCATTCAGCATTCCTTTGAAATCGTAAGCTCATTTGGGTAAAGCTTTGACTACTTCAACCGGCGTAAAAGCTCGGTGTCGATCGGGAGAACGCAAGCGCCTCGCGGCGCTAGTGATACTAAGGCGTAGTCACGGCGTTTCCTCGTTTTTCTTTTTGACTCGGTCCCCTTCTGTTTCTCAGCCGGCAGGAGAGAGAGAGAGAGAGAGAGAGAGAGACGCCCTGTTTCATTACAAGACAGCCGTGACACGCGGTGAGGCCGTCGCAAAACGAGTATCGCCTTTATTTATAAATACCGAGACACGGCAGCTTGAGCTTTTTAGACGAAGCTCGTGCGCTCACCGGCCGATTACCAGAGAGCGAGAGCTATCGGCCGCGCGAAACACGCCGAGGAAAGCGAGTCTCGGGCGCTGCGAGTAAATTTATTCGAGCCGCCTTCGATAGTACAATGCTCGCATTGTCGCGCTAAGCTCGGGCGACTTTGTTGCCCCGCGAAACTGGGCGAGTCGAATACACAACACGGAGAGACAACTTTTTAAAATCCAAGTATTCGATATTCACGAAAATGAAGGGTCCTCGGTTGGCTTGTATATCAGTGTGATTTGAATATATAGTCAGTCTCAGCTGATGACATCGCCTCAAAATAATTAATTGTAGTTGATTCGGAATCGATATCTCATACACCAACCCAAAAAAATAGCATTTCAGTACTTGTACTATGTTGAATATATTCACCGCATTCTCATCCGTTACCATTGCAAATTGCATACGTATGCGTGAAATGTAAGTATTGGCCGAACCTTAAAAGTGGACCGGGGCTTATTTCACTTGGGTGCATGTTCACAGGAAGAATCTTAATTTTGAAGGGCATCATATCCTTATACTCGTTACTCTTGGGCAATCACAATTCGTAAAGATTTCGAGATGTTTAGTGAATTTCCGTAGAAGCGTTTTAACGAGCAAACGCTGGAAAGTGGTTGGTGAAATTTTTTCTAAGTAATTTGGTACAGACACTGTCGATGGAATCTGTTGATACCTTCCTTGAAATCCCAAAATAATGAAAGACTCATCCACAGCCCGTTCGCTGGCGCACGCGTGTTTACGGAGCTTTCATTATACTCGTTTCAGACGCCCAGGCGCCAACTGCTAGCATATATCGTCGCCCGTCGATTCCGGACTTCTGACTAGTGATCGTTCATGCGACCAGAAGATATAAAACTAGTCGCATAGTTTATTATCACGGCGAAATTTTTCTGGTTGACTCGATATTAATATGAGTTCATTAGGAAGGACAATTCGAACCATTTATTAGGCGAGGCCAGTATCTTTTGGTCACCAATCAAAATGAAACTAGTTATGTTCATAACCACTGCCATGCTTTTTAACGCTTTCTTTTCAATGACTGATGATCCAAAAGTGTATAGTGGCATTTTCTTGTTAGATATAACACATAATTGAAAATCAAACGAACTTATCTGTAAGTGAAGTTGGATGACAATTATATGCGTAGCTTCGTTCTCATGATTACATACATGTAGTAGCCTTATAGGTCTGCTGGATTAATCTCATAGTTCAGAGTGAAACAAATTTGCCACGAGTAGCGCCTCTCGCGCGGCACGTTCTCTTCTCCATTATTTTAGAATTGTGTCTCAGATTGAGGGGGGGGGGGTCGGAATTAAGGAGTATATGTAATTATTTCGAACGAAGCTACGCTATAACTGTCATCGAACTTCACTTACAGTTAAGTTCGTTCGATTTTCAATTATATACGTAGTTTCGTTCTCATAATTACATACATGTAGCTGTTTAGAACTATATTCAATGAAATCGATAATAACTAATGAATCATCAATAGGAGTGAATTCCACACAGTAAATTTATTGCAACACCGTTGACATGGAAGAACCTTTAGCTGGCTCTATTGACCTATTGTAAAAGCATGAAAAAACAAGGGAGTTCTCGAACAATGATACTAATATCTAGACCTTTCTTCAATGCTGCGGAAGTCGATGCATGACGCGTACTATGGGCCGAGTACTCCTCGCCTCGCACTTTCGCCTATAAGCCAGGATCTGAGCATCAGCATCAGTCGCCTTCGGGTCATGTTGGGGGTATTAAAAGAAACTTTTCGGTACCTTTCCCGCCCATCTAGCCCTTAGAACTACTCTCCCACAACAGTTTGAAGTCTTATTTCACTATTCACACTGAAGATTAGGTGTAAATAATTTTTATCTCTCAAAGTGTCATTACTCTTTTTTATGTAAAAACATCAGCCTGATCGATTGAAACAAAGGATTGAGTCTCTTAGGAATTTTAACATTGTACGCGAAAACATGCTTCCACAAGATTTCCTCATCTATCAATTTAAGATCGCAATGTACTAGTCCCTCGTATTCGTCGACCGACATTAGCCTCCAAATATGACCCCGATCTTCGTTTGCTTAGAGAAATGGGACAAAATGGTCCCACTCCATAGCCAGGCACGTAAATATCCTTCGTATTTATCCACATTATCTCTTAGAGAACTTTCATCCAATGAAAATATCAATTTTTTCTATTAGTTCTTCCAAGAAAATATCTTTTCCGGAAAAATGTTATTAGTAAAAAAAGTATCACTGGAATTATTGATTCAACTACGTACTCTAATCTTAGCTATCGGATAACGTTGGAATATTATGCTGTATCGATTCAATTCCAATTACGTAGGCCATTCAACATTCATATGTCAATAGACTAATCTATAATTGTGGGGGTGAGTGCAATAACGGTCGATTAATACGGTTTTGGTCATATTCTTCATGTTCCCTTACTCCTAAAAATCACGTTTAAAAATTTAAAAATAAAGTTTTGTAATTGTTTGAGAAAATGACGCTTTATCAAAAAAATAACAACAAAGTAACTCATTCTGTGGAATAATAAGTAGAAGCTAGATGCGACTCATAGCTAGCATCTACTGGTACTCTTACACAATAAGTTACAAAACTATTTGTTTGGTTGGATTTTCAAGAAAATCTTTTTTCTTATACCATTATTCCGCCTAACCCACGACGAATGAGGACCCATGATCGTGAGAATGACACATGAATAAGAAATGTAATTGTAATACATGCCCTGGTTGGTACAATCGGATTCGTCGGTATTGCTTGGACCAGCTGTTGAGCGTTACTGAGCTTTGCCCTGCGTCATTTATACCACTGAGTCATATTTAAGTGCTATTAATCTTTTTTTTACATCTAACTATATCATTTTAGCGATAGCATGTATTCTGTTGTAAATGTACTTCCTCTGGCAAAAAGACAGCTCTCACATCTGGAGAGTGGGACATTTACACGTGATTCACATAATACAGCTCGCTAGTGGCCAATCGCAACAGAACAAAAACTCGACACAATTTACTTACTCGCGTTCAAATGGTGTTATGATTTTCAACCGCAATATAGTTAGACACGCGAGCCCTCGCAATACACAATCTCCGCGAAGGTGTCGTAAATTTTGATGTTTCATACAAATAGTTTTGAAAGCTATATACAACGTTCTATCTCGTTCTCGGATGCCATGATCTTTCGAAATCCTCCCGAAGAACGAATCTCAGATTTCGTCGCAACGACAAAAAAGTCCAAACCGCGGCAGATTGGAATGTTGAATCTGAAAACGAGCTAATGTCCGCTGGGAGGTCGGATAGGTACCGATAGTAAAGCTGCCTGGCGATCGCGCAAGATTTTGGGGTTCGCGCCGGGCCTCACGTGCTGAAGAGTCGAGCAGAGGGACGCGACCCGGCAAAACAGCCAAACGTCAGATCGCGCTCGCATTGTATCGGAGCTGCGTCTTGGCCAAAATACTCGGGCGGCTAATGCCCAGCCGTTGGATCTGCACGTGCAGAGTCGCAGCGGGCGAGATATCGGGCCAACAGCTTGTTCTCCCTGCGCTGGCCGCGGGCTATTTCAAGCCGAGCCGGACACGCTCAGGCCCGTGCCACCAGACCCGCTGCGCCCCGGACGTGGGTGTGCGCACCGCTCGGCCAAACCACCATTTACGTACCATCTGGGTACGGCGTATTTTTTCCGGAGTCCCACTCCCTGCTCGGATCCTCGCTGCTCTTCACTTTTCCCTCTCAACCGTGCCACGTCACACTATACTGTCCCCTTTTCGCTACCCGTCTCAGTACTGCTTTATTCTGGTCGGTATCAACCGAATCATACAATAACTTTTATTCTGATCAGATAAAAACCCCGAATGCCATCAACTTTAGTACCGTGCAGTACTAAAAGATGTGAGAGAGTAACTTGGAAGTATTGAGGGGGTACCATGGATTAAGAAGCCCCTCGTACTGAGGACTACCCCACTACACTACTGCGATGTAATACCCCCTTGTGAAAGCATCGGTACTTCTCGTTAATCGGCCCTCTGGCGCGTTTCATTCATACCTTATAATGGTGTTCTATTCGGACACATTTAGTCGAAATATTTCTACTGTAGAGTAGGTATCCAATCATCCATAATCTCCTCGAACATCAAAGCACTGATAAGATAGGGTTACCCAATAATGCTTGAATACAACAGTGATGCATCAGGGAGTGTTATTAACACAGAATTATAATGGAAGAAAACGTTTTGACCGGTTGGAAATGTTTACACCAGTTGTATGGAATCATACGAATTTCCCCAGTAATCGAGGCACTTCATTTAATTTTCCTCCGATGAGTCAGTAATTTTATTAACATAGTTAAGTTATAGCCCAAAAAAAATCAAGCGTCGTGCCACTCGATTTATGCCATTTCATGTTCATAATCCAAATTTTTTCATTATCACCATTTTCAAATCGAACGTAGCTTGACTTATTTTGAAGGTCTCGAGTAGACCTTTAATTTGCCTCCAGATAGGTTGGAAAGCATGCTTCAAGAACAATTAGTGAATGTTCAAATTAGGTAAGCGTTATTAGATCCTCGTACGTTATTTTATACGAAACTATTATACATTGTTCGACCTCATTATATTTATTTATCAGGGGTATCTTTTATAATGATATAGTGTACTATAATGAGATCATAGAATTACTAAACTCATTATCCTATATTTTTTTCATTTGAAAATTTGTGTAACACATTCTTAGACGATAGGCATAACGCACATCGAGTAGGATTGAACGTTTATTCGAAAATCATATTAAAAAAGGGACAAATTCCATCAGCTTTAAAAAAGGTATACGTTCAGCAATTTCAATTGCACCTTGACTTGAATAAGCATTTAATTATCTTCTAAATGTTCAGTATTTGTTAATTGGGCTCTATGATATCGCTGCACCAATTGTTACTTGAGGAACTTAATTTGTATCGGCTTATAAGAGAAAAACCTTAGAGAATAGAATAAAGGAGCTGAAAAAACAAGAAAACCTGGAAAAATTTTATCCATCACGACACGAGCTACGACTACGCATTCGTTCATAACGGTATCCGCGATTAGCTTTGTATTGTCGTGGATACGAGTATATATGTATAGGGTCAAAAACGGCGCGGCGCATCGGAGCTTGAGTTGATCTTTGCGGCTCGTGGCGTGGCGATGGTATGCTGCGTGTCCCGGTAACTGGAGCGTGTTGTCGCGTTTTGCTGTAAGTGAGGTGATAACTTCGCTGTGCACAAGGTAACAAAGCCAAGCTTTTTTTTCATTCGACACGAGTGAGCTTAGAGATTTGAACTGAACGCTGATCGTTATCCTTGTGTACTCGAGTGAAATTGTGATATTAAAAGCCACGGGCAATGGAGATTGAGAGCTAGCCTCCCCTGGGAATTTAATCAAATTATACGCGACAAAATGGAATGTATGTACAAAGTGGAGTTGATAAAGAAAGCACAATCATAAACTAAGGGGCTCCGTTTTCATACGCATTCATCTAATGGGGTTGACCCATTATTTTTATGTAACAAATTATTTTGACACTTTTTCACACGAGCAGATATTTTTGATATATCCAATTGAAAACATAAATCAGATTGACACAGTAACAGTTTCAGGTTTCAAGTATATATAGAAATTTGATTTTCGGCTAGATGTAGTTTGTACATCTACAATTTCTGTAGACGAAAAATCTTGCACATATACTCATTATCCAGAAACTTTTCATGTTATGCGAGAACACTTCATGGAGAAAAAAATGGTTCTTATGAAAACTAGTCTTTTGAAAAATACACAATTTGAAACGCTTGGGCTGAAGTTGTCCACTACAGATTGGAGCATTACGCATCTGCGTTAATTTCTGACAGTAAACTAAACATATATCCAATGTATGACTGTTATGAGCTTTTAAAGAAAAAAAATAAGAAAAAATTATGCATTGAAAATACGCGTTTGCGCAAGCGGCTAACGATAAATAATAATTTCCATCTGCCAAATATGTTGTAGCCGTTTGTTATTAGAAGCTCATAAGCCGTATGTATTGTGCCGGCCGATCTCGAACACTCA
Source organism: Aphelinus certus (assembly GCA_020882725.1). Classification (NCBI taxonomy): domain Eukaryota; kingdom Metazoa; phylum Arthropoda; class Insecta; order Hymenoptera; family Aphelinidae; genus Aphelinus; species Aphelinus certus. The sequence continues at coordinate 59,480,911 of CM037084.1, forward strand.
ACCGAGAATAATTGTCGGGGGAAAAAATAAATTTACCTACAACGCTGAACTTTCTGTCAACGGCAAAAGCCACCAAAGTATAAAATGCAAAACAGAAGCGCTACGATATCGTGTTTCAACATAGGCCAACTCGAACAACGCTATTAATTATTTGTCTATTCGCTGGCCGCGCCGCCGCGAGAAGCCAATCCCTCGCGAAAGGCGGGACGGGCCTACTAGCCGGGGATGAGAGAGAGGAAGAGCGAGAGCGAGAGAGCATTAGCTAAGTAAATCGGCAAAAGACAAAGAAACAGAAAGAGACGGCGAGGGGCTCGAAGCATTTCCGAGAGGCTAGCAAAAGTTGACCTCAATAATACAGCTTGCGCGGGTGCAGAAGCAAAGCAGAGCAGCTTCTTGGCCCTCGAGAGGAGGCCGGCAGAGAGAAAGAGAGAGAGAGAGGGAGGGAGAGGAAAGCTTCGTGCTCGATTCGCACGTGCCAATTCGAATGATCGGAAGAATAACACGGGAAATTCGCGAGACGGACGTAGGAGGATTTATCTCGCCCTTCGACGGGCTTTGATATATTTCAAAGAAATGTTGCAGTCGAAATTTACGAGAGCCGCTCGCCCGCAGCCACATACGAAATATATTAAGATGCATACACACACAGAGAGCCGCGAGGAAGGACACTTATTACTTATTGTGTTGAGCGGGCGCGCCCGCGCAGCCCACTAAAAATAAATGACTAAAAGCTCGCACTGGAGCGTTGAAGGAAAGTTGCGTGGTCGCGCCCGCCAAACCAAGGCTCTCGGCATAACTAAATGAGCGGAAACTTACTTGCGTTACGTATGTACGTTGGTGTCGATGACCGCTGTATCTCTAAGCAAGCTTACATATATGTATATACATATTTATCCAATTAAGTGATTTCAAATTTTCTACCGACAAACCCCAGTCTTGGGTGACAATTGAAAGGATCACTTGACAAGCAGTGAGATATCCCGAATGATTCCAGTGAAATCCGTCTGATTAAACGTTATGAAAGTGTCTGTAGCGCGAGCAGCAGTGTACAAGCCGCTGCTATTAGTTGTCGCACTCCCTGTCATAAATGAATCAATTTCACGAGAAAGCTTAGTTTATTCGAAATTTCGAGTTCCAAAATCATTTCAGTGCACATCGACGCTCGACAAATTAATAAGAACTTTCGTATTGATTCAATCTAGGTTATAGTCAATCCATTTTTCCCCATCAAGAGTTCAATGACCCGTTCGACAAAAAAAAAAACTGCCGAACGAGTAGCTCACAAAAATGAGAACTCAGTGCGAAACGTATTCGATGAATATGGATATTTATAAACGCGAAATTCTATTTTTTACGACGAGGCGAGAAAAAAAAGTCTCTCTTGAATCATCCGGATTTCCTCCTCCCCGGGCAAATTCTTCAGGTGCGATAACTTTGACTCATGTAATTTTCCCTTTGATCGTGATTCTCGTCGCTGCTCGCGACTAGTTCACTCTGACTCGGGGGTAAATCTTTCATACGCACACGCTCAGGTTCTTGGCCGTTCAAGACCATTCTCGAGCTATGGGCATACGGTTCTCGAGAAATTACACGGTATTATAGATGGCTCGTATTTTTTTCTTTTTGTAACATTGTAAATCTCGCATAAATTGGGTATTGAGATTCACCAGGAAATAATTTTCATACGCGGCAGTGAGTGAAATTGCCATGGTTGTAGATTATTGAACAAAAGAGTTCACAAATACGTTGTCTATACAAGCCATAACAAGGGGTGTCTCGAAATACTTCAATACAAGATAACCAAGGTCGATGATTTATGTAATTGTGCTTTATATTCCTCCATAGAACATCACTAAATGGATTGCGCGTATGATAGCTATAGTGCTCGAACAAAGCGTCTGACCGATACAACTTTTACTACTTATAATCTGAAAAACCAGAGCCCTGCAGTATTTTTTCAAAATAACCGCTCGAGACTACAATATGAAAATGGTCCAATACCGATTGGAAAGGGTGGGGAAAAAGTGGCGAAGAGAAAAATGGTGGGACGATGAGTTTTGACGAGTTGAATGTCGTTTGCAGGAACGTACCAGGGACAATGGCTGCGAGGTATGCGACATGGTTACGGAGCGCGGACGAGCGCGCCTTTCGGTCTCGCGTCGCACTACAAGCCCGCGGGCAAGGTTAGGGCGTCGCTGACGAGCCTGAGGAGCACCGAGGCTGCTGGCCCGGGCACGGCACCGACGCCCGAACCTACCGACAGGCGGGACAAGCGCGTCGACGATAGCAGAGGAGGCTTCGTCCTCAAAGCGAGGAGCGACGAGACCCCCCACCGGCGGAAGAGTCTTACCGAGAAATCCCTTAAAAAGGGAATTCTCGCTGTGAGTATATTAAACATTTTTTATACTCGTCATTTTTGACAGAAAATTCAGTTGTAGATTCAATACAATCCTTCATTTCACTCATTGTTCAAATACTTTCTTACAATATAGCTTTCTTCCATGATAAAAATGTTGCGAACAAGAGGGTATTCCGTCATTAATTTTACACACGTACAGTTTCATACATTATTGCTCGTGTATGAAATTAATCATAATTTGCGAAATGTCTCGGAATATCTCAAGGTATGACAACTGTTTGCCATACGCATGAGCCGATACGAATCTCTTCAATAACTGATGTCTTACGAACACATCTTTAGTTGTTTTTTTCGCGATGTTATGGCTTGCTTGAATAGAAAGGATCACAGTTAATAACATGAATCTGGACAGAGAATCAACTCATTGATAAATCGTGCAACAACAAGCAAAAGATTCTATCTCGAAAATGATCAGATTGAAATGCGTCGAGTACTTGTCACGTTGGAAGATAATAAATTTGAAAGCTCTTTCGTTCTCCATAAAACGTGTTATATGCTGATTATTAGTTTGAATGATCCGAGCCGTCATCAGTAAAGAACGTGTCGAAGTTTTACCACGAGGTGAAGCCGAGGCAGGAGCCGATAGGGCAATCAGTGCGGAAGTAACTCGTTTGAATATTGCACACAGAACTTGAAAATCCGCAAGCAAAGGAGTACGGGGGACCTTGAAAAGCGTGGCACGGCAGGCAGTATCCGGAGCAATGCGAGCACCGCGTCGTGGATGTCGACCGAGAGCTCGCAGAGCCAGGCTTCCGCCTCGATGCACACCGACAGTAACGCCTCCTTTGTTATCGAGGTAAGCTCCCGCTGCAGCTGGCTCCATCGCCACCCATCCCTCCCGTCCACAGTTCACCTCGTCCTCGTCTCGTCCCCGCATGACCTCGGCGCTTGTAACTTTACCAAGCCCATACGCAACAAGTTTTGAATGGAGTGCTGATTTTCTGATTACATTCGAATCTCGTGTCCGCAGTTTACTGTTCGTTTTATTCGGATTTCTCGTGATGTGATTAGAGGATGTGACGATTAATTATTTCCGGGTAATTGTTTAATTGAAATCATTGGACGCGTTTGCTGTATTTATTGGGGTGATTTGGGGATTCCTTCACGTCTGTAGAAACAAAACTTTAGAGGGGAATAAACAACTGGCTATCGTATCGTTGTGAAAAGTATGATTATCAGATTTTGAGACCTTTTTCTCCTTCGCAAATGATTGTCACAAAAATTATTCGAGATGAAGATAAATTAATTCGAGCATATGTACACTTTTGAATTTTTAGTGGTCTCGAGTTTTTCTAGTAATTCCAATCAAGTCCGTACTGAAATTATTTCTTCTAACCAAGTTTTGATTTTATCTATTTACCAATGTCAACTCAACAAGAGAGTGGGCACATCCTTTGGCTCACCGATCGCCATGGAACTTTGCGAGACGCTTCGACTTGGGAACTCTAATAGCTCATATCTACAGCCATACAGTTTAACGTTTCTATCTTCCGGAGATATTCTGTCAATCATTATCGATTCTAAACATATGTATCTATAAATGTATCCACTGTGAATTCATAAAATCGAATAAACTGACAGGACGTGTCTCCGAGAAATCAATACATTAGACTGTATGACTCGAGACAAGCTATTAATTAGAGAATCTGTATGAACCAATTCACAGAGTTTCATCATGATCGGTAAGCCAAAGGTTGTGCCGACTCTCCTAGTTACAGTTGGGAATATAGTAGTTTCAGAGTTTATGGGTTATACAGGATATGAAACCGTGACGTGACATCATAGAGGGATTGAAAGTAATCAATGACATACAATATTGTCCGAGCGATGAGCCTCGGATCGATTATATATTTTCCAATGATCTTCGAATCAAGCTGGGAGTTTGAGGCGATAAAAAAAAAGACAAATGAGAGAGAAGTGGGCTATGGGGTGGTTTGCCGGATATACATTGAGGATCGATTGCAGGACGAGCAGATGGACGCCTCCGTAACGGAAACATACCTCGGCGAGTGGAAGAACGACAAGCGCACGGGTTTCGGCATCTCGGAGCGCAGCGATGGACTGCGCTACGAGGGCGAGTGGTTCAACAACCGGAAGTACGGCTACGGGGTGACGACGTTCCGGGACAACACGAAGGAGGAGGGCAAGTACAAGAACAACGTGCTGATAACGAGCCAGAAGAAGAAGCACCTGTTCCTCATACGCTCGGCCAAGTTCCGCGAGAGGATAGACGCGGCGGTGACGGCGGCCCAGCGCTCGAGCAAGATAGCCCTGCAGAAGGCGGACATAGCCATCTCGAGGACGGCGACCGCGAGGGGCAAGGCCGAGCTCGCCGACATAGCCGCGGAGCACGCGCGCGAAGACTCCGAGCTCGCCCAGCAGACCGCCAGGCAGTTCGCCCCGGACTTCCGGCAACCCGGCTTGGAAAGGTATTCCCTCCCCAATCAACCTCTCGATTGCCAACTCACAACTTTGTTTGTGAGCACACCTTTTGTCATTCGGGCCAATGCTCCGATTTCCCCGCGACATTCTCTCGAGGATTCTCCATTGTACCTATCTACATACAAGTGGGCTTCCGTACATGCGTAAAATCGAGAATCATCTACAGAATATATCGCCGGGAAATCGAAGCATTGGCCTAATTCAGTCAAGGTATAAGCTTTATCTCACAAAGTTTTGGTTGTTGTTGATCGGTATTCCGGAGACAGTGGTACGTCCCCTTGGTTTTGGCTTTCCAAACAGCTCATATCCAGAGATATTTCGGCCATTGCTTTGATTTCCCCAACATATTCTGTGAACGATTCTCGATTTTATGCATAAACAGTATATCTGTATTTATGGGCTTTTGGATTCACAAATATACTCTGCATACACGAAGTCGAAAATCATTCACAGAATATCTCCGGGAAATCGAGGCATTGGCCGGAATGGCTATGAATATAAATTTTTTGGGTACCCAAGAACCATCTCACACAGTTTCACCGTAATTGATTTCCCTGTGATACGTCTCTTTGTTAGTCATGCCGATGAATCTTCAGATGGAAAAACTGTGGGCGAAAGTTGGAAAAGGGGATTTAATTAACCGTTGATTCATTCTGTACAGAGTTTATCCTTTCGCCCCGACTTTTGTTTGTCGTGAACTTTAGCTGTATTTATCAATAATTAAAAAAATGCAGAGTTCGCTATTGAACGAAGAGAAATTGAATGGGACGGGTGGAACGAATGATTCTACCAAATTTCTCATGACAGTCAAGCTAACGTGAAAGAATTTCATACAATTTAACGATGAAAACTGTCAAAGTTTTTTCTCCCCGGCAAGATTTATTTTCTCTTTGGGTATTTTAGTAATGCTCAAAACGATGATCTCATTGTTCTACGAATAGCTGTACATATGAGGAATTGGTTTTTCTATATATAATTCGGTTATCGCAGATAGTACTGGTGTGCGCGAGATCAATGAACGCATTTAAAAATAGACGGCGCAGGACTGTATTAGCGGGCGCGTTATCCCCATATAAATCTTATAAAGTAGCACGATCGAAACGCTCCGCGAGCTGTGTATAAATGACGAGAAGCATTGGAAATAGCTTCTGTTTCCCCCTGCCCCCCCGCAGTGTATCGCTATATCTAACGACTCGAATCGTTTGTCAACAGGCTGAAGAATCGGAATATTCCAAAGTACGTTCCCCCGCCGCAGGACGCGATGCCGGGCAAGAGCATCCTGCAGAAGGGCTCGAGCCTCGACCAGCAGAACTTGTCGCCGATGAAGCAGCAACAGGCGGGCCAGCAGGAGGCGATACCGCCCGACAGAGTCGACGAGTCCGGCAATCCGATGGGCTTACCGCGGCGGCCGAGCTCGCAGCCGCTGCCGCAAAACGTCATCACCCTGAACGACCTCATGTCGGCCAAGAGCCAGCAGCCGCAGCCGCAGTCGCCGAGCCAGTACTCGACGCCGACCCCTTACTCGCAGCCGCAGTACCCGGGTGGCGGCTACCAGTACCAGCAGCCCAACCAGTTCGGCCAGTCGCCCTACCCCGGCCAGTACGGCCAGTCGCACTACGCGAGCTCGCAAAACGTGGACCAATACGCCAACTACGGACAGGGATTCCAGAACCAGTATCAGTCAGGGGCTTACGCGAACCAACAGGTTGGTCCGGCGACCCGAGCGCCCTCTACAATTTTCATTGTTCACTCCCCTCTTTCGACTCGTTGCGATATCATGTATATAGCTCGAGCGGTTGCGCGCACGATTCAGCTCGAGCAGGTGGCCGCCTCCTTGCCGACAACGACGCGGTGCCGTTTGTTGAGAGGCGAACGCCCCTCATGTGGATCAATTTCTCTTTCTAGATGTTACCACAAACGCCCTCGTCCGCCTACAGCCCCATGTCTTTGAGTCAAATGAGTCTCTACGGAGCACAGCCTCTTGTTGGTGTAAGCCGTGTGTTTCAGTTTGAGCTTGTCACACTTTTTCATCGACCAATATTATTAATTCAAGTCATTTCATCCTCGGCTTTGGCTTATATCTGATCCATCCCTGATTATATATATTTTCCTTCTTAGACAATTCGTGTAACGGCCTCGTAGCCTCGGCAAAGCCTCACAGCTTTGTTCAACATCTCCTCTTCTTCCAATATGCGAATTCCCAAGTGAAAACATTACGTTACAGCGTTGAGCTTTGAGTTTTGAGCTTATTATCGAGGTGGTTGCTGTTACTTACGACCGTATCGAAACACCTTGACAAATCGCACTTGTATTCGTTCCAGCCGTCTATGCAAAATCAATATGGATACTCGGCGATGATGAACCAAATGAATCAGTACAGTCCAACGACGCAACAGCAGCCCGCGTATAATCAAATGAGGCCAGAACAGACGCAACAACAATACCAGTCCGAAGAGGCCCAGAGGCAAATGAATGCGACTAGCATACGAAGGAATAGCCGGGTTCTCAGTCCTCAAGACAGACCTGCTGCGGTTGGGGTAACGCAGTCTCTTAACGACAGGTAAAACACGTTCGGCACTATAGTGAACAAAGTTGAAAATATAATTACTTAGTCCAATGTTTTGAAATTACTCGAACTACTTATCTTATAGGCTGGATCACTACAAGAGGCCTCCGAGTCGAGACAGTTCCGTAGATCGATATAGGAGACATCCTCTCGTAAGTGGATCGAGACAAGCTTCCGTCGATAAAACGGCACCGTCGCCAACGCCAGATATTCCAGATAGGTGAGAATGAATCATTTTTTTCAATTTTCCAAATTAACAGTATCATTAAACTTTGATCAGTGTCAGGAAATAACTCGAAAACTCGAAAGAGTTTTCTAGCTATTTCCTGTATTCTTATAGTTAGAACCAAATCCTCAACGAGAGGTTGAAGTAATTTATATTTCACCTGAAAAATATCTGATAATGACAATTAGTCACAATAATTAAATATGTTTATTCCTTTGAACTTGGAGCTGCTTATTTTTATCATGGTAGACGTGAACTTATTTGGTCTTGTTTTGTAAACTTAATAGTATAAAGTGGGATATGGGCGGCTTGTGTGTGATTGACAAATACGCTGAAAATCGGGTGGGCATTTTATTTTCGACTTTGTTAATAGTATTTTTCGAAACACTAGCAAAATACAAATTCTAGGCCTGTGTGGCATTTGCCGTCCGAACGAAGCGTGGATGATAATCACACGAGCCTACAATCATTTTTTACCCTAGTATCGAATAATATTTTCCATCACGTGTGACGAAAAACAACGTCAAAAGATCAACTTTTCCACAAACAGTAATGAAGACGATTTTTAGAGCAGTTACTAGGGCAGTTACTATGGGAACAACGCCACCGAACATGGTTCAGTTTAACATTTTAGCAACGGTGGCCTTGTTTTGCGTTGTTACCGTAGCAATTGCCTTTCGGGCGTAAAATTCTTTACACTCAAAAACAAGACCAAATGCACGATTTACGCTGAATAAGATAAAAAATTATGTTCGTACCAGGGGCATGAGGTGCAATTTACCCACATGGGTGATTAAAAGTTGCCAAAATAGCTGTTATAATACATCTATGCAACATAGCATCAATTTAAAGTGTAAAAGGTCTATTGAATTAAGCTTTTCGAAGATTTAATATTTTTTATGGTATATTCCAGTGTAATAAACTTTGTGAGAGATGATAATTATCAATACTTGTGAGTAGCAGGTCGGTAAGGAGCCCAAGTGGTACCTTACGGTCAGGCACGCCATTGAATGGATCGATAGTGAATAGCGGCACCGGGACGCCAACTTACGCTGCCTCTATGACTAGTCAATTCGAAGATGTTTTGCTCAAGAACAAGGGTCTAGGACAAGAGATACTGCCAAGTCTCGGTCAGCCGAAAAGGACTGAAAGCCTCTACGTGACTCCGGGTAGGGCCGGCGGTGGAGGAGGCGGCGGCGGAGGTGGCGGTGGTGGTGGCGGTGGCGGCGGAGGTGGAGGCGGTGGTAAAGTCAAGGTAAGACTTAAATTTTCAACAAGAATTTTTGATTTTCGAATTCCTTAATTATGTTTTTCAAGACTACTCAATATAGGTACTGAATTCGTTCCTATACAAAATATAATTTTCGCGTGAATGAATTTTCTATTTGATAGGAAGAAAAGGAGACGCCTCCCCTTTTGTTCTCAATGGAAATAATTTTTGATAAAGGAAGTCACACGTTCAGAATGAAACATCTCAAGCAAGGAATTAATTTTTTTTTATTCCTAACAATCACTCAAATTTACTGCATGCGAGCTTGCTTATACACACATACATGAATCTGACTTTTAGATTAAAAAATAATTCAAAAACCATGTTATTGTGATAAAAGTATAATAATTTTATCATGAACATTGAAGAATTCCATGTCGAAAGGGTGTAATTGATGTAGTTTAACGCTTCAAGAAGTACAAAATCCACAATTTATTTCGTATCTGAAGAAACTCGGAGAAGATTTGTGAAAGTTTATTTCACTAATTGGTATAACTTTATGATTCAGTCGCAAAATCATGGTTTCTCAGGAGAATATCTTCAATTTCTCCATGGTACCACTTTGATTGCAATGTATTTGTCTCGCTATAAAGTATACCAACGGTCTTCCTGTTGTTCTGATCATATGATTCTTAACGGAATTTTCATCGATCAAATTATCATGAGAATGGAGCAAAACCATTTGGAGAAATTTTAGATTTTACTTCTTGAAAATTTTAGCGAGTTATTCAATAGTGAGTAAAGAACGATAGATAGATTAATTTAAGAGATCTAGGAAAGTAAGTTGAGTTTTAGACTTTTACACGACAGTCGATGTCCCAAAATATTTTAGGGACTGTCATCATAATGTATTCTTTAGACTAATAGATCTATTTAACACAAAGCTTCAATATTTATTCATTCGTTTATAGTGTTGAATTTACAAAGCAGAAAGTTTGTTAATTACCATTAACCTACCAAGAAATAAGCGTAATAATTATTGCTGCTACAGTAGTCTAGCAGTAGTGTTAACTAATATAGCTTGTTTATTGAATTGGTTCCCCCTCGTTACAGTCATCTGACAGATTACGTCAATTAATTCTTGAAATTGTTGACTTATGCACACTAATACAGTAAACAACTTGTGTCGTTTTGTTTAATATATTAATATACTTTAACCTTCGATATATCCTCACAACCTCCCAACATAATCCAAGTAACCATGTAATCCTAATAGACTCTTTGCAATTTTTGTCTGATTGTCTGTAACTGTTTGGCGATTTGTGCTGTGTTCTGTGCATGCCGACACCCAGGACGAAAGCCGGACGGTCCCCGCCTTCGCCGCAACAGCAAAGGGCCGCGCAACCCTCTAAGTATAAGTATCCTGATCATTCCAATTTAACGGATGAACGTTTTTCAAAATTCAATAAGCTTGTCCAATGTTCGAGAAGACTCTCATGAGATAGTCATGGATCATTGATAAAAATACGAGATTTTCGTTGGAGGAAAAAAGTGACGCCCTTAACATTATGTTTATCAAATTCATCATTTGACAGAAAAAAACGTACAATTTTTTATATCACGAATTTTAATCGGAAAATCCATTATGGTACTGGTGATTCTTTACTAGAAGTAGATCTTAATGACAATTGCTTTGATCTATCAAGATTTTATAGAAATGGGGAGTTAGTAGGAGCAAGGTCATAAAACACAAGATCCTACACCCTCGTATGGGAAATGAAACATTTTCACAAAGTTGAGGGAGTAACTGTATAACTCTTGAATGAAGCAAACAGAAAACACATTCCAGCCGTGTCTTGAAACGTAGAACTCAAATATACATATATTTTTTTATGCAAAAAGATGAGTGAAATTGATGAACATACGCATTAACATAAGATAGCCTTGTGAGTAAAAATAACTAAATAGACAAATGTTGTCTCTCATGGAACATAACTTGAAATAATGCATCATGGTCACATGAAAAGATAAGAGAAAAGAATCATTGAAAAAGTGTCTATATGACCCTAAAACTATTGGTTCTTAGAAACATTTTTTCTAGTCATGTGGTAATGAAAAACTAAACCTAAATGTTGATGTAAATGGTTATATAACGAACAAAATTTTTAGAAAACTTCATGATAAATAATAATGTTAAACTTTGCGATGCCATATAAAGAGCTTATTTTTGTATAACGAATGCGCTCAGAACCGATCTACAGAAACATTTTAACGACGAGATCTTTGCTCCAAATATAATATACAATGCGAATTTTACATAGTTTGGTACAACCGTCCTGATCCACTATAGTAATGAAAAAAAATGCGTTCAATCGGAAGGTTCGATATTTGAGTGAATATGAGTATATTCTCGGCAATCAAAAATAAATGCGATCCCGAGATTGTTGCTGATCGCATACGCTCCATCATTACAGAGTAATTTATGCCCTCCAAATGTTTACCACTGAAAAATATGAATCTATGGCCAAGATACGATTCTTTTGTAATAAGTTTATTGGGAAGTTCACCTGGTATTTCAACTAGCAACGTACACTTGACTCAAACCGGTTAAACAGTTGAAGGTATACAATGATAAATGAATTTCGAACTTCATAATAAGTGAATCAATTTTATACATTGCCCAAACAATTCATTCCATGATTTTTCATTCTCTAACGAAAAACAATGTAGATTATACGAATGAAATTAGTGAAATAGAAGGGGTGTGCGCGCGGTGTGGAGGCGGGGACCAGATGTTAACGAAGATCCTTCAACTGGAATAGAGTGGAATAGAGTCCATTGCCACATTATTCTCCCTACATAGATTAGAATCTAGTATTTATATTGAAATGCAATGATAAATATGAATTTACATGAATTTGAACTCGTCTCGATTATAAATGAAACATTTTATTAAATATTCTTCTACCTCCACACCGCATCCCCTTTCAATAAGAAATATTATTTTTCTAACGCATGCTTTCCGCTATAACAGACTTGCATTAACACGAAACACACAATTGGAAGTAGTGCATTATACAAAATAAGCAAAGACATTTGATATGTGATAGGGTATCTCACGAGTGTGAATTACTATATAGATATTGTTCTTGGTCTTTCATCTTGAGAAAAACTACTATGCTTACTTCTGGCAAGATTATGATGAAATTGGTCATACATTTTCTTGGATTTCAAAAATATTTATCAATAGAACACTTTCGAAAGGGAAATATTTTGAAAATCTATTACAGAATGTTGAATTGAAAGGAAATCATGAAAATATTATTTGGAAAGTACATTTCTATTTTGGCATGTAAGTGAGTCTTCCTCAATAAATTTTCGTGGACTATTCGCTGCAATTATCCTTCATCGACTTTATTCTCGCTTCAAAAAGTTCTGTCATAAAAATCTTGCTTGCATATCATTTTTATTGAAAACCTTCATAACACCAGATGTGAAATGAGGTGAATATAATTATTAATTTTATCCAAAATCTTAGTTGCAAATAAATTATTCAAATCGTCATATTTTTTTTGTGGTTGATTTTAAATCAATATAACTTCCAGAAGTAACATTTTTATAAATCGTTTTATGATGTGAAATGGATGGATGACTAGACATTGTGATGAGGATATTTAAGTGCCAAGCTTTGGAAAGTGTCTTTTTCTTACATATATATACACACAAAACATACCTCGATACTACATTGTTTGCTTTTTCTAAATCTTGATCAATGTAGATATACTCATTGAAATTTATTCCTATGCCTAGAATAAAATTATTGTGACTTGAAAACAACCATTTTAACGATTTCAAGTAAAACCCCCGCAAATTAGTTGGGATAACAACAAATGGGGAGAAAACATTATTTAGGAAAAAGTTTAGACCTCTAGCCTCGGCTGTTTGAAGCATGCAACTAAAATAACAATAACTAGATTACATTCAAAAAATGGAAATATATATTTATGTATCATCAATTTATTATGAAACGCTGAGGATCTGCATTAACAATGTACAAATATAAATAATTATTAAAATAGTATATTATTATTGAGTTGGAATAACATTGAAATACTACGTGTAACCGAATATTTTGGAAAATATATCGTGTGGTTTTGGTTTCGCCGCATGCTTTTTTGAAGACACTAATAATGAATTAAACTATTACTTTGAGAATACATTTGTTGAGAGACAACTTATATATCACACTGAAAAATGGATTGTATCATGTGTGTAATCTTGACGTAAAAGTGTTAGGAGTAATTTGCACATCAATTTTTGACGCAATATACTCGCAAACATTTTTTGAATTCATTTAAGAGATACTCTCTCATTTTATACATACTTTTCATATACTAAATATATTTACTGCTAAAGCGTCAATGAGTTATTACTTTATCCACTGGTTTTGGATAATTTTCAAATATGATAGTGAATTTTATGTGAGTTATATTATTAATGTAGAAAAGTTCCAAATGTGTTGAAGATAAATGAATGACGAATAAAAAAACAATTATAAAATGTTAAAAGAAGAGAATTCTGTAGACACCTTCTCATGTGTATTTAATTGTTCGTTTATGTGATTCAAATTTCAAAAGATTGTGGTTCAGTTCAACCCAAATAACTACCCTTTGATATTATTCTGCATTGTGTCCATGTAAAACTACGATCAACATACAATTATTGAAATTATTTTCTTATTAACGATGATATTTTGGGTTCAGATCATATAAATGGAATCTCACTGAAAATTGAAGATATTAGCCAATCATAATTTATTTTTCCGAGAGTTTCGTTTTTAAAATAAACAATTATAAAAACGATTTGATTACAAAATATTTTATGTATGTTTTCTATTCGAAATGTGACTACTCGATAGTTTATGACCTCGTTATGATATGGTCAGTGACAATTATTCCAATGTTCTTTCCATCGTCAAACTTCATGGAACACACTTGATCAACTCGTCGATAATCGATATAGATAATTCGAAAGTATATCTACCTTATTTAAACTATTATTGAAGAAAAAAAAGCAATAAAATGTTGTAAGCCAATATAAATAATCAGAATAATTTATCGGGCTGCTTGAAGTTTATTGGCATTTCCTATAATTAAAGATTGAAGTAGGGGAAATTGAGAGGGAGAGAGAGAGAAAGAGACCTGCGACTTATTCCCGGAGACAGCGTTGAAAATATAGACCCAACAACGAGTCTGGAGGAAAAAAAAACTAAGAATCCGCAGCGGCTGTATACATGTCGTTTTGCTTGAGAATTCGAGTCCGATCGGTTTGTTCGTTCGTTTTCCTCGCTCTTCATCTCTTATTACCGACGCGTGCCAAGTATTTGCGCGAGGGCGACGATACAGGCAAGCCCGAGAAGAAGAAGAAGCAGCAGCTTCACAATCGGCGACATTTCGGGAGTCCCAAAATAATTTGCGACGAAGCCTCGGTAAGGCAGCCGGGCTGAGAGACGCGCGAATCGCCGGATGCCGATGTGGGATTTGCGCGCTCGTGTTAATTGCTCGTGATGCGACCGAGCGCCTATTGACTCGCGAGCAACTCGCGCGAGGACACCGATCGAATGTTCTCACATCATGCTCACTCAAAAATGCAGAAATCCAATTTTTTTTAACTCTCCCCTGCGGCTTTGTGTCCGAACCTGCAGTCCTCGAAGAATTCACTCGTGCTATTCACCTTATACTTCATTACTGCCATCATCTGTCACTATTACGCTTACAATTTTCATATTTATGTTCTTCTAGTAGCTAAACTGTATTTTTTGATATATTCTCCACGATATATACACACTATACGATTTTCACATACGCTACCACATCGTCTCGTCGTCTCGATTGGCAAAAGTTCGATCCTTCAAATTGGATATGCTTTTGCGCTCATGCGCTTGAACCGTTGTATTAGTTTTACCTATTGAGTAGAATTAATCATCGTACAGGAAGTGTTGCAAGAACGAAAATAATTTTCGATGAATGCGCGTAATGAATCAGATTAGACATGCACCTAAAAATAATACTGTTGAAAACAAGTTGAAGCTGAGAATTTCATCTAGTAACTTTAATATTTACGAGAAAGTACCCAAGTGCAATCAGAATTTTTCATTATTCACTGATGAAAACCATTTTTCTGTTTCATTGCAGAGAAAAATCACTGTAAGAAGGTGGACGACAAATTCACTGTATTACAGTGAATCTCTTATGTAGCTAAAGTGAAAATTTAGTTCCATGAGTTTTTATGGAAAACATTTTTACCTAAAATTCACAGTAAGTAGAGTGAAAATTCACTTCACGCCATACTTACTGCAAATCGTGATGTTTAAAATGTAAATTCTATGTAAAAAAATTTGGCATAAAAACTCATGGAATTAAAGTGAAAATTCACTCTAGTTACATGAGAAATTCACTGCAATCCAGTGAATTTGTCGTCCACCTTCTTACAGTAATTTTTCACTGTAAGGATTCAAGAGAGTAGACGAGTACGTGAGGATTTTTCACTATGTCGATATCTCAAGAAACGTGAAACAGAAGCGATGATTTTTTCACAGAAACCAATAGTCTTCCGAGATGAGAAGTAGATTCAAGTAATGAATTAGAAGCAACCGATCGTGCTGGAATGAACGAAAGCAACGGGCGCGAGCTGTAGCAATCTATCCCCGTCGAAAAACAGCAGAGAGACACGTCTCGCGAGGGTCGCGTGTCGTTGTTTCCCCGCTCGGTATAAAAAAAAAATAATCGCGAGCCAACAAACGAGACGACTCGTGCTCGGTGGGGCTTGTTCGGCCAGTACAGTCGGAGAGGACCGGGGCTGCGAATGAATGGGCCGCGAGAGGCAATTGGCAGAGGCTCGATTCGCGGCTGCGCGACAGAGCTGCGTCGCAGGTGTGGTGGCCGCCGGTGATCGGACACGCTCGCTCAGTAGCCCGCGGCAGTTCATCGGGGGACAGACGCGTATATCGGGCCAGGAAGCGGCCGCTGTATTTCGGTCGGTCGTGCTCGCGGCGGCAGCGGCCACCATGTTCTGGTCGGTCGAGCCCGACGAGGAGGAGGAGGCGCTCCTCTGCAGCCCGGCCCTCATGGCCAGGAGGGCCTCCGAGTCGTGGATAGACTCGCCGCCCATTGAGGTATTACGGGTCAACTGTCTGAGCGATAGGGTGGGTTGACCAACTCGGCTTCGAGCGTAGCTGTCTGATGTGCCGTCACTCGTCCCCCCAGCCCTGCATTCGTTCACTGCCACACACACACACACACCGCTCGAGTCGCTCTTGTCTTGAATATTGCCAAAACCCGAAGCAGTTGTGTAAGACGCGCGCTGTATATACCGCGAGTGATTCGTCGTCGAGAAGCTTCCGCTTCAACTCTACGTATGGTCCCTCTGGTGCGGAATTAATTATTAAGATCGGTAGAATGCCGCGCGCGCGCGGTCGAAGCGTCTACGCAGGACCTTGAAGTTAAAAATAATAAATTCAAAGGTCCCAAAATTATTCCACAAATAAAATTTGGCCTTTGCAACTCGAAAAATAAAGCCACTCGCGCACCACGTGTTTTTTTTTACTATCCGTCTACCGATTTCTGTCTTTCAATTCTAGTTTTTCGCGCCGTTCGGATTTCCGAGTACAATAGTCGTATTGCAGTATCTAATTTTATTTTGGCATTGAGATATTTAGAATTATAGTATCGGGACAATGGTTCGACTTACAATGCACACCACACATTTGTCAATAATATTATTGTTTTCTTAATCTCATACGAAATATCGTTTTGCATCATACCCACCCGGAAGAATCTTGAATTATTCACGACATCCGCGGTCAGATGAATCGGCTGTTTCTTTTATAAAATTAGATTTCCGCGGGGGTCAAAAGTTGGAAAAGAAAGGAAGAAAACAATACTTTCACTGTACACTAAATTGAACACATTATTCACACTTGTAATTAACCCAAAAGCTCTGGAGAAATTTCTAGTGTTACTAGCACGCCCAGAAGCAGCGGAGAGTTCTCTTCCTGGTGGACCATGTATATATTTGTCTTGGGGCTAACGGCACGTGTGCGAGTTGACGTGTCGCGTTGAGAAATTTCACGGGCAACGGCGAAACGGATAAAAGCAAGGGCGCGTAGGCGACACAACGCTCGCGGATAAAAATTATGGGTGCGAGACGAGGATCCGCGTTTGGCCAAAGTCCAGGACTAACGCCGAGTGTGGGCTTTCGAAGCCCGTCCCGCCAACAATTGCATAGCTCACCAATCGACAAGTGTAATTATAATTCCGGGGTCGTGTTTGCAATGCGCACGAAATCCTCCCTCTCTCTCTCTTTCTACGTCAATTTCTTCCTTTTTGAATTGCGAGAAAACATGGGTATTGGGCCAGTTTGACAAGAGAAAACTTGACTAAGCACATATATTTTTTGTTGTGTTACAAATGTTTTGTAATGAATAAAATTGATACTGTGAGATAAATAATGTAGGGCAAATCGTTTATAATTTCCAGATCATATATTCTCCGAAAAAACATTTGACAATTCACGAAATTTTTCGGGTAAAACTTTTAGCACGAATCTATTTTTAACCGGAAATAGTGAGAGCAGAACGAAAAAGAGGGTCTGTCCGCGTCTTGAAAATGAACTTTGACTAACGGTTTTGTCAACGTGTCAAACACGCATCGATTGAATCCAGTTGCCCAACAGTGGTCATTTATCTTGATCTAACACGAGTGACAATATGTGTTTTTGAAAATATATATATTCCAAATCATTATTTTAGTGGAATTCACATTGTTCCTGCATGACCGAGAGATATAATGTTGGACTATATACGAGGTATCCGTGTGAACATCCTGTACATGTGAAAAAGTATTAACAACAACTCGAGACAAATTTGATTGTATCTTACGTTTCCTTACGTGGCATCGCGAGATGAAAGAAAAAAACAAAAATTCAACCGCGGGCAATTGTACCGAGTGTTTTGTGTCGAGTCCCCGATCGATTGAGCATGTGATCAAAAATTGAGGAATAACATTCAAAGATTAATATTTGACGAAAAGTAAGATGAAAAAAAGACAGGAAAAAAGAAATGATAAAAGTTGATGACGCGCAGAAGCGGAACGAAACGATAAAGTGATAAGATGCAAATCCTACTCCGTGTGCCCTGTTGTTTAGGCGATGCCGGCAATGGCGATGAGCTTGCAACGAAAAAAGTCACTGCCAGACGTGGCGCAGCCGATCCAATTGAGCGCGACCGCCCCGCTGTCTAGGGAGGAGGTGAGCGTGCTGAGCAGCATGAGGCGCGAGGAGTTGCGCAGGCAGATCAACGAGCACGAGAGGCTCAGGGCCAATCCTCTGCTCTACCTAGTCAGTCCTCAGGTCAAAGTGAGTGCAGCCCGCTCGCGCCGCTATATCGACCGAGTTGCCCCTTCACTTCGCACACGCATCCATCATTAAATACAAAACAGCTTGCGCATTGCGTCGTTCGAGCGTTCACTCACAGAGGGAGTTCCTTTCCTCATTACTGCCAGTGTGCGAGACTAAACCTCCTCGTTTGACCAAACTAACTCGAGCCTTCTTGTCAAATCGACATTTCCAATTGGGAAAAAGCGACTCTTTCACTTTTCATTCATCTCTGCACGTTGGATCGCAAGCACATCTCGATTATTTCGCGGCGATTTTCTGAAATTATCCTCCAAGCTTTTGCGATGATTGGCCTCCTCAAGGCTTCCTTCTTTTTCTTACGGGAATTCGCTTTGCTTTCACCCATTGAAAATTCATGAAATTCATGGGGTGTAAGACGATCCGTGATTTGAGAAAAGTCGCTCGACCTTAGTATGAAAATTTAAGGTAAGAAAACTTGTTTCCGAGCAGGAACCAATTAATATGTGACAATGTTTCTCGTTTGTCCGCATTAAAATGCCATGTCGTATTCTCGGAGTAGCACTTCGTACCAACGAAATTCATCGCTTCTTGGGCTTATAAATTAACAAACCGGTGCTTCGTGAATGTGAAATTTCAGGTGGCTCGAGATGATTCTAATCAAATATACCATCCTTCGGTATACAAAAACAATTCATTTTACCGCTAATAAGCATCATATTCAATAAACATCTATAGATATGTCAAGATAATTAAAAGACACTCGAACAGGTGCCCAAGGATTAAACATTCACGATGGTGTTCGAAATCTTAACACAAGGAATGAAACCTTCTGTAACTAACGTTAGTTTAAGAAAAAATGTTGATAGTACTCTAGGCTGTATTGATATGTTATAACATTACATTATGTACCCATACATAAGCGAGGATCATACAGAAGTTATTGTTACAAGGGAGAAAAAGGCACCGGGCCTAAAACACATATTTACTCCCTGGAAACAAAACATCATGTATATTTTTTCCATCGTTTATTTTAGGATCATTGCTATTGTTCATTCGTATGTTGATACATTCATTTTATACGTATCATGAAATCACGAATCCAGGGAATTATTGAACTCCAACAGAATGGAGTTATTTCACGATGTTGTTGCGAATTGGTAAAAAAAATTCATAAAAAATTAACCAGCATCCATATGCTTCATTTTAAATGTTCCTGTAATAGAACCTCAAGCTTGCATGCGAATAATATCCTTTCCTTAGAGGGTTTTCTCGTGAGCATGTTGCATGCCTGAAGTCATAAACATTTTTGGATCGAAAAAGCTCACACAAACCATGAAAAAACATAGTCGTTTTCACTATCTCATAAACACGAACATTCACATTCAGTATTGTTTACTACAGCATTGTATACACAATGAGATTCTCATGCAACGTATGGTGATAATAAACCGTCATCAGATTTTCAAAAACCAATTTGGTGTTCATTGAACTTTAATATTACAATATTTTAAGTGTTTGATACCATTGATTAAAAAAGGTTGCAGATCGTAGGATTGATAATTGACAGAAACAAGTGTAAAATAACGTATATATTGCGTTACAACGCTGCGATACATGTTTTTTCCGTAATGAGTAATCTTGCTGATTTTTCAATTGAAGTTGCAATTTGAATTTTGTAATGAATATTGTAATGAAACGTGTAATCAGACTAATCCGAATTGGAAAATTCATCGACCCATCGAAAAAGAAGTCATAGCATGTTATTGACATCAGGTCTCATAAAATTGTCTTCCTTGACGCCTATTTAAGGAAGTTCTACCGGTTAGCAAATCATCGTTCAGATCTCGGCGACACAAGGTGTTGTCGAAGACATTATTTCTAAATCAGTTCTACAGAGTCTAACATAAATAAGTGGTTTGATGTTTATACGTACAGTCTTGTAGAGAAAAACATAGAGTTGATTAAAGGTTCAAGAGATTTTTCATAGCTCAATAACGGCCAAAGTCGAATCCAAAAATTTTTATCCGTTCTACAGAAAAATTTTGTCTAGAGTTAGTAGTAAAAAATGAAGAACTTTATTGCGCGTAGCACCGGTAGAACTTCCGTAATTTGCTAATCCTTTGAGGATTTCATCATTAACATCATTTTGCTTTTGACGGAAAGCCCCGGTGTACAACAAAATCACTCACTAGCATTAAAGTACGCGTGTGTGTGAATTTATGTCTTGCAGGACTGGTTCTCGCGGCAGCAGCTAGTGATGCTCGTGCTATTCATCAACATCTCACTGGCGTTGATGTTCATCAAACTGCTGACGTAGCACAAATGGACTTACGACTGGCTTGGGAATCAAGTCAAGGGGCTTACTTGAACACGAGAGCTTGCAACTAGACGAATTGATCACTTTAATTGTAACCCTTGAGAATTTGCTCTTGAGGACGTGGCAACGGCAGGAATCGGGTGGCCATCGATTGTTACAAGCCGACAGTCTCTCGGAAGGGGCTGTTCAACGCAGATGGTTTCGAACGAAGAAGACGACTACAGGACGTGAAAATGGGGGTCGAGAGTACAAAGTGAACCAGGGCGAGGATCTCGCCGTGGCTCAGGGGCAGGGCTTTTGATTGTTGCCGCGCAATTTCATTGTTGTTAGCTGGTCGAGAACATTTATCGTTAGAAATGAAGTATACGGGGATCAAGAGCCGACGGCACAGACGCGCACGTGTGTAGAATAATATTTAGATACGAAAACTGTCATCCTTCCCAATGGAAATACATGCTACGGCCAGTGGGCTGCCAAATTTTATGCAAAGCTAGCGAAATATGCGATGGCAGCTCATACGCGCGGCAGGAATAGCAACAAAAGAGGAGGCTGAGTATCCGCGATTATTTGTATCCGAATCGAAGTTTGGCTAAATTTTTCGAAATTTCGAGAGCTCTATGGAATAAGCACTACTATTTTTACACTGAACATTTTAACGGGATCTCCGCTGTTTAGGATCGAGGTCCGAACCTGAGAAAAGGCGGTCATAATCGATTGTAATCATACTGAATTGAAACAAATGACTCGATACATACCGAAAGAGTAAATTGCTGTTTTAGCGAAACTACGATCGATTGATCATCTCGTAATTTGTGCGCACAAAGAGTAATTAAGTGAAAAACGAAAAATGAATGAAAAATATAATGTAATATTTGTATGGCGATCAATTAATAGTAAGATCGTTATTGTTAGACTCTTCAAACCGGGGGTGGATTATTGAGATTTGTCGGATTATATAGGTCGTATCGTCGTGACGATTAAAATATGACGATACAGGCGCGCAGTGCGACGCTAATCAAGTTCTTTTTCTTTCCGTCGTCGGGGGCTGTTACACTCTCTGGCTAGCGCCGACGACGAGCTTGAATCGAGAGACAACAATATTATAGACTAAAGTTGCTTTTTGTACGGTAGGAATAATAAAAATCACGAATAGGAGACAGAAAGACGACAAATTAGAGAAAATTAAAAGAATTTAGCGTATCGTCAGATCTTTTTTGCACTTCAAGGTAAATCGCAACAGAATACAAAGTATGCTCGGATATTTATAGGATAACAAATGATTCAATAGAAAATGCACAACATTTGTAATTTTGCTCTGATTACTCATACAATAAAATCGCAACGGGTTTAGATGCAAAAAACTTTGAGGATATGGATTTCTTCCTTTCCCGTGACATTATCAAACAGCTCAGAGAAAAAATGCTAGTCTAATTGAAGACTATTTTCCTATCGAAATAATCTTCCCAACTCAATCTTAGTTGGAATTGGATCAAGGAAAATGAAATGTAATTCTTAATTAAAATTTTTTATTCCTTATGCAAATCTAATATTCCAATGACTACTAAAGATTCCAAACTTTTCGCAGAAAATGAGAAGAACTCATGAATATTTCCAAACAATTTATAAATATCTCACACGTAATCGCAAATTTGTCTTTATTCTTCTCAAGTTAATCTTTCCAGTCTACATAAGGACTCAATTCAATCTTTCGCAAATGCAAAACAAACACGATAATCAAATTTCTCTTTCGAAAGATGAGAAAACGTTGCGGGAAAGGTAAAAATATTTAGCCAAAAAGTGGGAAGGAGTTTCCATAAAGTTTTAGCTCATAAAAAGAATGATAAGATTAATCCTGTGAACGAATGGGTGTATAAGTGAATAAAGGAGTAGATGTTAGGGTGAATGAAAAAAAAAATTGAAACATTTTAGATCATTCAAATCGGCTTATACCGAAAAAAAACAAAGCATTGGTACCTCGTGCCTTCTACGCCTTCCAATCCTGGGGGCAATGAGTAAATTTTTTCACACTGCACGTGGAATCATCGACCTTGAAATTTACCACTTCATTTCTGAAGATGGATTATAGCACAATATTTGTCTCATCGTGAAATAAAGAAAAAAATTTACATAGAAAATTTGTGAGCTCTCAGCCCAATACACATTTACAATAAATATCATGGTATAGAAAAACACATTTCGCGGCGCGAAAGAATATGTCCTTGATGAAATTATAATCATATATACATATATATCTGTAAAAACGAGAGAGGGATTTTTCAAAAGATGAGATGTAAGGGTTTCCTACAATGATAACCTCAAGTTCCGCGCGTTATTGTATACATCTATTTCATACCGCCATAGCTTTGTATGTAGTCATTTGGGTAAAACGCCGTCGGTCCAATGTGCGTTGGACAAATTGAAATGTATTTCTACACTTTTACTACATTGAATTTTATGTAAGTGCGAGCCGTTACTCCGAAAAATTTAGAATGTATCGTTTTGAAAGTCAAACGTTAATACAGATATCTGCTGACTGGCTCTAACAGGAAATTATTGAATTTGCTCTGTGCTTTTCGCAAATCAGTAATTAATTTCAGGCTTCTAAAGTTACCATTTTTGGAGATTCTGATTGACTTAGATCTCGTATGAATATTACAATAACATTTTCTAGACTTCACGATTTGCAGTAAGACAGAAAAATTGCCCATTTATCACTTTTCAAAAACTTTATGATACATGATACTGTACGCATTGTTTTATTTCATCATACAATTTATTCTTGTTATTAGAGAAGATTCAAGGTTATTTTTGTATTCTTAAGTGTTTCATTTCATGAAGATAGTTTGATAGAAATTCTATATACATTTCCTGTACGTTATCTCATTATCAAATCACATCCAGATGGATAAGTAAAAGCCAATTAGAATTGTCATGTTTTAGAGAAAAATATTTGGTTAACGAGCGTGAAAAATAAAGCGCACATTGCCATGGCATGCAGGAGAAAAAACACGACGCTATACAAATATATTATGAATGTACATGAAATTCAAATTACAAGGGAAATACGAGCAGAATATATAATATGCTCGTGCCATTTCATATTTGAAAAATAAAAGTTCAGATGACAGGATCGTCAGAAAGTTCACATCATAGTACGTGGTAGGGCAAAAAACCGATTAAATCGTAATTCGGAGGAAATTTTATATTCAGATATTAAAATTTGGATCCAGTGTTTAATAATAGTTGTTATGTATGAAATTGAGCGTTACTCTCAAAGAGTAATGAAATATAAGGTCTCTATATAATCTCAATTCCCTCGCACCTCTCGTCAGCCTCTTTCTTTTTCAAAGTACGCGCTGAGCAAGCTTCCTCTCATAGCGAATCTCGTGACAGACGCTTCAATGAATTGTTATTCGTCATATAAATGAAATCGAGCCATATCACGAAACTCACTAACTGTCAACTTACTTTGTACAGATAAACTTTAAGAGCGTACCCATCATATGATGCTATACCATTGTGGAACAAAATGAAAGAAAATAATAAGAGACGAAACTCTCCGACAAAAATTGTATTTCGACTATTCATTACGTGATTCTATAACCATTTGTATATTTTAATTGTTAAAACTTCTTCGCTATAGTCTATTCTTTCATTATTACCTGTACATTTAAAAAAAATATATATATATATATTTATTAATTGTTTATATCAATAAGAAATGTCATTATTATTCTATTATGATTGATACTATTATGTTTATGATAGAAAATTATTGTCGCGTTATACAATAATGGATATATTGATTTTAATTAAGGTGAGTTTCCTCAGAGTGAAGCGAGACGAAAGTAACTCTCGAGGATTCTCATTATTCCGGTGCAATGAAAGACAGAACTTGCAAGACCAGCAATTCAATAAACTTGTATTATATATCTAATATTGATGTGTTGCAATTTTTCTCCATATACCGAATTTCATCTCTAACTGGGTACGTATGAAATCGTATATTGTTATGTTTCATTTTTGTTATCTTAAAACATTCGAATTTCAAATTCAGCCATGCTATATTTATTATAATCAATATATCATATTATATACGTACAGAGAAACAACAAACACAAATATTGGCTTTACATCACATTTAATTTAATTTATATATTTTATTTTCACACTTTTCAAGATCCTTTCTCTACGAAAATTTGCTTATCTAAATGAATTATTCTTTTGTGTTTTAACTTTGTATATTTTATAAATTTTTCGTATTGCAGGGTACCGAACAAGTAAATTTTTTTAAGAGGTTCTTGAATATTTCCCTTGTTGCATAATATGTCTGGAAACGTGTCTATCTGAATAGGTCAGTGATAACCATAAGATTGTGGCAAAATTGCATACAATCTGTTCATGTAACATAACTCAGATATAATCTTCTAGTGAGAATCGTTTACTATTCTTCAGAAATGTTAGAATTAATATTTCCATATGAGTCCAATCAAAACTCTGATAAACGCTTGTTGTATAAATATGATCCAGTAGTAGATCAATAGCTTCGCAAAAAACAAAAAAATACGAAATAAAATAAACAGAAAAAATACAATTTTATGTCCTAGGTTTTGAAGTTCTCAATGAGTATTTGATTAATCATGATTGGAAGAGCATATAATGATTTTGAACTTTTTAATAACAAGAAAAGATTTTTCTTAGCAATAAAAATCTTCATAAATATTTACTGCTTATTATACTGATATTAATTAAAGTTTGTTACGCATTTAGAAATTATTTCTAAAAATTCTCAAATTATATCCATGATGTTCGATTACAAGACCGGAAAAATTTAGATTAATCTATTTCTTCGTTTTTACGTACAATCTTTTTTATATTTTACGAATACAACTTGTAGAATGTTGCATAATATAATTCACATAGTTAGATGGAAACTACGATCAGTAGAAACAAATTAATCAAACATGGAAAGATTGTTTTTCTATTATTCATTATTCACTGTAAAAACTTGAAAAATGATGAATACTTTATTATGATTGGAATGAATAAGATAATCTGAATATTTGTGACGCGATAAAAACTAATTTTATTTACGAAACGATACGATTCCACACTTAGTTCATTGACTTCGACAAAGAAAAAAGATAAACATTTCTTCACGAATCGATGAGCACTCAGAAACAACAAACGCTAAATAATTCAAATTTACATTGTATGATTGATCCACTAATACTTTCTCCAATTCAGTGAAAGTGCCCGTATTGAACAATTCCGAAAAACAATGAACATGTGCATCGGGGTGAGATGTATTTCGATGTATGTGTAGAAGAGAAACGACAGAGTACGAGTTTTCTTTTGTACGAGCTTTCGGGTCAGAAGAAAATATGCGACGATGCGAAGTGGGTGCGCAATTTATTATTGTGCCTTTGACGGGGTTTCCATCAATTTTATTTATTTGATAATTAACTGTCATAACTTATAAAGTTCCAAAGCGTATACCTGAGAAATCTATTTTTGTGTGCCATATAGTTTATTGGTGTAGGCCAGATAAAATTTTGCAAAGTATAGTATTAGTAAGCGTATCGAATTTATTTTGCAATTTAAAATGAAAAGGAATCAATATCCTCATCGAAGTCGTTGATGATGGGGAACAATACAAGGTTTTGATACTACAGAAGTAATTCAATTTCCTGATATATACACATAAAAATCTAAGTATATAAATAATAAATCATAATATCTAAATCATCGTAATATGTCTAAAAATATTCAACGATTTTACTCGATTTTTCTATTTATAATCGCATAAAGGGCCACATTGACTTTACTTATTTTTGATGCGAAAAAAAGTAATTTGAGTAGGATAAAAAATAGTTTTGGGAAAACTGATGCAGCCAACCAAAAGATGAGATGTTTTTACATAAAAAAGAGAAATGACACTTTGAGAGATAAAAATTATTTACGCCTGATTGTTTAGCTTGAGTGAGAATAGTGTGATAAGAAAAGGGTGAAAATATCAGTTAGTGAAACTTTAGTGTTGTAGGAGGGAAGGGATCAAAAATTTTCTTTTAATACCTCCAACATGATCCAAGGGCGACTTCCGATGCTCAGAGAGCACCGGAAATACGAAATCTGACAAACGTGCCAAATTGCCTACAGTTACCTGTTTTCTTGAGATCAACAAAATTGGCGTATAAGTTTTCATTTTATAAGCAAAAGAACTGGAATAACTCAGGCTTTTTCTCAACAAAATGTTTTATAACTAATGAACAAACGGCAAGTGCGAGTAGAAAACACAAGGGACCACAAGTGCGAATTGCGGTTTGTGCGATGGCACAGTGTCGGTTTGAAGGTTAGTGCTTCTATACCCAAAAACGTGCGAGCAAGTTCAAA
Organism: Aphelinus certus; assembly: GCA_020882725.1. Taxonomy (NCBI): domain Eukaryota; kingdom Metazoa; phylum Arthropoda; class Insecta; order Hymenoptera; family Aphelinidae; genus Aphelinus; species Aphelinus certus. Next base: position 59,507,898 of record CM037084.1, read on the forward strand.
TCGCGCCGTGGTCCACGGCATATAGGTATAACGCGATATGAATGAATGAGAGTTAGTTATTACGAATGAGAAAGGCAAAACAGAAAGGCTGGACGCGCTCGAAAATGAAGAGCCGCTGCTGGGGGGAGTGGGAGGGGCGTACCGCACGGCCGTCCGTTCACTCTCGCTCTTGGGACGCTCCTTCGCTATGTATATATATATGATACTTATTGCAGCTCGCGAGCTGAGCCGCTGCGCGCACGTGCTGCACGCCAGCTGACCTCGGCTCGTTCACGCAACTCCCGCATGATGGGCTCGCTCTCGCGCTCTGTCTCGCGCGCGCGCGTGCGGCACGTATGTATACATCGCCGTCGCCGCGCGTCTATATCGGACTCACTCGGACCGCCAAACTTCGATGCTGATCAGTGACCGAGACCAGGTGCGCGACGCCACATTTGCAATCTATAACCACAGCCCATAGCGTAGCCTAATCGGGAGATTTCGTGTTGGCCGTCCCTCCCAGACACCCAGACCAGACCAGACTTATAGTATAGGATAGGCTTTACTCCGAGCGACCGAGCCTCTGGATGTTCCATCCGGCGTCTCGTTTCAATTTGTTTTTACTCCGAGCGCATGCCGAATTGCTGTTGATGCGGATAAAATTCAAAAATCTCCCGATTCTGACTTTGCAGATCGTTGAACCAATCCACCGTGCGCCAGCATATTGCTTTGAAACTTTCGTAGAAATATATAGTAAGGATTGTATTCCATTTGGTGTTTTTTTTTCTAATCTGAAAGAGATGCGATTCTCAGGTTTGAAAATAATCATTGCCGGTAATAATATACAGTTCTCTGACAACATCAGCTCACATTGTCGCATTGGATAAAATCTTTTCTATTTGATTTTTTAATTTTCTAGTTCAGTGAGCAATGAATATAATCAGAAGAGAAATGCTGCCTCTCGTCGGGCAGTTTTAATCATTCATATTAATGCACTCCAATAAAATATCACAATGATACAGCGTCGACTTCTCGAAAAGGGATTAGTGTGATTAGGCAAGTCTCGAGATTGCGCTTCCTTCCTGCATACCGTAAGTTTACTCATTATTGCGCAGTATCTAACAGATACCAAGTTGATGCGAAATTCTGAAAGAAACACATATAGATATCTCTTACGTAACGACTTTTTAATTCGTCACACTCGACTTGATTGAAACAATGGCTGATGTATGCATCACCAATGCATTTTTTGCATTTCTCTAAACACATTACATCAGAGCCATAAGAGATCATATACAGAATTTATGGTTCGGTCTACAGTCGACTTAGGGTATAATAGTTAAGACGATAGGTAGGACGATAGGTCGTAATAGACGATAGGTTCTATTACGTTGTCTCAAGTTTTCGCACGTGCCGCGCGTATAGTAGATAAAGCGACAGAAAATTAATCTATATCAAATAGTTATGTCGAGTTTACACATTTTTGAAAACAAAGTTATCATTCCGGTATGATATATAGTGCGAGTAGTGCGCCTGATGATTCACGCGTAGTTCACTATTACTTCGAGCAAATATAATCATAACAAACTTTTATACCATAAAATTTGACAAGTTACTCATCTTTTATCCGGATATCATCATTTGAAAGACAATATAAATATTTGACTTATTTAGCCTACGAGTAAATGTCGATACGGAAATTCAGAGCATCAACTCTCTCGATATTCTTATGGTGATACACATCGAATCGAACTAGTGGCGAGCGAACGATTGAATGGCTATATCTGCTCTACTTACTGAAAATGATCAATCAAGTTTGGAATTCGGATAACTCGGTAATTAAGTCGTTTAATCAAAGAACGTCAACAAACTAGAGCACGACTAATTACGAAAAATTCGACATTTTGTCATAACCGTTAAACGATTAAAGCTTGACTCGGTCAGTAAATTGGCCTTATCAGCCAAGCCTAGTTCTCCACGTGCGGTTACATCATTCTATTAGTGCGCGTCTTCCTTTTTTCCGAGTCCCAGCAGTCTGACGAAAAAAAAAGGAGGCCCGACAAATTTCTAGGCAGGAACAAAACATGGCCCACCGAATAGATGGAAGCGATAGAAGACACATTCTGCCGAGGACACGCGCTACTCCGAAAGAAAAAAAAATCCTCGTCGTTGCGCAAGAAAAGAAAGAAGGTTACCACATCAGGGGTTCGGTTCGACGCACTACGCAGTGTATATACACGCGCACTGTTCCGCGCCGTCGTCGGAAAGTCGTTGAGATATACAAAATTGCAGAAGATATCAGTAGTTTCGTGTCGCGAGTTTGAATGGGAATTGATAGGCAACTAATCAAAACAAATTCATCAATGAATCAGTGATATTGAAAGGAGAATGATCCTTGTCCTCGATATTTTTATCGATCATTATTGAAATCGATGTGAAAAATAATGATTATCCAGAGCTCAGGACTTTTTTCCCAACAAACAATGCGCTCTAGGGGAAAGTTGTATATACCAATTTACGGTTGGAATCGATCAAACATTTTGCTGGAAGAAAACATTTTGCTCGATTCAACGAGAATTTTCTTTTCTCACGTGACAAGAGTACACACAAAGTAGCACAAAGAGCAAAGATAAACACGCGCGATCGTTCGTCGTCTATCAAAAAGTATTATGGCGAACGCTAGAGAACAGAGTGAAAAATGAAAATCCACCAGCGGTTTGGCTGTCGAAAAAATCTGATTTCGACCAACAAACTGAACGGGTCCCCCCATCGAAACGTTATAGAGGCGCGATACCCGCGCCCGTCCTTCGGGGCTGCGCACACGCGATCGAGAAGCACGTGGCGCGCGGAGAGACTCTCTTTGTGCGTAGTACATGCTGCCCTTGCTCTGGAGATTGCCTAGGTTTGGTGTGTGCCTACTGCCTACCCACCAAATCGGAGGAGGAGAGGGGGAAGCAGGCCATTGCGCCTTAGACGTGAAAATAGATCCGGCGACCCGAGGCCCGTATTACGCCCAGCGCTTGCATAGATTTTGCCGATCGAGGCTATACGCCGAGATTGCCGATGAGTATATACGCTCCTCTCTCTCTCTCTATGTATATATACAAGCGAAACTCCGTCTTATCTTCAGGGGGCCGATATATACATCGACTAAATTTTCTCCGGCAAATCGCGACAAAGTTACATACTATCAAGTGATAGGCCCCCAATCGTTCGGGACTCCCATTTCCATGTGAAACAAAAAAAGTGTGACGCGTCTCTGTCGCGTAATATTATGACACGCGAGTTATCGCGTCAGCCGACGCTTTGATTTCAATCTCGAGCGAGTGTTTATATTGATTGCTTATAAATATTTATGTTGGCGTACGTATATGAATTGTTCGACGCCGCCGCGATCATCCGTTTCCAATACTGCGTAGTTATTTTCTAATATATATCCGCGGATTAGGTATACCCCGGGATCTTCATTTGCGCTTCGCTCTCGAGAAAAGATGACACTTGTCTGTTCGTCGCGTTGAATTTGTCATGATCGTTGAAACGAAAGCTGCTCGCCGGCGCACACGTGCGTCTATGCGACCTGAGAGAGAGAGAGATACGCGAGGTGACGACACAGCTTTCGTTTCATTCATTATTCATCGGGCGCTCGTAAATGCGCAGATAATAGGGAAAAAAGAAAATACACGTAGTTTCGGTGTTGTTATTAACGCCCGAATCACGAGCGTCCCCCGGCAATTACGTACGCGCCTCTCTTGTGAATCTGTCCATCGAAACTAGGCCCCCTCCTCCTCCATCCAATACGAAAACGATCAAAATTCAATTACATCGTCTCTGCGCGCGATAATTGTCTGTTTCGCGTCGGGCGTGGATGTTACACGTATGCACGAACGGAGCCACCGACGTAAGTGGTCGTGCGCGATAAAAAAGAAAAATACGCTGGCGCGTGGTGTAAACGTCGCAAAAGAGGCTCACACCCGATGAATAATCCGAGAGCGAGTGATAATCCGCAAGCGGAATGTGAGCAGAGAGCCACACACGAGTGAGAATTCGGCTCGATGGGTCGAGTTGCGGGATTCTTGCGAGCGCGCCACGTGTATACAACCCGAGATGCGTATATACGCACACACACAAGATGAGAACAAGGAAAGCGAGCCAAGCGGCGGAATAAGAGAGAAACGACGCAGTTTGCGCGCGGCTCACGCGAGTAATATACCAGCTCGCGCACGTGGCGACGCGCATTAAGCCAGGAGGACCGTTTGATCGGATTTTTTTTAGCGATTCGTTATTATAGTCCCGGCTCGGTTCTACACAGTGTATTAGTATATTGCGTGGATAATTAGCGAGCGTTGAATACATGTTTTCCTTATGGGGTATATCGCGTATCAGGTGATGTTTGTATATATGCGTTATACGAAAGATAAAGACGCGAAAAGGTATAAACAGTGCGCAGTGTTTACCATAGCCAACACTCCAAGTAGCAGCTTGACAGTTTGTGTGTAAATAGCCCCTGCAGTAGAGCGATAATGACAAATGGATCCGATTAAGAGGCAAAACCGATTCGAATTTGATCGCGCGCGCGGCGGAATCGCGATCGGGTTCGAGAATATTAATATACGAAAAATGCCCGACGATTTTTCCTCGACCGCTGTATTAGACACCAGTCCAATATTTTACAACTTCACACGAGCCTCCGAATAGTCACGAAACTTTCGATGACGATCCATCTAACGAATCCAGCGAAATTATTTCATCATTCGCATTTTTTTTCCTCCCCACTTCCAGCGTCTAGGAAGTTCGCAGCGGATTCTTGCGTGTTCTTTATCGCGTGTATGTATAGCCTTTGTATAGCGAAACATGTATAAAAACATTTCGCGTCAAGTGGCTGTAGATGGATGAAGCAAGTATAGCCCCGCGAAAGCGGCAGTGTGTATATACCTAATTATAAATCCGCCGAACGGACGCGACCAACAAGTGCGCGTATATACATGTAGTGCAGCTTGAATATATCATTACGAAACAAGAGAGTCTTATCGGTGGATTATTTATGAATCAGCGATCGCGACGATTGATTTCGATCGACCGACGTATCGCCTAATGATCGGACGACGAGACTTGACGATTGTATATATATATGTAGCTCCTCAATCGGCCCTTCTGTGCAAGTCAATTTGATTGAGCGCGGAATGTATACTCGAACATATATATATATATATATATGCAAACATTAGCTGTGGCCCGATAGCCGCGGTTATTCAAACGCAAGATCGTGCCTTCTTTCACTCGCGATTGAGCAGGTGCGTCGCGTGCGGCCTGGCTTGGATAAGTGTGACAATTCGACTCAAGGTCGTTCATTATAATTCAAATTTCGTCGAGGTTCCGTCACGCGGTCGTTGGGCGACTCGGAGAACTTTATGAATTTATCGATGAAACTTTTGTGTATAGGTACTTTCATGAGAATGTACGCCGCGGATGCCAGCACGGAACCTAAACTGTCCTCTTGTATTCTGCAGGCCCAGTGAAATGCTATGCATAAAAGAAGGAGCAGGTGGAGTCGAGCACATGCTCTGCCGAGTTTCGGTTTCAATACACTCGGGAAAAAATCGAGAGAAATTCGGTGGGGGGGGGGGCTACGATCATGTCATTCCTATATAGTCCCGCCTTCGTCAATTCATTTACGGGATTTCGAGTCTGTAGTGGTATTGATACGGCGAAGTTGGTAAGGTCGCAAGAAGAATAGTTGATCCGGAGCTCGGGTGCCATCGGATTTCGCTGAACAGTCATGAAGCTGTCGATAAGGCAAACGACGCCGCCGCGGTTGCAGAGTTGTGCGGCACGTTGACGATTTCTATCAATCAATCAATCAATCGGAATGGCCTACTGCCGCCCTAAACAGAGAATTAACCGAGCTGCCGATCGAATGCGCGCGCGCGACTGCTCTAGAGCGGCGTCGGACTGTTTTGGAGGGGAAAAACAAGCGAGTTCATCAAGGAGCGTCGGCACGTCGCGGCGCGTACTCGACCCCGGAACCAATTCAGATCTGCAGCTACAGCCACTTGGAAGCGCGATTTAAAATTTGCGCGAAATTGCGTGCGTTCGATTATGGAAATGGATATACACGCGTGGCTGCGAACGGCCGCAAGTGGGTTACGAGGTCAATATCCTCTCTCTCTCTCTCTCTGTGCGCCGTCGCCGCGGTGTGTTATTTTGCATGCGGAATCGAGAACAAAAAGCTGCGCGTTGCGGGACGGGCAGCTCGTCGTCGGTTCTCTTCCTCCTCGCCGCTCGCTTTTTTTCTCTTTCGTTCTCTCGGTGTCTCTCGATCCGCTTCCCCTTGGCATCAAAGCTGCTGATACGCTGCTGCTGTAGCGGCGCGCGCGCGTAAATAGACCGTCGTGGAAGCCGACGGAAATATCGTGCCGGGCTTTCGCCTTGCGCGCGCGCGAGGCCCGTTCGTTTATAACGCGTACGCGTGCCCAGAGCGATCGTCGCTTCGCCATATTATACACTTCCGAGGACAGCTCCAACTTATCTCGCGCGCCTATTATATTCGTTCGGGGGCTACTCGTGTGTGGCGGTCAAACAACAGCGCGCGCCTATGGATTTACATTATACGCACCCAATTGAAATTGGAGCGCCGGGCTAATTGATCGCGGCGCAGCGATCAGGTTGAAACGCGAGCGAAACCTTCTAATAGGGAAAGTTTCGACAAACGCGCGTATGCAGTTGCGGGAAAAAGGCGCAGCCGCGCGACACGGGTTTCCCGCATAGGCCAACAACAGCCGAGGAGTTCGTCGCACCTTATGAAAATCGATATTGGCGCGTGTGCGCGCAGGCAGCCCGACTCGTCTGCGGTGTATATACACACATGCATAATATTATGACTCGCGTGCGCGACAAAGGGGCAGATCGGGTCGCAGCGGGATACGCGCTGCACAGAGAACCCCTGCGCAGCTCGGGCCCATCAGCTGCGCGTACTTTGTTGTGATATGCTCACGGCGTACACCAGCTGACCGGAGAGACCCCAGTGCGCGCATGCGCCGCGCGCACTAGCCGCCCCCGCAGTTCCCGTTTTAATCGCTACTTACATATAGTTACGCCAGTATTGAATGAAAAAATGTATAAAATGATGATCCTCCGATTCACCAGTGATGCGGAACAAGAGTAGACCCGATGGGATAACTCGGTGGGCCAACCGATCATAAATCTGACCGTCCACTCCCAGCTACATCTTCCCCGTATCAACTCTGTGTTTCGCCACACTTTTTCAATACTAATTTGCACACAGTGCCAGCCTAGATATTCATACAGGTACCAACCAACTTAACAACAAATATGAGATTGACGCCAGCGTAATGTGTGCGTGGTTAAGTCTAAAATTGTAAACTTTACGCTGAAAGTATATATATAATCCATTAGCGGGGAAAGGACCCGTTCGCCGCACAGCCTGTAGAATATTGACGTTGCGTTGTAAGTTTGGGGATAGTGGTTCAAGTTCTTACAATGGGAATTAAAGCGAACTAGCTATTATTTGTTCACTCTGGCGTGTTTTTTATAAGCTTCCTGTGAGAAATACGGTCACTCCAAAGATTATTACTTTTTTTAGCACTTGAAATGCTTTCTGATTCAAAATTCTCTCTTTTAAAAACTTCACACTAGTGAAGAACCACTGAATTTTGTAAGAAATTTACTTTTGCTGCATAAAAATTAACTGCAGTTCCACTCAATCACTCATCCTACAGTACAGTACTCATCCTACCTTAATCCACTTTCCTAAGTCATTTGGAACAATATTTTACCTGCTCGTAAATTATTGAGAAAATATACTTCTAATAGATGTAATCCTAAAATTATAACAGGTTCTGGGAGGTTCTTCAAGTTCTAAAAGAGCAACTTGACCTACTGTACAACACATTGCCTGAGGCTCTCTCGTCGTGCCATTATTTAGCTGCATATTTTATCCATTGAATCAAAAGGTTCCTTGCACTATTCATAAGAAGGTATGCAACAAAGTTTGGTAACGTGCAGTTTGGTAGTTTTTCAGTGTATGCCAACAAAAAAGGCTTTGTTTTTATATAATAAGTAAGATAAGATAATATATTCTCTCGAGAAAAAAATCTCTTGTTCTTTCCTTTCAAAAACTAATATTTTGCTGATCCTGACCGTGTTCATCGTTTCGATTCAAATAAGCTTGAATTCTGCCTGTAGAAAATTTTATCTAATCTTACAGTGGCTTCAAGAACGAGGGTAACTTTTAGTAATCACACAATGAGAATTCATTTTCGTATTGTGAACAAGTAACGACAGCATATGGATAATGAATTGCGCAATCCAAATACCCGTATGTACGTAAGTTTGAAACGATTCCTAACAAGAAATAAATTTCGTGGTGAATAGGTTATATATATGCGTTCTGATTCAATAAATGCTGCACTCTTTCGGAATGACGTAATTTGTAATATAAGAGACAAGGACCGATTCAAAAAGTAATTACATTTTTTTAAGATGGTCAACAAGTCGGGTATAGCTAACCAACGATTCAAATTTGACAGATGTTACACACAGTTGAACTATTTTTTTTCGTATCGTTCTATCGAGTTAGCATAAAAATTAAACTGCGCAGTTAAACTGGATATTCAGTTTGAGCAACGGGCATTCACCCGTTCAAATGAACATCCGTATATTTGGAAATAAATTCAAGACCAAGCATGAAATCGATGGATATTGTGAATTGTCGAGTGAAACAGCACCGCGTATGGCGTTAGTGATTGTTAACCTTTGGAAGATAAGAGGTTAGGGGAGCAAAATCACAAAAATAACGAGATTCATTTTAAATTTTGAAAGATTCGTCTTTGGACAATAATCACCGGTGAGTATGTGAAATATATTTCTTATCGTAATTTCACTCGCGCCTCGACGATTGCACATGAATTTTCATCGGGAGCGGGTGTGACGAAAACATGGTCGGGATATAATATACAGTTGCGTTTGATCATTTCCAACACATGTTGCGAAAGAAAGAATACGATATAAATCGATCAATGAAATTTCTTCGTGTCTCGCGCGCGAGTCGAACAAATCCGAGAAAATATATTTTGTTCCAGCCCCGTGTACGATTAATTCAAGTATAGTACTCGTCTCGAAAAACGTCCCTAAGGGGTATATCTCGCGTTTCAATTTGAATGAAATAAAATTGAATCCACGCGGTGTGTAAAACACCAGGCGGAAACGCAGCGTGTAACTTATATTACGTGTACTCGCCAGAATATCCTATCCCTGCAGGGATACTCTTACACGGCCTCGGCGCGGCGTCGAGACACCGAAAATTTTCGACGGGCAAAGATGCAGCTGAGAGAGAGTCGAGCCCCGGCCGCAGTGTCGCAGGTATACGGCAAGAGGGAAAGAGGCGAGGGAGACTACATAAGAAAGACATATGTGTGTAGACTGCAGCTCGAGTATCTTGCGGAGACGCGGGCCGGGGGGACTCGTCGGTGCAAGTCTGAACTTGAAGTTGCCAAGTTTTGCGGCAGTGATTCTCCTCCTGCAAATATTGGGAGTCACTGAGGCCGGACCAAACAGCAGAGAAAGCAGGTAGGCAAGGGTATGTGTATGCATAATTTATGGCAGCCCCTTTTATACGTACACGCGTTGTTGCGCACACGGCTTAGATTTCCAGGTAGAAAGAAGCCCAAGACCGAATGGGAATGATTCATTCTTTGTTATGCTGCTGTGTAGGATAACGTAATGTTACATCAATGTACGGAAATTTTGCGCTTTTTTCTTCACTCGTTCGGACAATGTAGTCATCCTCTTTATACACTCGCAAAATTATCCAGTGTGTATAATTGATAATATCCAAGCGTCGGAAAAATTATACCGAGGTGTAATACGTGCGCGAACATTTATTCGGCATCAAATGAGTAAGCACTGTTGTGAGAATCTCGCTTCAAATTTTATATCATTATAGCGGTGGAATATTTTCGACGACAAGTCCAACGTATATATTTATTTCGTCCTTAAAAAATTATTGTCGATTGTAGAATGGAGAGGGGATAGGAAAAGCTCAAAGTTAGTGGGTATGATGACAAATACGGAAAATGAAAACGTATTGAAGCGAACTCGCGGGTTAGTGAAACGATCGAACGCAGCGTGAGTATATGCGAAAAGTGGGGGAAAAAACGGAAAGTAAGACGGTGCACGCGAGGCAAGCCTCTGATAATAATCATTACGGGCGTTGTAGTTGGACAAATTTTTAAGCACGCGCGTATGGGCTTCGGGTGGCTTAACGGAAAAATCGTTGTTATTCCGGTGCTCGGGGGCTTCATTGGACATCGGTTTCCGAACGATTTTTGTATAAAAAAACGAGTCGAACCATTCCATCTCCGAACAAAGGGAATCCCGTGTAACGATTAGCCACTGGTATAAACTCGAACTCGGCGCGCGGTCATCCTAACCACCGCGTTATGTTGGGAAATTTTGGAAAAAAAAATATAACATGTTCCCACGTTTTAGCCCCGATATCGAGATCACCCGATTTTCACCCGCAACGACTCGTCGAGCACAGTGAATTCGAAAAATTCATCGCGTTGGCAAATGCGCCTGCGAAGCTACGTCCATGTTTAAAGGTCGCGTATTCGGTGGGTGGGGGAGGGCCCTTTAATCGTATAAGCCCGGCAGTGCAGGCAGCTGCGCGCGAGCTGGTGCATTCGCTATGCCTCCGCATATACGCGTGTGGGTGAGCGGGTGCACACACGTAAAGCGAGCCATATACACATGCGTCTTCTTGTTGGGGGGATATATACACGCGCAGTCGTATGATCAGCGCAGCGCGGAACTGCGCGGAACAGCGGAATAGAGCGGAATAGAGGAGAGCTGTGCACCGCTGGCGCGGCGTTCTCTCGTCGTCGAGTCTGGCGTGTCGCGGGGGGCTGGTGAGGGGGGGGGGGCGGCGGCGGCGGCGGCCCCCACTCTGCTCTCGACATGCGCAGATCGAGCTGCTGTCGCGGGCTTTGTCAGTGTATGTGCGCGACTGTATATGCGTCTCTGCGTGCGTCTCTCTCTGTCCAAGGCGCTGCTGCGGGGCTGGCTGCAAGGCGCGCGTGCGAGTTGCGCGACGGCGACGAGACACAGCGTCGCAGCGAGAGCTCGACTGCAGCACAGCGAGTCAGTGAACAGCTGGCCAGCAGCGGAGGCGGACGTGCGCGCGGCCGCCCGACACACAAACAGAGAGAGAAAGAGAGTCGGGCACACACACCGACACACGAGAGCAGCGAGTGTGCGCGTCGCGTTGTGCGCAGCAGCAGTAGCAGCTGAAAATGTCGGCTCCGCTGCACTGAGGCCGAGCTGAGTGCGCGAGAAAACGTCTGCAGTGGTCCGATCGGCTCTCCTCCTCGTCCCCGGACGATCCGCGGCCCCCGTGTGCCAGCCAACAAAGGCGACCGAGGCTGTACCCCCGCGCGACTTTTCTTTGTTCGCGCTCGCGCCCCCAGAGCCACCCGAGACTCTCGCCGTCGTCGGGGGTATATAACGCGATAACACAAGAAAGAAAGAAAGAAAGCCGCCGCCGCAGTGGCGCATCAGCCCTCGCGGACAGACAGATTAAGAGAGAGAGAGAGAGAGAGAGCCACTGCACGCGCGAGCTGCTTGTTGTGCGCCAGCCCAGGTGAGTGTCGCTGCTGCTTTGTTTTGCCGTACAGCTGATCGCGCCAGCGCTCTCTCGCGCATATATATACGTGCGTGTGTATGTATATATAGGTGTACCAGCCCAGCAGCTCTCGCGCTGCAGCTCAAGCGCGCAGTTATCGATTCGCTTCTGTGTCCCGCGCGCGCCAACTCCCGCAATTCACAGCTGTACGCACAGGGCATACATACATGTACGCTCGTACGCGCGTGTGTGTGTGTGTGTATAGCTGTACGCGCAGCGGAGCGTATATAGAGGCTCGCGCGAGGCGCAGACACGGGCATCGCGCGCCGATGCACCTGCACTCCATTGTTATTATTGGAAAAGCGACGCGCGGCTGAGCTGGTACACATATATATGTATATATATATATATATACACACGTATATAAGTATGTGACTTGGTGCTCTCTGCGCGTCGACGATGCTGCATTGTTTGGGGGGGGGGGGGAGAAACGACGCGCGCTAGCTCTCTCTCTACGACACCGATTCTTGTTCTTTGTTCCAGGCCCAACGTATCGTCAGCTGAGCCAAGGGCTGACGGAACTTTTATATAACACAACTTAAGGCTGTTAACTCGTATTGAGTATCCGAACGACGGGACAAGCAGCACCGAGGGATTTCCCATTCCCAACTGTACACGAGCGATATTTTTTAAATGCTCCAACGACACACGAGTGGGCAGCTAGTCACTTGCACACACGTACAGGCACACGCATAACACAAGGAAGTTTTATACTGAAGATTTGATGCAACGTTCCTAGGAGTCTTATAGGCATAATAAGCGGCTCTTGGAGTAGTTTACTCTTGGGGTGGAAGACACTAGGTCTTCGAAGCAGGCTGTTGAAGTAACACAAGGTGGTGAGAGCAGCGACAGAGCTGTCGCATTCGCTGGATATCACTTTTTCGACTTCTGAATGAAATTGACAAGTGCCACAAACAGTGCTGCTGTCTGCGAGAAGGTTGTCCACGGATTTGTGAACAATAAAATAGATAACTGCGCTGATCGATGAGATTAAAGCAGTCAGGGGCCGTCCTCGCGCTGTCGCTAGAACGTGGGGAGCGGCCCCAGCACAGCTGACTCGGAGGGTGCCAGCATTCGGATGACAGCCCCAATGCAAGCGAGGTGTAGCTCTCCTTGTCCTGTTGCCCTGTACCATCGTCGCTAACCACCAACACAGTAACCAGCATCAAAATGTTCCACGTTTTCCACGTTGACACTGGCACTACCTACGTGTTCGACCTCAATTATGCTCTGGCAAAGTGAGTATATTTTCATCAGTTGTACTGTACAACTATAAAACTGTAATATGCAAATCCCCACAGCCGTATAGTAGGCGGAGATACATTGTTTCCATGTTCTTTCCTCACAATTCTGATCAAAGATTGCTCATCATTATTCACATTCGACGCATGCTATGGGAAATACTAGTGTCAAAGAAATTTAAAATCTAGCAGCACATGTATATTTCTCCAGTTGAATTGATGCTTCTTCATCAAGTAAAAGTTGCAAAGGAGTTGAGGATGTATAGTGAAAATAATGAAAAACTGTTGTTTTTTAGTACTTTCCATAACAGTGTCTGACACACTGTCTGGCTTGTCTTAATCACTCATGCTTATCTTATTTCTCCAATATCAACAGCTTTCAGATAACACTTTATCATTTATTTACTTTGAGAGAGTAGAATAAACTCTCAAAATAGCAAAACCTCTTCTATCATATATTTATTTTCATGCGATCAAAATTCATGTATTCAAGCTCTAGTTTTTTTTTTAATCATACCATATTGCGATAGATTTTCAATGTATCAAGCTCAAGCTCAATTAATTCTAACTTTGCAAGTATAAGTACTAAGAGACAAGGAAATGTAGCACTTGAATGTAGGACATACGATAGGAAAGTGCAATGCAGATGATAGATATACTGGTCGATGGTTTGAGACTGCGTATGCTCTGATCTCCTTACTGTCAGATGATCTGAATAGATAAAAACTTGATTTTACTCTTTTACCAGGTTCATTGTACACTTTTATAAATATGCATTTGTTTTATTGATACCCTGCACACTTGACTGGCCCACGTGTTCGGCAGCTTTATCTGTTTATTATTAAAATTGTGCGCTCAAAATATTATTTTGATTCAAAATATAAATTTGGAAAAAAAAACCACTTAATCGTCTCGAAGTAGATTTCAAGATTTCATTTCTCCCTGGCCAACGATCCTCCCGAAGGTAGATTAAAAAAAGTTTAGTATTTTTTCACCATTAGCTCGGTTTTTGTAGCGAGAGAGAAAAGTAAAAGAAATCGCGTGTCTTGATTTGTTTTATATCATAGCTATAGTTAGGCTGGCGGCCGCACCAACGCGCGTCACTCCTATCCGCCTCTCGTTCGATCTTATATCTCATTCGCGCGCTCGCCCGCGTCTCTTTCGTAACGACAACGGTTAATAGGGTTATAGCACCCGCCTCTATACTCGCAGCTCTCGTATACCAAATAAAATAAGTCGGATGATATGAGGAGGAACAGCCTCCGCGCCGAACACGCTTTGTTATACTTTCTAGTTGGTTGTAGTCTAGTTGCATTGTGATACTGCGCGAAAATTTCACTTTCGTACATCTGCCTGCAACGAAAAGCCACCTGAATGACAACACCGAAGTACAAAGAATTCGTATCGGTTTGTCTCCAATTGTCATCTTTATTGCTCATTCAAATTTATATTCGCTAACTTGCTCATTACTCCAGCCGATTGTCAAACCTCTATTCGTTAAAATCGACATTATTCGAAAAATCGATCAATCCGTTTGTGTAATTCTCATCTCACGATTAGTTTCGAATCAAAACTATCGTTTAGATCGACATCAAGGGCAGACGGAGCGCATTTGGTTATGAAACTTTTTTTTTCAAACGAAAGAAGAAAATAATATGTATGATGATTCGCGAGAACAGGCTGGAACGTGTGTAATATTGAAAACGGTCGTTATGCAAGTGCGTTTCATTTCATAAAACATACGAAAGTGCGGCGTATCAGGTGCAATATTGATGAATAATATGTTTCATAGCCGTTCCGCGATAGTTTTTTTTTCCCACTAATTAAATTAAGGACGTTTGGGTGAAAGCCACCGGATAATTGAACTCATTTACATTAGGGGTATACGTATGCAGCCTACCGACGCGAATAACGAATGAAAACCAAAAGGATATCTCGGAAAAGTTTTGTTGGAAATAAATCGGAAAACTAGAAAAATGGGCAATGTTCAACTGCTGTGTGTTGGAGTTAACGAGTGCAACGTGCAACTCGTATGCTAGTGTTGCCAAGCAGCCGGAGCAAATGTTTATTTACGATAAGGTTCTTTCACGCTTTGGAGCTCGCGTCCGCGGGCAAATCGGAAAGACAAGCGGCGGCATTCGTGATTTTGTCTAACGAAAACAATGGGACTTTAAAGAGCGACCAATCCACCTTCGACGGCTTCGCACGAGTTTCGAATCATAAACGTATGGTAACCAGCCCGAGCGAAAGCTATCGTTATACTTGCGCCGGAAATCGTGTCTCTCGCATATCTCACAGCGATTTTTCAGTCATTAGTATAGGAGAGGAGAACATCGAATTCGTTAACGGTCTACATGAAAAAAAACCCGTGGGTACTCGCGCACTTGTTTTCAAATGGGTTCTTTTTCGATTTTCTCGCGCTAGTAACTCAAGGTTGACAGGTGATTGTTTTAGCTTTTCTTCGGAAACACAGGTAGATATGCTTTTGCATAATTGGTGGGAGAACATCGATTGCCGGTTTGTATTCCATTTATTGAATGCGTTTAACTTGTGCATTTTCAAATCAATTTTTTATACGAGATGGCTGACCGATTTTACAAAAAAAAAAAAAATAAAAGGGAACTCTTCTGTTCTTTCGAAGAGTGAAACGGTTAATGATAAGTACAAGAGTCGATCATTAGATTAACTCTTCGTGCGTCATGAGATATGAATCTTTTCAAATGCAGACTCGAATGTAAAAAACCCTCAAGAAACTCAACAACGGGAACGAGAAGAAACAAAATCTTTGGCGATTCGTTTGCCCGTTTGATACGTGTCGAACAAAAACCCCGGACCACATTTTTCTAGATTAATATTAATTCTTAACAATCATGTTATATGCATAACAGTGCGATGGCGGCGGCGCGGCGTTCGCGAAATACCAAATGACGAATGACTCATCCGACACTGGGAACATTGTTATTTCCGTGAATAGCCAGCCGAAGTCGGAGCCGCGGCCGCACAATCCGTTATTCGGTGACTTTCGCGAGGTGGAAAAACTGTTCTATTCGTTTTCGACTTTCTCTCTTGGGATGGGATCGTCCGTTTCCACCAGGGCTCGCGCGCGTTTGACCGTCGAGTGAATCGAGATGTAAGAGTAGGTTTTAAATCTATTCCCCTATCGGCAAGTTAACACACAGGCGGGATTCGTCGCGAGCGAACTCTATCCCAAACGCTTTCGAGACCTTTGCGTCGTTAAAGAAACGTCGCATACACTTTGTATACGCCAAACCGAGCCGCCCGATGGCTCTCGCGGAGGCAATCGAGGAATGCGAAAACTGATGGAAAAAAAAAAATCGCGCAATTGTCGGAGGAGCCGAGGAGGGCCCGGCCCCGTTGGGAAAAGCCATCGCGAGCAGCCGCACGCGCCAATTTAGCTCGCGCGCGCGATCGAAAATCCGCGAAAAGCCGTGGCGCAACAGCTCACGTATATACGCCGGCGCGCACGCAGTGCAGCACAAGTTGCAAGCAGGTCGCTGCGCCCGATAGCGAGGAAACAGCTCTCGGACTTTTCTTTCTCCCGCGAGCTGTCTTCGCTCGCTCGCTCGCTTTTCCCCCCACCCCGCCTGCGCCTGCTCAACAGCTACAACGCGCGTACACTTACTCTTTCCTCGCGCGCAAGCGGCTGGGTAAGTGAGTACTGCAGCGACCCGAGCGCAACAAACGCATTTGAGAGCCGCGCTGGCGTTTACGCCAAAATCAAATATCAAAAAATCATTTTAGCCAGAGGCTCGCTCGGGACGAAAAATGCCCGGGATACACTCGAGAGCTTCTATAGTAGTCGCAGCCGAGCCGGGGGCTGTGCGATAAAAGTGTACATGCGTATGCGCCGATAACGAGGCGAGATTAGCTATCTTCCGGGATCGGCGAGATAAAAATAATGCGCGGGCTGCTTAGAATACACGCGAGACGGGTTTTTTCGTTGTCCACCCGGTCTATACCCGCATATACGTCTATAATCCAGTGTTCCACTTGATATATATACACACACAGCTGACGGAACGGTACGCCGGACCCTCCTGTTTTGCCTGTATCTGTTGTGCGCGTCCCCGTCCACCGTAAGTGCATAAAAAAATTCCCAGCCAATCAGGTGTGTAGCGCACTTTGCGCAACCGCCTGCAATATACACTCTCGGGCGGCCGCACGACGGCTTCGCTTATCCTCCGTTTCATGAATATTCCATGGATGGTTAATTATCAAATTGACGACGGTGCGAAATACATCGCTCGCCGCGGCCAATTGTTCTCATTCTTCCTCTCGCGTCTCTCTTCAGACTCGAAAGTGTGTTGGGATCGCGACAAAAGTGACTGGCCGAAGTCGATGTGCCGATTATCCAGACGAGAGTGTACGCGTTGTCTCTTTCATTGTTCGCGGCCTCATCCGCGCGCGCGAGCGTCCCATTGACAGGCTAATAAGTGTAACGTTTCGAAATCCAGTGCAAACCGTGGCCGGGTGTTATTTTTTTCCACTTTAATACGCGATGCCGTCGTCTCCTTTTCAAAATGCGTGTGCCACCAACTAACTCGCGAGGAGAGGACTAAATCATCGACCCAATTCCAATTACCCAGAGTAAATGTATATATACTCTGTGTGTAGAGGCAATTTGAACTCGCCTGAAATTCCCGAGCGAAGAGATCTATTTTTATTTTGCCACGAGTTATCGTCGTCCCGTAATCGATACGCTGATACGAGAGCCAAGTTAGATTATAGTTTGCAAAATGAAAATCGAAAGGTCGGATCGAACGCGAATGAGCCAACGAATAATGCACTAGGATCATCAGCCGCGTCCTTGGCTACACTACATATACAACTCGAAACTCCGCACGTGTTACGTGTATATATAAAAATAAAGTTAACCAAGGACTCGTCCTTTGACGTTCGCTCTTCGAAAAATGGCCGTTGCACTCTCGAGGTACTCTTATGTAAACAGTCGCGCGACCGATAAAATCTCAATACAATCACAAGTGCAGCCGTGATGCGAATCTCCTATATATATCTTGAGTTTTCTTCTTTCTTCTGTTCCGTCTCCACCGTATTGAGCAACGCTTATTGGGTTTGTTCGGCTCGAGCTCGATCCCAATTGTCGGGCCTCTGCAGTCTAGATCGGTCGAGTCTTAAAAATAGAAGGAACAAAATGTTTTACGTTGTGGAATATTTCCAAAATACTAACGTTCTTCGAAGAGCGATTCTCGCGAATCAGAGCTAGGCTTCGATAATAATTCAGTTCGCCTAGGGGTGTAATTTCGAAAGGAATTTGTAAAGGAAAAAGTTGTTATCACGTAAATCCACGCAAACGCTCGTAATATCGACCGAAAAATAATCGGCCTGAAACGTTCCGCGATGTATAGAGAGAGAGACAGCCGTGGGCAGCCACTCGGAGCGCGGTTTGCGTTGCACTTTCTTTGCCCGTCATGTTCTAAAGTTACAGAATTAGGTCATCTATAATCATAGTATAGGAACGAAAGCCTATTGTTTTTAAACGCGTCGCGCGGCATCGACTGCTCCGCAGAAAATAGATGGGCCGACGAGGCTTTGTTACACATGCATATCGAGCTAATCCCCAAACTTCCTCGTGTTGTTGCAGAGGCGTGACGGAGATAAAGGAGACGATCGAGCGAGAATGCGGCGTGGCAACGGTGGACCAGGTGCTGCTGATGAGCGGCGGCGAGTCGCTCGAGTCGAACGTGCGGCTGTGCTCGTGCTCGGCCGGCACCGAAACCAACCCGATCTTCCTCTTCAGCAAGGCGTCGATCGACAACCCGACGCCGCCTCCTCCTAGCCTCGACTATGGTTCTGGTGAGTACACACACTCATATGCGTGAAATGCCTTTTTTTTCCTTCCCCTCTATATGTATCGCGGCGCAAACAGCCGCGTTTTCGTCCGCGAGTCGATTGCAGTTATCTCGGGGCTTATTTCAAGATACTCCAATATTGGATTCGTGGATGTTGGTCGCGAGCGCGACTCATCAATTTCTCGTCGGTCGACGAGCATTGAAGTATTCACTCGGGGTATTGGTTTGCCAAAAATTCCGTAAGCTCGTACACATCGCTGTGCGTATCTCGATAAGAATAATGTGTTCTCAAGGTCGGGCTATTGCAGTCGAATTCGATGTTCCAACGTCATTAGCACACCGCGAGATTCTGCGCGCGGCAGCGTATCATTTTTCGGATGTTTCACCCCGCTCGACGATTGATTTTATTTGTAATTCGACATCGAAATGCGTTTTTCCAACGATACAAGAGGAAATATTGATCAAGAGCTCGGAGTTGATGAGTCGAACGAGTTGGGAGTGAAATTAACACGTAAACTTATCGGATCGACCGAGTAAAATGCACTCGCGGCCGATGGAAATTTATTTCGCCGCTTCGCAAATAGTTGGCTGCGTAAACTGCGTTATTATAGACGAACGAAATGACGAGCGGTAAATCCACGTCAGGCCGCGGTGCCAAGTAAATTCTAAATCTGCTCCGCGCCATCTTTTCGAGCGCAACATTCGTGTGAACAATTGCGTATCTCACGCGTCTACTATCGCGCGGCTTTTACGAAACCCACGAAAATCCGTTGCAAAACCAACCTACCGGAGAAGTGTCTAGTACGCGTATACAGGAGCAACAGCTGCGTTATCCTTTGGACATCGAGTGATTGGTATAAAGTAGTTTTCCCACCGATAAATCTCGGCGGGCAAACTGGTTATATTTGGGTTATTATACCCCAGTCCCCTGGGGAGAAACGCCGCGCTCCGGTGTGTAATGTAGCCCAACTCGCGAATCGGCGAGTCCCGTACTACGCACACTCGCGGAGCCGCGCGGAAAATTGGCAGAGAGGAAAAAAGTGCGCGCGAGCGTAAGAGGGGCTCGGCCGCTCGCTCGCGGCAGACAGCGCGACGCCTGGCCATGATGCACACTGCACAGCGCCAAGCGACTCCCTCTCCGCGCATACGCCTGATTTCGCATATCTTCTCGCGCGCGCATACTGAGTCGATCTTTATCGATCCGCGACTCGGAGCCCGCGGCAAACCAGCTCGCGCAGCTTTTGTTTGGATTCCGATTGGGCTTCCTCGGCCTCCGAGAGCTGCTGCTGTTTGTTTTCGAGCGATTCCCGCGTTTACTGCCTCGCGACCTCGGGGGATAAGTTTTTATGTGGCTCGGCCGTGTCAGCTGATGGCTTTTATCGCGCGGGCTCTCGGACTGATTGGTCTTTTCAGCTCCGAGCGAAACAATTAAACCCGCCCGTGCAATTATCAAGTCTGCAATGTTTACTGAATATATATGTCAATGTGATTCACCGGAAATGATACATGTAACCCCTGCGATTCTCGTGCACGCGAAGAAATATTTCGGCGGGATAAACGCTTTGCAGTAGAGATTTGTATATTTTTTTTCTCGTGCAGCTTTGAGTATCTTCATCCGAGTATCAAGAAGCAGTACGCGGAGTCAATATATGTTTAGAGACAATATGGTGAAAAGTGATTTACACTAGCTTCACTTCCGAATGCGTATTTTATGCTCTTCGAACTGCCTTGCTGATTGAATGTCGTATTTATGGTAGTTAACAAAACCATTTGTTTCCGATGACTTTGGTTTTTTTTCTCTGAAGAACGCTAGTGTGTTTCCTTTCCATCGCGTCGGTCTCTAGTCTTTGATCTCTCGGGTTACTCGAAATAAAAATGATTTTGTCCTTCGTTTGTGCATATGCAATTTTATTACGTAAACAATGACTTTGAAAATCTCGAACAAATGGATCAGGAGTAGGTACGCGATGTGTGGACAAACGTTGCTACTGCTTAGTTCTCTGTTCCGCAATATAGATATCGATACGTGTTATATTTTTCCCCATTTACGCTTTGCCGTGATATTGAAAAAAAATGTGAATTATGCCACTACTGATTCTAGCATATAATAATTATCGTGGCTCTTGAATATTTCACGTATCGATCGATGGAAATTACTCTTTGATTATTACGGTAGAATAAAAGTATACGTTTGAAATATTAAGTTACCAAGGAATACTCACAGTCTTGGGATATAATTGACGAATAATTTTTCTCTCTTCGCGTAAATCAGGATCTACCAAATCTAGTTTGCACATTAATATGTAAATGCACGAGGAGCGGAAGAGTGAATATCATTCCTCGTGTAAAAATATAGAGAATGAAATTACAACTTGTTTGCATATCTACTGATATACATATATCCACGTATCTCCGCACAAATGATTATAATTGACTGTTTGATCTCATACGCAGAATCGATGCAATGCGACGATATAAGATAAATATATAGAAATTACGTATATTAAAGAGAGAAATACTGATTTATGAATCTTGAAAAAGTTCTAAAGTTTAGAGTTGATGGTGATCTATATTTATTTTTCAAACTAATATTATAATAAAACCCATCGTTCTTCTCGGTTAATTATTACAATTTAATTTAAATTCACATAGATCACTTGTAAGAGAATACTGTACATCTCTTGAGAGAGAAGTAGGTGTGACAGGGATTTCTGAATAATTTAACAAAATAATATTGAGTAAATCTAAATTGAGGACTGATTGACACAAAAGCCGAAGGGGCATATCGCTTTACGACTAAAGCGATTTCAATTTAGTTACTCTATCAGTCGAGTGTTTCGGCTGGCGAGCACTATGGATCGCCAGAATGACCGGTTCAAGTATGCATCTGTATCTATTGAAATGATTTGATTTTTAATAATTTTCCAAACGATTGTTCAATGGCTTATTTGTTTTTCTTTTTCTGTGAGTCGAGTTACATTTATCGCATTGATATTCAATGATTGAGTTTCTACTGGAAAGTGTTTTAAAAGAGTTATAATTGATTTTCAATGTTTGTATCTTATGAAGCCAAACTCTATGAATCAGATTCAATTTAAAAAAATAATATATGAAAAAAATCAATTAATAATTGTAAAACTGACATGAGAAATTCATAAAACGAGGAAAATCACTTACTGAACATTAATTTGACAAGTTATTAGGTATGAGTTATCTCAATGAGATTGGACGCTATTCTGATTATATATTCTTCTTGCTTTGTTTGCAAAAATCAAAACATTTTACCTATCGTATGTAATATAATAACGATAAATAATTATTAATTACTTTTTACTCGCGGATAATGAATCAACCGCACTTGGAACTTGCCGAGCAACATTATTGTTATATCACGACGTTGTTTCTGAGATCGTTGGCTATCGTAGATAAAGTAAAATAATTGTCATGAATCAAGTTACTTCAGATGTTCTCC
This sequence comes from Aphelinus certus, assembly GCA_020882725.1. NCBI lineage: Eukaryota > Metazoa > Arthropoda > Insecta > Hymenoptera > Aphelinidae > Aphelinus > Aphelinus certus. The sequence goes on from CM037084.1 coordinate 59,530,119, forward strand.
AATACTCCACGACTCCTCCACTATAATCTTCACAGGTTCAATGCTTCTTCAAAGTTTTTTTACTAATTTATCTGAAGTATTGAAAACTGCGCGAGGTAGTGATGGGTAGCGGCAAAGAAGAGGCAGGAAGTGACCCTCGATTATTCGTATAATTGAAAGTCGAGTGTCCACTTGGAATCACGTCGAATAGTGTTTGTTAGAGATGAATCAGATCTATCCCTGGAGCAATTCATAAAAAAAGAGAACATTTTTTGTTCAAAGACTCGAGTGCGAACGAGCCGACATTGTTAGCATGTCCATCGCAAACATGTTTTTTGCTCGGAATTATTAAAAAAAAAATGAGTGGGAAGTAAAGTTTTTTTTGTCAATGGAACATACCGTTTCTCAAGAATCACAATGCTCACAAGCATGGAATCAATTTTGTCAATCATGGTTTCCTCAGACTAGTGCAAGAAACGATTACAAAACGACGACTGCCTTGGTCGCGAGAATTCATTTGTACAATAACAATCGAAGAGCTGCACCGACTCCCACGTAATTATCGCACGTGCAAACTCGAAAACCACACACAGGCAACTTGTCGTTTCGTTCTCGCAGTTCTCGGCGTGTGTATTCTTGCCGCTCTGCTCAATTCCAAAGAGCATTGTATACATATACCTATACACACAACGAGAAGATAGAGATCGCGCGCGCAAAACTTCGAAAACCGTCTGCGAAGGCCAATGATTGTTCGAGCTCGAGAGCGTGAGCGTTGAGTGCTTTAACGAAGCTCCGCAAGGATGCGCGGCGGGACGCGTACATGTAAGTTATAGTTCGAGCCCAATCGAACGAGGTGATATCGCTTAGAAACGTGATATAAGTACGCATAGGAACCGTTAAGCCAGTGCAGTGTTCAGCCGTTGCACGTGAATGCGCGTATATATACACACAAGTGACCGAGCGAGATAAATAGAGAAACAGCTGATTCTCATGTAAATTGACTGGTGACTCTCGACGCCTCGATTGTTTATGATCCGATATTTCAGTCGGAGGAGATTGGCGATTATTCCACTACATTTTCATGCAAACGTTTGGCAGCATGTTTTTCACGAGGAAGATGTTTGCTCGAATGCTCGATTTGGGGAATCTTCGAGAAATAAACATCGCAGCTCCTTGCTCGGTGATGTTTCGTTTTCGAGCTAATGGAAACAGCATCATATACTGAGCAATAATGTTTCAAGGAACAACAGTGGCTTATGTGATACAAAACAATACTGAAGTAATCGTTTAAAGAACATATTTTGGTTGAATTGTCAGCTGATCTCTTCACAAACAAACCAAAACATATTGTATCGATCACCGTATCTACTGATGTTATGAAAAATGTCTGATGATTTAATCTCGAAGAACGGAATGATGATAAGTTTTGTCCGATGTTTTTTTTTCTCTAGGTTGGATGGATAATGAATTGAGTACACGTGTACTGTCCCAAAACAAAACTTGTTTCGTGGTCCCGGTTTACGGAACTTATGTCGAAAAAAGTTTAATATCATTATTTTTTGTATACGTTCTCAATTTTTTTCATCTCTGATTAATCATAAAAAATATGTATAAAAAAACTCGTTAATGTATAACTCGCGATGTATAATCCAGTTTTTCATTTTTATATTAACCCACGCATGTTATTACACAGGCACAGCTTCTTAACAATAATTATGACGACGATAAGGTGAGACGTAGTATGTCGGATATGCGTAAATCATTCAGGGAAACACGATCGGAACGTTCATTACAGCGACAAAAATGAGAAATTTCATTTTTCTTATCGATGATTCTCACAATAACTCGAGAATTATCATTTTTACTACTTCTGGAAGTCAATATCACTGAACAAAATCATTGTGAAATTCAATGTTTGATGGCCAAGAGGCAATTTGTAAATGCTAATTTGTTATCTCGCTTTTGACGATATATTATACAGCTGCAAACGAAAATGTTTCGTGAGTAATGCTGAATGTGAATAACATTCGAATCGACAATCCATTGATTTCATTTGCTGGGGAGCAATGAGATTCCTTGACACACGCGGACTTTTTTGCCCAACGATTGGTGCTTTGTAAGATTCGAGAGAAAAATATAGAGAGAGAAATTGAAATAACCCCGGAGTACAAAATAGAAACATCGTACGATAGATAATGTTATTGCAATTAGTCTTACAGAGCCGCAGTCGTATCTTTACAGATACCATATCCTACCAATGGCAAGATGCTTCTAGTAAAAAAAAATTGCGTTCATTAATGACGTGGTGCTTATGGAGGACGTGCTTTGGGGCACGTTATTATACACTGTTTACAATTTTTTCCTGTTCTTTTCTGTTTTCACTTTTCGTCGAAACATAACATCGTAAACAGACGTATATTTCATGTATTCGTTGAAAAGAAACGTACTTTTATTGTCAGATAATATATATAACAGCCACAGCTACTCGGCTGCATTGGGTAACACACGCCGGTTATCAATCTCATCATTCATGCGAGCAAGCGTCAGTGGCTCTCAATGCTATTTTTTGCTCCACGTTCACCGACCCTATGGTCATTTTTTTTCCATAATCTGTCGCGTAAAATAATGAAACAAATACCGCTGCTTCGTCGGGCGAGCTTTAGAATAGGCGATCGTGACTATGTGTCTTGCGACGTTTCATTATTTCGCATCGGATAGCTCGAGTGTTGCTGTGACGCAACTGTAACGCGCATTTTATACCGCGCAGTATTCAAATCGTCGATGACACGGTTTTTTTTCCCTTCACGAATGTTATGTTTTTTTTTCTCTTTCGATTTGACGGTCAAGGTTTGAAGATTTTTAAACACGGCGTATCAAAGCAAAAAACCGAGTTGATTGGCCCTGGCAATAATGTTGTTCATGAACGGGATTATCTGTATCGGAACGATTAATTCTTTGGCTTGAGAGAAGAGGGAAATCACGTCATCGAATAATAGAGTTTCCGGCCACGTATACATTGTACGAAAAATGCATTGCCTTCGTCGGATTGTATCAAATGAAAATTTTTGACAGTAGTTTACATTGGAAGAAATCAATTGATTATTTTCTCATTCACCTTGTATGATGACAATACCAAGAGTGAAATTTAATTTTAATTTTGTTCATATAAAATTATAGCTTATTTTATCTTATGTTAAATCATCAATTAAATTGTGTATTTTCTTTTATCCATTTATACTTATTATTGTATATATGTGACGTAACGTAATGCTGTGCAAGTGAAGAGGTATGTGTCTATGAAACAGGCTAGTGCACACTTGTTACCGCCTCAGACCTGTTTGATCGAAGCTGCATGGGAAAGGATACTTTATGAACTTTTATGAGATCGATCAAACAGCTTTTGCAATTGAGTTCGCGTAAACATTTGAACTTGATTCATTATTTCTTTATAGTCGCCGATATATGTATGTAGTTTTGACAAATATAGTCTCTTCTCGTGTATGGGTAATCAAAGGCACCATCGGAATCGTATTTTATCAAGTATTATTAGAAAGTAATTAAAAAGCCGTAAAACCGACTGATGGACTGTATATCCTTTGTTTATCATCAGCAAGTCTATATCCTCGTAGAAGCAATTGTGTCGAAATAAAAGCGATGGCAAAAATTATTCCGCAGGAAATGATCCGATTAGTAGTTGCTAGGTCAGTAGGTCAATAATGAATTTTAGTTATCGACCTACTCATGGCGTCTAGAGAGCAGATAAACATTATCGGAGTCATTATAAAAATGACCAATACTTCAACGACGAAATGAATGAACTGCTCGAATGAGAAGTATCTCGATTCCAAGCTGTTGGACATTTCAAAGAGTCGCGATCGCAAAGAAAACAGTGGTTTGAATCAAGTCCAAGAACATATTCGGAATAGCAAAGAAAATTGGATTGTAAGTAACATTGTAATGAGTATATTCGGATCGATACACTCGTAAATGAACATAGGTGAAGCGATTTTGAAAAAACTCCCTGTCGAGCGTATATCGAAACCCCTCCGGCTCGGCTGGTCGCCCGCTAAAACCCAATACTCTCGAATCGAGGTTCCCGAAAATTAAATTCAAGGGAAAATTGGCAGAGATGAACAGCCAAGCGCTAGAGAAGGTCGCGTAGAGCCGATATTCGAGCGAGCCGCCCCATAAGCTGAAGCGGGGCAATGTCGCCTATAGCATATTGGCCCGGATCGAGCGCGGCCGCAGCCAAACTCGGCTGCACGACGTCTCGTAATCGCGCTCGCGCGCGGATGCATATAGCCCTGGTCTCGCTTGCGGGGCGAGCGCCTGACGCAAGCCCCGGATCGGGCCGCCCTTGAATTGCCAACACGTGCCAAGTTTCGGGTTCTCGCCCGGCCACTCGCGTGGCCCATTGATGCCGCGCAACGACTGCACGTGGTACACTACGGCTGTTCGTGCCATATTTGCGCGTCAGCGGCCAATCTATGCGTCATCATCAATTATATCGAATGTTGAATTGGTCTGTTGCAGACGTGGACCTGCAGATGCAGGTGGACGCGTCGCTGGAGCTGCCGGCCACCTACCAGACCCTGGCCCAGCGGGAGAAGCTGGCCCAGCAGTGCGTCGGGCTGGCGCGCGACCAGTCGCGCATCTGCGAGAGACTCGTCGAGGACCAGCACCGAATGCAGCAGGGCTGGAGCTCGGTCAGCGCCAACCTCGACGACCTCATCAAGACGTTCAGCTCGCGGGCCGCCACGCTCGAGCAGAACTTCACCAGCTACCTGTCCGAGCGCCAGCAGTACCTCCAGCTTCTTCGCAAGTACGTATGCCCGATAGTGTGTGCCAATAACCCTCTCTCCGTATGCTTCATCACGAGAACCAAGTGACTTCTTTCCGTCGGTCGTGCGAACCAAAACATATTTACCTGCGAAAACTCGTTACAATCATATTCGCACACTTATTTTTCAATATTCATAGTTGTTGAAAAAACTCAGACACGGCAAATATTCGATTCGGAAGCTGGAACGTGTCGCAAGTCGACTGAATACTTTATTCGTACGGATACCCTCAACGCAAATCAAACGAATGATTCTCGCACAGCTACAATAACATTTTACCGTTTTAATTACAGCTTCCCCGAGGATATGGTAACACTGGCCAAGATCCCGATCCTGCCGGCCCTTCGAGCTCAAGCCGACAACATGATGGAGGATGCCGAGGAGAAGACGGAGCAGCAACAGCAACAGCAGCAGGAGCAGCCGGAACAGCTGGCGACTGCGTTGGTACCGTCGAAACCGACGAGCCACGATACGGCCCACACGATCGAGGCGCTCAGTCTGCTCAAGTGGATATCGGCCAAGGACAATCAGAACAGCCTGGAACAGGTGGCTGACCAGTGTGCCAAGGTCCTCGTGCAGCTCGACGAGAACGTCCTGGAGGCAATTAAGAACGAGGTATGAAACTCAAACTCGTTGACGAATCTTCCAGGAACGACCCTTTGAATCATCACACGATCGACAATTATTCGTACTCTATTTTCCTTTGGTTCAACATTTTTCAACATTATATTCTCTCGAACGAGCTTTTCCCCTCGATCCATTAGTGGGTCTTGGACGCGCAGGCAAGAATAGCATTATTGCCATATCTCCATAACGTAAGCTTGATACTCGAGAATTATTGACTTTGGCGGTGTGCACTGTGATAAGTGTCATGCTTGATTTATCTTCCAATGAAAATTGCACTCACGCCACGCCGTCGTTAAGCAATTAACATTTTCGATAACCAGAGTCAATATACTGTCGCTATTCTTGCTCGTACCACGGAACTTCTTCACTTTCTTGAAAATCGCTCCGATAAAGTCAACACATGATCATTTTATATTTCGAAATTCGTTTTGTCCTACAACTGTTTACCCGAGATTTTAACAGTTTCATTTTCAATGAATAATCACTGCCAATACAACAGTCTCTCGAAGAATTAAGTGATACGAAACATTATGCAATGAACCATTTTGGTCAGAATCATATTGGGCAAAAATGAAACGGGTTTAAGAATGAGAATAACCGTTTGTTATAAACGAGCTTGAATTTTATAAAATTCTCATCATCAATAATTGTATTTCTATTTTGCAGACGCGATCGGCGTTGGTGGCCGCCTCGAACATGGAGATGAAGGAGATCAAAGGTTTGACTGAGCGTCTGATCGCCCTGGAACAGTTGCTGGTCCAGTCGCGCAAGCTCGTGCAAGAGCAGAGTGAGTTGGCCCAAGGCTTTCATCAGAACAAGACGCGCGTTTCCAACCTGAACGACACCAGTGTGCTGCCCGATCTGTGCCAATCCCACCGGCACCAACTCCTCGTCATGCTCCAGAATCACAACCAGCTGCGCGACATTCGCCGCAGATGCTCCAAGGTACGTTACGAGTAAACCCTTTGCTACGGCATTCTTTTCAAGTTGCAATCAATTGCCAGAGGCGTTGTTGGATTTTTTTCATCTGGGATAGATTCGCGTTCCACGTGTAAAGTTCAATTTTTCTACTATTCTACTTGTATAATGGGCTCAACAAACGAGTTTTAAATAATTGGCGCACTGATTCATTGGTGAATTGCTAACAGAGATTCCTTATGTGCGGTGATTTATAAGATCCGCTTGATGCACTCAATTATATTGTGAATAATTTTTTCTATTACTAGATTAAATATAATAATTTTTTTAGCAGTTTATTGGAAATTCAATTTTTTTCAGCGCGCTAGGGTAGCTGTAAACAGCATGGTATAAACGTAAAAAATGAATCCTGTTACCGAATAAAAATTAAAGTTACCTCCGCGCAAAGGATAAGTCGAATAAAACTTGGAAATTGCTCTATCGTTATCTTGTAAATGATTCGCCTCGCAAGTCTCATGTGGAACATTGAATTTCAGGCGAAAGAAGAGCTGTCGGTGAACATCCACCAGCGACTCAAGTGGGTAATGCACGTGGAGAATAGGATTATGGAGATAGACGGCAAGCTGGTGATGTACCACGAAAGCCTCCGTCGTCTGCGCCGGCAGCTGGAAGTGCTGCGCCAGATCCACCACGCACCGGAGATGTACGTGTCGGCGATAGCGGAGGTGGTGCGCCGACGCGTCTTCTCCCAGGCGTTCCTTGCCTGGGCCAGTAATCTCGCCTGTCAGCTGGTCACCGTCCACAACGAGGAGATCGAGCGGAGGCGAGAGTTCCAGTCCAAATTCGAGGGACATTTCCTCAACACTCTCTTCCCGGGTCTCGAGGACGCGCCTCCGCCCTTCGCCACACAGGCACCGGCGGTCTTCGATAACGGTCTACCCAAGGTGGGTTGCGAATATTGTTAATACAAGATGAAGAAACCCTACCACCCGAAACTCGTTTCTGCGAACGAAGATTGGCACTGATTATTGTCATTTGGCCAGGCCGTGATATTGATCAAAGTGCCATAAGTTTGTTAGGATAAAATTGATTGATTTTGCGATCTATATTGCAGTTGACTCCTGAGGACATGGAATCCTTGAAAGTGCAAATACCTGATTTGGCTGCAAGTGTCTCTTCGCCAGATTTGAACAGTGTGACTCAATTCTTCTCAAAAAGTATCACCGACAGCAGTAGTGATGGAAACAAAGAAAAAAGTACATCAATGCCTGTGGATGAACCTGCTACAAAATTGAGAGATGCTAGACCACCATTACTATCCGACAGGTACTAACCCGTATGCTCATTTCGTAAACTAGCGTAATCAAGCCGTTGAACCGTCATTTTACTCAGAAAACGGGACTCGATTTTCCAACAGCTATTATACAATGATTAAACTTATGGTTTTAAATTTTCAGAGGTGGTTTCGAGTCGGAGACGGACACTGAAGAATTTGAAAAGATCGGACAAGCTGCGATGGACTCGAAGCAAACATCGTGCGAGAGCATGAAGCAGCAGCTGAGCCAGCAGTCGAGCAACTCGTCAGCCATGATTCGGCAAAAGCAATTGGAGGTTGGTGCCTCGATTTCGACATCCTCTACCTCGACTAACGTTTCCCGCTCCCCTTCATCCTCGAGCGAGCTCCTCCATTTCCCTTCACTGACCTCGAGTGAGAAGCAGCCGCTCAGCCCTCTAGACGAGTGCGCCGAACAGTGCGCGACTACTCCCCCGCCCAAGTCCCCGTCCAATTTCTCCCTCACTGCCACCTGCGACGGTCAGCTGCAGCCTAAGAAGCCCCGGCGGCGGTCGGGCAGTGACGGCAGCAGCCCTTCTTGCGGACATGGACCGGCCAACGCCGACTTCTTGGGCACCGAGTTCTACATGGACGAATCGCTGCCCAGTAGCCTCAGCGAGCACCCGACCGACAGCCAACACCAGGCTATCGTGTCGATGCTTCAGGTATTGAATTCGCGACACCTCACCAACTGCTCGACACCACACCTGCATACTTTTTCACTTCTATTCAAGTTCACAAATTTTTATGTCACTGCCACAACATAGGAACTTGTCATTACAGTTTTATCCAGATTTTCAACGACTCATTTCGAATGAGTTTTTAATCATTACCTGATGAAACATATATCATTTTGACTTGACAAGTTCCTTTTTGCCACTATCATTTTTAGCATTCAATTCTTTTCGTTGGTCCTTTAACATTATTAAATCTTTTCACGTGAATATTCATTTTTTAGCACTCACTTCCTAGCACTTGAGAATTAAATCGATCTGAGTACGAATAACTTCAAATTTAATTCCAATATGAACGTAATTAGGATTAAAATCGTGAACATCATTCGGAAACTAGTTCGGCCACTATAATCATCATATTCATGTTATTCGTTGATAAAAATCTATAGTTCTTTGAAAATATTCATTCAAAATTTCTTCTGATCTATCATAATTTGAGTGTTAACATTCTTCACAGTTTCAATTAAAAGAATAATTTCATTTCATTCTTCATATTTCAAAAAAATGTATCTCATCGTTATTCGGAATTTAATTTCTTGGCAGTTGGATGCATAATGATTTTGTATCATAAACAATTCCTTTCGCTTTTCATGATTCAATCTCATTCAAATGCTTCAGCATGGCTCATAGTTGAATTTTTGGACCTAATTTCTAAGGAGAGAAAAGGAAATGGTAAATGATTGATAATCATGAATCCGGGTTTTTGTCTCCTTTTGATTTTTTTCAGGATAGCTGCCGTCGCACTTAATTCCCACTCTTTTTCCGCCTTTACCTTTACCAATATATATTCCAGTATGTATTTTACTTTCAGGCAAGAACGAACGTTTTTCCAATTGAAATTATAACAATATACAATTATACTCTGCTTCTAATTATTTAGCTATAGTAAATACTCTTAATCTACATAGAATAGATACGTGAAACAAGGACAGTTTTTATTTTGATTTTCAATCGCTTATTTTATGCAGAAACGTAACACGAGTAGTCGTCAGCTTTTTAATGAGTTTCATAAAGAAATTGAACGAATTACTCGCAGAATTTGTAGTTCAATGTATCGACTCAAAACGGCTTAAGACTGTGTACACATTAACGTATTTTACGTTTTTATTTTTAATTTCAAAAGATTTAGACTGAAATAAGCTTGGCTTTTGATTTTTTTCTGCCTTTCAAGGAGAGGGCGCTAATCTTCGGGTGTCCAATCACGATGTAAGTTTGTGAGATAGTTCATAGCTTATATCTGCAGTCGCACTGTCCAAAATTTGGTTTTCTTGGAGACATTTGTACATTATTATCGACCTTATCCATTGTACAGTACAGATATATATTCCAAAATCCCGAGATATGATATACTGTGCATGCCTAAAACCAATAACAGTACGTGAATATCTTCAGGAAAATGAAACTTTGGACAGCGTGACTGCAGATTTAAGCTATGAACCATCTCACAAAGTTTCATCTAGATTGGACACCCGGAGATAGTGTCCTCTCCTTGTCGGTTAAATTACAGAAATGACTAAGCAAAACACCCAACGTAGAATTGAGTTGAGCTGGTAAACCGTTAGTAGTTTGAAGATGCGAGCGAAGGGAAAAAAGTCGCGTTTAGTTCGATCCGCATGGAATTGCAAAATGAAGTCGTATTTTAAATTTCAGGACAACCTGGGCAGTACGCGTGAGGAAGTGGATCGGCTGCGCGAGATCATCCGGCAGCTGCGAAGCGTCGCGAGCGAGTCGTTGCAGCGCGTCCGCGACGAGATGAGCGTGCTGAAGGAGCAGACGGCCGAGGAGCGGATGGCCGCGGCGCAGGTGATCAGCCAGGCCGTCGACGCGGTGCGGATGCACACGTGCGCTCTGCGCCGACGCGAGCAAGAGCTCACCGTCGACCACGAGCTCGAGCTCGCCGACGTGAAGAAGCTGCTCCAGACGACAGAGGATCAGCTGCTCACCGTCAGGGCCAGTCTCGCCGACAAGGAGTCGCACGAGCTCGAGCAGGAGAAGCTCGTCGTTACCATCAGGCAGAAGTTCGACGCCCAGTGCCGCGAGATGGGCAACATGCAGACCGTGTGCAGGTGAGACTTCATTTTTGTACGATTCAACTGTTTTTTGCATGACTCAATTCGCAACGGCAGTTTCTGTTTCAAATTTATTTCATGCGCGGCAGCGATATTCAGTTTTTTGAATGAATAGTGGAATGTTTCGATATTGAAGACCGAATCGAGTATCCAAAAGTTGGATTGGTGAAAGCTCGTTACTTAATGTGGTGTTGGCCATGTCTCATCGGCTCAAAAATACAATTAATGAGCAAAACTTACAACACCACAGTCTACGGGAGACCAATCGCGATGAAAGTTTATGAAATAGTTTTTAGGTGCTCCAGAACCTAATTTACAGATATTCATGCCAATGCCTCGATTTTCCGGAGGTATTTTGTGAACGATTCTTGGTCTTATGGGTGTAGAGTATATCTGGATGTACTAAATTCCATAAACATAGATATACTGTTCAGATGTGAAATTAACAGTAATTCGTCAATGTCTTCAGAAAATTGAGATGTTAGCCTGAATGGCAGCTTTCTGGGCTCCCATAAACTATCTCACTAAGTTTCATTATGATTGGTCACTCAAAAACCTTGGTGTCCCCTGGCCAGTGTATTACCAGGGTCACAGTATAACTTTCATTTTCTCACCTGACAAACAAATGAAGTTCATATGTCAGACGTAGATAATATGGGATTAAAACCAATGCTAAGTGCTGTCAAACAGTTACAAGTGGAAAAACAGATGAATTCATATACTTATCTGGTTTAATCCTGTGCTCGTAATAATCCTTGAATTGATAAACAGTTTTTGTCAATCCAAGTTTGGAATACTATTGGCCCCAAAGATCGAAACATTTTAATATATCGTTATAAATGAAGTTTCCATGTATAACCTAATTTTTGTGATAGGCAAATCGAAGAGAGACTTGAGCAGTCGCAAATTGAAAAGGAGAACGCCATCAAAGAGAGCAACGAGGTTAGGCTACTGGAGACCAACGCATTAAGGACTTCATTGGAAAAGTCTCAAGAGAAAATCAAAGAGCTGGAAGGAAAGCTGGTAGTTTGTGAGGCCGAACACTTGAAAGCAATGAAAGAGGAAATTGAGAAGCTACAGTTGGAGCACAAAACTGAAGTTGATAATATCAGGAGCAGGTTCAAGCTAATGACTGCGTCGGCGATGGAGCGAAGTCCGAGCGATTCAAGTTTGGAAAAAATAGAGGTTCGTATTTCGATCCTTTGAGTATTTCTTGTTCATTATTCTATAATGATAATATCGTGATGTTCTTTGTATGGAATTCCACTAATTGTGAAAAATGTCTGCATTCCACAGCATATTGAGTTGATAAATCACGAAACTATACTCGCCCAAGCGAAGAAAGACCTCGAGACCGAGAAGGAAGAAGCGATTCGATCAGCGATCGAGCGCGAACGCGCAGCACTGAGCAAGGATCTGCAGGCGGCAAACGACGTCATCAGCAAACATAAACAAGAGCTCGACGTCTGCAGGCAACGCGAAGTCGCCCTAATCGAAGAAATCCGCGCCTGCAAATCCAAGCTCGAGAATCTTGGCAAAATCGAAGCTGTGATACAAAATCTTGAGAAGGAAAATAAAACATTTGAGCACAGGATCGCAGAAGAGCGGAATAGACTCGAAGAGAGAGAAAAGTTTGTCCGTGATTTGGAGGTGAGTGAAGGCGAAACAACTTGTACCGTGTCGAGATCGTTTCGGAGCATGCGTTTTTTTTGTTAATAATACAACTAGCGTTATTTTTATATTATTCGCCTATGAATTCGTTCTTAAATTTATGCGTCACGGAATGAGTTGTATACGAGTTGTATATGCCCTTGAATGATTCGTTTTATCCTAATTCAGGAGGAGAGAGATCGCCTAAAACAAGAGCTTGAGGAAGAGAGGCTGAAGATGAGCCAAACTAATATAGAACTTGCTGACTCACTGAAAACCAGCTCTGACTCGGATAAAGATCTTAGGGTATCGGAATCGAAAAAAGTGCGCCTGGAAGAAGATAGTGAATCTCTGTCTATTGGAAGAATCGAAAGTGCCCTTGAAACTGATAACAAGAGGCTGAACTCGGAGCTGCGTGCAATGAAAGATAACAAAGATCAGATGGAGTCCAAGATTGAAGCCTTAGAGAATGAGAGAAGTCGACTTGAAGCCGAATTAGGTAAATATTAACTTGTCACTTTGCGTGAGTCTTGAGCCTGGTTCATCAATATTTTAACATAATAATAATAATATTATCTATACAGCCAAGGAACGTTCAATGCGTACTGGCTCCTCGGAGTACCTGAGCTCATTGATTTCATCAGAAAGTAGTCGCGATAAGGACATGAACGCATCGGTGGCTGTGGTATCAGATATGGGATCATTGAATCGTGTGGATGCCTCGACGAGCACTGAGCGAAGCAGCAGCAGGCGCGAGGCTTCCTCTTCATCGCATACTATCAATGCCAAGCTGACCAAAAGCACAACCAATCTTGTGCAGCAGGGCAAGATAAATTTCACGAGCTGCAACCCAGGTGACATTGTCCTCGTCGCTTGGGACCAGGACCATCACAACTACATCCTTTTCCAGGAGTCGCAGACTTACTATTTTCTCAACTCCGACTGCCTTGCCGATCTTGATCTCAAGCTGGGCTACGACGGACTGCCCACTAAGTTGCACACGGTTGCAGAAGTAGTTGAGAAAGAATACTGTTCTGCTAGAAAGGTACGAACCATTGTCAGTTTGCTTTATTAGCTACTACTAGGTAGTAATATACCAATTTCTATGGATAAAAAATTGAGAGTTGATCATGTGTTGTGATAGTTTTTTCTATCGATAATAGAGATATAATGACTTTTATTCGTGCTTCATACTTGTTTATGATTTGATACTTGGCCGATTGAATTTATTTTCTCATGTCTTCATGTTGATTTACAGTCAGAGAATCGCTACAGAGTTCCTCTAGGGACAAGATTCTACCGTGTACGAGTGAAGCCTCTTCAGAGGCACGCAGCTGGCAAGGGTCATTAGGATAATAAATTCGTGCAATCGTCTCTATGCACGTTCTCTTTGAACAGGGCGGATCTGTACGTTCTACGAAAAGAAAAGGGAAGCTTGAGCTGGCCTACAGGAGCCCTGTAACACCTTGGAGATTCTTCAAGCTGCGCGAAATTCGATTGAGTGAGAAAAAGTTAACGTTTTTGGTTGTGAAAACGAATACAATACAAGTGAATGTATATTATTCTGATGAAAGTGCGTCAGAGAAAAAAAGTGAGAACGTATTAGAAAAATATGTATGCAACATTTTTTATAAATGCTTAAAATTGCTGTGACCTATGATCGCGCGAGAATGAATTTTGTAATCGTTTTATTTATCATTTAACTAATTTTACGCGTCATGACAAGGCAAGAAAATATGTTAAAATTTAAAAAATATTGAAAATCCTCGTGATACTTGTCAAATTACGCCATTAATTATAATTTTTTTACGTTTCAGTTTAAACTCATTATTCGCTGCAATGATTATCATTTCTTTCATTTTACCAATAACGATTGAAAAAAAACATCGAACTGGAGAGATAAAAACGAAAAAACGTTGTGTGTACGACTTCGTCGTTATTTCATTAAAAAAAAGATGTGAAAAAAAACACGAGTTCTAAGTAACTTTACTATGAATATAAAAGTGTATAGCTGATACTTGCACCTCATGAATTAGTCCTGTAAGTTTTATAGCCAAAACTTAAACGTTTTGCTTGGATCATACTTTTCTACGTTCAAATCGTATATCACTCTCGGCATGTACTCTTGAATAACATGAAAATATTGAAAAGAGTTGCTATACGATTCGTCCTGAATATCTCATGAGCGTGCAATACTTCACGAGTGAATTGATTATATGGATCACAATATTTATTCCAGACGACAAGCAATGGAAGAAAATTATTCTGACCCCTCATAAACAATTAACTCATTCACATAATTTTGTTACATTCATCTTCATCTGTATTTATAAAATTTTACGACTGATTTAGATATTTTGCTTTTCAATTAAGTGCTTCAGATTTTGATCATTCAAAAAAGTATGAAATTGTAACCGAGTTATTTGTAGGTAGAAAAGTTGGATTTATTTTCTTTTCTATGAATGAACTCCCGATAATCGTAAGTGTTCCCAGTGACTAGTTGTGACTTTTTCACTTATCAAATAAATAGTGGATAATTCTATGACAGTTAAAATGTCATTTAGAGAGAAACCAAAAAATCTCCGTTTGTCAAAAAATTTAAAAACTTGCTAATATCTGCTAATTGACTATAATTGACATAGATTTATTCTCGCTGGGAAAATAAGAGCAGAAAGTGAAAGTTCGATTAGAAAGGCAAGTAGAAGCCGATGCCAAAGCGGTCTCTGTCCTCGGCCTCGATTGTCTTTTCTTCTCGAAAAAAAAAATCCAAAATGAAAAAAATTGTAATAGATTGTGTGAGAATCGAATTTCTACTTTTAGTGTAGTAGGTACCGATATTCTTACCAACGCGCGTTTAGACACTGTATAGTGTATCGTAAAATAGCTGTGATCATTGTGGTGCAACACCATTCTATGAAAAATTCTCATTAATAAACTTTTTTTACTTCCTCAACTGTTACGTTTAGCTTTGTCAATAACCTAAGTTATTTTCGAAAGAAGAATTCGATTCGTTGAGATTGTTTGCAGAATGACGTTGCACCTCTTAACCTTCTTTCAACGTTTTCACGTCTAAGTAGGAATTAGTAAATTCAAACTCATGTGACCGTAAAAAAAAAAGTAGAGGTTTCCTGTATAGGGTCGATGAAAGAAACAAATCATCGTCTTATACGATACTATGTAACAAATCTGTCTATAGATTAAACGACAAAACTTGAAAAACACGGTGATTTTTCAACCTTGCACTGCGTTCGTATGTTAATTTATACATGATTTTGTAATAGTAAACCGATCCGTCGGTTGTAGTCACGAATGTGATCGAGTTCATCAAACTTGATTGTAAAAAAAATATAAGTACTCTGGACCACTCGTCTTACTTCATTCTTATCTCAAATACTTTTTATGATTTCAACTTGTCTCAACCGTAAAACAACCTTCGCACGTCTGAAAAAAAAACTCTAAATTGTTAAAATTTGCAATTTTTTGGTACAGCTTAAGAATACTGATCTTGATATACGTTTTTCTAATGAGAACGTTTAGATGGTAACCCAAAACATCAAATATACGTGCCTGCTATTTAGTGTATTGATGAACCGAACTGTGTATCATATTTTTGGCTGTGATCAGCATTCAAGATTACTAAGCCTTTATTTGAAGCATCAAATATCTATCACTAAGCAGAATTCAAAAAGTAAACGAGCAATAAAAAAATTGCTTGAACTTAGTTGAGAATACGTTCAAAGTAAAAAGTGATAAAAAAGATTCAAAATCTATAGTTGATATTGTAAAGAATTTACTCAAGTAGAAAAAGTATCGAAGCACATGGTCGCACTAAACGAGTAACTAAACTTCACTTGTTTTCGGTTAGTTAATACGTAATTTAATTGGAAAAAAAAAACAGTTTCCATGGAATCAATGAAGTTGGTCATGTAGCTACGCATTTTAGCATGTAGAAAGAAGAAATATTTTTAAAAACCGATGGCAAAGCAATAGATTGAAATGAGGCACGTGCGAAGGGAAATGACGAGGAACATGCATATTTTCTTTGAAAAAAAAAGTGAAAAATTCGACGCTCAAACATTTTTTCCATTGTCAAAATTGCGTAATTGTACGTTTATGAAGTAAGAGAAAGAGAGAGAGAGAGAAAGAGTGTGTGTTTGAGCATATAAAGTATTGTGATCGTCGAATTATTGTTAAAACTGGAGGAATGCAAAGTGATTATATATAAATATATATATATATATATAATCTAATGAATTAATAATAAAGAACAAGTAAACTTTTACATGAGACATGGCTTGTATTTCATAGACATCTCAACCTTAAATTTTAAATCCATCATTCAAATTAACAAAGTCAATCATATTTACAGTGTCTTATGGTTCTAGTTGCATACAATAATATTAATAATAATAATAGCAATAATAATAATAATAATAATAATGACAATAATAATGGTAATAATAGTAATAATAATAATAATATTTACAATTAAAGACTCAATACTGCCTTTTGAAAACAGTAATAATTTCATACTCGTTTTTATTTTCATTTTGCTCGTTGCGCGTGTTTATACATATATAGATTTGTTTTGTCGATCGAAACCCCTTGAACGCTTATAATATTAATTTGGAAGGAACTGAAGTGGCGGGGGGGTCTCGGTTCGCGGCTGCTGCAGCCGCGCGATCAAACGATTCCCGGTATATATAACGCGCGTAAACGAAACAAGGGTATATAGCTGGGACAAGCGCGAGCTTATTTATATTATCCTAACAATACATTTTTGCCGTGGGTTACGGCACATGTATACCGACGAATCCATGCGCGGCCTCTCGGCGGGTATATATATATCTGTGGTCGATCCGCGCGTATACACATACGGTATATGGGTAAGTACCTGGTAGAGCGCAAGTGTGTCGCGCGCGGCAGCTACCGGCCTATATATATATATATATATATATTTGCACGTACGGCGCACGTGTGTGTTTCGAGATCAAGCGCCGGGGACCGGGGGCGCGAGTTTAGCCTTGTGGGGAATAATAGTACGATGCTGGGGGTCGTCGGGCCGGCGGTTCAGTGGGGCACGTACGAGTGTCCGGCGAGCCCCTGCTGCTGCTCCTCGGCGGAGCCGCACATCATGCCGACGAGGGTGTAGTCGACGTAGGGCGGCAGCTCGAGCTCGTACGGGTTGGGCCCGTGGAGCCGCGTGTCCAGCACCTCGCACGTGTACTGGCACCGATCGGCCCCGTACAGGAACGGCTCGGGGCTCTGCTGCTGCTGCTGCTGCTGCTGCTGTTGCAGTTGGTGGTGATGCTGCTGCTGCTGCTGCTGCGGGTAGGCCGGCGACTGTTGCTGAAAGTCGTCGTAGGGGAAGGCCGCCGGGGCCTCGGGCTGCACCGGCGACTGACTAGACATTAGCTGCGACTTGACCGCGGCGTCGTACGCCGTCACGTTCGAGTAGTCTTGATGCTGCTGCTGACCATTCGCCGGCCAGACGGTCGCGTGGCTTTGGTAGGCCGGCGGGTAGGCAGTCTGCTCCTTCTCGCTTTCGTGCCCCTATATGTACATACGGAGCAACGCTCATTAGTATATATATAAATTGGAATAGTCAAGTGAGTGCACTGACAAAAGTGTCTTGTTGTTCCCAGAAGAATTAGGCCTCAGTCGAATTCCCGCTACTTCGAAACATAATATATCGTTAATGGAAAAAGAAAAGTCTTCTCTCAAGAAGATTCTGTTCGGAAGTAGCAGACATTCGGACTGAGGCCCAATTCCTCTGGGAACGAGAAGATACTTTTGTGAGTGTGAGACGGAGAAGAGGACTCACGTGGCTGCTGCTGCTCGAGTCCTCGCTGAGCAGTTGGGTCCAGTAGGTCTGCTCGTGCATGTCGGGCATCTCGTACTTGATCGTCCCGCTGCCCAGGTCGAGTAGGCTCGGCGGCGACCTGCCTGCCTCTTCGTTGTTGTTGTTGTTGTTACTGCTACTGGTGTTGTTGTTGTTGTTGTTGTTGTTGTTGGTCAGGGCAAAGTCGGGCCGGATGGGCTGGTCCAGCTGGAATATCTCCTCGGGCTGGAAGAGGTCGGGGGCGAAGGGCCCCGTGGGGAAGTCGTGGGGGCCGGGGTAGGCGGACGCGGCCTCCTGGGGCGCCAGGCACGAGTAGCCGAGCTGCTGCTGCTGGTGGTGCTGCTCGGGCAGCGTGCCGCACTGCTGCTCCTGGGGCCAGTACGGCCCGCTCGGGCTGTACAGGGCCTCGTGCTGCTGGGCCTGCTGCTGGGGCTGCTGCTGCTGCTGCTGCTGGTACGGGCTCGCGTAGCCGCGCTGGCGGGCCGGCGACGTGGCGCACACGCACTCGAACGGCGAGCACGAGCACGAGTAGCCTTTGTCGTTGATCAGCGGCGGCGGCGGCATCTGCGCCAGAGGCTCCGTCATCGGCCTCTTGCTGCCCCTCAACGACATGATCTGCAATTCAATCGCGTTCCGCTTTACGATCGCCTCGATATTGGGTGAGCTTACGTGCTCTTTTAAATCCTTATACAGTGAAAAACCACTGCATTGCAGTGAAAAATCACTGTAACAACTAATGGTGGACTAATTCATTGGATTGCAGTGAATTTCTTATCTAACTAAAGTTAAGTTTTTTTGAGCTTTTTTTGATTCATTAGCTTTTTTTAATTCTCATTATCAATTTTTGTTAACAACACATTTTTACAAGAATTTGGAGTGTAAATCACCCTACTTATAAGTAGAGTGTAAAGTAAATTTTCATTCTAGTTACTGTGAATTTTATGTAAAAATGTTTGCTATCAAAACTTATGGAACTGAAGAGAAAATTCACTTTAGTTACATAAGAAATTCACTGCAGTTCCAGTGAATTTGTCGTCCACCTTGTTACAGTGATTTTTCACTGCAATGCAGTGGTTTTTCGCTGTGAGGATTCAAGAGAGTGGATGTTTGTTGGGTATGTATAATTACCTTGGAACCGAGGGCCGCCTCGCGGGCGAGGAGAACCGCCAAGCCGCGAACCCTCCGGCCGGCGCCGACGCTGCGCCGCGCCTCCGACGTGGACTTGGCCTCGGGCCGCGGGTGGTCGTGGCTGCCCTTCGCCTGGAAGAAGATCGCGTGCTCGGTGTGCCGCCAGAAGTGCGTGACCGGGTAGCCGCAGTGGCCGCGGCACGCGTGGATTTGCAGCCGCCCGGCGCACTGTCTGTTCGGGCACGGCTTGCCCTGCTGCTTCTTCCGTGCCTGTGTTCCCATTCGTATTATTATTACACTCGCCTCACATCGACAAAATTCTTGGTTTCTCAAAAAGTGGGGCTTACCTTATCGCAAATGGCTGGCCTGAGGTGGACGCGACCGCCGCCCGGCAGTACGCACTTGAGCGAGCACTCGAGGACCCCCAGACAGGACTTTTTGAGTATCGAGACGTTGTGGTTGTTGGTGTTGCGCATCGCCCAGCCGGAAGCGTGTCTCCTCGCCTCCTCGCACTCCGCCCCGTACACCTTTCTCACGTGGCCGTCCGCCCACTCGCACCACGCGTCGTATTCCACGACCTTCAAAACCAACAAAACCACATCACACTTAGCAGCCTCTTTTAACCAGTCTTTTGTCGTTCGATCGGGCCAATTCGTCAGATTCCCACACCCGACCCTCCATTCGTTTACATAATTTTTCATCCCGTCGTATTAATGCGCGGAGACTCGAGACGAGGCCCACCCCGAAAAACTCGACGATTTGCACTTGGCAAACGCGTTCTCTCGAATTTACATAGTTCCCTAGAAATTCAAAACGTCCTCGAGCGGAGAAAATTGTCAATTTGAAATATTTGCTGTGATACACGTGTAAAGAGATTCGAACACGACGATGCCGCCGGAGGCGTGATTCGCCATACAGATCACGACGATCGAGAGGACAAGAGTATAAGTGTATAAATGATGAGTACCTTGGGCACGTTGGAGTCGTTTATGTCCCATTCCTGGTGGGGATACTGCTGCTGCTGGTTTCCGGCAACAGTCGCTGACATCGTCGGCGACCCAACTCGGCTCCTGAAACACGTCACGGGAACAACACGTTAATCCTTGGCCGCGGGCTGGGGCAAGTGCAAAGCGAGGGCCTCGCGCGGAATGTGCAAAGCGGCCGCCGGCTCGTAGGGTCGATTTTTCACCGCGAGCCATACGAGAGCGTCGACGCTAATTGGCGCGAGCGCGAGGGGCATTAATATTACTTTCGCTCGTTGGCGCGCTCGCGAGCTCGCCGAAAAACAAACGGTACAAAAAGGATGCGCGCGGCCGAGGAGCGCTTACTCCGCCGGCCGGGCATCGCGTGAGTTATGCCCCGATGGCCAACGCGCATGACAAATTTTGATAGAACGTTTGCTCGCGCGCGCGCAGCCCCGATTGAAATAATGACCCGACCGGTGATTTATACCGCCGATGCCACATTCTTTTTTCTTCCTTCTTCCCGCGGCTCGCTGGCCCCAACTACGATATAACTCTGCTGGATGCTCGATTCATCCGGTTCCTTAAATACTTTTTGTTTCTCCCCACGCTCAAGTTGAGTCGAAGACTAATTCGCTTCGAGAAAAGTAGTTAATTTGTGGAGAACGACAGGACTGGAAATGCAGTGGTTCCTCAATCCGAGGACTCAACTCGAGTTGAAAGAATAGACTTTTTTTTTGTTTCGTCCCGCGCAAATATGCATACGGGACACTCGAGCAGTTGTGCATGGTCGAGAGACTCCTATCCACGGCAGAGGCGCGTACACACTCGGACACAGTCGTGGTAGTTGCCGCATCCTCGGAAAAGCAACGACAGCCGCGGCGGAGGAGCAATTTGTCGTAACAAAGTGCTTGGTCGGGGCGAGGGACGCCTACCGCCGGCCGGGCGAAATTATTATTCAAAATTTAATTGACACGCGGTGGGCGAGTGGCGCGTCGTTAATGCACACGCGCGCGCGTGTAGGCATATTAAACTCGGGACCCGAGCCGCTCGCGCGCGTGATTAATAAGTCCGCTTATTTCGCGCCAACAGCCGCGCATTTGTTTTGCCATCCGCGCGGCGATCCTCACACCCCGGAGAGAGAGAGAGAACCTTGTCTCGCCTCGCCATTAGCCAAATCTGACAATTATTCGCGGCGGGGCGCGTCATACATTGGCGGAGTTCGATAGCCACACGTATCTCGGCGTATCGATCGCTGCAGCCCAGGGAAGAAACTCGCGAGTCCCGTGGAATTCCATGTGTGTATACACGCGTTAAAGCGTCGAACCGTCGGGGGGGGGGAGGAAAAAACAACGGCAACGCGCGTAGTGGCTCGAGGCCGTAAATCAAAGCGATGATTAAGCTGGCTCGGAGGGTTTGAGCCGCATCGAGATCGGTGTCGCCAGTGTCGCGTTCGAAAAGTTCGCGCTTTGGAGAAAAGTGTAATTTAACGTTGCGCAACCGAGCCCCAAGTGAGAGAGAGGGCGACGATCGAGATAAAATGCCAATTTATGGGGTAGGCGCGCTCGCGCGGCCCAGCCAACGCATTATACTTATGGCTGATCGTGGGTGGCCCCGCGCGATGTATGCCCGGTCCCGCGCACTCGACCGGCGACCCGGACAGCCGCGGAGTCGCATATTTCCTCGAGAGAGAGAGATACGCATCCGCTCAATCCGCCGCGTACGTACGTCTCTATTATCGGATCCTTCCTGCCCTTCTCCCGTTCGACGGGCCTGCCTCAAAATCTCCCCAAGCTCGAACATACAGGTGCGAGCCGTCGAGCGCGTTCGTCATCGAGCCTATAGCGGGTTAACCCGAATCGAGAGCGGACACGTAAATATACGTATACACATATATCCACACACGCCGGAGCCAAGTCCGAGATTACATCCGCGACAACAAGTTAATCCGGGTGTGCTGGTCGATGGGTGGTGGGGGGGGGGGGGGACACTGGACACACACACCGACGCAGAGAGCTGGAGATGGACAAGCCGATTATATGGGCGCGAACCACACCGAGAGAGTGAGAGAGGGAGGCGAGCTCATCATCGTTTGTCCCTCGATTTATCGGCCTCATCGGCGCTGCTCGCGCCAGCCACGCGCCTTTATATACGCCGTCTCGACTGACGGCTGCTCTACACACACACACACACACACAGGGCAAATTACGATCGCGGCAGTTTATCCCCGAGTTTTTTCTCTTTGGTCCTCTCGTACTCGTACAGAGGTCGTGTGGACAGAAGAGTGGGGCGCGAGCTAGGCGCCAGGCTGGGAACGGCATTCGCCCGCGCGCGAGCAACGGGAGAATAATTCACAAGGACCAAGCCTATATACAGGATAATTAGAAGCGTCGCGCTCGAGTACGAGGATTAGTCTGTTTCTCTCTCGCGAGTTGGCTGGCTGCGGCCAATCTCGTCTCAGCATCAACGCCCGATGTATCATCTTACTCCGTCTCTCTCTCCCCCTCTACGTTCGCCGCAAGCTCGAGCGAGCGAGAGGCGATGACTTTATCGCCGATCCGCGCAATCATTCACGCGCCGCCGCCGCGACTTTTTGTCGCGCCCCTCTCTCTGTTTCTCTATCCATGCGCTTATCTGAGGCCCGTCGCCGAAGCGTAATTTAATTTGCGCTCATGTTCGCGTTAAATTATGTTGGCTGGCCCTTGGCCGCGCTGCGCGAGCTGTCACAACCCCTTTCTCTTTTTGCCCCGGAATGCAGATGTACGTCTTGCCGAATCGCCGTTCCGTCTCGGCTTCGCCCGACTGACCAATGACCGACTCGTGGTCCCGTTCACGTATGATGGAACGAGCCGCGCGAATAGACAATCGATCGACCCGTATTTGGATCGCGTGTATAACACACTCGAGTGAAAAACGAGCCGCGCGCTACTCCCATACGTATAAGCCGAGTGATTTAAGGCGCGCGCTTCGCCGCTTGAAATTTACAATTGAATAAATACACATACGCGGCGTTGACAAGGGGGAAAAGCTCGCGCCCACGATTTATAGCGCTCTCGGGTGTGCACACTGCACCGGGACAACTGAGCCGTGATCTTGTAACCCCTTACGAACGTGTATATATGTGTGTGCAGCTCTAGCCTTATTCGCGCAGCTCGTTTGTTCACACTGGATTCGGAGCTGCAGCTTTTAAACTGTATAATCTCGTTCATATCTCGAGTGCTACGTTTCTTTCGACTTCGCGCGCTCACATACATCTATATTCCTTATGGGATTTGCTCTCGGGCTGCGGTATCTCGCGGTGGGCATCTAACAGCGCGACCAGTTTCTGCGCTCGGGCTTATGCAAGCGACTCGCGCCCGTTACATTACATACTTATATACACACACACACACGAGATCTTTGGCCAATTCTTCCGCCGCGTTATTTCCACGACTCGTTATCTCCCCCCCCCCTTTCGATTCGCCAGAGATCAACACCGAGGCTGATCTTTCATCCAACGGGACAAACTGTCTCATACAGGGTGATGTAGCTCGAAACTGTTCGCTCCGTGCGAATCGCGTCCTTCCCATCGCGGGGAGTAACTCCCGCGATTTCCAGCCGCGAGATAGCTGGAAGCAAATTATTGGAGACTATCGCGCGAAACATCAATTGACGAAGAATTGAGTTTATACTTCCGTACCGGTGAGTCGCCAGATACACTCGTCGTCCCCCATTGGCTCGTGATTCGTGCGGGATTAAAGAGCCAAAAAAGAAAAAAATGCGACATAATCGAGTCTCGGGGAGAAATCTCACGAATCGACGAGCCCGGCTGCAGATCTCGTTCGTCTCTCGTTGCGAAACTCGTTATTGCCGCGCGTTATTTCCCCGCTTCACACTGCTCTCCGTTTTGTCTCTTTCGTTTTTGATCCGCGCGCACCATACGAAATACGGGGCCAGGGACGGGTATATCGGCTCGCGCGCGCGCGCGGCATTGATTCTACACGAGCGGCAGTGTCGCTTTCTGTTCGCGGCTCGAGATAACATCTCTCTCGAGATATCGTACACGTGTATATCGCGCGGCCCGCCAGACGAAAATCGAAGCCGCGTAATGAGCAGCCCGACCGATCGAACCTGGCACTTGGGCCGGACGAAACGGCCCGCGAGACTCGAGTTGGAGAGCGCAGAGACAATTGAGTCAGCACTACTCGGGGAATATGTCGCGGCGAGGTGGTGGAAGGTGCGGTTCGAGTCGGGTGTTCCCGGGCTCGAGGCGCGCCGATCGAGGCGCGAGATAAGCCGCGACGAGCCCCGTGTGCAGCTCGGCTCATATACAGCCGCTTTTCGCGAGCTGTCGGCCGGCCGGCCGATTCGCATTACTCACGCCGAGACTTAGCTCGCGAATTATATCATTGTGTACACTCCATCGAGTCGCCCGACAATTTTCCCAAGGCGGATTTGTACAATTCATACGTGTCGTTCAAGCGATTCAATATACTTGTACTGGTTCCAAGCCTTCATTCAAGTCTTTTTTTCCTTCCCTCTCGAAAACTATTACCATCGGGCTTACACTCGGCCGGATAATGAAAGTATTTTGATATCCCCAGTTGACAAATCGACGTCCGCTCTCAAATACTTATAGATCTACCGACATCTATCCGCGAATGGCCATCAGGCTCGCGCGCACCTCGCCGCGATTTTCCCGTTCGAGATTGAAATGTTCCGCGATTGGCGAGCGCTGGGGCTAATTATTCACGTCTCAGTGTCTACCTCCCCATCAGCGGCGCAAAAATCCAGCTGATTTACGGCCACGTGTTTTTCCCGCGAGAAAATCCGGCGAGAGCACACATATACATGCGAGTATATATAAGTGAAGGCGCTCGATCCAGGTCGCGCGTCCTCCTAAATCACGTCCCCTCCCCCCCGAGACATACACAGCGAACCGAGCCGAGCCGCCTCGGCAAGATGGCGCTCGGCGCCCGGATTAGAAGCGAGATCCAATCGCGGCGGGCAGCCCGGCCGAGCCAATGGCGCCGCGCCTCCCGACTCCCACGTACCAATGGCAAGCTCCGCTCTCTCTCTCTCCCGCACGCCCCACTGATTAGATTCGCAAGCGCCGCGAGGCTCGGGCTTTTGCGCGTATACACACACGCTCGGGCGCGCTAATCCGGATAATTCCCGCAATTATCGTAAACGCCATTGTCAAACGATACGCGGGCCGCGAGCGTATATACAGGAGCTTCGGGCCGAAGCGTTTGAGCCGATGATGATTCGATGATCCGCGGAGGCGGCAGTGGCGCATATCCAGCTGGAGACGCGCGGAGAAAGTCGATCGGATTTTCGGCCCGCCGGCGCTCATCTCCTCCGCCGAAAGTGAAATTGAAATTTGGCGCGATCGCGCTTATGTCGCTTGTAAAAGCTCGATTTTTACGGTGTATGTATCGCGGGAGCCGTATAATCCAGCGTTAATCGGGATTCCGCGTGGGAAAAACGAGCGACAAACGAGCGATTCGAAAGGTTTAAAAGAAATGTGTTGAGCCGGCCGCGAGTGCCGCTAACCGCGTGAAGAGAGGAGGCGAGGAAAAATAAAAGACGGGTACTTACAAGACAACCATAGTCGGGGGCTCCGGTGGCGGGTGCTGGGTCGACTGTATCCTCCGGCTCGACGGCCCCGTTCAGCACTGGGCCAGCGTGCACCAAGCGAAGCTTCACAACCGCATCAACACTGGGTGTACTCGACTTGCTGGAGAGCAACAGAGAGAGACGACAGAGAGGGACGCGCCAGGTGTGCGTGTGCGCGCGACACGGCGTTGCGCGCTCGACTGACGTGCGGCCGGCCGGGAGCGGCGGGCAGGAGGTAGGAGCCGGTGCTCGGGGGAGCGAGGCTGCCCCCGCCCCCGGGGAGGGACGTGCGCCGGCCAATAGCGGCCCGCGCCCCGCTACCCCCGGCCGCCGCTCGGGGGACGGCCCCCGCGCGCGCGCGCACCCGATCAATCCCACTCTCTCTCTCCGAGCTCGAGTCTCTTATTCCAACTCTTTTCTCTTTTCACCAGCCGCAGCGGATCGGGCTTTTGTCCCCCCGTCGCCGCCTTCGCTCCCGTCGAGATCTAGCGGTCAACGTAAAATTCGGCGCTGCTCTTCACTCTGTCATGTATCGATTCGAAACGTACGCTCGCCCGTGTATGCGTATATGGACCAAAGAAGCTTGCTAGGCCGAATCTCCCGAGGAAATTCCGTGGGGGCGATTCTCTCCGACAGCAGATCTCCAGGTTGCTTTTTGTTCTTCTTCGCGCCGATCGATCGTCGCGTTCGTGCGGCGAATAAGTATTGCTCGCGTGTATTGTAATTAAAACACATAGGGGACGCAAACTTGGTTGGCGCGAGCGGCCCACTACATAAGCGGAATTTTAAACGCGACTCAGGACACGGCGGCGTCTCGATTTTAGGTCGAATAAGAAAGCCCCGACTTTTCATGTGTACGCGCAGTTTCGAAACGTTTGCAATTTCTCGCGATAAATTATATTTATGTGAATGTATATATCTACAAAACGTTGCGGTACACTTATTTGTATACTCGATTGTCAATTGCGTGCGCGAGCTTCGCTATCGCGTACGTTGCTCTCGAACCCGAAGAGCGATCGTTTTTTCTTTTTCTTCATTTCGCGAGCTCGTTTTACTCTAATTGAATGGTCATTAAGAGAAATTATATCCCGACATGATTGCAAACTTGCGTACGGGTTTTTTTTTCTTCATGTCGAGAGCACTTTGTTAAGATGCTACCGAAAATCTGAATTATATCCAGTTTTAATATCGATCAACGATTCGGGAGCGCGCCATCCATGTTTCAGCTTAAAAGTTATTGCTCGCGATCAAATTAACGTTTTAAAATTGAATTCTGATGATTGTAGTACACGCCGGCGACCTGCGTATCTTGTTCGTGTAATTATTAAAGTATCCCCCAACCCCGAGCTCCGAGATTATAATGTTACAATGCGGGGAATAAGGAAAGAATCGCGACATTGCCGGAGCGGATCATTAGCTCCAACCTCTTCCTCCTCCTCCTTTGCCCTGTAGCCTGGTGCGTACATCGCTCGCGACAAGGACGAGCTCGTCAAGATTCGTCGCATTTTGGATGGCGTACGCGTATAATCTCGCGAGTCCGGATATTCCATTTAACTTGATGAAACATTCGAAAAACGAGCTCTTCCACTTAAGCAAAATTATCGACTTGGAAATTTTATTAGGCCAGCCGAATTGAGGTCTATTTCAACGCTCTCCAAACGTTCATTTCACCAAGCCAAAACTGACTTTTGCTTTTCAAAGAGAAAGCTCTGTAATGGGGTAAAAATCGACCCATCGAATCGGACTTCGGGACCTCGAATTTCGTGATCTACGGGTCGAAAAACATGGACATCCAAAAATGTCTGTATGTATGTACGTACGTACGTACGACTGCAGCCGCTCTTTCACTGGCAATTATAACCGAACGAATGACACTCGCGCCTCGAGGCAGGGAAAAAAGTCGGTCGGAGGGAAGGAACGTGTCGAGGATTAGCGCCGCGGCGGAGGCACGAGTCTTGCAGGGAGGAGCTGGTCGAGGGGAGGATCTCGGGGAGGAGGAGGAGGAGGAGGAGGAGGAAATCGTCAGCGTCACCCATCCATCGGCTCGTCGGGCTTGGCGCGAGCGGCTTGTGTCCCCCTCGCTCACCGACGCGACGCCCCGGCCGAGTACCCGCATGTATCCGGCGCGAGGCAACGGCCCGTTACACTCGGATATCGAACGTCGCACACACAGAGCGAGGTGAATTGCGCGCCACGCGCCGCCGCCGCCACACAGCTCCTGCATGGGCTATAAGGCGCGCGCGCAACAGCGATCAGCTCGCGAAAAACACGAGCAAAACCGAGAGCTAAATGGGCGCATTAAAGCGCGCCGGCTGTACGACCAGCAACACCGGCCCGGCCTTCCTCTCCACATGCGTGAACACTCGCTTTTTGTCCGATTTTCCTTGTCATGCGCCGCTCGGGACGTTGGCCAACGGACGTGTCACTTTGCTCGGGCGATCTGCATCTGGAGTTTCCCATCGGTGCGCGCGAGGCTGTACGTTTTCCCGAGACTCGAGATATTAACGACCAGCTCGATGGGAGAGCCTGTAAATCTCGTGTCCGTCGCGACATTACGCACTCGAGAGCTAGACTCTAACGAGAAAACAAAGAAAACACGATATGAGTTTTGTGTACAGGACCAGAGCGTTTTGTCAAAAGCTCGTACTCCTCCGAGCACACTGGATACTTTTTTTTTCTGACTTTTCCAAGTACATTCGTGTCATCCTTCGCGACGCTCACCTCGATTGGGGGAAACAAACACGAGAATATGCTGATGACTGTTCTGAAAAGAATCGCCCGAGTAAAATTCACTACAACATTTAATATGGCTATGAAACATAAAATACAAAACGTTTATTCTCGTTAGAAAGAATAATCTTACTGTAAGATTAACATTCTGTTGTATGGTAAAATCAACTATACATCTCGGTTACATGATTATACTTTTATAAACTATATACCGTTTATTTTAAGTAAAATTAAATACATCCATAGAAAGTTTAACTGTACTCTAGCTCGATTCTCTAAATTTTTCTTACAGTTCGTTCAAGAATGGATCTCGAAACCATTCAGAAATCAGAAGAAAAATATCCAATACTTAACGTGAACCTATTTCCAAAGCTGAACTTACAATTTTATTTGGTCAATCTCATTATATCAAATATAATCGGAGGAGCTTCTCCAATTCTTTTTCAACAAACAAGAAAAAACAGCTATTTCAGCAATAATATAAAGTATGTTCGTCGTGTCGAGACTTTAACATATATTATCAGATCAACTTGTAGTGAAATTATAATTTGAAAATATCAAAAAACGTCTTGCTGTGAATGGAGAAAATAGGATTTTTAATCACAATGAGCGTTTCATACCTTTCACTGTGATTCACATAATATTCTGCATACCCATTTGAGAGGGAAATGGAATTAAAATTCTCAGTCATCATTTGTCCCAGAGATTGTCGTGAAAATTATATGAAAATCTGGCTGTAGTGGCTGACTTTATATCCTATGTTATGATAACTGATTTCATCACCATTTTCCAGAGTAATGCATTCCTAGTTAATTCTCATGATCAAACTAGCTTGCACAAGTGTCTCGCACACTTGTTTTCATGACAAAGTCAACATTTTAAAATGTATTGAAACCACCTTTGGATATCTTTTTATTAGTTACGGGATATCGGTATCTATGATAATTAGTGAATGGAATAATGTTAATATGATATGATAAATATTTTCCAAGAATATTGTTAAAATTACTGTATCTATATATTTCGTCCAAGCAAGCTAGTTTGGTTATGAGAATCAACTAGAAATGTATTACTCTGAAGAGGCTGATAAAATCTGTTATATGAAATATTAGTAACATTAATAAAAAATACTGGGAGTAATACCTAAATACCATTGTATGAATTACTGATTTTCATGTTCAGGATCATAATATTATTATGTTTGAATCAACTATACTTCTACTTAAAATTACTACTTCTCGGACCAAACGAAACAAAATTTTTAGTTAATTTATAATAAGACTGACAATATATTTTTTCTAGTAAAATATTTGATTTATTTAGTTTTGGTAAATTTAGTATTGTGAAATATTGTACTCGTGAAAATCATGACTATCGCGAACTTCTGAACTTCGTAGTGAGAGTCACTGTAAGCATATCATAGCTTGGCGATAAAATTGTTTTAAATTTCGATCGAGACTAGTTCACGATAGATGGGAACGGTCTTAACAACCTCAAAAAGTATTAAATCAACTAGTTTAAACAAAATATAAACATGAGCCTCCTTATATGAATCCTCATATATGACAAGTAATGGTCTGTAAAGTGAAGCCAGTTAACTCGTTATTTGGTTGGTTCAGACCAAACCTCGTGATATGCGTGAGACGTAGAAATGAATATCAAGTATATATATTTATAGAGAAAGGCTACCAGTTGTGCAAAGAATAGATTAAGATAAATAAGATAGATGGTTTTGGTTTACAAAATAGTTGTAGTCTGTTTTGTCAACAGTCAGAGAAGCGAAAGATCACGTATTTAAGGTTCTAATGATCAATTTTATTTTCCAGAAACTGAATGCAATATGAATATAGGTGTGATAAATTTACACTGTGAAATGAATTGATGAGTATTCGTGATGAGAATATGTGAAAAAAATCATTTTTATTATCTAATTTCAGTACACTGATTGAAAAATAATTTTGAAACGTGGGGGTGTAAATCGCGTGTAGCGCGTCTAAATGTAGCTAGTAGACATTGGAAATATAATTCATCAAATTTGTGATTGAATTTATTGAAGTGGATTCTTTAACTCCATTTCGGTTCTAGCCTACTATTCTCAGTAAATCTGATAAGCCATTATTTTAATAAGTTTAATATCACTTTTATAAAATTGTGAAATCAAAACCATATCACCAAATAGATAACTATCCTTTAATATGTTCTAATTGCGTCATAACTATTTAGAGCCCGGCGGGTTTGTACCCTACGAGTCCAATAAATCTATACGAAGAAAGGATAAGTAACTGATAATGGAAGATTTGTTAGTTGGGAAATGAATGCAACTTTATTGACTGGAATAATAACAACAAAACAGAAGCTACTTCTTATAGATCTTGACGTTGAAGTAGATGCCGCAGTCGCGAACACTCTGGAACGACACTTCCAACGAATCAGTACAGTTGTTGTTGCAGCTGATGGTGACTCTGGCGGGCTGTTCTCCTGCGGGGGAAGGTAGTTCCGACACTTCGAATCTGGTTATTCCTTGGACTGACCAATTCCTCGTAGCGAACAACACCGTGTCCTTGTCGATCGCTCTTTGGCGGATGTTCTCGTCTACCACGAGATGGTCACCCGGGTCCTTGAAGCCCATGAATATGGCGTAGGGTTCGCCCAACGAAACACAGCTCATCACCAGCACCACCACGGAGAACAGCACTCTTGCCTCGAACGCCATCACGAGAAATGATAATTTTTCGACTTGGTGTGTAGTAGGAGAGTCGGATCGATCTTTATAGCGTTGGACTGCGGATCCGCTTATCGACTCTGTTGAATCAGATGCGCGATAGTCGAGGACAGGTGGAAAGTTACCGCAGCTCGCTTGCTTTTTTAGTAATCTAGAATAAGCAAAAACCATTCGTCATTATCGGCCGTGATGAAACCTCAATTTGGCCTGAGCTATAGGAAAATAAAATCGATCATTAAAGTGTAGGATTGCGGACGACCTGTTGGATCAGATGTGAGCTCAATTCTCGAGGGCACGTTGATACTTGCTTACCAATATTTGCTTTAAATTTGGAATATTAGAAATTACTATTTGCATCCGTAAAAAATGCCACGACTGATGAACAACTTTCTTCTTTCGAAACTCTCGAAAATCTAGAAAATAACATTTCTGTTGAATTAATACAGTAATCTCAACATCGCTGCATCAAAATGCATACCCCATAGCAAGCATTTTACTCTTCTATCGCTCTTTCTCGTCATTTGTTCCAACACGCGTCCCAATATGTCCCTAAATATGCGCTCTTGTCTCGCGTGAAACGTGCAATATTGTTCTTTGAGAAACAAATTGCTAGTTTTTCAATCTACCCGATGCAGAGTCAGTTCGTTGTCGATTTTCGGGCTGTGCACACGCGCTAGATATATAGAGATAAATCTGTGATTTGCATGATATCCACGGTGCTACGATGGAATCAGTTGGATGAATAATGGCAAATATTCGCTCAAGATTAGGTGGCATATTAGGTATTTAGAACAGTCATTATTTTCATTAAACAGTTAATATTCCACTGAAAAGTTAACTGAAACTATTATCCAATCGAGTGGATATTCGCTGCTCAACAGCTATGTAAATTCCACGCACAAATATAGAAATCGTATGGATATAGCTATCAAAAGAGAAAGTAATTTTTAATTTAGGTAGGTGTACCCAATATGCGCCAGGACCCAATATGCGCCACCCTTCATATTTCATATATACGCGCGTCTAGAGCATCGCCGCGGCACAGGATCTTGTCGGCAATGCTAAATAATGAGGAAAGAAAACATTTTCACCGATCGGGAACCCTTATACCAACTTGTTACAGCTCGTTTTATCCATTTTTTCGCCAATTTTCATTCTCGATCTAATTTCGCTCAGGTAAAAGCGAATTTTTTTAATACCCTTAAACTGGGCCAAAAAAATCGAGCGATATATCGTTCGATTCCTTGACATCCCATCTACATCATCCAATTTTTTTTTCATCTCA
The DNA here is from genome assembly GCA_020882725.1 of Aphelinus certus. NCBI lineage: Eukaryota > Metazoa > Arthropoda > Insecta > Hymenoptera > Aphelinidae > Aphelinus > Aphelinus certus. The sequence continues at coordinate 59,562,537 of CM037084.1, forward strand.
CGCCCTTTTTATCAAACGTTGCAATAGCTCTTCGTTATTTTTATCAAATGTACCCAATATGCGCCACTCCTATTTTCTTGTTCCAGCTGCTACAATTAACCCATTCATGGTAAATATTCGCCAAACAGGGTCGAAAGAAAATTTAGTTCAAGCTCTGGAGCAGGTGAAGAAAGGTGAGATATCGCTGAGGATGGCTTCGACTACATATAAGATACCTCTTCGAACATTTCAAACAAAACATAAGCAAAAAAAGGAAAATGAGTCGACCATATGCGTTAACGACAGTACAGAACAAAGAATTATGTAGTCGAATTGAACGCTTAGCAGATATTGGCTATCCTATAACGAGAAAAATCTTGAGGTCATGCATTTATAAGTACTGTCTAGGAAAAAACATCAAACAGAATTTTTCTACCATCATGACAATAGCTAGTCTCAAATAGGCTGGGACATTTTTTAAATTGAACTCTTCCATTTCAGTGAAAACATCTCAATTATATTTAAAATTACACTAAAAAGAATGTGCATCAATTTGAGAGATTAATATTGGAATTAGATGTTGCATAAGTTAATTTTGTTGATTCAAAAACAACGGTTTTTCATGAATTTTAACTGAAAACTTCATTTGATTTAGGTTGTTAGAAGTTCATATAATCTATGTACTATGGTTCAATCAAAGACAAAATGTATTTTTCAATAAAATTATATCAGAAATATACTTTTTTGTTTGTATTTTATTCATTTCAGACATGCTTCATGCTTCAAATTGGATGAAAAGAAGTATTTTCAGGGTGGCGCCATATTGGGTACACTAAAAATTTTTTCCCGAAATTTTTTTTTTTTTTAAACCGCCGTATCTTAGCGTAGAACTGTTCAAATTGAAAAAGACTTGGCTCATTTTGTAGGTATTCAGTAGACCTTTCATTTGACACCAATTATGTTAGAAAATATTGATTTGACGCTGTGTAGTGACCTTTCTCGCTTAGGTGGCGCATATTGGGTACAGGTACCTTATTTAAAATTTAGAGAGTAAACACAAAGTTGAGATTCTCCACGCTGGTGAGTTTTAGCGATTAAAAATTGATTTATCGGGCTGAGTGAGTCATTGGATATTTTTGAAAATCAATATTCCCCATCAGTAAATCGCAAGCCTCGCTTGTTGCTCATACCTGTACGATTTTCATCGAAGACCGGGTGGCCTGCACCTGCTTCCAAGTTTTTCTCGGCACACTTATATCCGACAAATATTAGCCAGCACGACAAGTCGTGCACTGGCTTGATCCCACCGGCCACGTGACTTGGCGGCTCGAGAACTGATCGGAGTTTTTCCGTTGGACTTGGCTGATCGCGCGTCCTCCGCAAGGTCGAATAAATCCGAATCGGGGGTCGTAATGGAAGCGTCGCAAGTTATACACAAATAGGAGGAAACGCTCGAGAGCTATACGGAGCTGGCGTATGTGTCCAAGCAAAATCCCAATCAGACCATTGTCGGGTGGGATTGAAAGAAGAAGCAGCAGCAGTGCAGGCGAGAGCGAGCGTCTCTCCGTTTGATCCTCGCCTCCGGCATTGTTTACTCAAGGACTTGTGCACGCTGGCTTAGAGCGATTCGGTACTCGGCCAAACGGAAATCGCAATTAGCCTCGATTGCCCGAACGACGCAACCCCCTCTGCCCGGCTCTCTCTCTCTCTCTCTCTCTCTTTCCCCAGAGCTCTTTCCTTGCTCTGATGTGCAGTCTCGAGCCGCGCGGTAAACGATACTCACGGGAATATCGGCGGCCCGGAGCTCACGTGTGTGTACACACTCGCGCGCGCCCGCCCACGATATTTTCACGACTATTAGGCGACTTTCCGATGTACGCGTTAATCCTTTCGTCGCACCCGTCCCGAGGTGTCGGGTAACCCCCGGATTCGAGCCGATGCGCCGTGGAAAATTGATCGGCCGTCGATTCACTCGGATTTGTGTCTCGTTCCCCAACGCCTGACGGGACTTTTGACGGAATAGTTGTTCCACTCCCACCAGTCGCGCGATAAGCGATTGATCCATTGGTACACATATACATATACCGACTCCTTGTGAGAGTTCATCGTGTAACGCTCACGGTTCGAAAATATTTATTCTCTCCTCGGTACTCCCGTCGTTTTTCAGTACTCCGTGGCATCACTAAATTTTATGCGGCATTTGGCGTGTTTATCTCGTCAGCATACAACTTATTGTATGATTCGATGTGTCTTGTCATAATCCAAAAAATGGCTCTCGCTTGATATTGGCTAGAATTCATCTATAAAGTACTGGGGAGTACTGGGGTGAGAAGCCCTTCGCGTTCCACGCCACTTATTCAAACGATATGTGATAACCAATTTTGCATTTTATATTTTTACATTTCATTCAAGATTATATCTGTTAAAAGTATATTATCGATCATGGAAAAATCAAACAATTAGTCCCATCCAGGAGAATAATATGTTTTTCATTATGTGTCAATAATATCCTAGTTAATATTGAATTACGATCATTCTCTTTTGCGTACATACTAATCAGTTTATTTCAATATGTCAATATTTGTCGACCGATTGCATAACGCTGATCAGGACTTTGCTCGTCGGGCCGTCACTTTCAATGTACACCATAGATTCATTCTAACGGTATTCGAGTTAATTTTACAGCTCGTCATTTGGCAAATGCTATAGAAAGTTTTTCCACGACGGCAGTGATAAAATTCGCTCCTATACACTCTCATTTTTCTCGTGATAAAACGACAGGCTGTCGCATTCGGCGACACGGAGATACGAAAACTACAGAGCGTGAAAAGAAAGAAGAAAGTGCGGCGGAGCAACGAGCTTTCCCCTCAAGCGCGTTTTAGCCAACAATATCCTCATTGCCATACACGTATGTACGCGCATATCAGCGTGTACTTCATGCATGTGTGACTCGGCACGTGTGGCCCTCGATAATAACCCCACCTAGACTTCCGACCACGTGTCACCGAGTGGCAAAGGAAGTTCGAATACTGCGCCTCGTACGTGTTTACTAGACTATATGCTGGGGATCCCTCGAAAATCGGTTACACGCGCAGTTAAATAAAGTGCGTTTCCGAATTGTCGGCTCCGCGATCGCGAAGCGAGGTTGTCCGATTCGCTTTGGGATTACTCGGTCGAAATAACTCGTTCGTTGCTTCCGCCGTGTCGCGGCAATGTTTTGAACACACGATGTCGAAATGTTTCGGCTGCGTATACCTTCACATCGAAACGAGGAAACGGAAGAAGACGAACGATTCTAAAGAGTAAATTTGTCTTTTCGTTTTTCCGACAATCGCGACACTCGACTCGAGCTTATATACACTCGGGAGGAGTCGGCCGGGTGGAAAATCGCGCGAGGGAGTAATGGGCCAGCTGAGCGGCACAAGTTCGAGCTGGAAAGAGCCGAGTCAGTAGAGAGGTTGGGAAAAAGGAAGGTTGAGGGAGTTTGAGGGAAACTCGGATGAAAGCAGATATATAGGAGCGGCGCGCGCGCGCGCGCGATCGTACAGCCATGTACAGCCTTAGCTGGCGAGCGTCCCCTCGCTGCAGCCCGGGAAAAGCGCGGCTGCTGGGGCGTCGGCTGCTGGGGCGGGGGGCGAGAGAAGGATCGCTGTATCCGCGCGCGCTGCAGAGAGAGAGAGAGGCTGTTTGAACAGGAGCTCGCGGGCAATCAGCGCACTTTACCCCCCCCCCCCCTACCCTCTGTCTCTCTCTCTCTCTCTCTCTATTTGCCGCAGTAGCTGCGCGCAAGCGAGCGGATCAAAGGCCGTGTAATGGGGTTGGACTGATAGCGCTCCAATTTGATTGTTGGCCCTCTATTGTGCGCGCGCGCGGATGCGCCGAATTTCCCTCCTCGCTCTCTGGCGCTGACACTATCGGGCTCTAGCTCTCTTTTGCCTCCGCCTCCTCGTCCGGCTCGTGCGCGCGCGCGCGCCCGACCCGTTGCCAACGCTTTTAACCGGCGTTCCCTCCCTATCTCCCCCCGGTGCGCCAGCCACTTGTCAACGAGTTGGCCCGCCGCCACCGGCACGCCACTTTTACACAGGCGCGACACGGCCCTTTATTTGCTCCGAGCGACAGCTCCCTCCGACAAATCTTTATGCACTTTTATGAGACTCGGGCCGCCGATCTTCGCGCTCGCGCCTCCCCCGAGCGAAAAAAGAGCAGGACAACAACGAAAAAAAAAGAGGGCCGCACATTTTGTGCCGCACCGATCGAGAAAAACAGCACCCACGTCGCGCTCGCACACGCGTATCGCGATTTTTCAAACAGGATAATATCGTCGAGTAGTCCTTTTCGAGGGATTGATCGTTTTCAATATCAACGCGTTATACACTATTCGAAGCGTACTTTCTTGAAACCTCACGGTAAAAAACACTGCATCGCAGTGAAAAATCACTGTAAGAAGGTGGACGACAAATTCACTGGATTATACAGTGAATTTCTCATGTAACTTGAGTGAATTTTCACTTTAATTCCGTGAGTTCTTATGACAAAATTTTTTACATAAAATTTACATTTCAAACATCACGATTTGCAGTGAGTATCGTGTGAAGTGAATTTTTATTCTACTTACTGGGAATTTCATATAAAAATGTTTTTCATAAAAACTTATGGAACTAGAGTGAAAATTCACCTTGGTTACATGAGAAATTTACTGTAATCCAGTGAATTTGTCAGTCACCTTCTTACAGTAATGTTTCACTGCAATGCAGTCATTTTTCATTGTAAGGATTTAAGAGAGTATACATTCTGTCGCCAAATGGATCAAAGGCTTATACGGTTCAACAAGTCGTAACATCGAGAGAGGTAGGAACGAAGTTTTCGCGACCGATCGAATACATATTGTTGGGGGTGAAAGAAAATTCATCGAATCACGCCTATTCGTCACGTTCGACGCCCGGTATATGCATCTGCCCGGCGGAGGGCCAATCGAGCTATGCTTATACGAGCCGTCGGTCGGCCCGAGAGAGGAAACGCCGGAACACAGCCAAAAAGCCGCGAGGCTCATTGCAGGCGCGCCAACACCTGCCCCTCCCCCACCACCGCCGCGCCACGGCGATTTGCATACAATGCTAGTCGCGTGCCCCGAGCACGTATATGCGCGACGAGGCTCGTTTTAAAATTCTGTCACCTGTCAACCACGCGACCACTCGCGACTCTACTCGCACTGCTTCTGTTTAACAGCAGCTAGACGATCGCATTGGCTTTCAATAGCTGTCTACAATAGCTTCGCGCATTGTATTGCGTATTTATAGATATTTGATTCGACGCGTCAATCGCACGAAAGGCGTGAGCCAGATGAGCATCGAGCCTCCTGGTTCCACAAGAGAAAATATCTTTCAGAGCGCTGCAACAGATGTAAGACGTGGATTCGGGAAAAAATGTATAACATTTCGCTTCGTATGCAAGTTTCAATAATTATAGTTTATGAATAATTCATCAGTATCGAACTTCAATTATTTTAGATTGGGAACGTTTACCAATATTGAATTTGAATTATACGATGTTAATAGAGACTTCAACTACTTGGTGGTAAGTAAATCCTTCACGATTCATGTTTATTGGGCTGCGAAATTTAACCTAATCAAAATTCCATCTATTACGAGCTTTGTCAAGTTTTTCCCGACCGGTGAAACCATTCTCAGTTAGTTCAGTCGATCATGTCCCATACGCAATTTTGATTCACATCAAGAGAACCCAACTCGTCGGATCAGCTCACACACACATATATGCAAATCTCGAATGGTAAATTACGGTGTAATGGGCTTTTTTTTAAACACGTGATGCCGTCACTTCGCACGCCCCTCGAATGAGCAGCAGATATAGGAAAAAAAAGGCGAGTCGACCACCCCCGAACATTTAGCACACAGAGAAGCGGGAGAGAGGAGGGGGGAACGGAGAGAGAGAGAGAGAGACGCGCGTCCCCCGAGTCTCGAACATATGCTGTACCAATAATGCGCCAGCCGCTCCCCCTTTTGTGTCTCGTGGTCGCTGAAAAAGGCACAAAAACACCGAAACTCTATCCCATTATTAAGGACCAGACGAGACAATGAACGTGTGTGTGTGTACTGACACGCGCACCACACACGAGAATTGGATGAGACTCGGATGATGCTCCTGCGAATCCCTTGTGGATTTGCGGCATTGCGCGCGCGCGGCCCGATGGGTCCGAATTGAGTCCGATGGGATGGCCGGAATAATTTTTTCGCGGATGACTCTGCGCTCGTAGAGATGAAGATATACAGAAGAAAACTAGTTTGGTTATGCGTGCGGATCTAATTGAACCGGTAATCGTAAATTGACTAAATGGACTGGCGGGACGTGTGGGCTGCGAGTACAGAGTATCGATCGTACGCGCGGGGCCCATTGAACAACTCCAATCAATTTCAATTAAACTCCGGCTTTGCCCCCTCGGGCTTTCTCCGGTTACGCTGTTGTTCGCACGCTTCCACTTACCTGTTGTTTCCCACATTTATTTACTATAACCTTATCGTTTATTCCTACTCTGTACGCAATCTCACATCTCTTTCGATTTGTCCGGCTGATTTTGTCAGCCTTTCCCGAGCAATGCGTTTTAGCTGCTTCTCAATGATCAATCTAGCTTGCGCAAGTGTTTGAATACACACTTGATTAATTACCGATTCATCATTTGTGCGCTCAATTTCCAAGCCCTTTGAAGAAAATAGGAAATTCGACTCGTCTTTCCACCAATTGAATATATTCTTCGAAGGTATACGTATACGCATTTATTATAGTTTTCTATCTTTTAGATACGCAGCTGTGATTTCAAAGATCAGGAGTGATTTTTGACTTTAACATATACAGTCGAATCAAAATTAAAACAAAAACGCACGTCTCATTTTGTAAAAATCTTTGAACGTATACCTTTCGCACAACTGCAAATAACTGCAAAACGCTTTGTAGGTGGAGAAGAAAAGTAATCAAAAAATTTTTCTCCCGTCAACAGAAACCTATACATATGTGCGCTATACACGCGAGAAATGTACACGTGGGGTCGGGGGGGAGGTGCAGTAGTTATCCTTGTTCCTGTCGAGTTTTTGTCAATGATTGGTAGTAAGGACGAGTTTGAAACCTCATTAAATAATTCGCAATTTATGAAACACTTTGAATGAAATATTTGCCGGGGTGAATTCCAAGCACCGTCGCGTCCCCGCAATGCGAATACACATTTGTAAAAATGCCTTCGAAAACTGAAATCAAACGGGGGGACTGTCGAGGAGTGAAAGCCCAGTGAGCAGTAGGTCTTTATGAGATGTTAATAAGCAGAACGGAATGACGGAGGGCTGCTCATCAGGTAGGGAATATTTGCCCATCAAGCACGAGGCGCGAGCATGACTTGGTACATATATTCGGTGGTCAAAGCGCGCACGAGCGTATAATAAGTGTTGTGTTTCCTCTCGTTCACTCCGACTCGATTTTATCTCGATTGGCCTCGTTAAGAAGTCGCGTTCTCGCGCATACAAAGTAGAACGGCGATAAAGATCGGCCAGCTCGACTGCACACACCGAGAGGAGCGTCCGCGGAACAATTAGCGCGGCGATTGATGCCGGGGATTTAAGGTAATTAGTGCGCGACTGGCTTGTAAGACGATCGCGAAGAAGCGCGCGCGGCCAATCGATCAGATCCGTTAATTAAGTCGTGAACGATAGCCGGCTCGCGAGATAAGTATAAGCGAATTCACTCGAGTGACGGGGGTCAGCGGATTAACGAGTCATGTTGAAATTGATGCCGAACGGATTGGGTCGCGGAGGCTGGCCCCGGAAGGATTAGCTCTCGCGCTGCTGCTGCTGCTGCTGTTGACACTGGCGGCCGGCGCTAGTGGGGCTAAAAGCCCCGCGCCGTGTGTACCTCTATTATACCTACCTACCCCTCGCGGGTCTCGCACGCGCCCCCGACATCCTATATCTGTTTGAACACATTTGTTTATAACCCCTTGATACGTCCGCCGCCGGCTATTGGATTACCCCCGTAGACCGCACGCGCCGACCGGCCTGGATTTTAGACGGTTTCCCGTCCGAGGAAGAGAAAAAAAAATGGAAAAATAAAGCGATTCTTTGCGTCGCGTTGCGTATCGCGTCTCGGGGAAAATTTATGGCGCGCGTGTCGTGAGAGAGCCGCGGAGGATGAGCGGCGATCGCCGTGGGACGTCCCTTTTGTTTTTTGCCTGGTGGCTGGTCAACCCTTTGGTGCGAGACACGGGGAAGCGGCCCGAGTACGATACGGCCGGAAATCTGTTTAATGGTCACTTATTCATCGGACGCCGACGGCCGAGATTTTAATTCCCGAGCGTGAATCACGCGTGTGCTCGAGTTAGGTTCGGTTGGGGAGGGGGACTTTTCGATATTGTCAGCGACGGGGACGTATCGCGCGATGCAGATTAGATTGGCCAAACGCTGCACTCGAGTAATCGTATAGCTCGGCCAAGGCGACTCTTGTGTTATTCGTTTTTCTTTTTTGAAGGACACGATGAATTTGGGGAATATTGTAAACATCGATACCTTTTACGAACAAAAACAAGTCCCACGATCGCACCGCGAATGAAGACACATCTCGCAATTATTTTCCCGAGAAAGAAGAAGAAAGAGGTAAAGCGCATTCGAACTGTATAAAAGGCTTGTTTTTCGAGTCAACAATACCTACTAATTCCAAGTTTTCAGTTTATGTATTTTCTTAAAGAATCTATAAAAATCTGTTTTAAATTCTAGAGGATATATTTTCACCATAGATTCAAGGGGATTTTTTTTTCTTGAAAAAAGATTCGGTTTTCGTGAGTGCAGATTAGATCGACATTGTTGAAAAAAAATATATATCGTGACGAGGATACTCGTTGTACTGCTAGATGGCACACAATAAATACGATACACCCTGGGTTTTTTGAATTTTATTCTTTTATTTCCAATGCCATAATCGAAGCGATGTTTTCATCCGCGACGTCTGCGAAAACTACCTCACCCATGGAATCCCTGTAGGTCCGCAAGTCGTAGTCCAACAGAGTCTTGAAGCCCAAGCTCTCCGCAGTCCTCTTCGAGAACGGAGAGGTGTACAGGCTGAAGAGCACATGGACGCCATTCTCTTTCGCCCATTCGATGCTCTTTTGGGTCAACATCATTGACAATCCTTTGCCTCGGTGGTCCTTGTGGACACAGAGGAATCTCAACTTGGCAGCTCTTCTCGACCCAGCAAAATGATCGAGAATTTTTGCCTTCCGGCTGATCTCCAGGATGCTTGTGTTCAATTCGCGCAAAAGTTCCGACTGGCCAATGGCAGTCTCGAGCTCGCTCGGCTCATCTTCGTCCGAAAGATCGGAAAGTTCACTGAGCATCGCCGTTATCACACCCACTATCTTCCCGCTGTCACGACGAACTGCAACGAAAGTCGGGAAATTCAGCACTGCTTCTCTTGTGCTCTGCGACATGAGCGCCGCCTCCTTCGCCGTGAACTTTTGTTTTTTATTCAAAAGGAAACTCTGGGTGATTGAACTTTCCGGTAGGTGATATTGCTCTATAAACGAAGTGATTTCACTGGCTTCCCACGCTTTGGCTTCTCGAATCAAGTAGTTTTTATCCATCGTCAACTTTATTTTTCTCGAAGCAAATCTCTGCTCGACTGCTGACTTCGACCGAATCTTGAACAATGTTTTGATCGATAAATCGTCCGAAGCTAAATGACGTTCGGGCTCCTTCTCTCGTGTAGATTAACCAACGCAACGCAGATTCTTATATCGTTCTTTTTATCTATACTCTTATCAAAAAATATATATTTTTTTCATCAAATTGATTCGTTATTTCACTGATCACGAACTCGTGTGGTCTAAAATTACACTCAATGCATTACATGATACTTGAAAATATTTATTCTTTTAATTGAAAGTAACTACAGGAAAATTTCATTGGCAAATAGTCCTTCTCTATGAGAGCTTGTAAACACAATCAATCATCATCTGCAACGCGAGGGATCTATTCAACTGCATAACTTGAGCTAGTTTGATAGGGGAGCGATTCGAGATGTACGTGTAGAGCAATATCACGTTTGACGATTGCAATATTTATGTAATCTAAAATAAGAGCATTAATTGGGTGAAATCGAATGTATAAAGTTGAAATGCGTGTATGTGTTACGTAACACAAAATCTCGGGTAGCAATAATGGATTAGCCTGAGCTTACAAACGCCAAACAAAATTCCAATGATAATCAAGCCCATATCAATAAAAACACCCACATTCGAATTCTCACGGAAGCGTGACATTGAACCGAGAGCGAGCTGAGTGTATGTATAGCGCATTAAAATCACTTGTTCCCACCCTGTGACGCATCGCTCCTTGAGAAAATCCCAAGGAGGAAAGCTTCCACACTGCCGAATCAAAAAGTTCCCACATACACGCCCGTGACGATGGTTGATTTTTATATCGTGTGCCCGAGGAGAAGGGATGAATCCAACTAAACCAAGTCCTCGATATTTGCAGCTGAACGTGTGTATACGGGCGCACTAATAGACACTCGATCGAAGCTCCGAGACGGCCGCGGCGAGGGAAACCAGTGAAAAGTCGACAGGTAAAGGGCCTTGCACCCTGCGAGGACGCGGCCACGGCCCATACAGGCTAGCATGGCCGTATGTAGGGACAGGGCCAACGCAGCGTCTAGTCGTCGTGGGCCTAAATGCTCCCGTATGCGCGTATCATTTTTTATTAATCCCTCGCTTCCACTCGGGGGCAATTTGAATCAATTTAGCTGCGACAACCCCCGCCTTCAACGAGCCTCAATTACTCGACAATAGGGTGGCTCTGTCGCTGACCGAGGACTCGTACGCAAGTCTAATCGGGAAAATTAACGGACCTTCATTGCTTCGAGGCTTTTGATGCGTGTTCCTGGAAATCTGGATGTTTCCGATTGGATATTACATCCAACCGCATTGGATCGGTTGATTAAGGAATCATCCCGTCATTTGATTCGTGCGTTTTACTCTCGAGAATGAAGATCTATCGAAACGGTCGGGATATGGTTTTACTCCCAGTAAAACTTTCCATTCATTGATAATATTTTGAATTTTAATATGTCTACTTTACAGTTGTGTAAGAGTTGAATATTTTTCGTGTCACAATTTGAAAGATATGTGTGGATGGGTTTACTCTGCTCAAGGCCGAGGCTTTCACAATAGAATTTGCTCAGCGTATCTATAACTTTGTTTCAGAATAGTTTCGATAAGCAGTTGTTTTTTCCTCGCCTCGTCGCGAAGTTGCATGTGTTTCGAGATTTCAAATTTTGTTTCTTCCTTTTGGTTTTTTCACTGTGAAAAAAACTCTTTCGAAAGATGTTTTCTTCGCGCGTTTCGAAATAACAAAAATTCACGAGACAACTAGTCCAGATTGATCATATACGAGTTTTCCGAAGGGCGAACAAAATGGAAAAACCTATGGAGACTTCATAAAAGTGCCTGGGACCCTGTACCAAAGTGCATCAGCCGTGGAGCAGCTCATCGGAAAAGAGTTAGCCCCATTGTGAGACATATATGTATATATCCATTACAAATAATCCTCCGGTCCATTCTAATCCCGCGCATGAGCCGGTATCCGCAGACTCGTGGAAATGGCACAAAGCAGAAGGGCCAAAGCCTCTTTTCGCGAGGGTCCACTCGAAGAGAAGCGGTAGCGAAAATATAATACAGAGGCCGGCAGAGCCCGTTACGGGACAATGGGGCCCCGTAACAGGCGCCGCGCCCTCTCCGTGATGGATCGGCCAGATTTTCACGTGTACATATGCATCCGAAGCTGCGAAGCCACGTGCCGCTGCATATACAGGGACAATGGCCATACGTAGCTGCGCAAATCTCTTTTCCTATATACTCCGCGCCAATCTGCTCTTCGACTCGGATCCGTTTGACTCGCGTTTGCCAGTTTCAATTCATTCTATCTTTTCTCTGCAATTTAACCATTCGTTTTACTCTCAAGTTCCCAAGTCTCCGCTGTTTATTCATACTCAAATATATACTGTTACTCGTGGATTGATCCAAGGTTCTCGATGAGCATCGAAAGTAATCTTGCAACTATAATAACAACCCGAATATATTTTTGGACATTTTCCAGCACTAAAGATTAATATCCACCCAAGAGGAGTTATTCAATAAATAAGGGATCGATTTTGAGTTAGATCTTTCTGAGCTGGACCTTGCTGCTTCCAGCCGACTGTATATTAATCATTTTGATGTTATTTTCTTATCAATTCCATTTGCAGTCAGTTGAGTTTCTGATATAATTACGTCATTGATAATTACAGCACAATTCTTCTTGTTGTTGATGAAGAAAAAAATATCTCATCAAAATAGTCAAGGCACAAAATTCAGTCGGGTAATACCCAAGAGAGGAATTGTCTAAGGGGATATATGTATACGCACGGGTGAAAAAAATCAATAGCGTGAATCCTAAACGCGTGTTCCTATGTACGTCAGAACTGCAAAAGTAGAGGTTGGAATGGAAAGGTCGGTTGGCTTTCAAAATAATTGCCAGACAGCTCGCCTCTTGTGATTTTGGGAAATACGAGAGCTCGGCTATTCATCAGTCGGATCTCTTTCTCCTGCATCAATCATTGCGGAGGTGGAAAGAGCCAAATTCGAATATCGACTATCGGATTTCGGCCGATTGAGACCGCAACGGGCATACTACAAAAAATCAATAAAGCGGTTACTTATTTACCTAGATTGTTCTGACTTTGGGAAGAATAATAAAAAACAAATCAACTTCTTTTTTTTTCTTTTATTTCTGTTATTGATGCTGTGCTTTTTCTTCTCTATGTACGTGATCGAGACATTTGCCAAACGACATATCAATGATTTCTCTTCAAGAATCTGTTCATCCACTCAATACCGACTAGTTGATTTTCACCGATCTATTTTATTACGAAGCCTTCGATTTTTCAACGAATATACAAGTTGCTTTGAAAACAGAGTCGAATATTGGATTTGTTTCGAGGCTCCCGCTACGCGTCAGCGAATGCGCAGCAGCAACGCCACTTTTTTCCTCCCCGTACTCTCGAACATAATTACTTTTAGACGAATCAATTATGTGATACTGGGATTCAGCGAGTACTCGAAATCGAATTCGTCACGAGAAATGCATATACTATGTATCAATATAGGATTGAATGGGCGCGAGGCCCGTCGTACGCTAATCAAACCCCTATTATGTAATGCTCGAGCCCTTTAACCGCGCACGATCTGATTCGTGTGAACGTTGCGGAAAAGATAGAGGAAGGAAAAGAAAGATACGCGTTGCCGAGGGGAAACGGTAAACTGATCGCTCATGTCATGCCTTATTGGCTCGTCAAATCGCCCACATGTAGGCGCGCGCCTGCGCGCACTCGCCTGGAAGTCGCGACTCCAAATCCATTTCCCATGAAGAATCTCCGCGCTTGCCTCCCACGATTTTATACAGGCTTGTATACGTGTGGAATAAACACGCTCGCACGCTATACTCGTGTGGATAGGTGTCCTGGTGTTGGGACGACTTTTATTCGAATCTATTAACTTGTCAATAACCCAATCTTTTTCCCATACACCAACGAAAATTATTTTTCTTATATTAATCAGGTTGTATTTTTGTGGAATGATTTTTGGATGGATGGAGTACCCATGTATGGTATATATACTTGAGTGAAGGTCGCATATGTACTGTGTGCTTTTAAAACATAAGTAGTAGAGACAAATTCTACCACAAATTTGCCGGACACAAATTTAGAATAACGAAAGTCGTCCACGAGATGGAGTAAAAAACCGCTGCTAACTACATGAATAGTATGCTTTGTCAAAGAGGCTTTGTGGGAAAAACGGTTGCTATGCACAAATGAGAATTTTGTGTTTTTTTTTTCGCCACCGACGATTGAACATAGTATTGATTTTTCAAACTACCTATAACAACGGTTGCTACGGGAAGTATCTCGTTAGTATTCGGGCTCTAACGAATATTTGCGAGGAATCACAGGGAATTTTGCTAAGATACATAAGTAACGGTTACTAGGAAAATAATCAACGGGTACTGCTGAAAATTGGACTCGGTTTACATCTAGCCACGACTAACCTGTGCGCAAAATTTCATGTTTGCGCCGTCCTACAGCTCTCTCTGATAAAGCATAATTGAGATGATACATATTATATTGCGTGAATAGTCTCTATATCGTATAGAGAAAATTTAAAAAAGCAAAAAGGTTTGGGTGCAAAGTTTTTAGAAATTCAATTGGAAAGAGACATTGCCGATCCCCAGCTTGACTGTGAAATTTAATCAAGTTCCAGTTTTTCTACTCCAGATACGTTCGCGCATCCACCCGCACATACGTATCCACGCTCATCTTCAACACACGTATTTCAAAATCAATATATTCATGAACACATCGGGGATCATGATACGACAACGACAACGGCGCGGTGTATAAGCAAGCAAGTCGATGGCGCGAGCACGCGCACCTGACTCAATACAGAAGCCTCTCTGCTGTGATATCGCGCGTTATCGCGATTTATTGTCGGGCAAATCATATCTTCCCCGCCTTGCAACTTTTCCTCCGCGAAGCTCGTCATCGCGAGAAATAAACCGAGCGGCCGCGGTATAAAGCGACCGCGCGGCCGTCGTCTCGAGCAGTTGTAACGAGCGACATGGCGTCGATGGAGCAGCGAGTCGTCCTGTTCGCGGCCCTTCTCGCGGTGATTCTGGTGATCGGCGCCAGCGCGACGAGCCTGGTGGTCGGCAGGAGGCAGTACGGCGACGCGCTGGTGCACACCGAGCAGGTCAACGTCCGCGCCAAGTACAACGGCGTCGTGACGGAGCGCAGGAGCGTCTCGGTGGGTCGGGGCAACATCACCCTCATCCGAGCCACCGACCGCGGAGTCTACGGCAGAGGCGGCTATGCCCAGGTCGGCAGTGGAGGCCTCGGCCAGAACTACGTCGGCTTGATGTTCTGGAGCCAAAAGGGCCAACCGCTCAACTTCACCTTGGACGTCTACGCCAGGAAGTAATCTTCCCCATCTCGCTCGTCTTCGTTTCTTTCTCAATCGCGCGAGTTTTATAATCAGAGCTGTACCGCTGCTCTTCATTCCGTTGAATTCAGCTTGTCACTGTTCAAGTCTTCTCTTTGATTTGAACGAAACTTTGAAGCGAATAAAAACCTTTGCAAATACAAGCGTGTCGCACTGAATTCCCATTCACCTTATATTATATCCAATCGTCCATCCACGTTAGACAATCACCGAAATTCGATCATCATTTTACCTTCAAGGCCATAATTGTACAAATACAAATCGGATAAATGCTTTCAATCGGATTTTTCAAAAATTGCCATCGTGATTCCTCGTTCGATCGGCCTGAGCAAATACGTTGCACCTGAAATGATATATTTATGTCCGTGTTTGTTCTGACGAAAACTTCAAACAAACAGTATCAACGCGAAGCAATCGCAATGACGCTATTTTTTTTTATTATCTCGGATAAGTAATCTAACGAGAGAAACACATCGTCGAATGAGATTTTGCCTAATCTCCTCGAACGTATTCCATGTATATCACAACGAATTTACGAAGTAACAGCTCCCCCTCGATCTCGCCCTCGATAAAAAACACGCGAAACCATAGTGCTACACATTGTCTTCCACTCTCGTCGACGCGATGAACCAATATACCATGCATCCTTTTCCCCGACACACACCATCGGGAGCAGCCGCGTTGCTATACATATATGCAGCCTCGAGCAGCTCGAAAAAAGAGGCTGATGCAGCTCGGCGGAATAAAAAAAAGAAAAACAAGGGGGGGGGAAACAGGAGAAATGTATTAATTGCGTATATATACGCAGGGACGGAGAGTCTAGAGCGATTCATCGCGACCCTCATGACGTGCGGAGTGTCCGGCGGCGGGCGGCGACACGTGCGGCTTTAATGCACCAGGTGGCACGAGGTGGCGCGTGCGCAGTCACGCATCGGGTAGCGCTTAAACGCGCGTGCCTCTGATAACGCCCCAAGCCGCAAGCGCTCGCTTGTCTTTCTGTCCGCGATGATGATGATGATGATGCCTTCCGCACGCGCCACCCAACAACTCGACCGAGTCTATCGCTCGCGGCTAAGCGTATACTCATATATACCTTTACGTACATTATATGTGCCTTTGCTAATCTCATATACAACCTACTACTCCCTTCCGGAGTTGGGTGCAGTGCCCATAGCCAAACGAAGCGATTATAGCAAACACTTACCTATTCCAACACGTGATATTTCATTTGTTCTGAATCGATTTTAGTGAAAATTTATATCTTTCGATTGCTGGATGAAACGGTCATACGGTCACACATATTATAGCCCGAGATCATTTCTTTTATAATTCTCAGTATATTCGGTAGCTGTAGTTGCGATCTCCAAATATTTGTTTAAACTACGTTAAATTTAAATTCAATAAACTCTTTAGTGCAAGCTCATGGTTAGTCGAGTGAGAAATTTCATTACAATAGTCAAACCATCGAATGTCATGGAGCTGAAGTGAGTGTGAATATCGTGTATATGGTCGATCTCTGAGGGTCGATCCAGAGTCGAGTGGAAAAAGATAAATCACTAAATCCACCACATATTTCGTTTCGCCAGTAAGGTTCACTGGCCTCATCGGGTAGTTTTGAATAAAATCATAATATAAAGTTCGGTATGTAGGAGCTGCTGCTTCCACTGCCATTATCAAACTATTGTGAGCCGCTTCCACTGCCGAACTTTATATTATGATTTCATTCAAAACTGCCTGATGAGCTGCCAGTGAACCTTACTGGCGAAACGTCGCATCAATAAAATGTGTGGTTGATTTTGTGATTTTTCCTTTTCCACTTCACTCTGAATTTCAAGATAGGGTTTTCGGAAAATTCGTTGAACCAACCGGACGAATACCCGCAACCGATCGTCCGCGGACCCACTGTATACACGGGGGAGAACGGGAGGGCGAAAAGAAAGTCGGATTAATTATGCGCGGCGCAGAGCGGAATAAATCACGCCGAATATCGGGCCCCGGACACTCTTCACAAATACACACACACGCTCGAGCTGCGCGCGCGAGTGTATGGTATCCCATTGTGCGCCCGACGCGTCTTATACCACCGGTGCGCTGGCAAATAAACCAATATTTAAACGTTTCCCATGGATATACATGCGTGTAAGCGATTTTCTCTCCCTTATTCGACTCGAGAGCCACTCTTTGGCGGCTGCTGCAGTGCATGGGGGCCCGCTCGCGGCCCCCCGTCGCGCCCCAACCCCCCACCACTCTTCTCTCGAGCGCCCCGTAAACATGCTGTTCCGCATTTAATGCCTGTCTTGAGTCGAGTGCCGTGCGCGCGACAATTGCCCAGCGCGCGAGTATGTATAGGTATATGTGTGCGGATGGATTTCGTATATAGGAGGGGCGAGGAGCAACGTGTCCGAGATCTCATTATACGAATTCACTGGACATTTCGGCTCAACAATGAGCTGCGCGCCCGACTCTGGCTACTTAGCGCTCTCCTATCCTCATTGTCACGGTTTTTGCCCGCGCATTATATACACATATATTGGCATAGGTATATGTTTGTCAAAGTAATATCCGCCTTTTGAATAGGCTCCGGTTTGCCGATCAGCGGGAGCCGAACTGGCAGATACGTTTATATCGCGTATGTACATATGTACAAACTCAGAGTAAGCCTTGCCGATGTCGATAAATTGCGACGCCCTGCAACAGCATACAAACAAATGACGGAGACGGTATTTGTTCTTTCTACTCCTATACACATCATTTTTCTCGTCCCCCACAGAAACATGGATGAAACAGATATATGCTTGTTGCATTATTCACGGAAGTTGTATACTTTCTATACGTACGGATACTCGAGCAAGTATAGAAATATATCATTTGACACGTGCTGTAAGAAATATCTCATTGTTTAACTAATAGACAGCAAGTATTCTTTAGCTACATAATGAGCACTGCCGTATAAAAATAACCGCGAGTCTGATAAACAGCGCTATTATACGCCTATACCAACCGCGATACAACGATTGAGGCCATATATGACAAGCTTGAACGTACAAAATCAGTCCGAGCAAAGGTAATTGCCATAGAGATAAACAGCGACGTTTGAAAAATAAAATCAAACGCGTTTGAGATCGAGCAATGGTCGCGAGAGCTCGTATGTGTATCGGTGATACATAAAAAGAGTTGCGGACCGATGAAAGAAAAAAGTCTGATTTGGAGAAGCGTCAAACAAACGGGCCGGCGAGATGAACAAATGAACGGTATTTACATGTATTGGGGATCAGGCGGAATGAAGCCGGTCGAGCGATATACTCGGGGCGGATACAGGGGTAGATAGCTCCCCGGGGATCTCGAGTCACGAGCCGCGCCCAGAGGGAGCCAACTCTACATACGTATATATACTACTATATGGTTTCAAAAGGACGTTTCGTATACAATTTGTTATTTAATTTATTTGTTAGAGGTGAATATCTGCTTGTATACGCAACGTCCACGTGCCTCCAGCCAACGTCCCCGTCGTGGAATCGGGGGGCATACGACTTAAGTATGTCTGCAAATTGCCATGGGCTTCATAAAAAAAAGTTGTCCCCACAAAAACAGTTACCCCCACTGCAGAAAAATGCATTGTCTATAAACATGCCTGGAGTGGCCAAGAATCAAGTATCAAAATTGCATGAAAATCGGTTCAGTAGTTTTTGAGATTAGCGGCCACAAAAAACCAGGCTGTCCTTTTATATAGTAGTATAGATATGTAATATACTCAGTATATACCAAGTATTGAGTCTTGGGTTTGTAACTCAGCGGTAGCCAATAAAAACTTCTCTAACTAAAA
Organism: Aphelinus certus; assembly: GCA_020882725.1. Taxonomy (NCBI): domain Eukaryota; kingdom Metazoa; phylum Arthropoda; class Insecta; order Hymenoptera; family Aphelinidae; genus Aphelinus; species Aphelinus certus. The sequence continues at coordinate 59,581,418 of CM037084.1, forward strand.
ACAATACTAGTACATCTACCAAGGGGTGCGATCTCTGATTGGTGTGGGAAGACTCGGCCGCTCCGCCACGCGTTTAAGTCTTGTGCGTGTCGTCGCTCTATTATACATATCGAATTCTCGCCCGGTTTGTGGCTCTGCGCATTGCAACCCGTGGAAAAAAAGTCGCGTGTAAAAGTCCCGTTTATACGTAAACGAATATATCGCGCCTCATCGCTAAATTTTCACGCGGCCATTATTTGGAATTTTCTCATACCCGCTACGTCGATTGGCCACATAGGGTTCCCAAGATAAAACGGGCTTTTTCATGAAAAACAAAAAAGGAAAAATCGTAAATGTATACAAATGTCTAGCTCGCTCGTCTTGCTTGGTGGTGCGCCCGAGGAAGCTATACATACGCCGCGCAGCTAATGGAGCGGGGAAACATAACGGGCGCAGTTATCCGGATTGATCGGGCAACGATCTGGAGTCCGGGGTTTGATGCTCGGGGGTGTCTCGCGCGCTAATCCCGCGCGGCCCGTCCGGAGACTCGATCGGGCCGCTGACCGCAGGAATTCGGGATTCATGGGGGCCGTTGTTGCGTGCGCGCGCGCGCGCGTGCCGGTGTTTATCAGGGCGAGTGTCATAAACACGCCCCCGCCATCCCCTGTGTTATTCCCGGGCTCGGGCATTGTTTCCGGGGCGAGCCGCGCCAGGCACAAAGCCCACAAAGCGCGCGCGCGCACAAGACCCAGAGAGAGCCGAGCTGCAGCAAAGTCCGAGGGGGACAAGGCGTTTATCTACTTGCGGTGCGGTTGCCCGTAATATTCCGCGCGTCTCCGTGTGTGTGTGTGCACGTGTGCGTAGCCTACCCAGCGACGATACGCCCGGCTGAGCAGCTCGACAGCCGTATCTCGCGACGCTTGGATTCGGTGAGTCCACGTATATACGTATATCGATTGCTGCGTTCGGCAATAGTTGCTATCTGATCACCACCCCGGTACACGGCAGAAACGATTCTTCGATTCAAGTAAGAAATTTGGGCCGGAGCAAATTTCAGTACGACCAAAGTCCTTGAATATCTATTTTTCAAATTGCTAAACTAGATTTCAGTACGAGTGGATTTTTTAATGGGTCAAGTATAGAATTTACTGAAACGAAGGAAATCCAGTTATTTTAAACTTTTAGTATTGCAACACTTTTAAGTAATCGTTTTTGCTGGGGATGGTTAGCCCCACTATGGTACCTTAGGTTTTTTCTCAAATCAGGACCGATGGGGAGAGATGCGTTACGATGATTCGGAGTTGGTTGATCAGGGCAGATCCCGTTGCAATCGCGCTATTGAAAAATGCGTGTATATGTATATTTGGGCATATGTAAGCTTCGGAGTTATTGTCACGGGGCGAACGCGTTGCGGAGCCGCGACTACGGCAAACACTCGAGCTCGATCGCCATTTCACTGACGGGGAGATTCAGATTCAGATTCAGAATAATTTTATTGTCTGTACATTATGTTGTACAATATACAAGATATTAAAAAGTATAATTTATAATTTAACTTATTTAAAGTTGGCTAATTAAATTTATATTCTTGAGCGATAATAAAATAGGTAGTACATAATTAATTTATACATATTGGAGTAGGTAAGAGTAGAGCTGGGTTTTGAATGATTGGTATGAGGGGGCGTCAGTGATGAGTGAAGGGAGCGAGTTCCAGAGCTGAGCTGATGAGATATGAAATGATTTTTCGAATGACTTGGTGCGGGAAGCAGGTATGACCAGTGGCACGCGACGACCACCCCTCACAGGACGAGTAGACGTGTTCTCATAAAATAGGTCCGCGAGGTACTCTGGTCTGCCAGATCTGAAGATCTTGCAGAGCAGAGTAGCTTTAAAATAATCACGTCTCAAGTCAGTGGTGAGCCAACCAAGTTCTCGCCTGTAAGGGGTGATGTGCTCATTCCTCCTTACACCATAGACGTATCTTATACCAGTGTTGACAAGCCGCTGCAGGATAAGATTCTGCAGCGGCTAGAGGGAGAGAGAGAGGCTTAGAGGGAGAGAGAGAGAGAGAAAGAGAGAAAGAGAGCAGTATAAAGAGCGAGCGCGACGATAAAGGGAGTAGCGCGAAGCAGGTATTGAGCGGACAGGGGACGCGATTTCTCATTCAGTCCGTCGGCTCGAAGAATGTCTTTTCTTCGCCGGAGGATTTCTCTCTCGCTCGCTCTTTCTCTCGCTCTGGTCCCGCTTCCCTTTGGCCGTGCCCGGCGAAGAAAAGCGCAAGGGCCCCCCCTCGAGGGGCCAAGTGCACTTGCGCGCGCCCGGTGCACAATGCCTTTCATCGGCCCGCAATTGCACCGGTATCGCATGACATTACGCGCACTTGAACAAGCCGCCCCGTTTCGCCCTTTCTTTTTCTCGCTTCGTCCTTCTTCTTCTTCTTCTTGTTTTTGTTGTTTTTTCCCTTTCCTCTCCTTTCCTTCGCGTCGCAATTAACCATCGTCGAGCCGCTCGTGTGTACGAGCTGTTATTTTTGAATCGCCCGCGGAATAGCGGAGCACCGACAATAATAAGACCCTTTAAGGGTGGATTAGTGCATGAAACGTCGTTATCAGATGTGTGCCACACTGCCCTGAGAAAGTATATACATGAGCTTCGTCCAAAACCCTCCGATGAATCACTCTCAAACAGCCTCTTCCGTTTTCATCTAAAAATCGTAAAATAAATTGATTGAAATTTTATTTTGTTTTTTTCATACGCTAGCTGTGAAGTCGGGCGAGCGCATCAGATACCGCTTCTCCCTACATCCATTGATTCCAATATCAAGAGAGAGAGAGTGAGTGAGAGTCCGGGGATATTTTACGGAAGCGTGTATTGTATAATTGGAGAACGGCTCACCCCTTGCTTAATCGATGGTCGGCGCGGCTTGGCTCGGCGCTGGCAATATAAATCGAGCCGACGCTCAACGAGGCCGAATTGAGTTAGGCCGAGTTTCGTGTACATATTCATTTGGACGGGCGAGCGTTAATAATCGAAAGAGCAGTGGAGAGCCGCGTTTAAGAGGTGAATCATAGGGCTTTTAACGCGTTGCCGCAGCTCCCGGCTTCTCAAAGCCGATCCTTCGCTTTCTATACCCCTCCGACGTTTCTCCGCATAACCCTTGATTGTCCGATCTAAGTCTCTCTCTCTCCCTCTCTCTGATTCAACCGTCTAAATTTGAGTGTCATTCATAAGATACGAACCGGAAGACAATCTATCAAAATAAAACCTGATGCGTAAAATGTTGTATTATTTTTAGATTGCTACGACCCTATATCCTCTCCCTCGTTAAACATCAAGAGTTTTCAATTAGATTCATTTCTCATTCAAGGTCAATGCTCGACCATGTGAATGCGGATACAATTTCGAATCATAGAGGATTTCAAATATTCCAAGGAAATATGAAAAAAAAACTAAGAGAAAATCTTGGTTGGTACAAACTCTTGTAATATAATTCGACTAAATGAAGATTTAATTATTCCTTAACAATGTCCAAACGGTTCATACATTATGTCTCTCGTATGTCTCGCAGTAGAAAAGTGGTTTTCGTCAGAATCGGCGTATAAACATGCTGTGATTGTCTAAAAGTATAACTTCTTTAAATAAGTGATAGAACCAATTTGGGCTGGTTAATCGCAAAATAGTACATTTCGATACTACACCAAAAGACGAATTCTAGGGACGTGGGAGGTTTGCCGCCCGAGCAAAGCGAGGCTGGTAATCACACGAGCCTAGACATCGTCTTTCGATCTAGTATCGAACAGTATTTTTCATCACAAGTGTAGAAGACTAAGGTTAAATGATCAACTTTTCGATACAAGTGATGAAAAAGTTATTTATTCATAACTCGCACTACTCTGAATCTTTTGCTATTCTCACCAGTACTTTTCATCTGAATTTCGAAAGCATCTCCTCGTTCTTCTTCTTCTTCATCAGGGGAGCACAGCAAAGCGAGAGCTGCCTCTGATTATTTCTGCACTATACAGAGTTCGGCAAAAAAATGGCAGAAAAGTTTGGTATCGCTCGATTCCAATATTCGCAAGGTACAGCTAACCCGACTGTCCATTGTGATATACAAACAAGTCAATATGGTATATATAAAATAGCGTGTCGCGGATAAGAGCCGCGACGCGATACCAATCTTCCAAGCTAATATACGCGCATATCAGATTTTGAAAACACGTATACAGACTGATCAAACACACACACATAACACCATCCCTTGGAAGCCGTGTATAAATACACATTCCTCGAGGCGCGCATCTGTTGCTCGTGTGCCGCCGCCGCGTTGCGCGCATACTTCTGGCCAATTTGTATTCCCCGCTCTAAACGCTCTCGACACCCCATTTGCCGGGCGACGCCCACGAGCCGGCCCTTTTTCTTTTTTTTCCTTTCGTGCCCTCGTCGCTGGGGGTATGTAACACCAGTTGCTCACTGCAGTCCGCCACACATAATCACCGCAATTACGTATGGAAATTTGTGATTCATCCGCGAGGAGCGCGTTTTTTCGGGGGTTTTTATTCCCTGCAACCCGCGAGAGCCATGCTGCCGGAGCGGCCGATTAATCGATCGAGATATTACGTATGCGACTCGGAATGACGAAGCTGGCAATGACAGGGATGGAAAGAGGGGTTCGGGGCGGAGGGCTCGGGTGTCGACTTCCAACCAGAGCAATGTTGCGTGCGTGTCGGAATGGCGTTTATTATTCATGATTATGATGCTTATCGGATTGACATCTAAATTTGGCGAACGAGTCGAGGGACGTGTACAACTTGTTTAGCCGTATAACGATCATATGTACCCTAATTGGCACGTGCACTATCTTTCTGTATCGGTACATATATCTACCCTTCCAAATAAAGTTTGCCCGGGATTATTTGAAAAAATAATACTACCGTTGATGCACATTACCCGTGCAACATCAATTTACGATTTTTCTCAACGAGAGCTCTGGAAATAAATTCGTATCATAATAACACGATACGATGTAATATGTTCCGTGTATCCACTTCTATTATCAGTGGTCCAAAAAAACATTAGAGTCCGTCATTCCAACCTCCCACTCGACAGCTGATGGAAGACTTCGAGTTGAGTATCCTGGGTATGGACTCGCTTCGCATCTGCATCTCCGAGTCGACGGCCATTAACAAATCAATTCGCGCTCAACGTGCGACAACCCCATGAGTCAGGCAAAAATAGCGGCGCGCAGACTATGTGTGCGCGTGTATTTTCGCGGCGACGAGCCGCTGTCTGCGCGCGCGCGAGGGGCGAAAGACGATCCAGCCGCGCGAGTGGAGGGGCTGAAAAGAGGGGCATTGTGGGGCCTGCGCGTCCGGGGGGCGTCTTGGGTTACCCTCCGCGTGTGTGGCGCCTCAGGTGTCTTCGATCCCTTTCATGCGTCGTCGGCCCGCCAGAGCTTTGCTGGGCCTCTCGGGGGCGTTCCGCGTATCAAGACGCATTCCGATACGATGATGCGCGTAGCCTTTACGCGGAACCCAAAGCGCCTCTTTTCGCCTGTTTTTTTTTAGCCGATTTTGTCGTTCGCTCCTCGCTCTCTGGTCAATCGATGAGGCGATATCGTTGCGATCGTGATTCCAGTTGGGGTTGATTTTCACTCGGTTCCCAAAGACAAGGGAGGAGGAGCCGTCCTTGTGGATCGAAACTTTTCATTACTATTTAGTATACCATAGCTCGTGACTTTTCCACGCCAGTTCGTCTGCGTTCGAAAAATATTCATCTGCAAAAGTACATGATAAATTCAGTAGAAATTACTTATCTGATCGAAATAGAAGATCTTTAACTCAAAAAATTAATTCACTCATTTTTGATACAATTTGAAAAAATCAAATTTTACATTTATGATACAATTATGGTACCACCATGCAAGATGAGGACGATCGAAGATTTCTGCCTATATACGATTATCCCTTCCAGGTCTATTTTAACCCAGAACGTTTGTAATTTCCAACCGTATTATTGACGAGTTCAATGTTTTGTAATCTTTTTTGCTTTCTCAAAAAGAAATACTTGTAACGGGTCAAAAAACGAACGTCTGCGCTCAGGTTTGTCGGGGAAAAATGTATAGCCGGAGTTTAATTTTCAGCGAAATCCGTTGTTCATTTCTCAAGTAACTGTTGTTTACGTGTTTCTGAACAATTTTCAACGATTCCTCGTAAATGATCGTGAAGGATCCGTGTACACACTAGAATTTCATTTCATTTGATTGATTGTATCTTTGTAAGTTCCAAAGCAATTGCTATCCTTAGCAACCGATGGTAGGTAGTTTGAAAAATCAATACTAGGTTCATTTGTCGGTGTCTAAAAACACAAAATTCTTATTTGTACAAAACGACAAAATTTTTTGCACAAAACCTCTTTGAGAACGCATACTGTTGATGCATTTTTTCAAAAGGTCAAGATTCTTCACTCGTTTCATCAAGCAACGTGCAAAGTAGCATTCCAGCTTTTCCAATATACTGTGTAATAGAAAATCATGATCCCAAGTCGTATCAACGCTTCGAAAGAGACGATAAGCATCGCCACTTACCTATACCTACGAATCATGGTGTTTAATTGTCTCCCAACAAATAATCCACACACTTCATCTCCGAGTTATTTTCCGAAATTTTAATTTTAAAAGATATTAAAATTTTAATGTCAATAACTTCGGTCATTCGTCGTATTTCAAAAGATGATATTTTAGACATACAGCACTATTTTAACATTCCCTTTTTTTCGCCTCTTTTTTTCTCGAATTCTGTTGAACCCGATAAAAAAAAAGAGAGAGAAATGTGACAGTGGTTCGTACGGCGCGTCGCCCATGTCCCGCTACTCGCGCAAGCGTGCGCATTGATATTTATGAGAGCAGGTGAAACGCGAAACTGGAAGTGATAATGTTTGAAACAAATACAGACGATGATTGCAGCATACGGGTTGATTATCCGCGCACGACAGATTTCCCATATTGTTTACCGCGCCTTTTTCACTGTCAATTGTGCTATTTTTAGTACGGATCATCCGTCTATCTGAATTAGAAACCAAAGGGCAGTTTTTCACGTCAAAAAGGTCCGCATGTGTGTGCGTGTGGCGGGAAAAAAGATCGATTTGATAGAAATAAACTGGACAAGCGCGTTATACACTTTTAGATAATATAAACGTTAAAAAATGACAAGTGTGGATGATAAATATATCTATATCAATTCTATTATTTTGCGCAAAGTTTGCAATCGGTAACATGGTAATTAACTTTCAAGAATATACGTTTTTATCGAAAGGTATACATGTTGAAAACTCTCACCGACGACGATTAACAATTTATTCATACCATAAAAATGATTCTCCACAGCGGACGACGATGAAACAACCAATTGGAGGACTGTCATAGAACCTATGAATAGTTGTAGAATTCAGTGGCGACTAGTGAGATCAATTAGTCGTACGCTCGGACAATGACAGAGCGGAACGGTAATAAATGAAAAAAGCACGTGTCCAAGCGTGACCGGCTCTATTAACTCCGTCTGTCGGCGAATACTTTCCCTTTCCGGCTCTCTGCTGGGGAGGGGGGGGGGGGGGGGGGGGAGAGGTGGTGCCGCCGAATATCAGCCCCTCGTTAAGAGAAAGGTACCTGCATCGCGCGCCGCAATATGGCGATTCGTCGCGCTTTGCGCAGCATCATCGTGCGGCATTCCATCGGGGCCACGCGACACGACACTTTATTTTACCCATATGTGCAGCAGCCAGCGAAATTACCCGAATTGCGGCCCGGGGTCGATCGATTAATGGGGCTCCCGGGTGAATTCAATTTTATAGCTTGATAAATCGACGCGCTCCCTCTCTCGCCTCGTCGCTGCGCCACTCTTCTATTCGCTTTGTTCATCATGTTTCGTGATTAATAAAAGTACAACAGTCGATATGTGTTATTATACTCTGATTGGGTTCCGATTTATTATGTTAATGCGGCGAATTATTTACTCGCGCTCGGGAGTGTTTTTCGCAACGATTAATTGGATGTGACAGTTAACGCTGGGAGGAATATACTGGTTTAAGGCGAAGGATAATGCCCGTCGCTCCGAGAGTACTAACAAGCTGTGGCCCGAGCCGCTCAAGTTCTCCAGGTGACGTAATTAATAAAGAGTTTCTGCGATTTCGATCAGAGATACAGCGCGTCAAGTATATACGTACGGCCTGGTGCGCGCGTTATATTTTTCTAAGCCCGGGAGAAAAAATTGAGTGAGCCAACCGGCGGCACCAGCAGCTGCAACGCAAAATTACTCGAGCATAGATATATATTTGCAGCAGCACGTCCTTAACCTTCGTGAGCTTGCGCGGTTTGTCGCCCCGGCAGTTCCTATCCGGCCTCGGGACAGGTGCTCACGAGAAACGACTTGTCAATACGCATCTGCGGCATTTTCATTTTTCTATTTCTCTCTCGCATATACGAAGCGGACACACGGGCGCGCTGCTCTATAATAACTCCTCGATTTACAATGTCCCGATTATTCTCGAGTTTAATCTGCCGAGCGACAATCAAGAATTACTGTACGAGTGGAACTGCAGTCAAAGCAAATTTTCACTTTGGTTCCGCAACTACAGTGGTTACATCACGCGAATTCAGTGTGAAAAATGTTGCTATCGAAACTTGGATGGAACTAACGTTAAAATTCACTTTGATCACATGAAAAATCAACTACATAGTTTCGACTCATCCACCTTCACAGATTAACTCCCATATTTTGATTCTCCAATGGGAGTAGCGTATATCTAGGAACGACGCGCGTCGAGAAAGGAACGAGGAAGTTGCTGGACGACTTACGAGTTTTTGACGCGAATAAATCAATCGGCTGGTCAATGTTTATTATACACGTCACTGCAGCGCTGCACACGTAAGGTGCCGGTGAGAATTTTTTTAATTTCGCGCGATTAAAATTGAATCGTCGCGGATTGGCGCGCCGCGAGGCGAGAGAGTGAGATACTTCGGGACGATACCTCAAATTTTCATATCCATTTGGGGAATTCCCATCAGCGAGTTCGCGCGTCGATCTCAAATTGAAATCTGCCGGTTGTCTCGGCGCGTAATTCTAGTGCACACAATGTAACATGATAATTGCAGAGGCCGATCGCGAGCGCGGCTCCTCGGCTTGCGACTAAATTATTCCATCAGCGATATTCATCGTCGGCGGATTTCCCCCTCAAATCAGCCGCGAACGGCCGCTGGGAAACGTTTCACTCGGCCTTTCGCGAAGCTACCTCTCTCTCTGTCTCGGGTGCATCGCCCAGGGGGCATCATCACCAGCCTCCGCGTCTGTCATTCTTCCCTCGTCTGTTCCTCGTCTGCTCCTCGTCTGGCCCATCAGCAGTAGCAGCAGCAGCAGCAGCAGCAGCAGCCGCAGAGAGAAAGCGATATTGGGTTTCGCGCAGTGCAAAAGCGTTTTGTGGGGTATCCGTTTACGTGGTGGAGCGCGTGCCAAAACGAATAATGCCCCCGTTCATTGTGCGCCACGTATGTCTATATATACACACGTATACGCATGTTTTTCATGCGTCAACTTACTCTCTCTCTGTCTCTCTCGAGTCTCTCGCAGCGAGTACGAGCGCAAGTGCACCCGGCGACGCTATTGGCCGCGCGCGCGGCGAGAAGGACAGACTCTGGCTCTCCGGCGCGCAGCTGAAATTGAAATAAAGGTGTAATTACACGACGCGGAGCGGGCCAGCATACATGTTGATTACCGGCCGCGGCGACTGATTAATCCCGAGGTGGCACACTCGCGGGCGTACTTTTTCACGCGACAACCGGGCCACGCGCTTCATTTATTCGTAAGCGCGCGGCTTTCGTGATATTCACGAGATTTCGCTTGGCCAACCTGGGGTCGAGCGGCTGAGAAAATGCCGAAAGACCCTCGTCCGCGATGCACCGCATCATCCCAATGAAATGTCATATGTAATGTGCCCTTGGACGTCGTTTTTGATGATTCGCCAGTAATAAAATTGAATCACGATCGTTTGACGCGAATGGCCAGTCTCACCATTCGCAGAGCTGCATATTCACTATATGTACCAAAAACACTTTTCAGGTGTTGATGCTTCTCATATTCTATTTCAAGTGTTTTTTTCATAAGCTATCGATGGTCGACAATTATTACTTCGAATAGAATGATGAAGAGGAATGTATGAGAATTTTTGAAATTACAACATATTATTGTCAATAGGATACTTACACTAGAAAATTCAATCTCATACAACATTATTATGCTGCTCATCATCAATTTTAGTTGATGTGTCATATGGTTAAATATGCTTTCATTACATGCATATTTAATTTAATGGTCATATTCCCAACAGTGTGTACTCTTAAAAAAACTCAAACGATTTTGTTCTCAGAAGCAAATATTTAATGTTGTGTGAATCAATAAACGATGTCGAGCTTACATGTTACCTTTACCAATCTCTACTCTTGGTAATGATGAAGAATATTATCTTTCGAAAAACATAGCTCACCCAAGTATTATGTACTCAAAATGAACGTGATATGGTATTTAATGAATGTAAATTTGTGGATTCAGCACTTTTCTTTCTTTCAGAGAAAGTTTTTTATAATTATACGGAAGGTGACTTTTCAAAATAATCATCTTTGAGACTACCTGATCATACAAAAATTTATGTATAACAACTTAAGCAAATGTTTTGGAAATTATTCATGAATTTTGGAATTCATGAATTCAATTTTTTTGAAATTTCAAAGGTGTGCATGTCTTTATGACTGCCAATTGTCCGGATAAAGATTTTTCAAAACGGTTTGACTTTCTGTTCAATGTGCATATGAAAATAAGTTAAATATCTCTATAGATAAACGCTGATAATTAATCCGATATCTAGTTTTCAAAATTCAAGATGACAGATAATACGGTGTAATAAAAAATGAAAAATAATGTTGCACTTATGAAAGTTCATAAATAAGAGTTTTTGGTATCGCTGATGATGGACACAAAATCAAACTTTTTTAATTTACGATGTTGGTAAACCCAATACGGTAGATTGAAGAATTGATTTCAATCACATCCAAACTTTCATGGTCAAAGACGCCTTTGGCCATGAAAGTTTATGTACAAGGGTTTTGAGGCCACTGATGATGAATTCGATGTATAATTTCAGAAATCGAAGCCGAGGGGCTATTCAATCCAGAATTATTAGTGATTTTTTGTGATTTTTAGTGTGATTCTGGAGTAAGGCCATTCGTTTTCGATTCAGTAAATTGAGCTGGAATTCTGATCTATAGTCCAATATACCAGAGAACTATGCACTTTAGAAAATTCGAAAAAAAATTATCAAAGATAATCAGGAGTGAATCCGATGTGAGCCCCTCGATCGAAGCTGTCGGATCCAAGTTTCTTTCGTTATAATTAGAGGAAAACATTATTATTCTCGGCTTACACTTACCTGAAGCTTATAAAAATTTGATTGTAATTCTTGGCGTCTACACCAAGCTGGAAACTACATTTGTGAATCTGGAAAGCTCGCGATTTATTCAGTTTAAGCACCAATGGAGTTTGGCTTATTTCAAAGCTAACCTGAATTTTGATTGCCAAATTTGGTCCAGAAATGTCGAGAGAGAGATGATTGGAAAGAACTTGTCATTTAGAAAACCTATAATCAAATTTCTCTTATAGTTTGTTGCACAACGATCTAAACAAGTCCATCTTCTCCTGAAATAAGGAAATCTTCTGACGAGTATCGAGCTCCAAGCGAGGGATACCTTGCCGTGAACCTGTTTTCCCAACTGTATAATAGATTCAATCTTCAAAATGTGCGAATCTACTCGTCCACATAAAAATCCGCCAAGGTAAATTAGCTACGATACATTTTTCAACCCAATAAAGAAGCTATGAAACATTACGAATTAATTATTCATTTACAAGGAAACAATAAATGATTACGAATTCAACAATTATACAGACATTTGAATCGCGCGAGGAGTGAAGTCGATAAAGATTCTAAAGTGCAACACTGGTGCGCGCGATGTATTTGTGCAGACGGCCGCGGCGTCGAGGGGAGTGAGGTCGAAGTCGGTCGGTCGTTCTCGGGCCATAATAATAAGAAGAGGCGCACGGGTACGAGGTAGAAAAGAGGAACAAGGCTCGGCAGTGCTTTGGCCGCACTTTATGAGATATTGGCAATAGGGTATAGGTGCAGGGAGAAGCGGCCGCGGCGGTTTACCGCGCCCGCGACCCGTCCAGGTGTTTTTCGTGCCTCCTCGAGAACCAGACGGAAAGAAAGGCAGACCTTGCGCGCGTGTGCGCTTGTGTGTGGGGGGAAGAGCTGGCGCGACACACGCGACTTTCAAATGAATTTCCCCGTTATCGGGTGTGCGCATCGGGAAAGCTCGAGTTTCCTCGTTCCACGAAGGGTTACACACACACACCTTTCTCTCGCCTCGGCCCTTTCTCCCAACGTGACGTATGAATACGTAGGCGATCCGGCGCGGGCGGGGGCGCTAAAGGGGCAGCCACGCGCTCGCACCTTGACATTTCCATGCGCCCCGCGAACGCTGACAGATGTCCAATGGCGATTGCGCGCGTACGAGAAGGTAGAAGCTGCAGCCCCCCAGATGTGCGTTACGTATGTCTTCATTTGTCCGAGAGACCGCGGCCTGAGTTATCGTACGAGCTTCGTTACAGAGACGCTCCTTCATAAATCGGTACGTCCCTCAAGAGCGTTTTCTCTTGGGTAAACATTCGAACCAGTGGGGATTTGAATGGCGCCTCCTCTATAAACACCTAACTCGATCGTCGTTCAAAAATACGCGCTCCCTTGATTCCGCTCAAGGTGAAAAACCACTGGACGAACCACTGGGATACACGAAAGTGTACATTCACTTTCGTCCCGGTGCCGGCCGACAATCTCCCTCTTCGCCAAAATCAAAATTTGACTCCGAAAGCGGTATTCGGAGGAGTCGAGAGGGCATCTCGGGCCAACGATTCGATGGCATCTCGCGCATAAACAGCTCGTAAAACGGATACAACAGCCGTGGAGAGCAATTGAGCAAGCCGTCCGTCCCGCAGCGGCTACCGTGCGTATATATAGAGGGACAGAGGAGCAGATGTCGGCGGAGATGCGTCGCGGGTCGGTTATGGGTTCTGTCTCTACTAGGCGGCTGAGCCGATCGAGAGTCGCGTGGCGGACGCGCGCCTGGGCTCGTGCCGGCCGCCTCGCGCGGTAATGAGCCCGCATGTATGCGCGCGCGCCAGCCCGACGTGCTCCGAATACGAGCCCTCGCGACGAGAGCCGTCCGCAATCTCGCAACGGCGCGCGGACTGCGCGCAGCCAATCCAATAGACCCGACGTCGCACCTGGCGGCAGCCGCGCGACACGCGACTAACGCGCCGCGCACCGATAATGGACTCCGCGCGGACGGAGGAGGAGCCTCGCGACTTTTCGATCTCCACTCGTTTTCGGCCAATAGCGAGCAAACTCGTGCGTGTACATTACGCGGAGACATTACCGGGCTCGACACGTCATAATCCGACGACTTCTCCGGCCGGATCCGCTTTGACTTCGCGGTCGTATGTTGTTTTACCCTACGAAGATCGAGATATACGCGGTTGTGGCCGCGTGTGCCACTCATCCCGGGACAATCAATTAATTCCCGCGAGCCCGAGTAGATTCGCGCACACAACACAAATCCCCCCAACTAATGCGTTATTCGTGTTGCGTGTCGCATTTTAGCCAAATCCCCCTCACTCGGCGACGTATCGCCAAACGCGATCGGCAACTCTTCGTCTCTCGATAATTGTACATACAATGCCGTCAAGAGATCACGGCTTCCGCGTCGTAATCATGGGAATCGGACACGCAGATTCGATCGAGCGAACGAAGAGAAAAGAAAAAGGAAAAGGAGCTGCGATGGTCACGCGCGCACACACCTCGGAGGCAGATATCGCTGCTGGATCTGCAGGCAGGGTATACGTCCCGCGGTGATAATGTCGGTGGCGTATCATAAATTACCACCGGCGTCGCGATTGGCGGCTCTCGGATTCGCGCGTCCGCGGCCCGTATCGGCCCTCTTAATCTCCGCGTGATTTGTCGCGCTCCTCCTGCCAAACCTACTCCGAATTGAAATCCACTTAATTATATTCGAGATCCCGCGTCGATATACACGGGCCTACCCGCGCCCCAGTAATAATGCCATTAAAAGCCACATTATATACACGCGCACACAAGAGAGAGCGCATTTCTCGAGCCGACGCGCAACTGATTAAGCCCCGAAAAAGCCGGCCGATCGCTCCCGATGCCCCGGCAGCTTAATCATCTCGGCAACGAGCTCGTGATGTATTGGACAGTGATTTTTTTCCTCCCCCCCCCCCCCCCCGTTCGCTCCTTTTTATCGGCCCGCCGCGCCGCGAGTAATTCGCGTTGATCGGACCAGCTGCTTATCACTCCGATCGCTCGATGATTCTTTTGTACCATTCGATTTCCGCTCGGCGTTTCATTATAAAGCAAAAATACCCCACTCGCTCATTCCCGCGTCAGCTCTTTTTCCCAATCGCGTGGATCGATCGTTTTGAATCGCGACTCGGCTTCGTTAAAATATTTGTAAATACAGATCGAAGGATTCGGCGAATTTGCAACAACACGCAAGGATCGATTTGTATTTACGGAACAACTTAGATCGACGCCCAATCATTTTCGATAAGCTCGATCAGTCTTGGTCCAGTTGTGCCGGTTGTAGCTTCTCCTTTCGAGTATTTATACATGGGACGTCGTCACGTCAAGTGAGCCCAGTTAAAATTTTGTTTACGATTCCGTTTGGACAAATTCATTGATATCCGTCACCAGAACACTCGCATTTTTTTTGGAGATTCTCATATGCGATTATGATAATATTATACATTGCACTTGAAATCTGAATTTTTCAAACTTGACCTTTTTTCCGATTTAGCAGCCAACAAAATCTTGTTACATACCTGAAGATGTTTCCCCTCAAACTCTCAAGAGTAGCTTGCTCTAGAGCCAGGGAACATGTAGAATTTGGAAGTAATTGATGTCCCGAAGGCCTGGTATCCATATTCATGGAGTACGAGTTTCTACATGAATATTAAATGTTGGAATTAACAAGGAGTAAATTGCGATATTGCGAATTAAAAAATGAATTGCAAGAGATTTTGGAATAGCTTCAAAACCATTTTGAAGGTATCGATCAGAGGTATGTACATAAATCTTGATAGATCAAAAATTGGCTAAAACATGTTTTATCGATAGAGTATCCGATCAAGACGGAGGATTTTGGTGTGAAACTTTTTTTTTCATAATTTTTGCAGAGTTCAGCATAAGCTTCTCATCATTATTTTCATTTCAACATACATAACAAGATTATTTGGGCTCTCAAAAATTGTAAAAATGGTCAAATTTTGAAAAATTTCGATTTGGCATCTGAAAAATGATGATGAGTGTTCCGGTGACGGACATCGATGAATTTGTCCGAGAAGTATGACAAACAAGATTTTGGCCGCATTTGACATGGAAGGGCCCGTATACAAGTCGGAAACGAGATTCGGTTGGACCCGGGCTTCGCGTACGAGCTATACCGTGACTCCGAATTAGCCGAAAGCGTTGCATCGGCTATACACAAAATCGCTCGCGCTCGCGAGGATTTGACGTGCGGGTTAGGGATACCCCAATCAATAGAGATTTTCAGTGCACATTAATACAAGGGGCAAACCACCTATGCCATCACACGTAGGGCAGTCCCAGGATATATCCTGATATGTTCGCTATAAAATTCTACCATTAATTATTTATTTATAAACAATTTAGTGCAAAAAAAAGCACTTTTTTTAGTTTTTTGCTTATATAATAAAAACTATCAGAGCAATCGTGTTGCTATAATGGGAAGAATTGTAGCGTATGAAAATACAAACCGAGTTAAATTTGTTACAACTCGATCGGATAATTAGAAAAGGAGAAAAGTCGGAAAAACCGGAAAATTTAGCGTTTTTTAAAAAATTCACAACTCA
>CM037084.1:59597459-59662020 GCA_020882725.1 Aphelinus certus
CTTTACTACGAAAGGTCAGCTCTACAACTTAAAAAATGACTGAGTTGTGAATTTTTTAAAAAACGCTAAATTTTCCGGTTTTTCCGACTTTTCTCCTTTTCTAATTATCCGATCGAGTTGTAACAAATTTAACTCGGTTTGTATTTTCATACGCTACAATTCTTCCCATTATAGCAACACGATTGCTCTGATAGTTTTTATTATATAAGCAAAAAACTAAAAAAAGTGCTTTTTTTTGCACTAAATTGTTTATAAATAAATAATTAATGGTAGAATTTTATAGCGAACATATCAGGATATATCCTGGGACTGCCCTACGTGTGATGGCATAGGTGGTTTGCCCCTTGTATTAATGTGCAAAAACTACTCTTTTTCGGCTCTGTTGCTTGGGGTAGGATCCCACAAGGCTGACGCGCCTCGTCTCGCTGCACCGCAGCGGTGCGCAGCTTCCTCGTGCGCTGCAGGTATACACGTATAATATCCGCACGTAACATTTCGCTCTCGAGACGCTCTCGTGGCCTTGACTCGTTGTCGTCTCTCTCTCCCCCTCTCCTCGTCTTTCGCTCTCCCTCCTGCGGGTCCGTTCTGCGGTCGCGTGCCCAAATCCCCCCCCGTAATGCACCTCTCTCGCCGTTTCGCAGCTCTTTTTCGCCTCTTTCTCGCCGGCCGCGCGGTGCATATCGCTGCGCGCGTGCGCTTATCTCGCGCGTATCTGATGCGAGCGCCGCGCCGGGATCCTCAATGCGAACGGCTTTCGACGTGGCCATTTATATTTGGCGATTTTTCAAGCGTTGCCGAATCGAAAATTTATTCGCGGCCCGAGATCGAGAGATGCGGAGCATTGATTCCCAATGACAGTTAGCACCTGCAGCCTTCGCTCGCGCGTTTGCACTTCGTTATACCGCCCCGAGCGTGTCCAACGGGCCGAGCCGCGTAATTAATGCGCGCGGCTTCATTTCGCGGATATCGCGAAATGAGATCTTCAAACGTTTTTTCATATCTCCCGCGACGAGAGCTGCCCGCCGAGATTTGGCGAGAACCGCCTTTCCCCCCGCGGATTCCCAACTGGATTAACGTCAGGTCCGCTTCTGCTGATATAAGCTCCCGGTACTCTCTTACGGCTTATTCTCTTCGACATAATTGGCTTCGAATGTCCGCGTCGTCGCTACTGTCACGCCCCGTCAAATGTACACCCGAGGAATGCCGCCCAACCGACAATCACCAACTTTTCAATTTTCTTTTCGCTCGTGAATGAACCGAGCCGAGAAATACAATCGGCTAAAACTCGAGCTGTGCCTCGTAGTAGCTCCGAAACAAAGCTGTCCCAACGAAATCCGTCCGTATCGCGTGTTAATCGGTATATGCGCGTGAGGCAAATGTATTCCGGTGAAAAGAGAGCCGTTGGGTAAGGATCGGCCCGAGTCATAACATCTTTCTCCGTGGCCAGCCCGCGGGGTACCGGGGACGCGTCGCGCGGCTCGTAACTCATCCCCCGTCGCGCTGTCTTCGTCCCTGCAGATGTCGAACCGGCGTGTATATATATAGATGAGCAGCGCCGATACACACACGTCGTTTGCCACACGTTGACCAAGGGGTTGCGCGCGCGATTCGACCCCCCAAACTCGTCCAGCCGATCTTGATAACACGCGGTGCCACCGAGCTCGTGCGATATTTCATTTTTCTCTTTGGGAATAGACAACACTCGAGTTTTTTGTTTTGGGTGCGATTATGGCTCGCCGAGTGAGAGAGACAGCGCGTGCTGTTTTTGGGAAGAAAAATCATCCTAAACAGAGACAGTCTTAAATTTAGGGTAATAGTCGCCGGAGATTTGGATTTTTATCCGGCTCACAACCGTATTCAATAGTTGCGGTGCTCGGTTGTAAGAAATTTCGGTTTATGGAAATTGTGTTATGACTCTTCTTGCAATTTTGAGACATTAAATTTTATTATAACGAAAAGCCGTCGGATTTATGGTGATTCCTTAAGCTCGAGCAGCACAGGACTGACAAAACCAATGGCCTTTCATTTATCCAATAAGCATATGATAATTAGGAGACAACTTATGAATCGGCATTAATGTAATAACCCAAGATTGAATCGATTCGATAAATTCGTAATGTACAGTAATATATAAAATTGGACGAGCCCGTCGATATATGTAACTTCCGAGAAAATATACGCGTCTTCAAGCCTACTGATGTTTTCCCACTGCTCAAAGAATATGTATCATTGCTCGTCATAATACGAGCTCAAATGAAGGAGAAGAGCGTAAAGTTGATTTACGCTGTGAATTTTTCTCCCGAGGCGGATATGGCCGCGAGGGCCGTGAAGAAAAAAGGCCAGTGGCAAACGTGTGAACTCGACTCGATGATGGGGCACTTGATCGAGAATAGACGAATAAAAGGAAGTAGCTAACAAAACAAGCAGTAGAAGCACCGGAGTACAGGGCCTCTCCTGAAAGGCAGAAGCCAGCAAAAGATAAATAAATATAAATTGAGTGGCAAAGCGTCGTATAGTTTCCTTAGAAAAACCCGAGGACCTCTTCATCTCGGCTTTGTTTGGGCCTGAGGAAGCCCCGGTGTTGTGCTCTATTCCGTGTCACCTCGACCACCAAAGAATCGGCTCTCCCGCTCAATGCCGTCTCAATAAATCAAAGTCCGAACTGGATGGAAAACATCCTGCCGAGATCCTTTTTCCTCCTGCGTCGGTGTTTTGTCGAGTCAAAAGGTGCACGGATTCAAATTTGCCCGCCGCGTCCGTCCCGATACTTTTATCTCCCTTCGATACTCGCGCTTCAGATGCATAAATCACATTTTAATTAAATTGATAGCGCATTCTCAATCCTCCGATCCGTACGTTTATTTTGCCGGAATAATTACTCGATTGGAAGTAATCAGTTTCCAAATTACGGCTCAACCTTTGCATCAAAACGCGTATAATGATGCTCAAATTCATTCCACCACGATAAAACGCCACATCCGAGTGGAAGATTGCGTCCGATTGGGATTGCTAATGTGTTGGATCAAATAGCACACTGATCAATAATTAACTCCAATGTAATAAATCGGGAATTGGTTGTTGATAACCGAGTGACCAATAGATCGCTGAGGCCAAAAATGAGTAATATTTACTATATTTTTTATTATGTTTTTGACTTCAATATCCAAAAAATAGTAATCATTACTGGAGAAAATAAAGTAAATTATTATATGTATACGAGACTCTCACGTGTAAACAGTAAGGTATTATAAAGTAGTGATGAATTTATTACAATAATTGACATAGCAAGCTGTATTATCAAATCTTACTGTGGGATAATTGTAACCTCCGCAGTACACAACTATTCTGACTCATAAAACATAGTAAGGTCTATTGTATTTTTTTGATTCCAAAATAAACCTCGACTGAATTTGCAGAAGGTGACGAGAGACTTGCCTACCAGAGAGGTTACGCAAGTTGATAGATGAACAATCGCGCGATGGCACGTGGTTACTCGGATTATTCGGCCCGAGTGCTAAATAGAGCCGACAAATTGACAGGGCTAAGTAAGAGAAGAGGGAGAGAAGGGGGGGGGATCAGGGGAAAAACGTTATGTAGCGAATGCGCTTGCGCGCGAACGAGCGAACCTGGCATTTTTACTCGCGGGTATACAGTCGGGCGGTTGCTTCTTACGGGACCGCAAAGCATATAATCGGTCCAATTAATTCGATGCCACGTCAATCGGGCCGCAATTTATGGTCGCGCTCGGCTGGTCCCCTTATATTGCCAGCCGGTCGCAGACGCGCGCCACCACCTATATTTAATTATTGCCGTCAGGTAGCATCTGGTTTAATTAACTTCATGCGATCGTCAAGGCGGCGCGAAAAGCGGCGCCAACAAAACGAAATAAAAATCGGCCAAGTTTAACGAGAAATCTGGAGGACGTGACGCTTCCGTGTAATTGATTTTTTGACGCTCGCGATCCCTCCTCGCAGTTCTCCTTTGCCGCCGCTTTCTTTCCCACTTTCGCGGACCGCATTAATTATCCCCCCGTGACAATTGACAAGTTATTTTTCCACGCGTCCGAGAGAGGGTATTTTTTCAATTTCAACGTGTCATTCGCGGTCAGGACCCCTCGTAGCCAGATATAATTAAGCCTCGCGCGTTCGCTCACCCTGTGCTCAACAATTTCCACGCTCGACCAAAATATACGAACGTATACGGCCCAACATTTTTCAGACCACCACTGGGCGTTCGGGAAATCATCCTCCAGATATATATGAATTCCTCGGTGATGAAATCGATCGACGAGGAGAGGGTTCGATCGGCGCGAGTGAGAAATATCGATCGATCCGAAAATCTGTCAATTATGTATACGCGCAGTGATAAGTATACACGACGGTGGCGAATCGATTGATCATACGCCCTTCGCCCGAGGCTATTGAAAAAATTCAATGTCCAACATTTTACGGCTGTTGGATTCTCGAGGAGAATAATAAGAAAAAAAACCCGAGCGAAGGGGGAAGGGGGGGCGGGAAATGCAAGCACCCACAGCCGAGAAATTGATCGCGGGTCAGCTCACGGGACAGTTTTCACGCTATTCGTAAAGGGGGACAATATCGCGTGAGAGAGAAAAAGTGGTAGCGCGCGCGGCCGGGCGCGTGCACACACTCGCCGAATAAAAAATCGGTGTGTCGCTTGACGAATCGATCGATCCTCGGCTCGTTGATGAGAAGAGTCGGCGAGGAGGAGGAGGAGGAAGGGGGTCTCGTCTCGAGCCCGCTGCTATCCGCTGGCATGATCGCCAGATTAATGTGGGACTGGGTGTTTGCTGCGCAGCTCCTGTGCTGTGCCGCAGTGATGGATCACTAATATGGGACTTGTGTCCGCTCCTCCATTCATCCTCCTCCTCGCTTTCTTTGCCTTCTTCCTCCTTGACTCCCTCCCTTCCTCCCTGTCTCTCTCTTTCCGCGGATTCCCAGGCGATTACATCTTCCACGGACACACGTGCTTCCAGCAGTGCGTACAGTGGCCGGCGCGCGCGCGCGCGAGTCAAGTATACATAAAAGGTCAAGGAGCCGTGAAGGAAGATGGGGGGGGGGGGGGGTTCGGCAGCGTTGTTGAGGGTGGGCCGGCGCGACCGCACTGGCGAAACCTGCAGCGTCTTCCGAGGGGGGACGAGGACGCACGTGCGTGTATATATACCTGCCCCTTTTGTCGCGCTCGATACAATTGGGGGAAATGCTCTCGAGCAGATTCCTCGGCTGTCGAGCCGAGTCAAGCTCGATTGTTGGCGCGCGACGACCAGTTGAGCGTTCCCAAGGGTTCTCCATTACACGGCTTTCTCCAGTCGTATGGATACACGTCTCAGCTCGTGATCAATCGTTTAATCGTTTTTTCATTGCCTATACTCCTCCGCTTCCCCCACCCCCTCGCTATATAATCACACGTTGCCTGACTCGCGCGTCGAATTTGATTACTTTTTTTCACACGTATATATATACATGTCGATTGGGAACCAGGGAGAATTTAGTGCCGCGGATAAGGACATTTCTTTCGAAGCACCTCGTCGGGCGAGAAAATTTTGAAATGGACATGGGCGGATCGGCGTTAATTATACTATTATCGGATTACAATTGAGCGCGAATGTAAATCGGGCGCGGTGTAAAAATCACCCGCGAGTGTCGGACGCAAAATAGAATTGGCTTTTTAAGCCACTCGACACGTGTATAACAAGCTCGAATTTCGAGGCCGACCGGGATGGAACGGGGGGGAAAAAAAAGTCCGCCGGGGTACGGACTGCCTCCTTATCATCTGATTAACAATTCCGAAATCAGGTTCCAGAGTCGCGCGCGCGCCGGCCTCGGTGACAACTTAAGGCACACCGCCGCGGATCGTTTTCATATCTGTTATTGATGATAATTGGCCGATCAAGTATTTACGAGACAATATTACAATCTTCGGGCCCGAGCAGCGAGCCGCATATTCGTCTTTAATGTATCGCGCGCACTCGTCTCCTTCGTTATCCTCTGTTGCGCGCGCGTCTCCCGCACGATATACCCGTTAATGAATCAATCGCTCCGGCATGGATATGATGACTTACTTACGTATGCACCCGCAAGACTTTTCCCTGGTGCGGTCGCGAGTATCGAAAAAACTGTACGTTCTCGTGCGTGCGATTTTTTGCTTGGCCGTTTTTGGGGATCTCCGCACCGCCGGTCGATAATCGTCCGTCGGGTGAAAGGGTCGTAATTCACATTTGATAAATCATACACCTCGACGCGTCGATCGACGGGGTAATTGCGCGAGAAACTTCATTTCAGTCCTGCTGGACAAAAATTGATTGGCTCGAGCTGGCAAACGCGCCGTCTTCCAAACGCGAGGAGGTTTTACACACAACAGTAGCCGCGAAACGTCCTGGCTAAATCAAACGGAGGAATGCGAATACAGAGCGTGTCGGCTGACGAGAGAGTCGATAAATCTATTATATGCCACACGGTGCAGCTCAAGACGCGTGTCCGGCCGAAGGTAAATCACCTCGGGGAGTATTGCAATACAAAACACATCCACACCGGCATTATATACGAGACTCTGGGGGTTTAGCTAATCCAATACCCGGGCTCCTTTGGCAAACGACGATTCGCGAGCGCGCGGATGATTTACGCGCTTTATAAGTGAGGCGTTAAACGCGTTGTAATTGCGTTTGCACAGCTTCCACGGAAATATCCTCGCCACCTCGTAAAGTCGGGCATCGGCCGAGCCGAGATTTACGCGTCGCCGCCGAAAAAGGGATGAGAGAGAGAGGGAACGGTGAATGTAACGAGGGAGAGAGAGAGAGAGAGAGGAGGCGCGAGCTCGAAGGCAATTTATGTCGCGCGCACGAGATAGCCGCGCGAGCTCGCGTATCCCCCAGCTGCTATCCGCCGCGAGATTGAGTGCCGTGCGTGTGGCACTTGTTTTCGGGTGGATTCTTCATGCGCGCATACGTACGGCAGAGAAGAAAAATCGCCTCGTATCGTTCCGTGAGGGGCTTGATGAACTCGGCCGCGGTACGCCTCCGGCACCGGCCCGCGCGTTATACGTCCTTTGGCGCACGCGCGCGCGACCACTCATTTTTTCATTCGCCCGTCGTTCTTTTTTCTCCTCGCTTCCCAAAACGAATCGAGTCGCGCGATCGGACGTATTGTAGCTCGTATTATAGGGACGGAACGCGTCACGCGAATTCGAAACGCCGCATCGACAATGACTGTACGTTGCGATCGGCTCCGATGCGCAATCGCCTCCGCAACCATCGACCGAAGGCTCGAGTGAAAAATGACGTTTGAATGCGCGGCGTGAAACGAGATTCGGACGAGCGAAAAATCGCGTGGAGTCTTTGTGTCGTCCGAGGGGCGCATCAGGCCCCCAAATTAGCATCGGGGGTACGTGTGCGCAGCCGTCGCGTCCGGCTGCGGTTGCGTGGGCGTGAGCCGCTCGGCCTTTAAACGGATTTCCATTCGGCGCGCATTGTAACCCCTTCGCCGCGCTCTGGGGAATCCAGGTGATGAAGAGGAGCGAGCCGAGTGAGAGAGAGCACATGTGTCGGAGGGGGTCCATTGTCGCGCGCTTGCGGTGGCCGCCGCGCGTCTGAATGCCCCAGCAGCAGCCACTCGACTCGAGTCGAGGGCTTCCGTGATGCGCGGACGCGTTTCGCAGTCCCTGTGTTGTTCTACACCCGCCCGTTAGTTTATACAAACTCGGAGTTGCCGCGGACGCGTTGTTCCCTGCAACTCGTGTTTGATATCGCGTGTGCGCGTGTCTCACAAAGATGATGTAAATAATGGGATTCGTGGAGACTTTCGATGGCAACGGGATACAAGAGGTTCATTGGGATGTTTCGATAATGTCAAAATTCGACAGCTCCAACGATAATGATGAAATTCTTGGGGTAGATTAGTATCAAAGTCAACAGTCCTTCGGAGGTCTTTCTGCCTCTCGTATACTCTTTTAAATGTTAATTAATAAGTGGGTCAATCTCACGCATGAAAAAATATTTAAAATTAATGTTACCAATTTTCATAGGAACATTCTTTTTCCTCCAATTTATTCAAGTGAAATAATTGAAAGGAACAAACAACTTCTCGAGTTTTCTTCGAGCGCTTGGAAAAATAGCACATACAACACAGTCTCGTTTGAAGTGAAATGCCGAATTGACTTCATAATTTTGTCCAGCTTGGATAATACTCGTCCGGGTCATATACTTTGTGCTCGAAATACTTTGGAACGCGGGTAATGACGAAATTCGAAAACTTAATGCAAAACGATTCTCGATAAGGAGAAATGGATCGGATCTGATGGACGAGGAGAAGAATAATGAATGGTGAGGGGAAAAAAAGCGATTATCGAGTTCATGTAATTAACCATCGGAGTGAGGCTTATCAGAGTTTCGGATTACTCTGCTTATCGAGTGGTGAACATTCCTCGAGTCTATCGATGCTATACTGATGATCCAGCGCGGGGGTGGGTGGAAGCGGAAATCGATGTTCATTCTTCACCCGACTTAATCCCGGCTATTAACTCTCTTCCCTCGGATAAAGCGCGTACTCTTCTAACGATTCTTTTCCACGTGTCTACGTGTAATAAGTAATTCCGAGTTATACCAACGTTTGTGGCTGGAGCGAATGTTGAAACTATCGTGTAAGACGTTTTATCAATATATATTCGTAAAATCTTTCATCCTATACTTTTGACAAATTACGAAAATTTTGAAGGAATAATATTTTTGAAACATTTGAAAATTTGATTGCTAACGAATCCTCTTGAATTGAAATATCTGCAGTATCAAATAGCCACGCGATTCCCGTAAAGTTTATTTCGAGCTGTCAATTTTACCGATCATAAATATAGAACAATGATTTAGCCGGGCTTTTTTCACCTTCATTCGATTCTTAATGGAGCGAGAAAAGCCATACACGTGTATTCGGGCAAATTTATTGATAACCAGGAGTTATTAACTTTTATGTCTCAATCGCATGTTTAAATTCAATGATTAAATCCGGAATCAAAGCAGCACCGAAGGACACTCTCGGCTTACGCGGCCTTAATGATTCACTTTCTCTAACCCTGATTGAATCCGTTTCACTTCGGGGGACGCTCGCTCGAGTGTTGGCCAGCACGAGCACAAACACGGGTGAAAAAAAAAATCACAAACAATATCAGGGCATAATTTGAATTTCACTGATGCGCGGACGTATCAATCAGTGAGCCGTGGAATTTCGGGTAATATTCGCGAAGCGTTGAGGCCCCTGCATTATGAGCGGCGCCGAAGGTGGTCCGTTCCGTCGCCAAGAGACGTATGCTAATGGCTCGCGTTTACGAGGCTCGCCGATATGACGCTCGTGCCCCACCAACGTTGTTACTCACGACCTTGCTTTTCCTCAAACAGATATTCCTCCAATATTCTACGTTTTCCTCTAGGCAAAACACCAATATCGAATTTGTTCAATTCCATCGTACTAAACTCGATGAATCAAAAATTCACGCAGATGATTTTCACCATTCGAATTTTCGATTATATAAGTCCAGTAAGTAACCAACATCGGAAAAGTTTACTTAGATTGTGTCAAGTGCAGCTGTATCGAGTTGTAAACGTATAACTTTAATTAGCCAACATTTACAGGGGATATTAGAATACGGAATTGAAAGGATATGGATGCGCATTATCATAAGGGAAAAGTATCCCGTGTTCCATGATAAACTCCGTTGACAAATATACATAAATATAAATGTTGACTATTGAAACAGTAAAATATAATTTATTCGAAGGATAAATCTTGGGCAGGAACAATGAAGAGTATAAAATGGCTCAAACGCAAAATCAACGTTCCCCGAGCGGATTCACGTTCAATAAAATATTACGAAGTTTATTGGGCGTTACACCGGTAACGTGGACGAAATAGCCAATAACTTCATCGTGAGCAGACGTTAAAGGTACGCGTATGCGAGGCACGAAATACACTGATCCGCATTTTTCCCCATATGGACACCTTCGCGTTGCACAGTGCAGCCAGGCGCGCATCTATGAGCTCATCTGCTTCATACTCACGTGGCGATATTTCCTTACGTATTTTCAACGACTCTTCGCGCATCTTGTCGGAATATTCTAAATATAAATTACTCGTAAAACCTATAGGTTCAATACGACAAAAGTAATTGATCGAATTTTAGTTGCATCCGAACAAATAGTGTTTGTACATACGATCTTAGTCCCTAGATATCACACGATTGAATTCAAACACACAAATTTATTTGGCGCTCACTGCCGAGTGATATTAACGTCGTGAGATATGCTCATTCGTCGAGCTATCAATGCAAGCTGCAAAGATTTTTTGAAAAAATTTTCCTGCAACGGCGCGCACCTGCGAATGAAAGTCACGTGGAACGGCGGCTGCGCATGAGAAAGACTCGAGATGGGCCGTGAAGGAGAGGACGATGACAACGGCGATAAATCTTGGCACGCGCTCGCTCGCTCGCTCGCGCCCCATGAAGATGCGAGCCGCAGATACATTTTAGGGCCCGATTGCTTCGCTGCAGCAAATCCGTCCGAGTCTCTCGCTGTATCTTTTTGTTGGCGCATCCATTACACACCCTTAACAATCTGTCAATGCGCCGCGATCTTACTTCCTGACAAGCGCGTCGATATTGAGCGAGTCTTCAAAATAATGTATACAATGTTGACGGAAATGATGAAGAGCAACATTTTATACGCGTGCAAAAAGCGATCATTTCAGTATCTCACGCAAATGCTTCGTTTAATTCTTGATTAATTGAATCCAATGGCAGGGACATGAGCAACTGCTTCGCAGCACGATCATTATTTACGAATTGTTTGCGATTGATTCCTCAGCGTTTTTTTTTCAAATATATCTTGCCACCAACACTTGTTTAGGATCGTTTTGAATTTATTCATCTTCTGAATCGTTTTAATTCAGTTGGATGGAGATGTTGAATAAAGTAATTGATGTAACATGATTTCGAGATTTTTTACATGTTTCAAGGCCACTAATAATATATTTTCCAGATTTTATCTTACGTGTTAGTGTATGCTAAGCAAAAGTAAGCTTTCAATATTAGCTATAAATTTATTTGATTTAATTGGCAGGTGTAACATTTAACAAAAGAAAAACCAATGACAACAGTATTTTCCTAATAATATTTTAACTGGAGAATAAAAATAGCATATTATAAAAATATACTAATATTCATTAAGTATGATCTAACGCATTTGGGTTAACATTTGGTGACCATCAAAATAATAAAGATTACGCGTATCTAAAATTACTTTGTATATATATTTATAAAAAATATGAAGTTATCGAATACATAATACTCATACTTTGGGCTATCTAATGCAAAATGATAGAACTTTTCTCTGCTGGTTCATGATGCAATAATTGGGTGCAAATGGTGAATGAATGATTACGTATAGTTCTATTGATAGTGCCAATTTGATTTCGAATCAAATAGATTTTACTATACATACATTAATAAAGACCCGAGATTCAATTGTGATTGACAGTTAATCAAGTTTTTCCCATCCTCACATTGTAGCAATGAAAATCATATACATTTGCATCTCATTTCAAATGAGATGACGAGGTTCTGGACTTGTATTTGCGAAAAAGAGAGAGAGAGAGAGAGAGAGAGAAAGAGAGCGAAAGAACATTGACCAATTTTTAAAATGAAGAGGCTCGATTTTCAATCGAAACTTAGTGAATTTTACAATTCCCATCCCCGTATGTGCGCGTGTGTGTGGAGGGGGGGGGGGAAGCAAGAGATCTGATTTAATTAAATGCCAAGCGGAAGTTAAATCTCGACGGGAGCTCGGCCAGAGTGGTAATGTCGGTGCTCGACATGGTCACTTATCCGGACTTTCCCATAAACTTCGATCTGCGCTCGGTACGACTGCAGTGGGTACGTACAAGGGTGGCGGGCCGAGGCCGTCGGAGTGTGTGAACACGGCGGTCGCAACAATGGAACGTGCTCGTCCTCATCTTCAGCGGCGAAAAATTTCGCACCCTGGAGGACACTCGAGCAGCCGGGCTCGCGATGTAAGGATGCCGATCGCCCGCTGCGCGCACTACTGCGACGAGCGCCCATCCCACGGGACATTATACAGTTCGAAATGGTATATTATTTCCGAATATCCGAGACGCATCGATGATTTTCGTAGACTTGAAATCACACGCTACCGACATTTCACTCGTGCGTTACAATGAATATTCAACGCGAGCAACGGTGTGATCCATGTCAGGAATTTGCAAAGATCTTTACGTACATATGAATCTGTAGTGCACTCGTATAGAAATACACTGCTACGAGTGAATATTCACTAGCTAAGCATCGGTAAAATGTCGGTCACCATTTCAAAGTAAATTTCAACAAATTTCAAAGAATTTAGGGAGCACAGTGCAACAGACATTACTAGTAGCAAATAACGCGTACACGAACAGTGTTTTTAGCCCGTGAACGTACACAGCTCGTTTGTAACCGTCACTGCAGTCAATTATCGGCCTCGTCTCACTGGACAAGTTCGATACTATCATCATGCCCGTGAGAAGAATAGAATTTGATCTTTGCACTTGCCTATATCGCCGGATATTTCAGTCCCCTCACCGAGTGAAATCACACACATCACACACACACAAGGGGTGAAACCGAGCGTGAAGATCGTGACATTATGCGTGAGGTTTTATAGCTAGTTAAATCCCTGAGCCGAAACTCGAGGCACGACCGGAAGTACGCACGTTTTATGAAAAACTTTTTCTCCCAACAATTCAGTATATTTGGATAATCCGAATGGAAAATTGGCTTTTTTTCGCGCTTCCATTGTCCCGTTTATAAGGGTGGAGGAGGAAAAACATGCCAAGATCAGCCACAACTTATATTTGCATCCACGTTGGGTCGAGTTATCCCGTACGCTAATTTATTTTCCAACGCTTACTTAGGTGAAAAACATTTTATACTTCCTCCAGACTTTATCATGAGGATCGAAGATATCCTCGGTTAGATATATCGCAATATGTTACTCTGTTGGGGAAACTATTCTCTCTGTCAGCGCGAAGTTTACAACCGCAAATCAAAGACTCACATTGCTTGTAACGCGGAAAAAAATAACCCAAGAAAACGTATCACTCATAAATAGTAATTCAGTTACAGCTTATATTTGAATGACATGTGCGCATGCACACGCGAATATAACGTCACAATCGTGCTATTGATATTGGCTTGAGCCACCGCCAGTAGAGCATACGAAGGATTAATGTTATATAGTGTTGGATAAACTTTGTTATCTCGGATGAGAAATTATCGCTAGCCGATTAGAAAACAGTGGAAAATTCGCGAGATTCGTGTGGGAGCCGTCGGTTTTGCACACTAAATTTTGGCCGCGTTAGGCTGATGGCAGATACGCTGGAGGAGAATGGGCCAACCGATGTTATGAGGACACTATCTTGCAGTTGGGCCTCTCATGCCCGCGACGATGCATACGGGTTATTTGAAGGTTCACTCGCTCTCGAGTGAGAGAGAAGTGCGCGCCGCCGCCGCCGTTTTTCTCCGATGTACTTGTTGCACAATGTAATACTATCCAAGGGGCCATTGTCATGTACGCAAGGCTCGAGTGGCTTAATGCGAAACTAAGCGTAACCGTATAGTTCTCTATTATTTTTCCATGAATGAATCTCTTCAGCATATATATATACGCGAGCGCCGGAAGACGAGTGCCGTGCGCAGTGAGAAAAACAGGGAAGAACACGAGTGCGCCAATTACTTCGTGCGTCGGTCTCTTTGCTCCGACAAACGTACATCTCACGCATACAGCTCTCTCGCGTTTTCGCCAATTGTCCCGGATATGTCTCGTATAGTATTTGGTCCGATTGCGGCTACTCGTCGAAACGAATGAACGAATATAGAAATAGATATTCTTTCAGATATGTACGAAGGGGGTTTGAGCAACACAACTCAGCTGGAAGAAACGTATATCGACTTGTGAACAATCTCCAGAACGTCCAACTATTTGAACACGCACGTAACATCAAATTAAATATAACCAATCATCACAGCGAGCCCGTAATTCTGTACGCGGCCTACCTTATCGGGCCCACGAAGTCGGTGATGCCATTACGAGTATATATATAAATTTTTAGTCGTCGCGTACGGCTTGGAGTTATGACAAGGGGGTATTACCCAACACGGGTATATTTATCTTGGGCTTGATTGTGCCGGTCGCGGTTAAAGAACGTTTTCGATTTTTCTCCAGCCGCGCATGAAAAAAGGCTCTTTCAATTATTCTGTATATACACTGGACTCCCCCCCAATTAACCAGCAACGCATCAGTTCCAGCCGTCAATTACCAAATATTAAACGGGCGATATAATTCAGCCGAATAGTAATACGAGTGAAACACGTTGTTAATAGAAGCCGCAAGCACGACGTGGGCCATTGTGCGATTGTGCGAGCGCCGGGGAGTCAGAACGAGAGAAGAAGAAAAGCAAACAGTCGCATCTTCCGCGAGCATAATTCACCGGAGCGCCGAGGCGCGTGTCGTCCACCCTATACGGCCTGACCATTATTTAGCCGCGCTGGGGGCCCCTAAATATTTTGGCACGCGCGCCCTTGCGCCGCCGAGCTCTCCCTCCTCGTCGTCCTCGTCCTCGTCGTCGATACATGTATTTATGGCTGGAAATTTGTATGTCGGCTTGTTCTCTACCGCCGGCTCCTTTACACGCGTACTGTGTATCGATCCGATGCGTATCGCAGATGCAAATGTCATCTGCCCCACAGGTTTTTGTCCGGCGAAAAAGCAACGAGCGAATCCAGGGGGGAGGCTGAGTAATGGGAAAACCCATAGGTGTCCATTTGGATGCTCATTATATCTGCCGTATGCGCGTTTTCATTTTCCAGATATGTTCCACCTATATATAACTCGAGCGACGCCGTCGCAAACTAATATATATCCATTTCCGAGCATCTGTCGAGTAGATTGACTGTCGTGAGTAGCTTCATCCTCGTAGTCCAAGCGCAGATATGAAAATTCAGCTAGTATTTATTGCCGCGGTACATGTGACTCAAGTCAGATTGAGGATAAAAAAATAAAAATTCTCCCCAACGAGGAATCGAACCCCAGCTTCCCATGTTATGAATTAAATTCAATGAGGTGGGCGTGCTGACCACTACACTATCGGGGATATTCCCGCGCAATACTACAAGACTGAAAGTATGAATCAGACAGTGCACGACTTTGAACGCTATCTCACGAGGGATATCGGAAGCACTCACATTATGAGTCACTGCTAGCAAGTATAGTAGAATACAATATTATCGTCGCGCACTTTCGGAAATCCTACTCTTCGTAGAAACATAAACGCGGCGAGTTTTCTCCCCGGTGCCTGCAGCACGTTTGAATCGCTTCGGTCACCCGGTAGCATAATAGCCAAAATTTATATATATTCTCAGCTATAAGCTCATACACACAGGGATGAATATTGATATTGTGAGAGAGATTGGCTCATTAAACCGGCCGTAAAATTCGGTAGTCCATCGATCCGCTGCACTAGGCCATCAAGTTACGCCACATTGCATCCATTATCGAGACCCGAGCTGTATATGCCACAGGAGTAGAAGAAAAAAAAAAGCTGCCGGAGAACGATCTCCTCGAGGCATTATTTGGGCAAAGCCACCGGGTACCGACAATGGGCGAGCTTGTCATCGAATCGCCTCGTTCACCGTCGTCTTATCAACGTCAAAATAAAGAGAGAATCGAGGCGGCCCCGCGGCGCGCCGCATTCGAACTCGCATTTTCGAGTGTATACGCGCGCGAGTCTCGGAGTAGAGAGGAAGAAATAAAAAAAGCCGAATAGAAGGGAAAGGAAGAGAGAGAGAGAGGGGACGAGATAGGCATCAATCGCGCCCGGCCTGGCGTGGCATTTCTCACAGCAATATATAAACGCTGTACGCACGACCCCCGAACCTGTGCGCAAAGTCCTCGTACGCGCGCGCCCGACACACACGCACGCAGAGAGGACGCCCCGCTGTGCATTTGTGCGAGAGCTAGAGTTGGCTGTGTGTCGCGCGCGCGCGTCCTGAATGGGGCCACTCCCGGGCCCCGCCGCGCTCGTCCACTGCAGCGCGCTACTGTTCGCCTAAAGACTCTTGAATTTTGCTATTGTGCGCGACGCGATGCTCCATCCACATGTGTGTGTGTGCGCCCGACTCTCTCACACACACACACTTATCTAACGCCCATCACACCCCGTATTCTTTTTCCTATACGTGCAGTATTTGCCCGTAGATTTCGCCCTGCTCTTCGGGTATGTCACGCGGTCGTTACGCGGAGGCGTGACCCCCGCGATTCCCCACGTATTATAAGGAACTTCCTCTTTTCTGTTTCACCAACGCACGGCCCGTTACTCCGTCTCAATTTGGAAGAGCTTTGAAAATTTAATCAACTCGGGCGCGTGCTATTTCCATAACTCCATAAAGTCACTGCACGAAGGTGGCACGAAGGATGAATTTTCGAATGCAATCGAAGTAGTGACTTTAGTTCCATGAGTTTCGATAGAATTCGCAGTAATTTTTTCTCATCAAAACTCATAGAACTGAAGTGTTGTATTATTCACTTCTAAGAGAGTACGTTCTCCGAATTCATATATTGTCCTTGACTACGCTCTCGCGTATGTTAATTTTTTCTCGACTCGGGAAATCATCACAAGCGTACGAATTAGATTTTTTCGGTTTACAATCGAATAGCTGTATCAAAATTGTTTTTGTTAATTTTTGAATATTGTTCCCAGAAACCTCGTATATCTGCACATACTCCAACTTGATGAACACGTGATATGGTGAGAATGTAAGGACTGCAGTGCCATTAACTCACTACTCCCACTACTTCTACGACATTTTAACTATTTACGAACTTTTGGCAGCAAGTTTTTGTCAACACGCCGATGACAGATTGGTACGAAATATGAAGCAGGAAAGCTTATGAAAGGTATTTGTTCGTCGTTGTCAAGTCGAAATAATAGGTTTCACTTGGATAAAAGTATAAATGGAAATATTGAAAACAAGGGTTGTAGATATTTAAGATTAGTATTATTGATCGTACGTTTTTTTCTACCATACCCCCGGTCAAAGGAGTAAACGTTTCGTGTCGAACGAGTACGAATTTGACCAATACTGAGGGTGGCATGAACAGAGAAGCGCTCTGTAGTAGGTGTCTTGGCGCAGTTCGAATTTAGTGCCAGCCCAGTAGTGCACAGCCGGTAAGTGAAGTGGAGTCGACTGGCGAGCCACGTGGCGCCATCTGCCGTTCGAGTCGGTTACTGCGTTCGCGCCTGCTGCACTGGTAATACAGAGTACGCTCCGAATCGGCTGCGAAGAAACGGTTACAAAATACCTCACCCGCGCGGAGAAAAGCTCGCGAGCTTCGGAACAATACCGGAGATGTCGGACGACGAGGCGGTAAGCGACGAGAAAGTTTTCCAAGTGGCGCAGGCTCACGCAGCACCTCGCAGGTACATATATACGTATAAGCTGTCTGAGAATGTAACCGTCGTTCCTCGTTCGAATTCTTTTTCACGAGAACGCATATATAGCAAAAAACGACAATCGATGTTGCTCGTTCGCGCATATACAGTGAGGAAAAAACGTCGAAAGCTTCGAGTTTCGAAGGGGAGACGCAGTGAGTCGCGGGCTTTCGGTTGCAGGCTGCAGCTGATCGGCCGGATCGAGGATACGGTGCTGGAGATAGCGAGGAGCGTCGCGCGGGGCCAGCAGCCGAGCTTCATCTTCGACGACGGGAGGGACTCGGGCTGGTGCAGCCACAGCCAGGCCAGCCCCGAGCTGCAGCGGCGCCTCAAGAAGCTGTGCTTCTCCGGCCACCAGAGCCGCCAGCGGTTCGCGACCCTCGCGCGGGTCCTCTCGCACGCCCACGCCATCCTCCTGGCCAGCCTCGAGCGCGCCAGCGACGACGAGTTCTACTGCACCAAGCGCGCCTTCTTCTACGCCCTCAAGAACGAGGACGTGAAGCGCTTCGTGCGCAAGCCCCACAAGCTCGAGTGGGCCATCAACCAGGCGACCCTCCTTCTCGACTGCGGCCCCTGGGAGATCGGTAAATCCAACCCCCGAGCTGACAATCTTTTTCCATGTGTGGCAGCTTGCATTGAGACGAAACGTTTTTAAATAAAAAAGTGTACGACTTGACATTTTTTGCAGCAATCGCGAAGAGTCAGTGTAGTTGGTATATGCGGGCGTAAGTATCGTATAGACGGCTAGTTGAACTTAAGGAGAAAAAAAAATGCTGACTCGCAGGATTCGTCTCGACGAGCAAGGGCCTGGTGGCGGGCGACCTGAGTCTCAGCCTAGGCGAGTCGCGAGTGATCAACTACCAGCAGCGAGCTTTCGGAGCCGTGCCCGACGTGGTGACAAGCGTGACGCGGATCCGCACCTGCGCCAAGTTCGTCCTCGTCGTCGAGAAGGACTCGGCCTTCCAGAAGCTGCTGCGCGAGGACTGCCCCACCTTCAACAACTGCATCCTCGTCACCGGCAAGGGCTACCCGGACATACCCACCCGCATGCTCGTGCACATGCTCTCCGAGGAGGCCCACTTGCCCGTCTACGCGCTCGTCGACGCCAACCCTTATGGTTTCGAGATCATGTGTGTCTACAGGTACCAACGCCCCCCGACTCTGTCGCGCATCCCTGTCCCTGTCCGTTACTCGATCGATCTCTTTTCAGATTCGGCACACTCAACAATTTGGGCTATCGAAAACAGCTCTTGTGTCCTAGAATGCGCTGGTTAGGCGTTCATCAGGAAGATTTGCTCAATTATTACATTCCAAGGATCAAAATGACGAGGAAAGACTTGAAGAAAATCGACCAGCTTCTGGATCGAAGTTACATTGACGACGAATTTTCGAATCACCTGAGAAAAATGAGAGCAGGTAAAGCTGAAATTGAATCGGTCAATCAATCGATTCAAAACAAACCTGTCAAACGTTTCCTCACCCAAGTTTTTATCCCCACGAAAATTCGTAACAAGGAATATTTTTAATTTTTAACCAATCATTTTATACAAAAGCAACATAAAATTATCATTTGAATGAAAAAGAGCTGGTGAATCTGCAATTGATCACATTTTTATAAATTCGTAAGAAAAATTAAAAAATTATCTTATTGTAATACTTTTTGGTAAAAGAGTATGCTCTATAATAATTGCTTATTAGCAATGATTGCTTCCTTTTTGAGGAAGTTTTTAAACGTGTTTTGAATGTACGAGGTTTTTATGAATAAAGATCGCATGATATATATAACTACACTATTGTACATCATGCCTGCATTGATTGCATTATCAAAAGAGTACTTTGTTTCTGTATACTATGTCTATTTATCACGCAAATAAAAAATGAATGGAATCTTCTTAATGTAGGAGTGGTTGATTTTACTTTAGCTGCAGCTTCATTCAATTTATAATATCACGTGCCAATGTATCGATCATTTCGAATTCCAAGCAAAGACTCGAAATTCTAGCGACTTCATCCGAATAAGGACTAGATCGGTCATATAGTGCTTGAATGAGCCTGAAACTTGCAGCTCGATTCGTTAAAAGTGTATACTAGTATAGTACACTAATAACTGCAGTAAAATAACGTACAACATATGCTGGCGTAATTATTATTTAGATATAATCAACACAAGTCACACAAAATTTGACCGAACGTGTCTTTATATATAAACTCCATAATTTTTTCGTAAGAAGCTTTGAAGAATTCCACATAACATTAGTTTTAAAGTCGTATATACTATCCTGTATTCAATATTTTGACGCAAAGAATTAAAGTGTTTCATGAGGAGGAGTTGAAATGAGGAGGAATAGGGTTTCAGTGGATATACATTCAAAATCACCCAAATCAGCTGATACTTGGTCAACGTATAGCTGAAGGCGTGAAATCGCTCGAAATTAATTCTAGAAAATTATCATTCACTAATTTATTTATGAGAATTCTTAGAATATATAGAGCTGTATTTTTGTGTGTCTTTTATAATCGAGACTCATTGAATTTTACAGATTGTAATGTCTTTAGAAATTACTAGTCTTCTCCCATTTATGATGGATACCATTCGCATCTCTTTTCATGTTATTACTAGTATAATAAAGATATTACTTTTGTATTTTGGAGAGTTGCTTCTCGTTCGGTTTTGAGATTATACTCCGATTAAACGTTATATGCTCAATCAATAACATGAGAATCGATGAAAGAAATCCAAAAAAAATAATGCTAAATATTAGATACACTTGATTCATACCTATAGATTGAAATTTGACCTCTTCTATATTGTCTGATTTAATATTAAGCCAACGTCGTTTCATACCATTCAATAACCCAGTTTCGAACATTTTCAATATCCTATGGAACAGACAATACGTATTAGAAAGTTGATCAATTATTTTTGCCATGATAATTAATGCGGAAATGACTCATTTCATTTTTGCGGTAAACATACCCAACGTCAAAACTACGCTTGTACACAAAGCCTCTTTTGACGGCCGATGCTATCCAAGTTTCAAAATAAGCCGTACTAGTTGGGATGAGTCGGCATATATGTTTTCCGATCGCATCGTGTCGGTCTTCTGCTTCGAAAGCGGCAAACTTTTTCTTTGTAGAAAAACAAACCCTTCTGAATATATCTCGGGCTGATGACTCGTAGGAAACCCGGCGGAGATCTTTGACATGATTTATATAACTCAATATCGTACCCTACAATCAAATAAAACTGCAGATGATATTATTTCAATAACATGTAGTTCAAATACCCCTCGACACGAATAACATTTCACGTACCTCAAAATCTTGATGAACCATGGAACCTCTGAAAGCTATCACGTCATAATTGCTGTTGCGAAGCAAACTTCTCAAACCGGTGAACGGCAAGATAAAATTTTTATTTGTCATTAGAATAATAGCGTTCGAATTGAAGGCGATGAAAATGACCCAAGAGAACATGCTGGTGCATAAATAAATTATTCTTGACTTATTGTGCAACTCAGCTGGAACAGAACCTTCAATAAAATAAGTTAAAATTACATTCTCGGTTTTTAAAAGACATTTGAAATTTTATGCATGGTAACATGCAATTAAAGTTAACGGCTAATATTAAAAAATGACCAACCCTGAGAAGAAGCAATGGCTACTGTATAAAATAAGTGATCTTGGAAATTGAATTTGATTGTCTCATGTACTATCTTATACGAATTTTTCTCGGTGATGTATCCAGCCATGCTCAAAACGAGAAGAAGTAAAAATACGGCGTTCCATACGTTAATTGAAAATAAATGAAACATCCATCCTTCGTCATGTTTCCATTCTGGTTTTATATATAAATGGTAACTGAACAATAATGTTAAGCTTTCTGTTATAATACACTTATTGTAACTTCGGCAATCTTAATTTGGCTTACCGGACTCTCCAAAATGGTATTGTATACTCAAGTAAATCTAGTCGTTTTTCAAGTATACCGCATCTTGGAATAATTTGCGATGAGTTTTTTTGTATCAACCCCAATATTCCATCATAACTGCCATTTTCAAAATAATTACCAAAATGTCTTTTATCTAATCTAACGGGGACTAAACTATTGAAAAATATATAATGATTATGAGTTGAACTCCATCGCTAAGTCGTATGTTGTGTGACTGCAGTGCGCGAAGTTGGCGATTCTAGCAATATTGTAAAATTGGTACAATTCGCTTGAGTAATTGATACGTCAAACTTCGCGCACCGAGTGTCAAAAAATAATTTCTAAAATGATATCCATGTAAAATTTGAAGACCACGTATCTGCTTGTGATCAATAATATATTTTTGACTCACGTAAAATTCAAATAATCAGCTAAGATTGTCCATAGTTCGCCACACACCCCAGTGATTTTAGTATCATTATCAATATAACTCACGAGATTAGTTTCCTGAAATCGAACGATTCTAATACATATATAATAGAACATGCAATAGCATGCGTTAAATTATTGCTTGTTATGAGATCTTCGCACATTGTTTATAAAATAAAATCGACGAGCTAATATGATATAGTTTTTACTTACCTGAAAATAAGCGACTTTCAAAATTTCTCTTTGAAAATTATGATATTCAACATACTTGGTTTCATTTAAATTCTTATATTTTGGTGTTAGAGATTTAAAAAAATTAGATAAGGGAACAAAATCATTCCCAACATTACTCCATATTATGCCATCTGAAGCATACGACATTTCAAAAATATCGAACACTATTGTTAGACTAAGGATCATTGTTTGAATGTATTTACGCATTCAAACTCTAGTAACGTAAAATAGAATAATTTAGGTTGATTCTTGTCGCAAACCATGCCATATGCAGCAATTGATATTATTGTACGAGTTACTGCATGTTTTCGTACGGTATCTGATTTCTCATCAATTTAAAAAAATAGTATACAGCCATATGTTACGTATGTACGTACTGAGATAAAGTTGCCTAGCAGAAGTAATGATGTTAATGCATTCGCGAGAGAAAGCTTTTTGTTCGTTTTTCTACTTAGATGCTAGGGAATTCAAAGGAAAAATGAAGTTATTTTTTGCACATTAGTATTAAATGGTCATTCCTGCGATGACAACTATAAATTCAGATAATTTTCATGATGAATTTGACTCGTACTCTGTCATTGGCTCCATCTATCTACTCAAACCAATGATTATAAGCTGTTATATATTGAATTGAGTATGGTTCAAAATCTCCTCTGCTTCGAAGCAATTCCGGAAAGGATTTGATTATTTGAGGTTCCAATAAAAAAACCATCTGATAATTATTAGTTCGAAACGATTAGTCAATAATACTTATAATTTAAGATAGGTGTGCCAAGTATGGGCTAGTAATCAATATACCTTTTATATTTCATACATAGCCACGTCTACAGCAGTGCCGCAGCACAGAATCTTGTCAGCAATAAAAAATAATGAGGGAAAAAAACATTTTCACCAGTAGCAAATGTTGACACCAAGTTGTTAGATCTTATTTCCTGCATTTTTCAGCAATTCTGATTCTTGATCTGATTTTGTTCAAGTGAGTGCGAACTTTTTCGATGCATTTAGATTAAACCAAAAAATTTGAGCAACGAATCGTTACATTCCTTGGCATCTCATCTTCATCGTCCAACTTTTTTTCTATTGTACGTCTTTTTTATCAACCGTTACAATAGGTTTTTGTAATTGTGTACGTGTATGTGCCACCACCCGAATTATTGATATTCATGATTTTGAAATATTTGACAATGAGACTGAATATCGACAATAAGTTGTCGATACAGTTTGGCATTCAGCAGATGGCCATGGATCATACAAGAAGTTGAGCTGATTCATATCAGAGTTTTTCCCATTAAGAGATAGATGCGCTGATAGAAATTTTATGTGAGTTGACAAACGCTCTCCACAGATAAAACGTTTTATCTGATAAAAATGATAAATGTTAAAATTTCTCAACCTACGATAATTACAAATAACTATAACATTATCTACTACGCCCAGTTACCCTTTTCCTGTTCGTTATCTTCTACTTCGAATCTATAAAGAATGTCAATTTGATAT
The DNA here is from genome assembly GCA_020882725.1 of Aphelinus certus. NCBI lineage: Eukaryota > Metazoa > Arthropoda > Insecta > Hymenoptera > Aphelinidae > Aphelinus > Aphelinus certus. Next base: position 59,621,091 of record CM037084.1, read on the forward strand.
CCACCTAAGATTGACGTGAAGATATTTGAACTTTGATTGAATGCCACCTGCAATAATATGTGCAGAAATAAATGTTATCCCGGCTATTCATGCGAAAAAAATCTGATCACATCAGTTGATCTTGAATTATTGAGCTTGAAAACATGAGGTTTAGCATGAACAAAAGTAGAATATAAGTATTCTATGTGTCGAAAATTATCAGTTCTTGCAAAATCAGGCGTCATTTAGTCAAAGTTATAGCGAGTCGTCGAGAATCTATTGACGTAGGGTGTGGTTGTACATCATACGTACGTATATACATACAACTGACACGAATAGACCGGAAGAACCGGCTAGGACTGAACGTTGTTTGAAATAGCTTTATGGCAGCGCCCGTATTGAAAAGAGGTTGCCGCACGCCTCTTTCCGTATCCGCACACCGTATAAATTAACGTCTGTTGTGCAATATGTGACGCTTATTGTTTTGGAACACAATACATATTTTCGGGAAAATGGTCCGATCTTGCAAAAACTTTGAACACGAATCAGTGGTGACAAGGAGTGGACTTAGGTCAATCTTCATCAGCAGCCGTTGTTCACATCCCTAGCAGCAGTTGATAAGGGGGCAAAAAATTAATATAAGGCTCTAACGTAAAATTTTTGAAAATCACCAAGATATTCATTCATTCTTAGTAGCAGTTGCTCTCATTCCAAGTCAACTATGTTAATTTTCTTAACAACGGTTGAAAATGGGGAAAGAAATTCAATGCGATGTCTATTTTTAAATAGTTCTCAGTTCACAAATCCTCTTCGAGAAATCATACAGATAATTCAATTGGCACTGTGCAGTACTTATATAAAAAAGTGATGGGGGTCAAAGTGGAGCCAGTTAACTCGTGATTTGATTGGTGTAGACCTAACTACGTGACGAGTCGAGTATATAGATATAGATAGTGAATGCAGGCAAGCGAAAAACAAAAGAACAATAAATTTTGAGGTTTAGGCATGTATTGTAGTCTTGAAAAGAAAATAAAGAGTTTTGAGGTTGAAACAACCAAATCTTCTTGCACAGATGTTGAATAAAATCTAAATACAGGTTTTGAAATTGCGCACAATGAAATAAAGCTTAAATCGCGCGCAGCGCGTCTGAATGTAGCTAGTTTTTATAAAACAGATGAATATGGTGTGTCAATGGATGCACGCTTGACTCTTGAGGCTTCTCGAATTCGAATGAAAATTCAGTTTATTCAGAAAATATTCCTAAATAATTATTACAGTTTGAACAATAATGCTTCGTCGCAAGACAGGAATCAGCACAGTAAACGCATGGAGCACATATACAGCAGCTGTAAAAGTACGAAAATAATCTTTATCTAAAGCAAATGAAAAAAGCCGCGAAATATTTATAAATTGTCTGTAGATGATTCAAGCAACCATTTTTTAACTTTCACATTATCTCGAAAATTTTGAAATATTCATCGTTGAGAATAGACATAAGAAACTTTAAAAGAGAAAAAATACCAAAAGCTATGTTTCAAAAACCGAGAATTCCTACTTGGAATATTTATCTGGAAAAGCCTCTATTAAAACGGTTGAAAGATATTTTTAAAATACAAGAATCAATTGTCACTACTTTTCACTACACTTTTCACTACTTTTCTTTTTTTTTTAACATGACCTTATCTTTGCACGTATGAATGAAGATCATTTTTTTTGCAAATAAAAATTCTGAAGACATCAATATTTAATGCTCACCCAATCAGACAAAGCAGAACAGCAATTAAATGTGTTTTCATCGTTGGTCCGTTTTCCGTTTTTGTGATGACGTTAGCATTACAATGTGGGCACACTAATCGTTGAGGTTCGGGGCCTAGCATCGTCGGAACACTGACTGATATGGGTTCTATAATTTCATAAAAAATTTCAGTGGACCATATCATTCCAAATAAAGAATGAACGTAGAATCTTATTGTGTGTTAAATGTTTCTCTCTCTCTCTCTCTCTCTCTCTCTCTCTCTCTCTCTCTCTCTCTCTCTCTCTCTCTCTCTCTCTTTCTCTCTCGCAAGTACTTTTTTGAATCCGAAATCTAAACTTACGCGTGACTTGAGTCGGTCCAGGAGGTGGATGAGGGTACGGATAATGTTCTCCAGGTCGAGGACCATATCCAGGTCGCACTGATCCTTCCATGTGATTGTCCATGGCTACAGCAGTCAACTATCAATTAGTTGTACATCTAGTATATTATTATTAATTAGTCACACTCGAACAAGGAAAACAAAGAAAATATTGAGCATTTTATCATTTTTTTCAGAGCGGTTTGAGACTTTATAAAAACTCAGTTACACGTATGAAATCACCAGAACAAAATTATTTCTTCTGTGTCACTAGAAACGCAAAAACACTTTTTCACGTGGCACGTCTTTTCGGAAACGATACTCACCTTTATTATAGTAACGTCAAATTTGCACTAGCGTATATTGATAGTGAGATCGATATGCGCAATGTACGAAGACAGGTACTGTACTTAAATGGCAGTATCGGGTAGATAGTGTTCGTTATCAAACATGGAAAGACTTTGCGAATGATCTCACGAGTGCATTTAACTCAGAGTTGTACAATGAGGCATTCGCTTATCACAGCGCTCGGTGTCTGTCACCGTTGTTATCGTTGTGTGTGTCAGCAAATCCTGTTTTCAAGTCGCAAATCCGATACAATCGAACCATTAATACCGGAAAAAAATCGAGAAAATGCAACATTTTGCATTTTCTCGATTTTGCATTTGGTTTTGGAATAGGTGCCATTGTCATTTTTTCCTTCAAATTTTTGCAGCACACCCCCTCGCGACAGGGATGGTCCGATTTTGATTTTTTAAAGGTATTTTGAAATTAGCAACATAAAACTACAATCTATATATAGAGGCTACGATGCTGCGCCTCAGCTTTTTCACGGCTGAGCTGCCCACCCGAAAAATCGGTGGGTGCCAAGGAGAAAAAGAGTGGCCGTCACGGATTTTAGCAGTAGGGAGCACCATTTTCGGCAGTAGCGGCGTCACTGTTTTCTACAGTTGGATGTTTTTTCCGTGTAGGGGATGCGACCCTGAGCCCTGTAGCTTGGGCCTATGACGCCCAATGGGGGAGTCTTGTGAGAAACCCGGCTACGAGACGTCGTATGCCAATTCTCACACCACGAGCATCGATTGTGATAGTTTATGTATCATCTTCAGTAATAAATATAGTTACTTTAGATTAACGGTCGTCTATATACATTGACTACCTATGATACGACACAGTAGCTTGTATTTTTCATAGCAATTGTTGTTAATATCCCTATAGCAACAACTACTAGATAGTTTGGAAAATAAGTTTTAGTTTCAGTTGTCGATGGCAAAAGACACAGAATCTTCATTTCTACATAGCAACCATTGTTTATTCCTGCATCAATCGTGGCTAAGGGAATGAAAATCAAGTTGAAGTTCATTTCCAGTACTTTTGAGGACTAACCACACAGAATCTTTGTTTTCTTATAGCTGCAGTTGTTGACATCCCTCGCAACCATGATTTATTATTCATATCAAATATCAACCATTGCTACAGAGCAACGGTCAATTACTTCATCTGCCGATGGAGCAAGATATCTCTCATTGCCATTATTTTATTTCACACAAAGCCTCTTTGAGAGAGCATACTTCATGCTTTTCAGTCTATTTTTTTTTCCATGAAAGTGTATATCTATCAGAAGATTTTTTCATTATTTCTTTTATTGCTCATTACATAGCGTAGATTAGAGTTACTGTGGAGTTCAGATAAGAATTTTTAAACGCAGATGAATTTTATACTTGATTATGAGGAAATTGAATCATTCAGAGGTTTCGATTAAACCACGTATGTAGAAGATAGTCAACATTTCCTAAAATTTCTGTAAAATAATAAGGTTTTATTCACTTTTCGACATCGAAAAGATCCCTCTCATTTCAGATAAGAGTTTATATATCTTAATTTAATAATTTTATAAATTTAAGTCTCCCATTAAAAAAATCAACCATTGACTCAAGAAGAAAAATCATCTGGATGCTGAAGCAAAAAAATTTCCTCGAGGATTAATACTCTTTTCTTGATCCTAGAAGAAACTGTTAGACGTGAATGAGATTGATAAATAGATGGAGAGCGCAGAAGAGAGAAGAGTAGGATGTACTAAACAGGTCTGTAACAAGTCTGTAACAGTACAGACAAAAATGAGAGATACACCGGAACTTGAAAAAATTCTGTGGAAGATGAAAGATCAAGTATTTTTATCTAATCTATTGAATATAATCATCTAAAATATACATCTATCCTTTAGAAAACATCAGACTATATTGTAATATTATGTGATTAACATATTTTCTGATGAATAAAAATTATGGTCCCGCACTAATTCCTGTTCAAAGTCGTTTGAAATTTTCACGAGTCTCGAATTAACATATTAACATTCAAACATGTACGTGATTAAAATCAAGACCTTATAATTCGGATCAACCAGACACTTCTTGGGTATTCTTAAAATTAGAGAAGATTTAGAAAAATTTGCGATTTTAACAATGTTTCTGCTATCTCGCTAGGATCGCTACAATCATAGGTCAGAGAAAAGGTGAAAAATCGTTTTCAAAGTTATTGGATAATTCGGCATTTCGACAATTATAATGCTTGCTGTATATTCCTCGCACAGTGGATTTTTTCATGATTATCTTATATATCATCATCCGCAACTGGAAAAAAGAATAATTTCATGATTATACTGAATTCATTTTGTACTATGCTATACAAATATTATATTTTGCAGTAGTTTGAAACAGATTAGCTTTGTTATAGGATTTTCGATATATATGATTCAGAATTATGTTTCGACTTTGAAATCTCCAAACATTATTGTACAACATAATGTGCAAGTTTAAATGCTCGGATAAGTTTTCTCTATATAGATTTGATGTACTTCTTGTAAAAGTAAGGGCAGAGTAATAAACATCATTTGTCGATCAAAATGTAATTTTCTATATTAATAGAAGATTTTTCTTTATACCAATTATAAAATATTGTTTTTTTTGGAAGCGAGGTATATAAAATCATTTTACAATTATAATACATCTTTATATCCTCATGATACAGTGAAATGAAAAATAATATAAAAATACGAGTAACTTTAGAAAGAGAATACCTGAACTAGTTTTCTGGTTCAGATGCATGATTGGATATCGTGTTGCCCTAAAAACTTTCCACAGTTTGGACAATAATGCCTCTTCAATCTACATTTATCTGAGTAGTAGACATATGCCACACATGGCCAGCAACTGCAAAAAATATGATAAAATATAATAAGTTGAATTGACAATGTAAGAATAAGTATATAATACATTTCAATTATTTGCCCCCAGGACATCCGTGATTTTGCTACCTACGTTGATTCGTATTTTTATTCCAATTTTTTAAGTTTCTAATGAATTGGAAATCATTTTTTTAATAATAAGAAGTCTTTTGGAAATAGAACCGCTAATTAGATATTTCCATATGCCCGAATAAGATTACTAGCTACGTTTTCAACCATCCGTGTGACTGATGACAGCTCTGACTCAATCTAAAAATATCGTGTGCATGCGGCTTCTTTGCGTTAAGGAGTACTACGTGAATTCTGTTTTCACAGTTTCTCATCATTTCAACAATTATCTATTACATATACGAAAAATTATTTTTGAAGTAAACAAGCATGTGTTTGAAATAAATGAAATATTATTAAAAATGTGAGTCATATATAGTTATTTCGATCTGTAATTTAAAAATAACACTTTTAAGACGTAGCATTATTCAAATCATTCAGAAGTACTCACATCTAAGTTCAGATTAATCCTCAATCAACGAGATATTGAGTCTAATTCGATCGATTTACTAATGAAGTTATTTTATATTAAGAATCGGGATTTATCTGTTTTTTATCAATTTACTTATTCTGTCTGTTTTTTGTAAGAATTATACCTCACTGTGTATTAAATAAAGCCATAAAAGAAATGTATCATCTGATTTACAAGCAAAATCATAAGAATAGGAGTATGTAACGATTTAGAAATATATATACTCACAGAAGTAGACAAAGCAGAAGTGCAACACAATGAGTCTTTGTTGATACGTAAGTTTCGATTCTTGTATTGATATTGGATCGACAATGTGGGCATGTTAAATGTTTCGACTCACTCCCGAATTGCGAATTCATGATTATGAATTATTCTAAATTTGGATTCCTGTAATACGAAGAAACAACATTGGGTTTGAAATTATTCACAGCTAGTCTCTTGAGAATAATAACGAGTTCTTCTTTTTGAAATGAGATTCATTCTGAATTATTGGAAATGCTCTGCACTTACACAACGTCACAACTTTACACTAATATTACGATATTCACACTTCATATCAGTTGAACTAAAATTCCATCAAAGCTCAGAAATGTGGGCCGTAGAATGTGTTCTGATCACTTTGAAATACGATTGCTGTATTGCTCCTTGTCAATAACTTTCGGATGCCACGCCAAGGTGTGAGTCTGCGCGTTTTATTCGACGTCTATGGACTATTTTTGTGCATCCACACGTGGTTCAAGTTTAGATGGAGGGGGCACCAGTTTGTCCATCTATATTTGTAAATCTTTATATAATGACAATCATTCTTATTATTCTGTAGTGAGAATGATTGCCATTATGTTCGAATTTTATTTTATTGAAACTTCAAGGATACCAACAACAAATATAACTTGATTCGAAAAAATGCACCAAGAAGAAGATTTTATAAATGTAAATTTCAATTAATTTTCCGTGAATACTACTTTTGCTCATGAAGTAAATAATTATTGGAACATTGCTATTGACGTTCAAGTATATTATTAACATCATGTTGCTTTTTCAATTGTCAGTTAGAAATAACACAGTAAACTAAGAATTTTCCAAGTTTAATATAACTATATCATTTTTTCAATAAACCAATTCATTATTGTAGATTTGACTTACTGAAAAATTTGAGACGGGTTGAGAATATTTTTCCTCTATCCGAGAGAAAAACATTTAAACTTTGTGAAATAGAATGAAAGTAAGATAAAAGATAAAAGACAAAAGTGTATGAGAATAAATTAAATAAAATGTTTACTTATTTGTATTTTTAATAAATAGTATTTAATATTATAAACAATTCATGAATTTGTCATTTTCATATAACTTTAACATTGTAACTATTTGAGGAAATATATTTTTTTTTAACATATTTCTAGTTTACTTCCTGCACGTTTATCAATACATTGATGTAGGGAAAATGCAAACAATTTTCGATTGAATCAGGAATGGTTGAAGTATTTCATCGATGATTATTCTCTAATAAGAATCAATTTTCGTTAACTAGAATTAATTTTACTTTAGCTCCATATTACCACTTATTATTAAAGTAATAGATATAGGTCTCTTAATACTTCAGTAACACTGCAAATATAGAGTTATTCACAGTGAATAGATTTCAGAACATAAATTCTTATTTCAACGGAGGTTGACTCGGAACATCATAGTATATCTATATTCAGATTGGCATATGATATCAATATATTTTGATATCAATATTGTGTCAGTCAAAATACATTGAAGAATACTTCATAACATATAATATACAAGTAGAAAATCTAAGCTTGATAATTCAAAGTAACAAAATTGCCTAATGAATATACTTCGTGAGAAAAAAATGCTGTCTTTGTCATTCTGGTAGATATGCTCGCGTTGAATGATCGATACTTGTATCTAGTAACGAGTATCATGTTAACCATCGTACATTCCTAAATATCTTCTGCAATTTGAACAGTGATGTTTCTTCACCAAACAACAGTCTGCACAGTATACGAATGGTGCACATGGCCAGCAACTGTAAACCCAATAATATATTTTTTATTTTCACAATAAGATTATACTAATTCTGATAATGATGATCTACATCAATTACTTTCTATATCAATGATCGATCTAATTGAATGATTCTTCTAATTTTTTTTAAGAAATTCACTTACACAAAAAGGCAAAGCAAAAGAAACATAAGATGAGTTTTCATAGATGAATCGGTCTGAATTTGGGTTGTCATAGTTACATGACAGTATGGACATGTCATGGTTTGTGGATCTGGTCCATATTGATGCGAGGTCACAATAATTACATTAGCTGAAAATAAAAGTTTCGCAATGAGTGTCTTTAGAATTGTTTACAAATTAAATAAAATCGATTTAGATATTATTTCTATATGATCATAGTATGATACTTACGTGTAGGGGCTCCTTTGTCGCTGTACGGTGGGGGTGGAACAAATCCTGGGGGAGGAGGTTGTTTCGACATGATTGTTTAGGTTGATCTGTAACAATTGAATAAGTTCATCGACAATTATGAAATTGATTGTGATATTTAAAGTCATCAGTATATTCTTTGTGGCATAATATCATGAATAATCGTATTAGTTATAATTAATCTTATTGCGTTATTGAAAAAAATTGGATAGTCAATCATTACTCTAATTTTTCATCTCAATTTTTCTCCTAATACGAGCAATTCGTCTAAAGGAGTTCATTTAAATCTCAGTATTTTTTTGGTCTCAGCATTTTTTGGAGGAGCTCGGAGTAGTTATTACCGATTACTAGACCGACAAAAAACATAGACATAGCCTGCGCTCTGAAAATCTTGTATTGCCCACACTCCATCGACGATTTGAGTCCAACGAAATTTGCATTGCACAGTTCTCATACTTCAAATAGAAATATGTATAGGTGTATATGTTTACGTATAATGTTTGCAAAAACTTATTGTAGTTGATAGCTAGCGACATTGAAAAATAATGTTACGTCAAACTCTTGCATCATAATACGATTATAAACATGGAAATATGAGTAAAGGAGATACATGGACAGTAAGAGAGTATTCGTGAGGTGGAGTGAGAGGAGTATGGGATTATGGGATGCGATCCCTTCAACTTGGGCTATAATGCCCAATTAAGTGGACACTCGTCTCGTGGCCCATGAGAGACCCGGACACAAGACGTCGTATGCAACATCTCAAACCAAACAAATCGAATGTATTAGTTTGAGTATTGCTAGCGCGCCCCCTGATATGTATCGATCAACACCAGCAATTGAATAATATGTTATGAATCACTTCGAATCATTATCTTAATTATCATCAAGATCGGAAATGATATAGGTATATATTAGATGATGTCAATCAATCCCATATATCGATCGATTATCGGTCCTAACTAAGCACGCAAACAAATGCCCGTAAACAGCACGAGTGACTCATACACTTCTTGACAAAAGAACATCATCATAGAAAAAAATACTTAAAAAGTAAATTGATGAATAAATAAATACATAATATATGTCACATACGAGATTGAGTCCCGTCTCGTCTCGTCTTTAATACGCGTCGCATGTAGTTATCTTTGAGCATAAGTTGTAGGCAAAATACGTTTTTTAACGGAGATCGGACGAGCCACGTAATTATACTGACGCACATTCGCGTTATCCACGGTGAGTCACGCAACTATACCCAGGACGAGAGGCCACCGTCTCGCGGTCAGACTCGTTTCACTGAATCTGACGTGGGATTTCGTAGTTTGCGTAATAATGGACTACTAATTTGATTTTTATGCTACCGCGAGTACGTGTCCTGAGTCAAGCTCGATTTCGACGGCATGAGAGGAATTAATTTTTCGTTTCATCAGATCCTGCAGCTTCGAAGTTTTTTAATTGCACGTATAGTAATACGAAAATAACGAGATACAAGTAATTGGGAAAGATAATTCAATACAATTAATCATCACATTGTTACCGGACATGTATTAAGAACTAATGAATAAATAATTATAATAAGAGCATGACGTGCCACGAAATGGGTACACCGTGTTCGGCAAGAGTCGAGATTAAGATAATAAGTGTGTACGCTCGGTCAACATCCAGCATACTCCAATATTCACTCCGGCGCGGCGCATGGAAGCATCCACCACTCATCACACGATTAACGCTGAAATTTTTCTGCATGAGACGTGACAGTCATTATTCATGTCGTTATGCAGTCGCGCAAACTTTTTGGATATTCGACCATCGTCCAAACGGGATAATACGTAAACGTGATTCACAATGCACTCTTTGCATTGATAAGATAAAATTGTCTTTTATAAGTAACACAATGAGGTCTTCATCTTTTTCGTTTGGAAGCATCAATCAAATCTACGTCAAGTATTATACTACACTTTGTTGTGAACAATTTTTTAATCTAGTAACCCTTATTTTCTTTTTTGTATAGCTTACAAAAGAATATACAGAATAGAAGTATTTCCATTTTGGTTTACGTAATTAAATATTTTTTTTCACAACCTTCGAGTTTCAAAATGCGTTGACAAGTTGGTACATTTGCTTAGACTATTAAGAATTAAACATCGAAAAAAATTGAATCTCCCTAAGTTTCTTGGTCAAGTTCAGCATTGGTGTACCATACGGTTTACACTACCTCAATATGTTATTAATATTTCCTTGGGCGGCACTACACGTGCACTGTGGATTTTATATTACTTTGATCTTATTTAGCGAATCAGCTGGGTTGTAATGATTCGAGCGTTAACGATTCATTGCAGTGATAATATTTTTTGATAAATCTTTACCAGCAAACCATATACAGTATTTAGAAAAACATATCACTCCCTTCTTCTGTCCTTGATTTTTTATTTCTTTTACAATTTAGACTCGATTTCCAATCCAAATAATCGCTATTTTAACATCACGCTTCAGCGGAAAAATCAGAGTTTCTTGAACTTCTTTGTCGGGCTTCATGCTCGCATACGAGAGCAGTGAAAATCGATTGAGTCAGTGCGTTAGCTGGTACAGAACTCAAACGTGCTGGTAAATATATATTTTTTAAGGTGATAAATACATTAAAAGAAGAATCCTATGCAAGATAGTCTTTTTTACTCGCGTTTCCTCTGTTTGGTAGACAATTTCACGATTATTCTGGAAGTTTGAGTTAGAAAGAAAGAGCGACCTTGATTGCTCTCGGGATGGCGTGAGACTAAAAGAAACTTAGCCATACAATTGGCCTATAGGAAGAGGCTCACTTGCAAAGTATTTAGAAATCTCTTTCTGCACTTGTGATCACGGTGCATTTTATGAATCAGGTAAACGTACATTCGGTATATCTTATTGCTTCAAAAAGAAATAAAAAGAAAGGTGATGCATGAAAGCATAATTATTTATATAATTTCATCTTGATCTTTGGATGACAATGCTTCTACTGAATTCCCAATGAAGATTGAGATTAGCATAACGTCAAGTTAAATCTGGCATTTGTACGTACTCTACCAACAAGTTAATTCTCCAGACAACTCGATAAGCAAATTAGCATGGAGCACATGGCCGTCCTACCTATGAATGTATTAAAATGATGTACATAAATACTGAGGAAGTTATTGCTATAGTATTTGCTAAAAATTTGTTTCTAGCTATCATCTAATATTTTTTCCAAGTAAAAAAGCCGTTTCTGATTTTTCAGTAAGAGAAAAATATGTTTCAAGAATCGCTGCCAACCGAATCAGCAGTATGTATTCTCAGAGAGTCTTCACGTATTAAAAATGAAAAGTATAAATTTATGTATATATATAATTTTCGTTTTCAATTTGTATATATGTCGCACGTAAAAGCTAATGGTTTCAGTTTTGAGTTTTTCTCACAAGAAAACAATGTTTTTGCTTCTCTTTGATTCTTGTTGATTCTGTGCCAAAATCAAGTCAAGTTCATATCTTATCACGTTTATGTATGATCTATTTTCACCAAGTCTTTTTTTCTTTGAGAAAATGACATGGGTAAAAGCTTTTGTAATGGATGGATACACCAAGTGGGCACATTTTTGACAATTAACGACACATTAATTATTAAACATTTAACGCTCCAGAAATGAATTGGGTTTATATCCTGTTAATTCGAGACGCATCAAATCTCTACCTTTTCTTCGGGAGATATCGAGTGACAAAGTACCGTTACATTCTTAAGTCCGCACGTCCACATATATACATATACAGATATTGTTGTAGAGTTATTTTCATCATGTAGATGATCGAAATTCATCTTCAAAATTAAACTTGCTAATTTTTCTATTGAACTCCTATGCAAGCTATTTATTTTAAACAAAATCAAAAACTAGAAAATAACCTCAGATTGTTAGTAGAAATTATGGTTATTTATTTGATGAAATCTATTTATAACATTTGTCAAGTCAAATTTCAATTAATTTTTCACAGTCATTTTTATGCAAAGCATATTTGATCAAGTAATTCGAGAAATAGTGTGAGTTTTATTAGTAAAAAAATGCCCGTGACTCACTGAACAAGATCGTAAACATTGAGCACTGGCTTGAACTTTGAAAGACACAATAGAAGAATTTACTGGCATTGTATTGATTTTACAACAATAAAGAAAGTACATCAATTCCTCAAATTCTTAACCTGAGTGGAAAGATTTTTTTTTCCAAGATTGATTCTTCGAGAATAGAAAAGAAGTTTTCCTAGTTCTTATCTGCAAATGTTATATTCCAAGAGAATACATTTTCAACTCTTCGTGCTCTTGCATTTTACATATTTTTTTTTTAATAAATAACTCACGATTAGAAGATAAACATTTCTGTAAAACCGTAATTTTTCAATCTTGTCATGAGGAGGGAAGAAATCCGCTCATCTCAGAGGCAATAACTCGTGGAAGAATAAAAATGATCACGCGTTTCGACAGATACAAAATGATAGGAATGTATTACCTGTTGCACAATAGAACACGATACAGATTCACTGATGAAATATCTGATCACCTACGTGCAGTGAAGCACTCGTAGCTATATTTAACCGTGTTACCGCGTCGGTTGTTGAGGCGGAACTAAAACACACAGTTACACTGAATACTCCCGGGCGCAGCAGTACGCTACGTCGCCCCCACTACTAGCGCATTGGTTCTTCCCCGCGGTTATGCGCCGAAAAACTAGCTGCAGCTTTTCTATGTACATCACGTGATTCAGGAGCGTTTAGTGGATTTCTCACTCACGTATCTTGTGCTGTGTTCGATTTCACCACTCATCATGATGTTTCATTCGCAGAATACAAACTTCCGATAGTTTGGAACTTTTTGACCCTGCCTATTGGTTGTTTTTCCTGCCCAAAATCATTTATTCTATTTTGAAAGATAACAATGTGTTTCTTTAATTTATCTTATCTCCTTCTTCTTTAGAACTGATGCAAACTGCATTGTCTTATCTGAGACTCTTACCTAGAAAAATCGTTGTCAACACGTCAGCAAGCTAATATCTGTAGTTAATACAAAGTGCATGAACAACAATTTATTTTATATCTTTGAACATAAAATTGTAGTAACAGTCCATATTGCATTCTCAAACGATAGATTTAATAACGATTAATGTATGATACAGAGGTATGAAGCTAAACAGGCTAAACTGCAGGTAGAAAATACAAGGTTGTTACCTTATCTTTCTGATAATAATAATCATCCCACTACAATCTTTTGTGATCTTCTATGATTTAGGATTGAAAAATATAATTTCCTTGAGAGGAATACTTTATTTGAAAGAATCGGATGTGCACTCCCAATAAATCGAAGTACTGCGAGCTTCCAGATTCAAATGGAGATGCAGCGTAAAGCATCCAGAAGAATAACTTGGTAACACGTGATTTCCAACAGCGCTATCTGATGGTTTATTCATATTTGTGAGAATGTGGAAATAATACCCATGATACGTTTATATGGGCGATTTTCTGCCAAATGAATAACAAAAAATTCAAAACTCTGAAAATTTTTACTGACATACTATGATGTTACCTACATTTTCCAAGATTTTTTGGGCCCTATAATCCATCCTGCCAAAGCCCAAAGTTGCTAATTTCTCAATATTTTCCATATTATAGCTTACATAACTCTTAATACAACTAAGAATAAACTCACTATTTGTTACGTGTCCCCACCTTTCGTAAAAGTACAATAAACGGCCAGCGGATTCGCTTGCATTTATTGTCTCTGGTTGTTAATCCGGAGGTTTTGAACCCGAGGTAAAAAAGTAAGTTTTTGAAGCGCTTTCTTCTGATATGGTTTTTGCGTTACGAACTTCACCTGCTTGCGGCCAATGATGCATTCCTCATAGGTGGGCGTGAGTAATCCAGCTTCTAAGTTACCGTATTCGAATTTTTACTGGTTGCGGAACGGAAAAGCGGAAAGCTTGAACGCATTTCCCATTTTCACCAAAATGTTTGCTTCCGTAATTTTTCCTTCTTCGGTTTTGCCAAACAGAAATTCATCAGTTTATTTGTGTGATGAGTAATCTTATTAATGTGTAAAATCATTGTTATTCTTTTACAATAACAATGATACAACAATCATAAATAATATTATTCATCAGTGATTGATTTATATTAATCATGAAAACAAGGATTGATATATAATTAAAAGATTAAGGATGAAATCTTTGAAGGTTTAAAGCATTCGTTTTGTCAGTTTCTATGTAACCTACGGCCTTACCAGTTTCGTTCTACATTATCGACTACAGCCAATTCATACCCTGCCACTCAGTAGATACATTTGATCAAAACTTGAGTATTTGGGTAACAAATACTCTCGCAGAAATCTGTATTATCTCTCTATGTTTCCTTATCGACCAACAGTTAGTATTTGTCAGAGGTGAGATCGATACAAATTATGTTTAGCCCAATATCGGTTCTTCATGGTTACAAAAATAAAGCTTAAATTCTCAAGTATAATGACAGTTCGAACAATTCAGATTTTCAGTTTGTCAAGTATCGGGTCAAGTAGTCCCCATACTGTCATTGATTTCGAAACCAGTCTTTTCACATTTTTTCCCGTATTTTATATGGGCAAAAATTTATTGCCTATCCTCACAACGAATTGTGAAGATTCTCAAACGTTTTGGAAATGTACGACGTTGATATTTGGATATTTACGACCAGTAAACTGTTAGCATAGGGAAAGGTAATACTGAATTGTCTTGGTAACCGTCCACAAATTCGTATTTGCTGAGAAATCAGAAAAATTAATCCATTTGTCGATACTAAACCAATTGCATTCGATAATTTGATTCGTGAACTTTCGATTCCTTTGTAATGATTAAATAAAATGATTGGGAGTGCGGGTAGAATGGGCCAGGATGGGACTAAAAAAATAATCTCTCCTGGAGTATGAAGATATTTAATGTAATTAAAAAAAATATATTATCAACATTAAAACGCATCAAATCAGCAAATATCTATACACCTGTTCAGTGGATAAGAAGACACTCTCTTCAATCCTTAAAATGGAAATCCAATGTAAGTAAATGGATGAATTTTTTAGTAGATAGCAATACATTTTTCACTATATCTCGGGTGAATATTCACGTGAATTTCATGAGATTTGATAGTTAAAGTTTTCACGAAATTCAATAGAAATAAATTTTTGTATTATTGAATTGCAGGAGGCGAATGGCTATTCCATATATAGTACAGGTGATATAGCATATAGTATCTTGTAATAATAGCAGATAATGACTCTTATTGATCTTGACTCTGAATAATATTTTTGAATGTATCATTTTCATTGCTCATTGAGCCTACTCCATCTTAACTTTCTATTTTATTTTTTTGAGACGTTGTGTTAATATTGTGCATTGGTAAAAAAAATTGAGAAATATAATTTACTAGCTTTTTGAAATTAGAATGTCTATTTGACCCCACCTTCCCTTATATCTAAAAGGGTATCTATGCCAACAATTCAACTTGCTTCTTCAACGAAGCTTTATATAACTTTTTATAACAATACACTATTCAAAGACGATATAGTTTTCTTCTGCTTAGTAATGATTATGCCAGGAAAATAAATAATGATTACTAAAATTATAAGAAATTGTCAATTTCGAATACTCAAGAAGGACTCGACATTGAAATTGTTCTTTTTCTTAATAATAGTTGATAGAGAACAGAATAATATTTTCAAGGGGAGTGAGCACGGAACATGAAAAATTTTGATACATGAATAACATAACTTGGTTTTAATATTGATGTGCGGAGGATTGTATCGCACATTAATATGTTGTTTGATGTAATTATTTCATTTTTAGAAACCCGAAGAAAGATATACGATGAAGATACGATCAAACTTGTAGCCTCATTATCGATTCTATAAAATAAATTCTAGTTAAGCGTATATGCATATTACTATAGAAGTATTCCGTATATCGATGATACTGTGACTGTAATAGACATCATGATCAAGCACTGGGTATATTATTTGACGTATAAGTTAAGTAGTAATTATTGTTTTGAGAAATACGATGCCAGCTTTAAAAATAACGAGGTTTTCACTTGGCTTCGCTAGATAGCGATTTATTCCGGCGAAGTCTGAGAAATCATTATAAATCAAATCTTTGATTTATTCCGACTGAAAAGATAACGTCTTGCATAGATAAAAAAAATTGATTTCAATCGAATTCCGAGCATTCGATTACTCTTATTATTTGACTTCTGTTTTTAGCTGTCAACTTCCGGTATTTAATCTTCAGCTCGGGATTTTCAGATATTTTTTTCATTCATCTGTAACTGATTTTATCAGCAGTTATGAAGGGAAATGTTGTTAGTTGATTAACTATATTGCACAAACGTCTCGTGCACTTGCAATCAAGACATAGTCACGATTGTCGATATTTTAGGACAAGACCAAGAAAAATATACTATTCTTGAAATTTAATAGCGACATTGACATTATGAAGCTTTTAAGTTTCTAGGGAAATTAACAACGTTTCCCTAACGGTTGATGACTGCTGTCAACAGCAGTTGCTATAAACCCGTTAAAACTCCAAAAGTACTGAAAATTCATCTCACAATGATTTTTTTATTCACCTTGGCTGAGGTTGCAAGGAAAATAAACAACAGTCGCTGCCTAGAGAACTATAATTTCTATAAAACATATGATAGTACATTATGCAACTAGTGCGTGAAATTTTGAAGATGCGTGTGGACGCGTCCCCGAGTGGCCGCTTGAGCCGGCGACAAGTGTTACACGTTCATATACGAGTGATTAAAAATGAACGCACCTGTAGGATAAGATATTTTATGTTACGAGTGCTCAAGTTTAATGGACATTAAAAAAAACACTAGTACGTGGAATGGGATTTCACGCACTAGTAACATAAAATTCTTTTTGTAATAGTAGGCGTAAAGTACCATTCTATGGTCTGGTTTTGTAAGCGTAAATTGATTGTTACACCCTACGGCCGTTACTATGGTAACCAAGCAGCATCGCGTGTTCTGCGTTGTTACGATAGCAAATTCTCTTGAGCGAAAAATTTGTTACACCTAAAAATATGACCAAAGCCATAGTATGTCCAAAAATTATGTTGGCACCACGGCTCTAGGGTGAAACTTATTGTTAGTTCCATGGGTGATCGCGTGACCCTCGGGCTGGTTAGGCCGGCCGCGCCGGTCCTCGGCCCTATCCGATCACCCGCGGGCCTGAAGTTTCACTTCACACCGTTGATACGAAAATAATTATAATCATCATTTTAATCGTAATCAGAAACGTAATCGCATTCGAAGAGAAAGTTTTGTGATTGTAGAAAAAATAAACTTTCGAGTTACAGTCATTTTGCTCAGTTCTATAGTAACCGCGGCGTTAGAGATTGGCGACCTGAGCGAAACACATTCTAAAAGTTGAGTTAAAAGCAAAAAGTTTGCATTTGGAAGAATTTATTTTTGCCGAGAATTGGCGATAATCCATGATTACGTCCGAAAATTTTGGCATTCTTATACAATGAGCGGTGGTGGTTGTGTCATTACTTCAATAAAGTAGGTAGATACGATGTTCAACAGTAATATTTTTTATAACTTAGAAATCCACAAGCACTGATTTTATGTACTAATTTTCGCATCAAACACGTATTTTGATAAGATCTCTGGATTCATATAATGGCTCAGAAGCGCTAGTTAGATGTTTTAGCATACTTAGATCCTAATAACGTGACCTACAGCAGGCCCAGGAATAGAAAAGAGAATAAAAGGTTGGAGAGGCGTTTGAAGAAGGATTTATTCAAATAGTGTTCTGATTCACTATTATTACGATTTCAGCTTTTATAGCTTACTTTCAGGATAAAACATCTAATTACTTTAGTCATAAATTGGATACCAATTACTGAACATATAAAGACTTGAATATATGCTATTCTTATTATAAGCTTCTATTTAATTTGCTTTTCATGCTACCATGTTTTTCTGGCCGTTCTTGGTGTAATACGCGGAATTTTGCCATTGAATGCAACTAGTACAAAATATACCCAATGAATGTTACCCAAGTTCGCAATGGAAGGTTCACTGGTATAGCTGTATATACTCAATAAAACTACATGAAATTGGAAGAGTAAGAGTTGTCGAAATGTATTTACAGTAGCCATGCATACATGTATCCAGTCAATGGAGCATTCACGGACAAATCAAACAGACGGAACTATGTGAAGTGGCAATGTTTAACGAGACCAAAGTCAGCTGGATCCATGTATACATTATTTATATAACAATAACATCCAATAGGAACCCGTGAGAAAAAAGTCTGGGACAAGTCTGGCACATGTCTGGCGTTGTGAACTAATGACAGACTTCATACCAGACTTTTTAATTTGTATTGAAAAAGTCTGGTGAAACATAACGCCAGACTTTATATGGGGAAGATATACTTACTAGAAGACGTTGTCAACTGTGGATCACCGATCATGATGATACTTTTTGAAATACTTTTTGGGTACCTGAATAAGCCTTATATACAGCTATTCAGTCTAACGTTTCTATTTCTCCAAGATATTCCATCAATAATATCTGATTTATATCATGTAGAGTATATCTATATCTATAACTTTTTGTATATATAGGTGTACTGTACGATGCGGAAAATCAAAGCTAATTGAGAATATCTCCGGTAAATCGAAACGTTAGACTGAATGACTGTATATATGGCTTATTGAGGTGCTCAAAAAGCATTTCGAAGAGTTTCGTCATGATTGGTCACTCGAAGTTGACAACCTCTCCTAGTTAGCGCGGAGCTCAGCAAAAGTGGCTGGGCGGGTTCATGATTTGCCGGCCCACCGAGTTATCCCATCGGTCTACTCTTGTCCCTCATCATTTGCTAACCAGAGGATTCTGGAAATGAAAATACAAATGTACACAAAGGATCACCTCATCGGTTATAATATTATTAATAGGGACAATTTAATAATTATTCAACGATTTCATTTATCTGGTGTTGATGATCTGGTATTCTTCAAAGTCTCACCGCGACCATCATAAGTTGCAACTTCTTTTCACTTGAAAAAAATCAATGAGGCTCGATGTTGTTGATACTATGGGACCGATTATTCACTACGAATTCAACTCAACGTTAGAACTCGGAATCACATTCATTTGGTCTAACAGTATCAATAACAATATGGGCATCATATACTGTTCGCCGCATTCCCTCGTTGACAGAGGGAATGCGACAAACAATACGCATAATGTATTGCAGGAGGAAGAGCATTTGTACAAGGGAAGATCTGAAAGGAGCCTTTGACGTAAGGGAAGCTGGACCAAGAAATTGGTCAGAGTGGGGACAGGAGAATTTAGAGAACAGGGTGACGCTGCATGAGCCCTGTAGAGAAATGGTAGTGACCAGAGAGATAAACAAACAGAATAGGATGCATGGAAGGGGGGAGGACACGTGTATTGGGAAGTAGAGCTACGAAATGATTTCCAGTACACTCAAGAATGTAGAAGTCAATAAAATAGAAGGGATCATAAGGATTTTCATCATCAATACTGTATTAATTATGTACTTTTTATTTAGCTTAGAAAATGTGTGATACCAAAACTCATGGCACTCAGGTGAATATTCACTTGAATTACATGGAAATTAATTCACTGTATTTCCATTCAATGACTCGGTCCCCTTTGTGCAGTGAATGTTCGCTTGCACCGGTTTTTCACAGTAAGGATTCAAGAGAGTAGGACATGTATCTATGAAAATCCTTCCAGGGAAAATGTAAAATGTCAAATTCGCGAATCAACATATCCACAAAAAGAACAGAACATAAGAAATCTCAAACCACACCCTGAAAGAAAGCTATTGCTCTTGCGTAAGCAGAAACATATTTGGGCTATTGTCAGGTTTGTCGGATCTACTATACACCCATTGAAAGCGTTCAAAATGAAAAGAGGAAAAAGATATCAAATGTGACAATAATGGCACACGCGTCTTACCGTCGAAGAATTTCTCAATAGTGCAATATCATGAGCCTGGAAATTCTCTTTTTGATGCGCGATGCAGATATTGTAAAGGCCCCTGCGACTATCCTCGCCTCTTCTAAAATGCAACGGAGGCAAAGAAAAGCAAACGAAATACTTGCTGTGAGCGGATCAATGTAGCAGTCGGATAAAAAGTATCTCGTTCCTCGGTTAAAATGCAAAATGTAAACACTCGTGGGACAAATAGTTAGGAACGATGTGATGGGCGAGTCATCGAGCGGTATAGCCAATGATGCGAAATCGGCCTATCTGTACGTGCAGATAGACAGGTATTACAGATTGCGCGAGCGGAGATAAAAAAAAAGAAGAGAGAGAGAGGGGAAGGGAGGGAGAAAGAGCGGGGATATCGTGAATCCAGACGATTTTACATTGAAAGGCTGTTATCGGCTCCTGTTACTATCAACCTGAGGCTATATCTTTCTTCCGTCCCGCTCTGTTCTCTGCGATCGTATCTCTTTTCTTTATTCTCCCGGTACTCCCCCGGATCGATTGTCGGGTGGGGAAGGAAGTACAGCACATTCGAGTCTCCACGCGTGAAGATTTCGAGCGTGCGAATTGCGCGGGCGCGCGATCAGTCCTAGGCTCACGTTATACGTGCCTATACGTACGACTTCGATTACCAAATCAATTTCTCTTTTTCAAGACGCTCCGCAGCAGCCACCGAGAGATGGCTTTTAATTAAATAAAGTTCTTCTTGGCTCGCGGCTCCCTTGCCTACGAATTCCCAGTCGCCTGCGGATTACATTCGCGTTGTAAGTCACTTTTATTTTCCTACTTTCCTCCTGCAACTCTGTTATTGCATTGCGAGTAATATGATTGAGAATTTCATTATTTTTTGCCCGTTCTCGCTGGTATAACTCATTTTGATACCCATGCATGCGTGACAATTTCATCGAAGAGTGAATAAACTTTACCTATATACAAGGAGAGGACCCTACCTACGGGTGTCCAATCACGATGTAAATTTGTCAGATGGTTCATGGCTTATATCTGCAGTCGTGCTGTTCAAAGTTTCGTTTTCCTCGAGAAATATTCGTAAACTATTATCGACCTTATCCATATACAGTATATCTATATATCCCGAAATCCATAGATATAGATATACTGTGCATCTCTAAAACCAATAATGATTCGTGAATATCTTCAGAAAAATGTATACGGCTGTATTTATATGTATAAGCTATTCGGCTACCCATGACGACCCATCTCACAAAGTTCCGTCGTGATTGGACATCCATTGGACAGGTAGTGTGCGCTCCTTGTCAAGTTTTACTATTTAATTCTATTATGAGATACTCGCTACGTTTGACCAGGCTTCTCATTTCTCGTATCTAAACTGTGTTTATTATATACTCGACACACCTATTTTATTCTCCTTTCCGAGGGCCGGAAGTGGGGTTTACACCCTAGAAAACTAACTTTATATCTACCGGAAGGACAGTCAGCTCGTTATAGTACAGAATAAACATGAAAAAGTGGTATGATTCACTGTATATTTATGAATCGCACACATACACACACACGCGCGCATATATATATATATATATGGGTGATTCTCTGTCAAGTGAGAGAATGAAAATGAAAAAAAATTCTGAAATTTTTTTTAGGAATTCTAGAAGACTCCATCATGTGCCCTGAATTTTTTCAGAATTTTTTAGACCATATGTCTCATCTTGACAGAGGCTCAAAGTGGTGGAGTTTGCAATATTAGACATTTTTTCAGGACCTTTGACCTCAATTTTGAGCTATCTAGAGATGTTTTAGAGCAAAAACTCAAGAGAACTTTTTTACTGGAAAAATGCCAATTTTTTTAGAAAAATTGGTTCCAGGGTCATTGGTAGACATATAGCTATCACTTAACTCATTTCCAGGCTTAGAACTGATCGAAAAGTGGTTTTGATCACCCGCAGCATAATGTGATACATACCAAAAGAAAGCTTACTTTATTACCAAAATGTCCTGACTAGTCACAGAGTGCTGCATTTGATCTATTTTTTGTAATCAACCAATACATTATGAGAATTAATGAAAATATTCTAAAAATGGGTGACCGCATACGCCACTTATGAGTATGCTTGTTACTCTGGTTTTCTCAAAGAATTTGATTGTTTCGTGGCACTTGTACTTGGATACAAGTTGTAACTACTTTATTATCCAAGCCCAGAGTGAGAAGTCGTGAACCGTGTCTTTTTTATAAATTTAGTTCACATATAAGTGGCGTATGCGGTCACCCATTTTTAGAATATTTTCATTAATTCTCATAATGTATTGGTTGATTACAAAAAATAGATCAAATGCAGCACTCTGTGACTAGTCAGGACATTTTGGTAATAATGCTGCGGGTGATCAAAACCACTTTTTGATCAGTTTCAAGCCTGGAAATGAGTTAAGTGATAGCTATATGTCTACCAATGACCCTGGAACCAATTTTCCTAAAAAAATTGGCATTTTTCCAGTAAAAGAGTTCTCTTGAGTTTTTGCTCTAAAACATCTTTAGATAGCTCAAAATTGAGGTCAAAGATCCTGAAAAAATGTCTAATATTGCAAACTCCACCACTTTGAGCCTCTGTCAGGATGGGACATATGGTCTAAAAAATTCTGAAGAAATTCAGGGGACATGATGGAGTCTTCTAGAATTCATAAAAAAAATTTCAGAATTTTTTTTCATTTTCACTCTCTCACTTGACAGAGAATCACCCATATATATTTCATAAAAAAAATCAACTGTTCGTTTCGAGTGGGTGTATAGAAATCTCTCTCTCTCTCTCCCTTGTCTGCATGAATGAGGGTAGGTCATTGCCAACTCTGTTTCTTGTTTCTCGAGTTTTTATTCGAAAATATGAATTTGCTTGACATGTAATTAATCTTTGGTGATCGTCAAAGTTTACAATAGATCTAAGAACAAGACTTTGTCGTTGAACGATAGGATAAGTCCTTATTATAAAATCATTCTTCAATCACTGCCGAATATCAGTCAATATAAATCATATGATACCTTTTTGACAGTTTAATATTTATATGGTTACAGAAAATGCGCAATTCTTCATTTTTTTTATGTTTCTCGTGATCATACAAGTGGAATGACATCGTTAATGAATATCAATAAGGATCACGAAAAAAATGATTCCAATCCTCTTGTGTTCTGATGCAGAGTTAAGAAGCAGCAGACATACTAAAAATGAACCATCAAACGCCCTTGGGAGCCAGTGACTCGGATGACGAGTCCGCCCGATTCAGTATCTGTCGAGTGCTTCTCATGCTAGTCA
The DNA here is from genome assembly GCA_020882725.1 of Aphelinus certus. Taxonomy (NCBI): domain Eukaryota; kingdom Metazoa; phylum Arthropoda; class Insecta; order Hymenoptera; family Aphelinidae; genus Aphelinus; species Aphelinus certus. Next base: position 59,644,720 of record CM037084.1, read on the forward strand.
ATGTGGCTAATCATGCAATGATCCTCGCTACAACGATTTATATTTTATACCAGTCGTGGGGTAACCTGAGCAAGACAGCTATAGGAGTTCCTGATCTCCACGTCTTACTGTGTACGGTCGGGGTAAGTAAACTCACGTGGAGTACCGGCTGGTTCCATACAGCAACTATATGCTTGCGCAGTCCAGCGTGGCTACATCCCTGGCAAATATTTGAGGGGCTTGGCGGCGAACTTGATTCTCTGGCGATGTATCGCGAGCAGAACTTTATACGCGATAAGGCGATTCTCGCCGATTTAGAATTTCAGCTATCAATACACACCGTAAGACTATCCGAAACCTATCAATTAGAGCCAAGTTACCAGTGAGTTCAGCAAAATCACAAGTTTCTCGATTTCATAGTCATTTTTTATATCATCTAACCTTACAAAATTAATTGAATCTTATAATGGATATGGTATGAATGATTTTATCATATGCGGTTATATACAGTTCGTTCTTCGTGTATTGTTCAGGATGATAATTTTTACTTTTAATTTAAAATGAAAATCTGAATCTTCGTAAACGTTTTTACATTTTGATGGCTCTGTCGAAGAGAAACGCATTTCAAATCTTTCCATGAAGAATAAGAGCACATCCAAACCTCGGGACGAAGAAAAACTTGTACTCGATTTATTCTCGGCCAATCACATGTATTCTTGTGAATTGGTCTCCGTACAATCTTTTTTGTAATAAAAAAATAGGGAAATCGTTTTTTACCATGGAATAATTTTAGATAGAAAAGGTTTTCATACTAATCTTCAAATTTGTTACCTGTTGAATATTATGCATTGATAAACGTTACGGAATTACTATTTGTAACACATCTGCTTTTTTTGACGGGAGATTTGTAATATACTTTTTTTCGTTGGAGCCATTGATTTGATGTCAGTGAAACTATTTGTAGCAAGTGGAGGAGACAATAAATCATAATTTGTAAATACTTTCTGTATAAACAGATATTACTAGGATTCGTTATCGTTAGACACGTAGATTACGAGGCGGTAGTCTAATTTGGAAATGGAATTTGTTGCCATCACAAGAAAAAGAAGAGAATTTTTGTCGGGCTCTTTGAAATTTCCTCATAAAGAATCGACTCTATCTTCGCAGCCAATATAGTTTAGTATGAACCCGAGCGAGAATTTTGATACCAAACTCGCTTCCCCTTGGCCAGAAGCGTAATATACTCCTACAAAATCTCGCGATGAATCTTCAGATAAATGTGTATGAAAGAGAATGATATGACTAATTAGACACGGAGAGAAAATATTGCAGGAGATCCAAGTTGCGGAGTAGACGCGGTAATCATACTGTTACTAAACGTAGAAATAGACGCAATCAAGGGAATCTGGAAAATGACTCCATCCCATTACTGAGGCGAAAGTTTGGAGTATCTTGTTCGCGTAGTATTTTTAACAGATCCACCTCAGGCCGCTAATCCTTTTCTCGGGGAAACCGTCCGCTTTCATAGTCCAGCCCCATTCAACTTGGGCTGGCGCTTCCTGCTCAGCTGAAAGTATACAGAGCGGAGGTGGGCTGATTGCAACGGGCAGGCGCGATGCCGTTGAAGCTTTGTCTCTGTGCGAGAGCAGCGCTCAATGTGCAGGTAACCGCATTGCGCTCAAAAGTACGAGCCGGGATTTTCGTCGTGGTGCGCGGAATGTGTGCGCCCGGCCTCGAGGAATCCGCACTTCCTCCTTTACATCGTGATTAAGCCGGGATTCGCGAGATTCCCGGCCAGTCCACCGCGATGACACGCTTGATTTGATATTGAATGCATGTTCTGTGTGCGAGATTAACGGGCTAGGCATTCGAATGAAGGCCACTTCATATGGGTCGTAATTATCTCGCTCCGCAGGCACAGTTTATGCAGCCGCTCCTTTTTCAAGTTTGTAAGTTGGAAACATTGAGTTGCATGGAGTAACATTATTCTGAACGTGAATAGCGTGTTGGGGTATTTTGTACTTTATACGAATGCTAAATCCGCTCGGACGAACTCTAGCGCTATTTAGTTCTAGTTGAATTGCATATGAGCTCCGCTCTGTGACTGTTGCGAGCATATGCCCAGATTATTCCTCTTACCGATGGCTGCTGCAAACGTAAGCAAAGGCTAATATCAAAAATCTGATTTGGTTTAGATCTTGCCATCATTGACGTATGTGCAGAATAGGCAATGGAGATTCGATAATTACTTGCGAAGAAACAGATCTGATTGTTTGTCGCTGAAATATGGGAGAACTTAAATTGTACATTATAACGTCTTAATCAGTAACTGCTGATGCATAACTACCCAAAAAAATCCCATCAAAATTGGATCACCCGTTACAGATAAATAATATTTTTTTCCTCACAATAGGCGTGAAGTACATATTTTTTGTCCTATTTCGGGAGCGTATTAGTACATCATGCACCAGAGTGCGTACATACGTTTTTCAATACAGTACACCGGATAGGTTATGACGCGAGCGAAGCGTGGGTTATAAGTCCGCAGTTTTACGCCCACGGGTAGTTTGTATGCTACCTCCGCTACAGTCTATGATCCAGTCTAGCTTTTAAATATTGTTGGCCTTGTTTTGCGTTGTTACCGTAGCAACTGCCCTTTAAAAATGTTATTCGGTGCGTGAAACGGCGGCATTTGACGCACTAGTGCATTTTTCAAATATTCTTCGAACGATTACTCATAACATGAAACATCGTACCCGACTGGTGCACTAAAATTTAAGCACTTGTGTGAATGTGTGACACTCGTGGACTCGTCCACACAATCAAGTTTATATATATGATTGGGTAATCATTAACTAGTTTTTTGTAAGCTACGTTTGAAAATCATAAATTTTCATATGTTATTAATAATAATAATAATAATAATAATAATTTGTTCAAATAATATGTAGTTTTTCTGAAAATGATTTTGAGGAAAAATTGGATATTAATCAACTCTTCTACATTAATTACATAAATTCATGGGACAACACGTAACAAACAGATCATAATTGATTCAATTTATAAGGCTCAATTTGTGAACTCCATCATTCGAGTCGATTCTTTTAATCATTTGTGATTCTCTGTTCGTGATATGCATGATAGTATTGATATGAAAATATTTTTATGTACGAAAATAATGATAAGCACTGAGGATTCCAATTTTCAACGGATTATGGCCACAGACATAACTTGAATAAATCACTCATAACTTTTAAGAGCGTCGAATTTCTAAATTCAGTTTTTATTATTTGAAAGAAAAAAAATAAACATAAAATACGTGAAAAAATTGGAATAACAATATTGAAAAGTCAAAAAATCGAAATTCAAGGTATATGTACCGTTTCATCAATGAACCGAGTTCATTTATTGAATTTATGAAATTCACCGACATACATGATAATTATCTGTGCCATGTTCGTACCGATGAAATGACCGTTGATTATCAGTATGAATACGGATATAATACGGATATAATAGACCAAATGATGAGTATTCGGAAATACAATCACGAGCAGCAATTACAACAACGCATTAATTATTCATTGGTTCGAATATCATGATTATGTTAGCTTTAAAATATTCTATAAAATCAATCAAACAAAATGCCAATGTGATATGCTACAACTTTAACAATAAAATTTAAATCTTAAAGTGTGATCCTGCAACTTCAGATCTCCAGGCTAGTTATAATTCAAATGATTATGATGTATTACTAAATTCCGAGCTGGAAAATTCCGAAACTTGATAATTATTTCTGATAAAAGATGACGCGATGATCTGAATAATTTCCCACATTAAACACGAGAACATTGAGTCAGGATTGTTGAATTTGTTATTTAATTTCTGTTGCAGTATGTGCTATTAATGTCAGAGGCAATCGTCGTATTAGCCGGGGAGAATGTATTGACGTTCATGTTAACGCGACGCTCCAAGAGCCACTTGCACTGGATTCTCCAAGTAACTGGGGCAATCAGCAGCGTGTCAGGTGTTGTGGTGATATACACCATTAAAAGCAACACCTGGAAAACCCCACACTTTCAATCCGTACATTCGATCACGGGTATTATCTCCGTTGTGGGTATAGTTGTCGTGTTCCTCAGTGGAGTGCCTGCTCTTTTCGCCGCCAGGCTCAGGAAGACCATACGTCCAGTCTACGGAAGGTTCCTGCACAATTTACTTGGTACCACGTGCTTCGTTCTCGGGATGGTTTCTCAGATCCATGGGTATCAGAATCAGTGGCTGTCAAAAAGATCAGAATCAATGGTCCTTGTCCTGTCTATCACTACGGCATTAATCACCATCATTACCCTCTTGGGCGCATTGAAGCAGCTGAGAGAACAGTTTGTGGGTACCATCAAAAACATTTCCAGCTGAATTCCATATTACATGCTGTTGACCGTTTTAATACGACACACATTGTACTTTTCCACAAAAATTCATTGTTTAAATAACAAACATTTTCTACATGACTAGGTTGTGAGCTGATTGAATCAAATAAATCAATTTAGTTATAATGCAGAAAATCTGATGATTAATAAACTATGATTTGTTAGAGTTTCTTGTCACCATAATATGAACAGTGTACATTGTACACAATATACTGTGAGTGTATGAAGAGTGCGTTTATTGTATGCACGCAGTGTATGTACAGTGAAACATAGATGGACCAATAGTTTACACATATTCCCACGACTATTCAAGAATGATCAATACGCTATTTCGTTTGAATAAAATGAAGAAAACTTTTTATCCACCATGAGAGAGTGCCAGTTTCATTTGAGGCACATCTGAAAGATTTTGAATCTAATTTAGTTATAAAAATTTTCTTTCTATTGTCCATCTCGAGCTGAACTTTTATTATAAGAGGTAATCAAGTGCAGAGTACGTAATTCCACCACTTTCAAATTGTTTCTTCTTTTAATAAGCTCGAGGTGTTCAATAGAATCGAAATTTCAATGAGCTTTGTCTTCTAAAATCTAAAAATTTATAGTGTCATTTTAATAATATTTAATTCAGTTATTTTCTATTCTGTGTGTTATTAAATTAAGCATTTGAAACATATAAAATAAGTACAAAATATTTTATACACATATGTATATAGTGGTTGGAGATGTATAGAGAAAATGTTATTTATTGTTCACTAACTTGTAATATATTAACTTTGTCAAGCACTCCAATTATTGTAAGATCGAGATGTTGTATATTCCAGTTGTCATATAAACTTACCTGGAACCCCGAGCTTTTGTACATACATCAGGACTTCGCATAATCTCATGCAAATGGGTGTCAGCGAGCTTGCAGCTAATCAAAATTATATTTTTTATATTTTCATATACAATCATAGGTATATGTCCGTTTCGATTATTTATAATTCATAATAAAGATGTTATTTTTTTCAAAATTATTATTCCTTTGAGAATTGAATGAAATTAATTACTACCCTACTTAGGTTACAAGATGAACGTTTAATGAAGTCAAATTTATGACCATATTTTTATTGAAACAACAGTCGTGATTAAGGGTTATCAGTATTTTCCAAACGTATAATCTGAACTGAGAATCATATGAACAAAAACCTGAAAGCTGTTAATTATAAATCAGGTAAAAATCGGAAAACGTGAGATAACTTATCATAAAGGTGAGTACGTCCGCTAATTACTCATACACGAGTATGAAACGTTATTCCACATTCTAGAGAGCTGATATTTTTTCCAATCCGTTTTAGACCTGGAAATCCGTAAGTTTATTGATGTAATCTATCCCATATACAAAAATTTATAAAATGTATACATTTTTCATTTATATGATGATCATTGATATAAGTTGCCTCTCAACAGGTCAATGGATTGATACGGGTATCTTATAACTACGATAGAGATCGCTAATACGAATATTCAATTATAAAGGTCTCCACAGTGCGAATAAAAATAATTCCAAGCTTATTTTCTGTCATTGAGAAATAAATACTTTCACGGTAATTTTATTCTCTACTTCTTGTATTATAGTGTATTATTCTGTTCTCCTATGCTATATATTATTTTTTGGCAACATCATTGATAATCTAGATGAGGTAGACTGAATCATATGATTTCGAGTCATTTTCAGTGCTCGTGATGAAATCAATTACTAATCGAGCTATCAGAATGATATCAATTCAAACATTGTAGAGTAATTGTCGAGAAATTCTCGAGCAAACATCCGGCCGGCTGGATGATCCTCCCTCGTGACGATGGCATCCCGACGCCTGTACTGAAAAATACCGATGAATGCTGTCGGGACTGATTATCATTCAAGAATAGGACAGAGAAATACATCTACCGAGCGAATCAATTGCCCCAGTCGATTATATGGCCAGGGTCTGCTCGTACCAGGATCAACAAGTCCCTGTACGACCCCACCGTGAATTCTGATCAATACTTGAGCACGCAGCGAAGGATATATTGAGTTCCGGGCCAAGTTTGTTTCTCCCAGGGTGTAGTAGACCACCTGCGTTCCAATTACCCGACACGTACGCGCACAATGCACCAGCACACTACGCGGCTGCGACTTCCTCTTTCTCTCCGCATCGGATGTTCATTAGCTCCAGTGTGTTTTGAATGTAACTGTGTGGGCATATAATAAGCGCGTCAGTAATCGCAAAATTTAGCTGTATAATACCCATTCAATGGTCATGTAAACCGACCGATAGGAGGATTCCGAACCGTGTCTGCTTATCGGAACGTAGCCCCCCTTTCTTATGCGAGGCATGCACGCGCTTCTGATAGAATCAATGAATTTGTTACAGCCATTTGCATTAATTTCACGTAATTCAAAAATATATTGCTAATGTGTTCCGAGAAATTCAAGGGATCATAGATTCTCATAAATCCTCATTGGAATCTGCATATTTACATTGACATATGACAACCAATCAGGTATTTTTCCCATCAATCTTTTTTATCGCTTGCAACCGTTGTTATGAGAGGAAAAAAATTAATTAACAAAAGATCTTCATAATTTTCCGTAGCAAACGTTGTTTACATCCACATCAACCATTATCCATGGGAAGAAAGAATCTTTATAAGGTCTATTTGCGACAATTCTAATTCGATAAAGACATTGGACTTAAAAAATATTCTATGTCTCATAGCGAATGTTGTAAAAACCTATGTTAATTTCCCTAGCGACCGGTACAAAGAGCAAAAGGAATTCCAAGCAAGGTCTAATTCTAAGAATTCTTTATTCACAAAGCTTGTTTCAGAAAGCTCACTGTTAATTCACTTGGCAGTGGTTCCTTCCCATTATCATTATCAAATTCCAGTAAATAGTATTGATCAATTAGATTCTACATTCAGATTAAATGTAGTTTTTATACCTTGATTTAGAAGAACTATGGTGGTGAATGAATACAGTCAAGTTTTTATAATATCATTTTTATTTCTTGCACATATCATGAATTTTATATTTATAATTTCCTTCATGATATCGTATAACAAATCAGTAAAGTATGATTTTAACAATAAATTAATAATTTCAATAATCTTTATCTTCTCATGGCCAATAATAAATATAAAACCTTATAATATACATAATTATCTAGTTATTTCTTTGGGTTTGAACAGGAAACACTGTTCCTCTCATTCGAGATGAAACATTTTTATCAAGTTTCATCATACTTAATCAATCGAGAAACGCTTAGGTTATAGACGCAAATTTTCTACATTTTATTATCACTCTACTTGAGTGAAGCTACGTGTTTTCCTCCTCGTGAGGATCATGTCAGTTCACTTGGATACACTTATACTTAACTTTGTACGCATATACACCTTCAATAATTCCTATATATTCAATTACTTTACATTTCCGTGATTTTGCTCATAATCATTAACTGTTAGTGGTTAATTTAATTACAAATCCAAATGTTTAGAATGGTGATTTTTATTTATCTACGTTAGCACTATTTTGCAGCTTAAATAGGTTATATTTAATTGTATACATAATGTCATTGTTTCATTGAAAATGTCACTGATGTACTGTTTATAGTATCAAACAAATTATTAACACTATTAACATGTTTTTATTCATATACACTTACAGATTCGGGAGGAATGTGCAGTATTTGTAAAAATCTAACTAGATAAAATATTTAACATAAATTACTTAACATTCTTCCCCTTTCCCTCTCAGGGCAAACAATTTTTTTTACAAGATACGTACGCTGTTACAAGATTGTGTTACGATCTATATATTCGTTTTATATTTGAGTACATTGGGGAGAAGTATGTATTAGAGTGAAGAACTTTGATGCTGAATATATCGCTCCGTATGATCTCCCAATAGGGAACGAAGATTGAAATTTCATTTTATCGGGTTTTCAAATCGTCGAGGAAACTCCTTAAGTAGAAGTATACTCTCTGAGACGTATATGTGCTGAAGTAACGATCAAATTCAGACTGGATAAAGGAAGACTCGAAAAAGAAAAGTTCAATCAAAAGTCTCCCAGTTTTGTGACAAATGCTATTTCGGTGATCTACCGTTGTTACTTCATCTCTAAACTATTCTCGCAAACTCATGATGCTGATGAAAATATAATGATCCTCAACCAAATTTAATGATGAAAAACGTACTTATCTATCACACTTGTTGATTATGATTGTATATTTCCATACTTTATTGTTACATTCAAATTTGTATTGTTATCAAACATAATTGATTTGGTGATATTGAAGAAAGTCAGGATTGGCACCATTAAATCACATATTGGGGTCTATCTTTACTCTTATCACTTGGCTAATATATTTTTGTTATCTATTGAAAGTCATATAATATAATTGTTGAAACAAATAAATTTATGCAATTAAATAACCACGGGAATGAATTTCAGATTTATAATGTTCTATTGGATCCACAAGAAATGTAGTCTCATATTATAATTCAAATATAAATTCTACTAATGTGCCTGCCCTTTCTCATTCAGGCTACCACATAGGTTCGGCTTCACCCGTGTCTATACATCTACAGCATGGAGAGGAAAACTGTGTTAAAGCTGTCTCACGTCGCGGGCTTTTTTCATTGAAATTCTGCGCGTTAATCATGTTCGCGTCATTATTTCGGAGCAGCGACGTCCTGAGACTCTCACCCTTCTATCTGTTGTTCTCTCGTGTTTTTTTTTTTTAAATCACGAACAAATAAAATGTGGATCTCTTTATCTCGTATTAAATTAACGAAAAAGAAAGAGAGAGGAGGAAGAGACGGAGAGGAGGAAGTCAACTCTCTAGAGGCTGGGTGGGTGTTTGACTCACTCACGCGCGGCTGCGAAATGTCCCGGATGAGTTAGGGTGAAAAAACATCAGACGACTGCACGATAGGGATTGCTTCTTTGTCAGTAGCTAGAAGCAAATGTTTTAAGTACACAGAAACTTATGTAGTTCAACAGTTATCTAATATTTTGTCAATTCGTACTAATCTTAGATTTCTTTTTCTTTTAATTCGATCGAATGTTTATCAAATATATGTTTATCTGACCATTCGTAAACGAAATTGAGATTAAATTTGAATGGGTTATGGTGTTATTGATGGAATGTGTATATACTGCGAAAATCTAAATATATACAACTATACTGGAGATGCATGGAAATGCTTATAATTAACAGAATATATCTGGGAAATCAAAACGTTAATCTGTTGAGCTGAATACGTCACCAATTTGAGGGGTCCAAACATCATCTTCATTATTTCTGAGTTTCTTTCCGATCGATGAACCGAGCATAGACAAATCTGACTCTTATAGTAAATAGTTAGATGTGATATCAATTTTACTCTGATTTTTAGAGGGAAACTTTTTTTTCAATATCGAATTTTCATTTGATTTTTTTTCAACCCTTTGTACATAAATGATGTATCGGTTATCAAATTCAAATGCCTAATATAGAAAGATCAGTTGACATAATATTGAATTGACAGTCTGAACTGTATAATTTTGATGCTTTGGAAAATTTCCGACAGCCTCGGAAGCTAAATATGAAATGAAACTCAATCTAATGAGCAGTTTCCGCTTTGTAACTACATAAAGAACTCGGCTTTGAAATGTACTTACATGCTGTAAAGCTTGTTCAACGGCGATGACGAAATTGTGGGACACGATGTGGTTATAAAAAAATCGCCCACTTGGATGTTTACAACTTAGAAACGACTTCTCCCTCCTCGGCTATATATTCATTTCTCTTTTCTCGTACTTTCGCTCAAAAGCAGCTGTAGGTACTGTAGGTCACATTCAAGCAAATTTCGTGGCATAAATTGCGCGAAACCCAAACAAAGCTCACGTTAACGTATGCATATAAAGCATTCTGTGTCGAGATCCAACGATATTAAATGCGACTTTTTTATATTTGAAGACTAAAGCTTTCGCAAACAATTTCAAAGAAATTTTCGAGATAATAATTATAAATGTTAAAAAGTTATCGCTTATACAACAAATTTTGGGACGTTGTCCACGGGTCACTGTATTTAACCTTTAGAGGGCCGGAAAATCAATATTTTGACGCATCATAAAAACTTGTTTAATGTTCATTTTTAGACTAAAATATATATTAATTTATTATTATTTTCACTTATTAAAGTCATTCAAGATAAATTTATCTCTCCACACCCCTTTTTCCCTAACCCAAATCCATTAAATCTGTATTTTCTACATTGTGTAAGTGGTCATAAAATTTGACTATCAACCCTTCAAAATGCTTTAAATATTTAATTAAATCTACAAATTTAACTCATATAATGTTCTCATAAAGAAAGAAGCGTTTTCTACTATTAAAAATACTTTTTTTAAAAATTTGAAATTTTTAACATTAGCAGTTCCGTTCCGGGCCGGAAAATCGATATATTGACGTACCTCATGATCGACACTTTGTGTATGATCAATCATTGATATGAGGTACCTTGAATACCTGTTTTCTGAGGGTGATATTCTCTTCCAAATCCCGGCCCTCTAAAGGTTAATGGAGCTCTAATCAATGAAAGTATACAGCTGAAAATTCCTTTGTGGAATGTGTATCAAGGTCAATCTGTAGTACATGCGCATGACTACCGTAGTTGATAAAACTTGGCAATATCGCGCTCGTTTAGCTGTGTGAGCCGCTCAATTTATAACAGCACTTCAAAATTTCATTCAGAGTCTAAACGGATTAGATGCAAGGGACATTCCATGAAAGAAAAAGTTTCCAAACATACGCAAGCTGCAGCTGCAAAGCGCGACGTTAATATGCGGTTGCTTTCATAACGTGAAAACGGAATTTATACATGTTTTACTATCTATTAATTCGTTACTAGATGGTCAGTATTTAGTTGAGCTTCAAATATCAGAATTATGAATACTTCAACTAGTTGATCCTACTTTTTGTGGATTGTTTCAAATGTACTCCCATTTCTACACATGTATTAGTGTGTTTTCACCGAATGACCCCGTTAATGCCATATGAACGGAATGTTGATTTTTGTTATTAAATTAGAATGACTTCATACAGCTTTTTTTTATTAAAACAAAAAATTATTAAGATTCGGTGATAAAATTATTTGTTTACGGATTTCAGACAATGAATAAAAACAATCCAATGGAAACAAGAACGATAGTTATCACCAAATGCAAAAAAGAATCTTGGCAATTTACTTCGATTTTTTTTCTCATTTTTATTATTAGTAGAAAAGTAACATTCTCTTTCATACGATGCCAGTTCTAATCAATGCCGTCGGCGAATGGTAATCAATAATTCGAACATAACACGCCGCATGTGCGAGAGCTACCCAAGCTCTCCGGGAGTTGAGGGAGACAGAGTACGGGGATCAGGCGGAGGCGGAACCGAACAAGATTAGGAGAATCGAAAATGCTCACTCCCTCCACTAAATAATTGGATGCAGTGGTCTTTGCAACCACTGGACAAGCTTTACCTTCACCACCTCGTATATCCAGTATTTGATGCATTTAATACCATGCAATATATTTTCAGTGGGTGAGCATAACTAAATCAATTATCAAGGAATTAAAGTTTCTGATAAATTTTATTGAAAATCTTATTCTTGGAAAATAAATTATGTTTTGAGTGATTGGTTTATTAAAGGATAGTCAGAAGGTTTTCGCAAAACGAAATTTCAGACTTAAATTCATTTTGGAGGTAATACGTTCTTTTCATACTTTTTTTCATTGAATACACGTTGAAAGACATGAAAAATCTCGTGTAAATTATGAATATGTAGTCTACCAACGTTAAAACTGTCCTCTATTATCCAAATTTACAGGCGATATAAGTTTAGTTTATTATCTATACATTAACCTTGAGCGCGGAGTAATCTGTTCTTTTTACAGCAATTATTGATAATTATCATATAGAAAGGTATTTTTTTCTCAATATTTTTAGTAACTCAATCACGCTTTGCGGATTCCCAATCATCCATCCTCTGGTCTATGTTGATGAGAACTGAATTAAACATTGACTAATTCATTTATAAAAAAACACCATTCTGATTATTGCATCATAATATACACCCAGAAGGAATCCTCAAATATGTTCTACTGAATCGATTGTGATACCCTAACGACAACTGCACAATAATTCTCTAGCTTCATTCAGACAATATCATTTGAAGAGTATTTCATGTCAGATATTTCATTCTTCACACTTTTCATTCTCTCATTCAAGATGAACGAGTTGATTTAAAAAATATAATTTTCAATTTCTGGCTCTCCGCAATCTCGGAAAATGGAAATAAGCAATTTTCGGAGCTTGGATCAGAGATAAAGTTTTATCCCCGTGAATTTTGGTAGAGTTATCCGCTCTGAGATGTTTGACTCTCTGCCATAACTCAACGGATTTTACCACGATTCCACTTTGAGACTGTACAAAACTCACTCGATTTCTCCAACGGATAATTCTTATAATTCGAAGTATTATTCAAAACTCTTCTCAAATTTTGGCTAATGAAAATTCAGTAGAGTAGTAATATCGGATAAATTTTCTCTTCCTTAATCCGACGAGCAGCAATACATTTTACAATTTCATTTATCAACGTCGCAATCGGGGATAGTACTGCACATGATTCGGCCCTGCCAGTCCTATCGACGACAAACGGTTCGCTATAACCAATGTAAACTAGGCTAGATCTTCGAAATTCATTTGATGTATTCTCAAAGGTGGCGAGAACCTAATTCGAAAATGCTAACGCTACGCACACTCATGTCATACAATAACGAAAGTCCTTGGCGTAGTTGAGCTCGAGGTATAGCCGCACCGAGTGCGCAATTAGCGCAGAGCAGCGGCTGAGCAGACTGGGCGGGCGCTCAAAAGTCCACGTGGATGTACTGGAGCGCCAGCGTGAGGGCAGTGCTGTGGAACATCATTGCGGAGGTGGTGATAACGGCCGTGACGCTGGCGAGGCTGTGCTGCATGGCGGCGGGGTTGTCGCCGTTGAATATGTGCACGTTGACGCGGGCCGGCGTCGCGTTGCTCGCCTCGCACGTGTAGTTGCCCGAGTGTCGAGCCGCCGCGCGGGGCACTTCCAGCCACGACTCCCGCGCGAGCAGGTCCGTGCTCACGTTCACCCCCCGCTCCGTGTCGTAGTTTATCATGCGCCGGTTGTGGTACCAGAACAAAAACGACGGGATTTCCGTTGACTTTTTCACCTGGCAGTGCAGTTGCAGCGTACTCCCCGGCCGGACGAACTTCTCGCTCGGCCCGCTTATCTCCGCCCTCGCCTCTGAAATCATCGAATAACATCTGGATTAGCTCGTTGTCCTGCCGTGGGGGTTCAATTACTTGTTCGGAGGGGGCAAAAGTTATCGATTGGAAAATATAATTCGATGGCAGCGAATTTCTCCATTAGTCGCTCGCACAACGCGATTGTACGCCCAGTTGCAAATGGTTGGACTGTTGGGAAATTAACCATTGAACCACAGCTGTCAATACCGTTTTTCATGAAAAGTACCGTTTGATAAATCTTCAAATCGTAACGTTCGTGCAAAATTCACCTGTTTTGCACCAGTTTCAAAAATACTGTTACCTATGGAAAAATGTTACACATCTCCTGTAAATCTGTTTCACTCAAAGTCCCTCCCCACGTTCATCGCAGAGACATTTTTTCTTAAAATCTCTCTCCAATGCATGTGTCACTATTGACTGTTCAAGCAGGGAATACTTTCCGATGGAAGACCGAGAGGGAATTTTCATTTTTATTCCTTCGTCTTTAAATATAACATATGTACCCAGAACAGAACAGTCGTATCTTATAAGGAAGTCTGTAGACTTATTCAAGTGGAATTTCGAATTTTTTCTTTACTTCAAAGAATTTACTTGGACTTCATGTTTCATTGAGAATGTCAACGATGATTTTCAAATGACTTTCCATTTGAGTTCGTAATCACAGATAATTTTGGTTTACATTACAATAGTGTCTTGTTGTGGAAGATTCCAAGAACCACATAATATCACATATTACAATGTTTTAATTTCCTACATTCCGGTATTAGGTATAGACTGATACGTTTTTTCATCCTCACCCGGAAATTTCCCTTCCACTGAATCTTATGAAGAAAATCACTACAAGGACTATTGTCTTTCGAAAATGACAATATGATGAGATCAAGTGGTCTACGGCGATACTACAAATTATTACTATAAGTATTTATTAAATGAACGTATACATTCTATTTCGCTCTGGATTTGAATAAGAAAGCTATAATATGAAAAGCCGAAGAGAAGTGTTTCGTATTCATGGATTTATTGTATATCCCGTGAGTGTGTGTTACTTTTTATTTACGGGCGGATGGAGCTAATCTCCATTACCTTACTCGTGAATATCTAGATCTGCGATTTAAAATCGGGATAGAGTTTATTGGTTCAAGAATCCGGGAGACACGTAGGAGAATCAAGGAGGGTTGAGAGTTTGAGACTCTGATGGAGAAGAAGTAAAGGGATAAGAAGAGAAGACATTTGCTCTTTTTTACTACGTCCAAGCTCACTTGCGCCACGTCGATTCATGAATAATGGAAAATTTAAACTCATCTCCGGGAAAAAGTAGCGTGAATGTTGTCGATTCAGAGAAATTGAATGAGATTGTATATTAGTTCACTTGCCAAGCACCAACTTTCTCATTTTTTAAGCGTTTTGAATGCAAAAAGAATGTTCGCGGTCCTCTTGAATCTACGTCCAGAATAAACAGATCGTACAAGAAATAGTCGCAATCGATTTGACGAATTTTAAAGTATATGGACATTGATCTTATGCAAACTAGAAGGTTATTATTGTTTCACAGTATACTCTCACTTTCAAATAGTGCATTGAGCTTTGAATAGAACCATTATAATAGTGAGGAACGATGCCGATCGAGTTTGAGTCTTTGCCAATAATCGAGGCAGAATACTTTCGCTCGAGAAAATGTACGTAATAAATAAAGATTCAGAAAAGTAACGGTGAGAGTTTTAATATGTTCATTATTTTCTTATTGAATTCGGTGATTTTGGGTTTCTCCGAAATTCTCTTTGAATTTACGAGCTTGGATTGAAAAAAAGTGTAAAACAAGATACTTCTAAGTTCGTAAATGAACATTTTCCGAGTAATTTTTTCACGTAACAATACCAGTTGGATTTTCTATATTTCTTATAGAAATGGAAATAATATCATAAGTATTTGAGAATTCTTCTGATTTTGAAATCATACAAAAATTACTCGTTCGTAGTCCAATTGTAGACCCAATGAAATTTATGCGAACGATGTCGATCAGCCAAAAGTCCTCGAAGAATTCTGAAAGTGCGATTTGCAAAATACTTATTCATATGCGAGTAGTGAAAATTTGAATAAGACGAGTTTTCTTGCACTAACATTTTGATTTCCCTCAAGAGCAAGAGCACCGAATGTCGGTCACTCGCATAGATGTCTGAAAAGTTATAATAGTTGCGTGAACCAGAGGAGGCCTCCATTCCGAGAGAATAACTCTTATCTAGAATAAAAAATAGTTGAAGAAACTATCTGGCACTAATGTATCCATACTCCAAAGAAATGAAAAAAAACTGGCATTGGAATTAAAATAAGTTACGCTCTCTCTCTCTCTCTTCCCTCTTTGTTTGTTTCTTTCTCTCACTCACTCGTCCAAAGGTTGGCGCTCTACTTGCATTGTTTTTACTCGTGAGTATCCTATAACAGGGGAGCCGGAAAGCAACGTTCGGCAAACGCAGGCGAGGGAGAAATAAGAAAGAAAGAAGAGCCTTAACCGACTCAATGTCTAAATATGTGTGCGAGCAGTCCAAGTGTGCGAGAGGTCTGATCCGAGGAGGCGACGACGACGACACCCTACTCCCTCGCATTGACTTGCAAGTCGAGAGCGGGTGGAGAGGAAAGTCTTCCTGCTGCTACTGCTTTTGCGTTTGATATTACTTATTCTTTCCACGCTTCACTTTAACCTACTTCTTTATTATTTCACACGTACCCTCCTCACTACGGGACCGGTGTGGGCTTTCTCATTTTTTCTCTCGAGACTTCGGACTTCATCGCAGCTCATATGTCTTACGCCCTCTGCTCTTGCAACATTTTTACTGACGTGATGAAAAGTTTATTTTCGGATTTTTAATATGAGAAAATCTTTTATGTTGATTAAAGTTTTCTGGATCGTTGCGAATTCATTGTATATCTCGTAACGCCTCGAGTGAGTACGTTAATTTCTCTTGAACAAGTTTTATCATATATTCAATTCTGATATATTATACTCACGGGAATATAAAACAGGATTTACACTTATAATTAGACATTTTGATGAATTGGCAGAATTTAGAGAAGTTGAGATATTGAGAGTTTATTATACATTAAAGAGAACCATACCGCACACGAACTTGGCTAAATCCGTGAAAAGCATACATCAATCTATATATTTATCTATACTAGGGGGGTACCCCCCTGCTCGCTTCGCTCGCCAACCCCCCGCCCCGTGTGTTCTTTGAAAGTCAATAATTTCAATGATAAGTGTAGTAATAATTAAATAAAAATTACATTGAAATCAATAAAACTTGAAACTTGAAATTTAGATTTTGATCAATTGAAAAGAATACTAAACGAACGATTCGAATCAAAATAAAAGCTTAATTTCATCTATGTTCATGTTAAAGTTTGTTTATTCAGTTTCAGGTTAAAAGTGTCATGTGTCAGATCATATTTTTTCGAGAAATTTTGCAACGGTTGCTAGACACGTAAACAATGGTTTCTATGTGTGAAATGGAAATTTTGTATCCTGTGCAGTTAAAAATACTGGAAACAAAACTCACGT
>CM037084.1:59662365-59673443 GCA_020882725.1 Aphelinus certus
TTAACTGAAAACTTGATTTGATTTAGGTTGTTAGAAGTTCATATAATCTATGTACTATGGTTCAATCAAAAACAAAATGTATCTTTCAATAAAATTATATCAGAAATATACTTTTTTGTTTGTATTTTATTCATTTCAGACATGCTTCATGCTTCAAATTGGATGAAAAGAAGTATTTTCAGGGTGGCGCCATATTGGGTACACTAAAAATTTTTTCCCGAAATTTTTTTTTTTTTTTAAACCGCGGTATCTTAGCGTAGAACTGTTCAAATTAAAAAAGACTTAGCTCATTTTGTAGGTATTGAGTAGACCTTTCATTTGACACCAATTATGTTAGAAAATATTCATTTGACGCTGTGTAGTGACCTTTCTCGCTTAAGTGGCGCATATTGGGTACAGGTACCTTAATTATAAAGCGTTCATCGGGAATAATAATAGATGTAAACAAAATGCTAAACTGAAAGTTTCAATGCCGTTTGAACAACATTTGCGATAAACATTGAATAAATTTTTCTTATAAGTATTCAAATTATTATTAGTATTCATAATTTGTATAATTAGATTCTTCAAAATTCATTCATTCATTCACATTTGGAAAACAGTAAAAGTTTATATGGTACCGAAGCTTTAGAAATTGTAGGAAAAGCTACCTCTGTCACTGGTAAAATTTACTTGAGTCTGTCACTCAATCGCGAGAACAATACGGTGAAAATTAGAATATGTTTTTTTTTAATTAACTACTATTTTACTTCGTGTATCAGTTTACATTTCGTAACATTTACAAGTGTTCTTAGCCTCACGGGAAAAAAACGCTTTTGTGCAAACAACCAAGAAGAGACTAATTTTTATCACACTAATGTACTCCAAGGGTTCCTTCGCGAGGAAACGCTAGTTATTGCAAATAACGAATACAAAACTCGCGATATCACGAGGGAACGTTTGGGATAAGCTCGAGCGATGGAAATTATTTTCTCCTCGGTCGTTTGCATAACAGCGAGTGAGTATGTTGAAAATGAATGAGAAAACAAAAAAGCCTTTTTTTCTTCAATCTTTCTTGGAAATCCAGTAGCGCGGGTAGCGGTACGCGTGTATACATATATACGCTAGAGCGGCACTTCACACTTGGCGCTCGCGTAGAATCCGAAGAGGGGGAGGGAGGAGGGGGCAAAAAAGCCTATAATCCGGTTATAAAATTCCGCCGCTATGAGCTGCATTAGCGCAAGCGCGCTTAGCATTTACGTAAAAACTACATTGGCGCGCCGGGCGCGTGGATATACCGGGCGTTGCGTAAACGCACCCGGCGCTCGCGAAACCTCACTTGGCCAGTCTGATTTTGAGGAAAATCTCTCTGGTTTCGCGCGTGTTATCTGTCGCGGATATATAGGGGAGCACGTGTGCAGCGCGCCGCATAGCACCAGCCGGCCGGCTCGCTAAATTTAGCGACGATCCTGGGAGGCGGCCAACGCGCGGCTCGTTAGTGTACTCTGCAACTCGGCGAGAGTAGAGTAGAGAGGCAGAGGGGCGAGGGTGGAGTGGATCACGAGTTGACGACCCGAGAGGGTTGACTTTGGGCGCCCGTCTATTTTTGAACTGACCGCGCCGCACTTGGCTCATACTCGCGCTCCCCCACGTGTATATAGTGCATCCAAAGAGCCGCGTGACGCGGCGCGATTCTGTTTTACTTCTTCAACAGCGACGAATGGATGGATTGAAATTTCACAAGCGTTTAGGTTGTTTTTTATCCCGTGGGCAATACCAGTCTGCGTTTCAAAACTTAACTCTCACAGGATAGATCGTACTCAAATAATGCTAATTAGACTCCAATCTCTTGGAGTCTAATCAGCGTACAAGGAAGTACTTGTTTTTCAAATCAAACACCAGAATCCGAGAAACCCGAATCTGAAAATAAGACTACCCTGAGTTGTTTGGGTTTTGAGATGTTTCGAAAAATATGCAGGTCAAAAAATCATTTTCTTTTCATAAATAACTATAACTTTTGGATCGCTAATATCTCGGAATCTAACCAGCGCAAAATAAACTTTTTTCCCCAACGAAACGTCAAAATCTAAAGAATTCAAATCTGCGAATGGAACTATCCCAATTTGTTTTTTTAGATTTCGAAAACTATGCTTATACTTTTTGAACAAAGCGTTTAATTTACAAATAACTGTAATTTGTTGCAAAAAATGCGATTGTAATTAAAAATGCGATTATACGTGATACGCTGATTGCAGTACTCTCAAAGTTACTTTGCGTTGGCGGTTTGATCTGACAGACCAAGTTTACATCTCTAGAGGGTTGACGTCCTGAATGGGTGGAAGTAGCTCCCAACAAATTGCATACAAGAAGAGCCTCAATTGATTTTCCAAGCATCGATCTGCAGCTCCGAATGAGAACAAAGCTTCTGCAGCTCAGCTCGATGTAAAAAATACGTTGTTGAGCCAAAAAATGCTCCCTCTCTTTCTCCACGTGCGCAAGATGCAACAAGACAGCGAAGCTTTTGGGGAATCGTCGCGGATGATGCTCGAGTTCGTTTGAAAGATCTCGAGCTCGAGTTGGCATGTTCATAGGCACATGCACACACGACGGAGTCACGTTGGACGCGGCGCAGTCGGTTGGTTCGGCGGAGCCGCAGTCGATGCAGTTCAAGTGCAGCGCGCAGTTGTTTTGAGTGCAGCAGCAGCGAGTTGTCAAGTCGTTGAAACGTATAATGACGGGGAGCCCACCACTGCCGCCGGCCAGCTTCAATTGGACGAATCGAGCTCGAATCTGCTTCTCTTTATATTCTACCTTGCTCTCAACATTTTCCCCTTAATTAGCCGAGGCTGCTGCAGATCTCGAGGCTACATGGGGGTAGGAATCCGTGTATATAAATAATCCCTCCCTCATGCTCTGAGCGCGTCCCACAGGGTATTCAATATTTCAACGACACAGGCAGAGGTGGAGGATGTAACCCTGCGAATGAGCTCGTCAAAATTACCGCGGAAGAGAACACGCGGTGTTATCTTGCCATTGTGTGCGATTGATTGATTGGCTGAGTTTTTTTGACGTATAGGACTTGAGCTTCTTTGGATTGGTACTAACCTGGAACAATGCAATGTACAATATACTCCATACAATTTATTTTACCCCAAAATTATGGAAAAAACACGTGCCTTGCAGATAAAAGTTAAGGGACTGAGAAAAGAAAAAATAAACGAGCTGAATGGAAAGATGGAGGCGTCCAAGGAAAGAATGAAGAAGCTAGAGAAGGGAATAGAAAACGAAGAAGCAGAAAAGGCATAAGTAAGCGTATTAAAAATGAGAGATGAAAAGGATCAAAGCGAAAGCAAGAGGGAAAGTGAAGAGAACATGAAAGCTAACACACAGGAAAAAGGGGGAAAAAGCTGTAAGGATAGTAAAAAACCGCTGCCAAGTGGCTTAGCAGTATGCTTTCTCAAAGAGGCTGCAACATCACCCACAAACACGTCTCAAACCTGTATTTTCACCATTCCACTAGCGTAGATACTATCATTTATTTTTCAAAGATTACAAAAAAATTATTTAATCAGTTCAATTTGTATTTTGTGACTGTGTAAAGTGTCGTTCTTTTTCAATTGACCAAACTATGTTGCGAGTGTTGATGTCTGCCCGGGCTCTCTTATTATTTGATCAAATGCAACAAAGCAAACGGTTCTAGGTTCTACACGATGCGAGACATTTGGACCTGCATAATTTTTCATACGGTTGAATGGCGATCAAAATCGATCCGGTCCGTATTTAGCACACTTGAAGACTCATTTTGATCATTTTCGACGGCTGAGGTTAGAAATGATCAATTCAAAATCTATTTTGATCATTTCCGAGGTCAAAAGACACCAAATTTTCCCAATTTTCTCTATAGCACGTTGAAAATACTGGAAACGAAACTTACATCAATTTTTTTCCGCCTTAGCAACGGTTGCTAGGGCGCTGAACAACGGTTGATAAGGAGCTAATTGGGAAGATTTTGTGTCCTTTGCCGTCAAAAATGACGGGAATAGGTCATAAATTAATAATTTCTAACCTTCTTAACGGTTGTTAGGGAGGTAAACAACGGTTGCTATGGAGAAAATAGAACAATTCAGTGTCCTTGGCCATCGAGTGTGATTTAAAACTGATTTTCCGGCTTGCCCCAATGAGCACTCATAAGGATTTGTAAGAAAACATGTTAGGAACGGTAGCTAGGAAAATAACCAACGGATTTTGCTGAAAATTGATCTCGGGCTAGATCTTGCCACAACTAACCGGTGTGCAAAATTTCAAGAAGATCGGGCCATTCCTCCGAAAGTTATCATGGACGAAAAAAAACGTTACACACACACACACACACACACACACACACACACACACACACACACACACATACAGACACTTTTGGATTTCCATGTTTTTCGACCCGTAGATTACGAAAATCGAGGTCCCGAGGTCTGATTCGGTGGGTCGATTTTTGCCCCATTACAAAACTTTCTCTTTGAGAAAGCAAAACGAGAGTGGAGGAATAGACAGATAGTGAGAGACTGAGGTTAAGAAATCTGGAAATAATGGTAGGAGGGACGCTTAGAGAAATCAGTGAGCTGGGATGAGGTGGAAGAAGCAGGAAGAAGCAGAGGAAAGGGATATGAGATATGTATGGAAAGATAAATGGGAGAGACAAAGTAATGTAAAAGATAGGAGAAATAGCGATGAAGTCATGAGAAAAAGAGGTAAACATGCCGGATGGAGAAGACTTTGTCAGGAACAGTAAAAGAGAAGGAGGAGATGACAGGAATGGAGAGAGCAGAGAAAGAAAGAAGAAGAAAGCAGAAGTTGAAAGAGCTAAGAATAGAAAGAAAATCTGAGAGGATAATAATGAGAGGATGGTTATGGAAGAAGTATAGGTCAAAAAGGTGGAATACAATTGGATGCTAACTGGAAACGCTAGTGTTGGCGAGTTGCTAATTAAAGATGAGGTGAACAAAAATTAAAGGGATAGAGTAGGGTCAGTCCTGGCTAATAGAGGAGATGACGCAGGAAGAAAGAGACATGAGAACAGTCGTGTACAGCAAGCCAAAGAGATGAGGTACAGGATGAAAGATGTCCAGACGTGAGTGGACACATAAATAGTAAGGATTGCAGGTACACTGGCTTGGAGCGAGGAAAAAGGAAGTTTGACAGTGGTAGAGAGCGGAAAGATTGAACAAAGAATTGAAAGGAGGTGTAATCATGAGTAGGTGGATGGACAAGAAGAAGAAGAAAAAAGAAACAGAAGGAAGAAGAGATTAATTGAAGAGGAAAATGTATGTGGATGAAATGAAAGTAATGAATAATGAAACAAAATTTCAATAGCGATAAAAATTATCCAATACTCTAAGGTAAGTAGCCAATGTGCTATTTTCGCAAGTTCGACTAATGAAAGTGGAATTCATCATGTTGCGAATGGCGTGTTCAAGAACCATCCGAAACCATCGTTCTAATAATCATTCGCCCGTTGTAACCCATTGAAAATGTTAACCAACCAAAGTTATTCAAATCGGCGAATGTAAAATGTGTGTGCAGTCAATGTGTCTTCCTAGTATTTCAACCCTCTAATGTGTCCCAGCCGATTACGGCTCAATTTTTCATCAATTGAGATACTAACACGAGTCGGCCAAAATACGAAATATGAGAGGAGTGTCGCACATCGGTTGCGCTCACCTTCATAACGATAAATAAACATTGACTCTATATAACGTAGATGGATGTGCTGGTTCTCAGTCGTATGAATACTCGTATAAATGGTATGCTAGAGAAGCAGTGCCGGTGATTCGGAAGGTATGTGGATATTCTAAAGACGAGTAGAGCTTCGTGCGGAAGGAGTTTCGCATATCGTCTCCAATTGAGAACTGGAGATGGCCAATAGCAGAGAGTGATCCGGTCGAAATCGCTCGAGATAGTGCGTCGAACGCAGGGAACAATCGCTCGCGATCGAGAACGCGCGCGCGCGCGCGTACGTGTGTGCGCGTGGTAAAAGTCGAGCCTGTCGCCTCGGTTGCGCACAAGGCCGCGCGCCTTCTCATACGCGCGCACACACACTCGCGCGTTTTTTTACACGCATTTTCCATCTCGCTCCATCTAGCCGGGGTTTTCCCCATCCCATACAGACGCGCACATCTAACAATACACGCACGCATCGGATCGCTTTCATTCAGCTGCAGCCTAGAGAGAGAGAGGAGGGCCGCGCGCACCTTTTTCGTCGGCGCGCGGGATTGTTTCGCTCGGAATTTCGCCTGGCGCCCCTCCATATACACGTGTATACGTATATATATATACACGCGCAGTGATATAGCTCGAGCTCTCGGCTCGTTAGCCTTTTTGCGCAATGAGCGCGATTGAAAAATAAATTTTTTTTCTCCCCCCACCCCTTTGCTCTTTTTTCCCAAGTTGAAAAGGAGATTCATCGCCGCAAATACATACGTACGGCCATCGCCATTTGTATATATACAATACGTATATATAGACGCGCGTGGTTACATCATTTTGTTTCGCTATTGCGCCGCGCCGCGCATTGCGCTTCTATTGTAACGTGATTCATTCGCGGAGTATTAGGGGAAACCCGAAGGCAAGTATTATATACAAACGAGAGAGCCGGTCTCTCTCTCTCTCTCTCTCTCTCTGTCTCTCGGTTGCCGCGCGACTGCAAAATATTCCGTCGTCGTCCGTACACTTGTGCACCGCGGCCTTTGCGGATGAATGAAATCGCTCCGCGGGGAGCTTGACTCGAGCTGTTGTATACATATGCGTGCGCGCGCAGGCTGGCTCGTTCAATTATCGCTCGAGCTCCTTTAACAATACATATCCATACTTTCACGTTTGTTTTGCACCGAACGCTTCCCTCTTCTTTTTCAATTTTCCCAGAAAATTTTATTTGCAATTGGCCGATTGTCACGTGGAGGAAACTATACCGACGTACCTGTGGATGGCATCATTCTTTTTTTTTGCTTATTCATTAAGTAAGCTTTGTGCAAGGGGCAAAAATTGAAATCTTCCATCAGACTTTGGGGCCTTAATCTACGGGTCGAAAAACGTGCAGTTCTAAACTTGTCTGTATGTAAATACGTACGTATATGTAACACTGTTTTTTGGCACGCGATAAAGCTCTCGATGAAATCATATGATCTTCCTGAAATTGTACATACATGTTAGCCGAGGCAAGATGTAGCTCGAATTTGTTGTTCAGAAAAATTCGTTTTTTATTTCCCCAGCACCGTTGCTAAGGTGTTTTTTGGAAGTTCCACATAATTCTTTGTATATGCACTTTAGGTTCAGAATGCTCACAAGACTCAGAATTTTCATTTCTCCATAGTAAGCGTTGTTTACGTTCCCACCAACCATCGCTAAGGGAATAAAAATTTAATTGAAGTTCATTTCCAGTACTTTTAAGAATAAAGGACAAATAAACTGGGTCAGGTCGATTGCTACGTGAAATAACTCAGAATATGCCTGATATACTTATAAAAAAAAAGTTTAGTTTAGTTTTTAGTTTTTTTTTACCAATTGGTTCATATAGCTCACATTTGAATTACCATTCATCCGAGAGTTTTGCAATTTTTAATGGATTCTTGCCAATCAATCTAACTTGCGCTCAAGTGTCTCGCATTACACGAAGAAATCGAGACAAAGTCAAGATTTTGATGAGCATATTCCCACCTACCGTAATGGCATACTTTTTCGTGAATGTGTATAGCAATTCATATTCAGTAATATTTTAGGAAAATGTTAGTAGGTGGGAGATACTCTAGTACACGTTTCGTCTCAGCTCCACTTGACTCAAGAGTAAGGCTATTTTTCATGATAATCCAACCTTAGTCACAAGAGACAGAATAATTGATACTAAAAATAATCTTAACGGTTAGTTTCACATTGAAAGTTTATTATGAGGAATTATGAAACACGTAAAACGGACAGGGAATTGAATGCGCGAATACACATTATGATTTTCTAGATCTCGCCAAACAACAAACGATGTTTTCAACTTCCACTGATTAAAAATTCGTTCGTTTCACTGTGATAATCAACGCTCTATATGTATCTATACAACAAAATAACAGAAAAATGAAAAACGAAAGGAAATACACGAGAGGAACTAGTTTATGTTCTTCACGCGGATCAAAAACTTGCCGCTTGATCAGAACAGAAAACGAGTGTGTGGCATTCGATAACTGTGTCGAGGGTGTAAATCGATTAGCCAGTATATGCAAAAGTTGTTGTCGAAAATCTTGACATGGTCTTGATTACTTGGTGTACTGCAAGGCACTCGAGGACAAGTTGAATTGATTATCAAGAATATCAACCAAAAAAATTGCCAATCATACAGTACACCAGAACAGATTCAACAACCAATTTTTGGACCGACATTATCCAACGGGTATATGATTCACTCCAATTAATCACGTCGGATCTTCAAAGTACGAATTGTGATATACCACAGACACGTGCAATGTCTTGTATCCCCGAGGCTGACTCTTGGGGGCCAAACAAAATGAACGAACGAGGGGGAGGGGGGAGCAACAGGTCTTTGAGAATCCGATTGAAAAACCGCGCGAGTATGTATTATCGAGCGCGCGGGTCGCGTCGATCCACCGAGGGGGTTTGAGAGACGGGAGAAGGTCGAAAAATGATGGCAGACCGGATCTGCGATACGAGAATCGCATCACCGCGCGCGCGCCAGAGCCGTGCAGCTCTCGTCGCGGCCGTGACGCGCCGAGTGTTGGTGTTTTGGCAAGTATGCATACACACACACACGCATACGAATGCATAAACACATACTAGGTGTGTGTATGTATATGTAGAGGTGGAGGGAGATGTAGAGAGTGGGCGCGCGAGTTGAGCGCTTGTGCGCGCGGGCACAAAAAGCGAAAGAGATCGCAATCCGCGCGCGCGCGTGTCTGAGCTGGCGCGAGTGAAGGTGGCAATCTGGTAATAATGACGTAACGCGGACACGGGCCTCTGCTCCTAGGCTAGTTTCTGCGCGCCGCACCAGCGCCGCTCTCGCCAACCCAACGATTTTCTTTATATTATAATTTATACGTCGCATGTATATATCCTCGCCGTGAGATGCGACCGCTATGTATGTATATATACTCGTCCGTGTCGATAAATATTAGACTTGTAAACGCAAATTTAACGAGATTTTCATCAGCAAAACGTCTTTGGTGTGACTCGTCAAGCCGAATATGGAGATTCGTTGCGTTTTACCACCGGCGATTGTTTTTCCCCAATGCTGCCGGAGAACTGAATTTGATTTCACCGATAACTGGTGCGTGTCGTTGAATATTGATATTTATACGTATGCGTTTGAGTCCTAGGACGATCGATCGACGACTGTTGCACGAACAAACGGTGCGATAAACCTAAATTGTGTCGCGGATTATTTCGAATGATCGCCAGCGATCCGCAAAGACGCATATGTTTTTGGATAATACCTATACCTCTTGCAGGCTCTTGCAGGCGCAGTTGATTTCCGTTAGGATATAATATTTCTAAAATTCGAGTTGTGGTTGATGAGAGACAGCTTGTATATACATCGGACACTGGTGTGTATACTGAGCCGTGCAATTACTGGCCTATCTCGTTTGCCATCGGTTTTCTGAAAAGTATAAAAGAGAAAAAAACAATAGAACTAATAACGTGGGTCGTTTACAATCACACCGAGCCAAAGTGCGCCAGCTCGGCAGCTCAATTTTTCGAGTTATTTATCGTGTATATGCACGTCAGCGAAAGACAATGAGCCGCTGTGCGCGCACGAAACTTTCCGTAGCCACGTGAAATCGCGCCATCGTTTGCTTCCGGTGAGAAATTCCACGTGAGCAAATGTACACGTGTAATAACGATCGGATATATTTTCATTCCTCGATACTCCGGGAAGAAGGATGTAATTGTATAAACTTGATATAATTTCCGATGAATTATGTACGCACAGCAGTGGACGATGAACACAAGTTATATATTGAATGTACGCGCAAAGTTACCTCGGCTCTTCATAATTAGAATTAGTTAGTTTACCGCCGGGTTGAAAGTCGACGTGAGACGTGTGAGAATTGGGGCCAAGTTGTTCGGCTAAACCGATGCAGTGAGAACTTTGGATTTTATTAAGCTAATTCGTACTTTAACTATCAACATGATTTTCTGCTGCAGTGCTCCACACTATCACATATTAGTTTTACGCACTATAAACGATTTTTTTTTAAATTTTGCATTACTTGATATCTATTGTACTCTACTACCTTTTGTACTTAATTTAGATGAAAATTACTGACATATATCTGAATTAATCAGTTACAATCATCAAGTTTGTCAAAAGTTTTGAATAAATATCAACAGAAACATTATTGAGAGTTTATTTCGATCCCAATAGGATTGTTCCTGTATAGAGGCTGTAACAAGTGATTATGAAAAAGTACTTTGAAGAGTACTATGAAGAGTTACTTTGGTTAGTTGACTAATTTTGAATGGGTTGAAATAGTCAGATGATGACGATGGTTTTTGATAGTTGTATTGAGATGGCCTTCAAGATGCCGTTCGCAGAATATAAAAATTCCAATTTTATCATAGTCCAATTCGCGAAAAACCTTCAACATTGGTGGAAGTTACCTCATTTGATCCGCGTTACATAAATATGCATACAGAGTACCAACAACTACATTCTCGTCCTGGCGTATTAGGAAGCAGCAGCGGCTGAAACAAAGGACGATCGCGACACACGGGGGACGGAATCGAAAGGCCGTTCTCCCCGGCGCGCGTTGCACTCGAGAGAGCCGCGGTCGTTTGGGTATTTTCTTAAAATCTCGAGAATCGAGCCACGAGAGTCGAATCGACGCGGTAATATCTGTCCCCCCCGTCCAACCGACCGAGGACATTAACATAATAGCTCGGGCTACACTTGCGCGGCGCGCGCGCGTTTGAGCAACGCTCGCGCGCTAACTATACGCGCGACGGTGCGCGCAAGTTGCGGCACACAAGCGCCTCGGCCCGCGCGCGAGCTCTCGCTCGCCTCATGCCGGCCTTCAAGGACGTTCACGCTCGGCTCGCAAATTGCCTTT
>CM037084.1:59683332-59698800 GCA_020882725.1 Aphelinus certus
AACTTCATGGTAATAACAAAAAATGATCTGAACAAAAATCTGGTCGGGAGAAAAAAGTAGTGGATCGCTTGACACGGTACTCCAAACTCATTATTGCGAACGAGTTTTTGAGTATTTCTTTTTGTCAATTGCTAAATTGGAATGCTAGATGATCATGAAATCCTGTTTCGCATCCAAAAAAAGTCGTTTTGGCTAAATTAAAGCCAATGTAAAAGTCGAGCGTGCAAACTCAAACATTATATAGTCGCGGTGTCTTCTGCTTGACGCATGGAACACTACCGCGTTCCGTGATCACGATCCTAAAATCGTGTCCTTTATTTTAACCCTACACTCTATCCTATCCCTCTAACTGAATTCATTAACTACGGAATCCAGCGTAAAGTCAGATTTCGACGATATAGTGCTCGTGCGTGTGCATGTACGTAACATTATTGTTAAAACATAGTCAGCTGATGAATGTTTCGTTTGATCAGAAATGTCATGTGCATTTGGTTATCCCATCTAATTGTCTACTGTATATAAGTTTCTGTCGCTTTTTCTAGGATTGTCTAGAGTATAATTTCGGGCACATCAGTGGGGTCATCAGGAGTCTCTCGGGTAACAGTTGCATCAGCTGTTGTAGATGAAGGTTTGTTATAAGCCTGATTACTAAATTACTAAAATGTTATGAGTTTTGCTCAAAAAATTGGATTTCAATATTTTTTCCTACTATATAAGAATTGGTTTTATATTTGTTTCGAGTTGTAATATATCTTTCACTGTATTTTTCTTTTTTTTCTGTCATGTTTTGGATAACAATCGATTTTGGGAAGAGAAGTTCTTTACCGAATGATTTGAGCTGTTTTAAACAGTTTCTTATCGTCTTTAGCAATCTGAGGTGACGGTCGATCGAATGGAGCAAGCCACAAAATTTCACGACCAGCATTGAGAGTGATTCTCCAGAGAAAAACATTTTTATTTTTGGTTTTACAATAATGTGCGCTAATATTTCGTAAAAGATGTTTTTGAGAGAGTGAAAAAGTATTCTGTAAAACAACCTCAAAATGAGCGATTTCTCCTTCCCGTTGAGTTTGGTATTGAGAGTGATAAACACCCATTTACTACCTGGCGGAACCATACACATACGAATACAACGAATAGGTAATGACCGCAGACACACTCACACTCGTACAGACACACACGCACACACACACGTGCACGCGTGTGAAGATCTTGTGATGAGCAGAGTGAGCAAAATGAGCAGAGTTAAAAGTATGTTTGCACAAGAAAGACGAAAAGAGGCTAAAAGCATGGAGTCGAACATAGAACGAGAATCAACGAAAGAAAAAGTGAAAAACTGTTGGATGACTATGGCATTAAGTATGGGATGATTCTTTTTCTGATTGTACAGAATTTTAAAGATGAAACTTCGTTAAAAAATTTTATGTAAAAGATGCGTATCCCTATTCATCGCAGAACTTTTCAATAAAAAAAGACAGAAATATACTGGAGACATTGATAGTTAAGGATCAAAAGAAGGATCTTTATGACAGGATAGCAGCAGAATTTTGTGCAAAGCTCGTGGTCGAGCTTTTAAAGTATCTGAGATGTATGTGAGCTATAATAAATTTAATAAAGTCCCTCGATTTTACTTCTCCGTCACTCGACGACCTTGATCTTTGAATTGACGGATAAGTGGCTCCCACCATTCTGAAGATCATTATGAAATATTTATTTTTTGATTTAAACGTTTTTTTTTCAAAATATTGGAAATCTGATTAAAAACCCGCTAGGGATATCAACAACTGTTGCTATGAGAAATACAAAGATTCTGTCTCCTTTATCCTATGAAGAACTGGATATAAACTTCAACTCAATTTTCATTTCCGTAGCAACGGTTGCTAGAGAAGTGAACAACGGTCGCTATAAGGGATATCAACAGTACCTACGGGAAATATTTCTGTGTATGCAGAGCCCGACGAACATTTACGAGGAATCATACCAAGTAAAATTTATTTATACAATTTGTATATGGATTGTATATAACTTGTTCTGTACAGGCAATATAAGATTTTCGTACAGAACTGGTTGCATAATAATTTTATACGAATTTCATAAAATATGTAAATGATTTACGTCCATAGGATGTTCCATGACGTTAATCGATCACGGTAATCGATTTTTGTATGCCAACAAAATGTTTCTCGATGCACATGTTTGATGCTTCATTAAAATTCCGAGAGACTTTTCCGATGTTTAGGTGGCTGGTATATAGACAAACGCGATCTGTTTCACTTACGAGAAACAACAGTCAGTGTTACAGAAGTTAAGTTACAGAAAGACATCTTAACCCCCACCTCGACCCACCCTAAATTTCAGAAGTGCACCTTCAAAACGCTGACATCGGCGACTCCAACCACCTGGCCATTATCCTTTATTCAAATTACTCGGCATTGGCTCGAGTTTTTTCCATTAATTTTGAGTGTAAAATTAATTATAAAAAGAACACGAGATATAATTTGATCTACATGACTTCGTCGAAAACCAGATGTGTTCTGCAAAGTAATAACCCATTCATCAGTATTCACAACTTTCTTTTATAATTAGAAATATAAGAACCTTTATATCCATAAAATTAACCTTAGCCCTACGGACAGCTCCTTATATATCAACAGAACCCACTTGAAAGCAACAAATCCGAGAAAGTTTTTCAAGATAACCGTCGCCACCAGAGCTTGCTTCAATTTATGTATATGGATTTATGTATGGATGTATGGGAACTCAACATATAGAGAATGGAAGGTATATTGTGATAGAAAATCTCGAAGTATTATTTTTCAAATTCCATATCTTTTCAATCTTTGTTCAAAGCCAGACATATTATAAGGAAGTTTCCATTCAATATACGCAAATCAATTTCGAAGACGAAAAAGTCATATTAGAGATTTTTCGATGGTTGACAATTAGTTTCGACAAAAGTGAAAGTCTTGATTATGGCCAATTACGTATAGAAGAGTTTAAAAGATCTATCGTTGTGAACTCATGAAATTTTAAAATAAATAAAATTAAAAAATGAATGAAAGAAAATATAAATTCCATCGGCTCCAGAGCAATAATTGAAGGAATAATTGAAAAGATCATTGGTGCGGATAAAAGAGCAGCAAAGAGGTAAAAGAACCAAGAAAGGAAGATGGAAAAATGAAGATCGAGTCAGCGTAAAGTCTCTGCTAATGAAGTCGGTAATTAATTATCCAGAAAGGGCGCGAAAGAAGGAGCGTTTGCGCACGACTCTAATCATCTCGGACCGGTAGCCACGAAAGTTCACGCAACTTTTTTACCTTGTTACGACGGGACAGTCGAAAATTTCATGTCGCGCATGCGTGCGTCGCGAGGATGCGACCGCGGCTACGTGCGAAATGCGATATCTTATCAAGTTTGACGCGCTACTTAGCCACGCCGTATAATTTGAAAAGATAAAAGGGCGCCGACGAGGAATTCAAGCTGCTCCGGAAACACCGAGCTTTTTCCTCCTCTTGAGTGTCGTGCGAAAGCAGTGACCTTGTCTCCAGCTAGAATTTTCTCGCGCAGTCACTCTTGCAGGAAACTTATAATTGAATTTCGTTCAGTTCCTACTCTATCGTTTATTCTATGACTACGGTTCCGAAATTCGAGCACGTTCTCGCATACAGAGAAATCACGGAGGTTTGTGTGTATGTGTTGAGCGCATTAGATGATGAATAAAGTATATGATTCAGCTAATTACCGTTTTAAATCAAGTCGCGGCTTGAAACCCTCATACTGTGCTAAAAAATGATAGAAAAATATTGCAATAAATTCACCAGTTATAACTGTCCATTAAGCAGGAGTTTCTGAGAAAGTATGGGAAAATACTTGCAATAAGCAAATTTATTTGTTTGTTCCAGAAAAATATTCTATTAAATTTTGCGTTTGGTTAGTTCTGAGCTAAGCGTTGTATGTATATACTTAAAATTAATCAAAAAGAATCAATTTATCACGAAATACAAAACAAAACGTTAAGAATATACAACATTTTGAAACGTTTTTATGTAGATATATTCCAAATATTTTATTAAAAAAGTCAATCGAAATCATATACTTCCAGAGTAGTAAATAGTATGTGGAACCTAATCTCGATGTCACAGGCAGTTTGAACCTTACGGCAAACAATTGCGGAATAGCTAAAAACAAAATCCGTATATATATGCTTGAAATCTGAGTATTCCTGTGAATTACTGACGAACTTCTTTGATAAAATATATTGAATGAGAACGAGAATTGCTTGCTAGTTTTAACAAAAGTTTTCCGTGTAGATTGAAAAATCAATCTAATAACAATGATTAATTCATCTAAAGTCTAAGTTTCTGTTTTTCTCATCATTGTTTTGCTTTCTCGAAGAGAAAGAAATGTGACGACGAAAAAATGTGTGTGTACGTTCGTACATACATGTATCGTCGTTTTTTATCGCACGATGAATTTCAAAGGATTCGTCCAATTTCATTGAAATTTTACACACAGGTTGTTCGTGGCGAGATATGGAGCAATTTCAATTTTCATCAAAGTCCTTTGTTTATTTTCCTAGCAACCGTTGCTAAGCTGTTTTGGGGAAGTTTGCGCTCGAATAATTACGAAGATCGACGAGAATCAACGAGATATTTCCTGTTGCGACCATTGTTGATATCTCTAGCAATAGTTGCTAGGTAGTATCTCTCATTGATCATATTTTTTCACACGAAGCCTCTTTGATAGGTTAGAGTGAAATGACCCATATACATGCGTATAAGCTGCAACACCCATCACATAACTACATCAGTGTACGGTAAATTCGAGAGTCATTACAATTACAAGAATTTCGGTGATTCAGTTGGCGCTATGAAGTTTTGAAGCGTCCGATGAAACGCTATGAAGATAGCGAGAGATTTCTCAGAGGCAATTTTATTTCATCCCAGGGCAAGCTTCTCCTCGGTCATGTGCACGTCAGCTCATGAATGTGATGCAGACTCCTGGCCCCGTTTGAATATCCCTGTGAGCCAGTTTATATGTGCATGCTCGTTGTGCTATTTCCTACCAATTTTTTTTTTCGCATGCGGCCATGTTTATTTATTAGTTGCCTACACTGTATACATAGCCACACGAGTACTTTTTCGGACCGACGTCTGTGCAAGTTTACGTATGAATAGATCGAGGCGAGATTGTGGATCTGGGTCACTGTGCCATCGAATAAAGCCACGAATGAAGATTTGCTAACTGAATGTCTCAGGTGCCTTTGATTATTATTTGCATTCACGATATACTTTGAATCTAGCATCATCATCCTTCCCTTGAGTGTTCTCATGGTTATAGTAAGATTATGTTCCTTTAGACCTTATGATTTTCATCATTTTTAATTTTGAGCATTCGTTATGAGACAGTATACATATCACCACTACTGTTCAGGCCACATAGCGTTTACCCTAAATTTGGGAAGACATTATCACAAATAGCTAATGGTAAAAGTAGGATTGGGAAACTGTTATTATATTTTCAAAGAAGTGAACGTGGCTCATTAAGGGAATTTCTCTGGGTTTCCAAAAGCTTTCTGCAATTTAGAAACGCGAGAGATGTTCGAAATGCAGAGTGTTTCTCGTTAGTTGGCATCGGTATTAAGTAGGTCATGCACTTTGTGGGTGGAATTGCAGGATGTGAGAAATTTTTGATAATTTTGCATATTTTAGATAATGCATGCACGCATTACTGATGAGCATAACGGAAACAAAGCCTTAAATATACGAGTTATTATGAATACACGTGATAATATTATAATGAATAAGTTTAGAAAATTTGCAATACTTTAGTCTTTTGCTATCAATTACTACATTGTTTATTCTTATTCAAATGAAATTTTTAGAATAAATGTTTCTAGTTCACGGACATTATGCCTGCGTAATATTTAATATTACAAATGTGATGTGAGTTGGTTTAATGCTGCAGGTACACGGAATAAAATAAATAATAAAAGATTAATAATTTATTAGTAATGAATAATTAATTAAGATAAGAATACCCAATAATACCCACCATTTGGATCTCATACATATGTATACACCCTATACTATTGTTGGTAACATACTATAGCGATGAAAAAAATGCATTGACTTGTTCGAAGGATTCAAACCAGTTGTTAAATGGATTATTCAAAAGACCGAGACGTCTGATATAATTTTCCTCCGGTGTTCGAGTGATTCTTTAATAGATTGTGGCAAAAAAATTGATCTATACCATTTGATTCTTCATCTATATTTAAATTTATGATCTAATTATTTTATCATATGCGCTTTGTAACGAATGTTTCAATAGATTTCAATTTTGTTTGTCGAGGATACTCACTAACGACCAAAAGAGCCGACTCTTTGAAAGTGATATTTCTTAGCATATGAAGGTTCAAATTCAATGCTAGCAATGCTAGACTGTTTCCTTCTGCCTTGTGCTGCGTTGAAAAATTCCCTGTCAATGAGATAGTGAACACTCCTTACTTCTACCTTACAACAAATTTCAGTGGCAATTTGCTGAGCTTGTAAGCAAACGTTCTTGTTCATTGAGGATAGCAACTCACTAATATCTTTTTTGGGTAGGACATGAATATAGATTTACTAGGCTCGTACAGCGATTCGCCACTTAGTGGCCAAAGAGAGAAGCCGGAGTTTCAAATTAAGGCATATTTCAGCCGATAAAAACAATTCCTAAGGAAAATGTATGCGTGTTCGATAATTGAGGCAATTGATTACACCGCTACAATATCAGGAGTTATACTAGGACGATCAACTTCAATTTTTTTATAAGAAAATCGAGGACTTCACCAATGATTGCCTTATACAGCCAAAGAGAGAAGCCGGAGCTGATTTGCATGTTATTTCCACATTTTGCATAGAAATGTTCCTAATTAATTAATGATTAATCTTGAGGGGGGATATACAGTTAGAATGACAAAAAAAATCGATTTTTTTTATGAAAAGTTAGTAAATTTCCCGTAGAATACGCTCCTGAAACCCTTTTTTCGAAATTCGAACTCCAAGTGTTTTTTTCAAAGGATTGCTGATTGAAGTGTAAGTACGATTTAACGATAATTGAAAACTTTCAACGCGTTTTTCTCAAAACTGCATTTTTGGAGTTTATGCCGGTGATAACTCGAAAACTAATTATCCGATTGAGCTGAAACTTATAGGATTTCTTTATTATACTATTACCTATTAGATGAATTAGAAATTATTGTAATATTTTATTATTGTATATGGAAAAATGTGATAAAATCGCGGGAAAAAATTGAGTTTTTCGAAAAAGTTATGCCAAAAGTGCAAATTTTTTTTTCATCATTTTTTAATTCATCTACTAACTGTGAATGTGATTAATGTAAATTTTTTTGATTTTTTTATTTTAGATCAAAATTGCGACCAGGAAAGCCGACACAAGCAAAATAGAGAAAAAAATTAAAAAAAAATATTTTTGTATACTACATGGATAAATTTATAATTGTCAAAAAGTTTTGATAGATTTGAGTAAAAACTACACTTGAAAAACGATTTTCAAAAATGAGTTTTTTTTCTCGTTCTAACTGTATATCCCCCTTAATAGCCTATGACACTACAGGGTACATGGTAAAGCCACTGTCAAAATTTAGAGGCGATTGATTCAGTAGTTTTTCAGATTTTTGCGAACATACAAACAAACGTTTCCTTTTAATATAATAGTAAGAATAAGAATAAGAATAAGATAAGATTTACAATACTATTAGGCTATTAGAGTTTTCATCTACAGAGTTCCACGATTTAATTAATCAAAGAACTGACGAGTTGAGTAATTGATTGTCAACTGGACGGCTACATACATTAATCATTGCATACAAATAAGAGATAGGTGGCCACGATCAATAAATGGAATATGATAAATTCTTTCTAGTGGTCTATTCACTGAGATCCTATATGAAATGGCTGAAAACCCGCAGAAATAAAACGAAACCCGTCACAACTGAATTCGCTAGGGCAGATACGTCGGTGATCAATAACAAGAACGAAGCCATCGATTATAAAAGTAGAACCATAAAATTTTTTCTTTGGATTTTTTCCGAAAACACGCTTAACCGAACCAATGATCAACAACAAATACGCTAGTCTGATTAGACGCAGCTGGGATGAGTACATTAATTACGGTGGGCGCGTCACCTGCGAGAGTCTCATTTGCAGAAAAAGCTAGAGACTGCGAGGAAAGAAGAGGTATGGGCGCGGATGGAAGAAAAAGAATAGCCTCGAGGAGTTCTTTAGCGCACAGCACCACCGTGGCCACGTCCGCTTTCTTTTTCTCTAGCGCGTGGCCGCCATCGCCGCAGAAGTTTAAAGCTCCGAGGGCAAAAAGAGGGTCAGAAAGGGATCGAGAAATTTTTTAATTACTCCCCAGTGGTCGCACGCACGTATATATCTATGTAGACGTGATGCTATGCGACGATTTTCAGCGTGGCGGAAATGAAAAGGGGAGAGAGAATAGAAAGTGCCACCACCACCGCCACCGCCGCCGACGCTTCTGGCGCCGATATGTGTATTTCCTGCCAGTCCCTGTCTGCTGTCCGTGGATTCTCTGGGCGAGCTCTCAGACTCGTACACGCGTGCTCGGCACTATTTCATCACGACGCATTTTTGCTCTCCCCTTTTATTTTTTGATCGTATGCGTTGGCCCTCGGCTCCAGAGCACCAGGCGCTTTTCAAGCCCATTATGAGCTTTGGAAAAAATACGATAGAATCACTCCAGACTATTTTGTTTGTTTCTCAAATTAGATTTCTCCAATTCAGTTATAAAATTATAAAATTCAAATGTTCGATTTTACATTATTTCAGATAATTTTAAGATTGATCACAAACGTTTGGTCGATCTATAAGAAAATTGA
Source organism: Aphelinus certus (assembly GCA_020882725.1). Taxonomy (NCBI): domain Eukaryota; kingdom Metazoa; phylum Arthropoda; class Insecta; order Hymenoptera; family Aphelinidae; genus Aphelinus; species Aphelinus certus. Next base: position 59,692,241 of record CM037084.1, read on the forward strand.
AATGATTCATTGGGAAAAATTGGATCTTGCATAACGATCATCGATCCAAATAATTGAACTCTTTAATATTCTTGCAAACGCCGAATTAAGCACAATACTTGATCGGAAATTCTAGTTTGGTCGGATATCTGGACTTGTTCCGATTGGGAATCCGAAGGAGATGAAGAATTTCTCGTTACAATATAAGCTAGCAGCTTATGCTAAGATTCCGTCGGGCAGTTTCAGAAACGAATGAAGGATTTCTTATAGCTTACATTCTTTTGAAATAAAACTTGGTTCTTCTGATTAAAAAAAAATGAATAAATGAACATCCAACATTGATTTATACCATTTATCCGGCCATAGTTATTTCTTGCTCTTCAATCTTTTATATGATTTATAAACTCTTTAACTGATTAATTTCTTCATTACTAATCGCATTTCACGCACTAGCGTATATTTTAAACGTCCCTTAAACGAGCACTCGTAACATAGTATATCGTATCCAACTGGTGCGTTCATTCTCGATCACTCGTCCACACGCGTCTTCGAAATTTCACGCACTAGTTGCATAATATACTATCATATGTGCGAATGTTTTTTGGCAAGTGGCAACGAATCAAAATATATCAATGTCCTTGGAGATGCTTGTCTTTTTCTTGAGATTTCCTTACTTAGTTGTAATACTGAGAAGTAGTCGAGACATCCAACTTCGTCTGGAACGTAGGTCAAGACTCTTGACTTCGGGGTATCTCCCAAGTTTAATTCAAACTCAGTAGAGTACGGGATTTGCAGAAACTCCAGACAAGCTTCTAGCCCTTTCTGGTTATTATTGTCTACCCTAACATTGTATACAAGAATTCCATTCGCCTTTGTACTACTAAGTCCAAATACAAGACCCACTCAGGTGTACTTTTTAATGTGTATATGAAGTTCCAATGTGTAAATGCATTTGCATTCCTGTACAGGCACACGCACAGGTGAGTGCATACTCATGGGTTTCCTGCGATATCGTATATTTGCCAGTTGTATGTATAATGTACGTATTGTGAATAGCTTAGATAAATACGCAAGAGTCAAGCGAACCAAGAGCAAGATCGAACAGAATACGACCGACCCGGCTAGATAGGATCGAGGCGTAAGCGAGGCACACTCCGCCGCAAGTTTCTTACTGCCGGCGAAAGGCGAAAATTGCATTTTTCCATCGGTGCGTGTGTGTGAGAGTGTGTGTGCGGGTACACAGCCGCATCGGCAACGGAGGAATCGTGCCATTCGCTCAGAGGACGCAATCCCGCGAGGAGTTGGGCCGCTCCCGAGAGCTACCGGAGAATAATTAATTTCGCTCGCACGTTAAACAGCCGCTCGCGCACGAGGAATCGAGAGACACACGGCATGCTCGCGCGTCTCGTATAAATCAAGCGCCCGGAGCGTTAATCATACTTACGTTTATCGGTCACGTGGCGACGCAGCAAATTCAGACGTCTCACGGTTGGATTCGCGACCGCACCCCTTTGAATCCCGGCGCCGAATTAAGGGGTAGGACCGAAAGCTCTCGCCTCTCTACGCGCGCCTGATTGAAACGTTTGGTGAGGCGCCAATTTTAGCCGCGGCGCGCTGCAAGCACAGCACCGGCTCAAATGCAATTTCGCCCCATGAAAAAAGGAGATCAACGTGCTGATTTGCCCCTGCCCCCGCCCTCACCCTCCCTTCTTCTTCGCCCGAAGTTTTTCGGATGGAAATTGGATTCTTGGTCACGGCTACGGCTCTCGATGCCCGGGCCGAGATACTCCCGGGGGAATGGATTTCTAATGAGACTCTTCCCGGGCCTGGTCAACAATGGATCTCCAATCTACTGCTCCTTCACATTTGAATTACTCTGTGGATCAGTTTGACTTGTGATTCAGCGGAAATTAGTACTTATAACGTACGTTATCACTTGTGAATCCTCAGCTCTCATGTGTGCGAGTGTGACAATTGAAATGTTACCTTTCTATTCAAACTATTATGTTCTTTGATTGAACATTTTCAATCATGATTCATCAAGCTCCATACAAATCAATATTATCATCGAAGTTTAGAAATCTGTAGGATGAATATTTTACCAAATCCTTTTTTGAAGTGATGGATATAATATTTTGAAGATTATTACAGCTGTAATAGAAAAAATGCGTGAAAAAGAACAAAAAAAAAACAGGACTTTCAAATAATTTGTTCAGTACCTTATCTCGCCCATTAACTGTAACAATAAGAACACTTTCTTTTATAGCAGTTTTCAGTTGGAAAATTCAAATCTATCATATCCTTCTCATTCATAAATAACGTGAAAAACTGCGACAGCGTCGCGATCCCGATCGGACTTTATAAAAGCAGTAAAAGAATCGAACTCTTTGAAAGCCGGAAATGGAGGCAACAAAATAAAAGCTGAAACTCTCTTTTTCACATGCAAAATGGTTCAAAGTCGGAATGAAGGGTAACCAAATTGCGGGCTGGACAAAAAAGCAAAAAGGTCGGAAATGAATGAGATTCAATGAAGAAAGGAAACAACAGTCGCGCAATAAAGCAGCGCAAAAAGGGTAAGGATACGCGACAAAACCGAGCACAAGGTCGAGACACAATGCATCTTTCTCTTTATTTCACGTTTCGCCGCGAGTGCAGTTCACGCGGAAATAAATCACGTTAAGACAACTACTCGGCGCGAGCGCGAGCCGAACAGAGCTGCAAGGAATTAAACGGCTATATAGGGGCGCGGTCCTTAAGTAAGGCGCTGATAGTCTCTCTCCCTCTCTCTCCATCCCCCCCGTCTCTGGCGAGACCGTGGCAGATTTATTATTCGCGTGAATCTTGCTACATACGTATCAAGTGTATATGGATATATGTATATAAAGAGCCCCGCGCGTTACGGCTAAGACACTTATCGGCGATTAATCACGCTCAACGTCCACCCGAGGAAACGTATAATACATATTTATATACGTCCGACGACTGGGAGGTGTTTCGCGCGCACTTGAATTTTCTTGTCCTTAAGAGATATCACTATCTGTGGAAAGAATAAGCCAGATTTGTCAATCTAGCTGGACACAGTTATTCTCGACAGTCGACTAAAAATTCGTCAGTGGAGATTGGGGGGTACGTTTTTCCGAAACAAAATGGGAATGGCGTACATAATTTAGATATTTGGATAATATTCAAAGGGAGAGAAAAAAAAATTACGACAAAATGACAACCTCAAAATTACTCGATATTTAATTCTCTTTGTAATGGTTGCTCGGAACACAAGCAATGGCTGCTAAGGAGAAACGAATTTTTCGTCTCGTTCACCATCGATAAATGGACTCAAAACTAATTTTTCCGTTCTCGTATCAACGGTTCTTAAGGATATCAACAGCGGTTACTACCGGAAATATCTTGTTGATTTTCGTCGATCTTAGTATGTATTCAAACCCTAACGTGCATTCAAAAAGGAACTTCCAAAAAATTTTTGAGCAACGGTTGCTAAAGAAATATACAACGGATATTGCTGAACAGCGAACTCGAGCTACATCTTTCCACAACTGATCTGTGTGCAAAATTTCAGAAAGATTGGACGATTTCTTCGTTAATTATCGTACGCCAAAAGAATCGTTTACACGCCGTACGTTATACACACAGACGTTTTTGGGATTCCGTGTTTTTCGACCCGTGGATTAAAATAGAAAATCGAGGTTCCAGAGTCTGATTGGGAAGTTCGATTTTTGCCTCGTCACAATTCTTTCTCTTTGAGAAAGCATATAATTACGCTGCTAACTAAATCGATAGTATGCTTCCTCGAAGGGGCTTTGTGAATTATAACAAATAATTATTTTTTAATGTTCAAAAGTTTGAAACGATGAGTAATGAATTCTATCGGGCTTGGTGCACTATCCAGGAGGACACTGGTTCGAATTCAGCCCAGGGAGCGTTGAATTTTTTCTCGCAATAGCACTTTGTGATAGTCCACCAAGTCCGATAGAATTCATTATTCATTGTTTGTGAATTATACATCATCGTAAGGATTCAGTAATAAAGTTTAAATTTCTTGAGATTGAATACATGACAATATAATATTTTCCTGGGAAGAGCCCATTCTTTTGCGCTGTAGCCTGATACATATTGGAATCAGATTGTGCATTATAACTGATCATACACAAAAATGCCTACGAAATTTCACTAAACCAGATCATGTGTATGTAGGAGAGATGTCCCTGGACACAAATTGAACTTAGAACATGCCTAAAAAATGTTATCGAAACGGAATAGATCACGTTTTGAACAGGAACACAAATCGGACCCTTACTAGCAAGCTCAACTCGAATCCGATCGATACCCAAATCGAATAATCCGATTGTGAGAAAACGTCCGGCCAAAAAATATTTAACACATACAAACGTTTTTGAGGAACGCAATTTTTTGACATGAGAAATTCGGGTATATTTAGAAAAGAATTCGAAAGTTGGATTTTCACTATGTGCCAAAACTTTCTCTTTGAAGAAGAAAAATCCTGAGTTGAATGGAGAATGCAGTGAGATAGTCAAAAGTTTGTAAAAAAGTATGTCGAAAGTGCAAGGAACAGTAAGAAATCAAGCCGTAATGTACTGCTTCCAAAAATTGGCACAGAGAAGTTTGTCATTGTCCTCATTCCATCCGCGGTCCATTACTAATTATATACTCCTTTGAGAGGTTTTTCAAAAGAAAGCGTCTTTCTTTTTGCAACATTGGAACTTTCCAGTAACACTCAGCAAATTACAGGATTTCATCATCTTGAAAAGGTTCGAGTACAGTACATACTATTGTACTTGAACATGTTATAATATTGAATCAACAATAAATCTTCCCTACCGTTTTTCTGTCATCTATCAAAATGACGATTATTCCAAGTTAAAATTAATCACCCGGGAATGAACTTCAAGACTAATCCTACACAGCTTAATTACAATATATTGTCCTGTTTACGTATAGGTGCCCACTAGTAATCCCCAATAATAAACGGAAGAAGTCATCGATAACAACGCTCCAACTTGAGTAGTTTCCCTGATGGGTTTTTGCAGGAAGAACTCGACCGAGTGTTTCAATCTAGTCATTTCCGAAAGCTTATCATATAGAAGATAAGACGGTGCGTCCTCGTGCTAAATCTGAGGCGTGGAAGACGGAAGAAAGGCACAGCCTCGCCTCTCAAATTAATCATGGACTTACCGACAACCTCGAGGATCAGAAATATACTCGTGGGCGGATGGGTCGAAACTTGACACTCGTAAGTTCCGGTGTCCCTCTGTTGGACGAATTTGATTTGTAGAGTCCAGTCCTCGCTGTGCTGAAAATGGCGGGCCTGGAAGCGCTCGTCGCTCGCCCACGTCGTGAGTCCGACCGTCAGCAATTGGTGGTCCTTTTTTCTGCGTATCCACGTGACCTGCAATAACCCAATTACAAGCTCAATCGACCAGTAGAAGACCTTAAAGAATTCATGGCTAATTAAGGAGGTGGGCGGTGGTGGGGGAGGGGGGATAACAAACATCGTCGTATTGGACAAATGTTCAGGGGATTGAAAGTTGAAGAAAAAGGGTTTTCGACTTTTGCCTTCGCTTAGTGAAGACTTATTAAAAACTGTTGATTCCTATGAATGCGACTTCTGTTCATTGGATTCTTTTGAAAAATTACTTTTTCTGAACCGGAAATCAATCTGGAAGTTGATGATGCTTGTTTGTACTTATACAATAACGTTTTACCGGTACTAACTTATTAATAGGAAACTAGTATATTATGCACGTACTGCAGTATAAAATGTTGCAATATACCCTGATATAAATTACCGAGTTATTTCCCTAAGTGCAAGGGAAGAAAGGAGTTATGTGGACACCATGCAAAAAAAATCTAAAAAGTATCTCGAAATTTTCATTGCATTTTAGCCATAATTGCAGGCTAATTCAAATTCGTTGATTAAACTCACATAAAAACATTGATAATGTGAGGGTTTGACTTTCAAAATTAAAAACCGCTGCCAAGTGCCTCAGCGGTATGCTTTCTCAAAGTATTGCAATTGAACCTCAACTTGCATTAATCACCACTCTTTGAGAAAGCAAAATGAACCTCTAACTCATTTCCTCCACTCCATAGTAACGGTTGCTATGGTAAATATCCGAGCTTCGGTGTTCTTACTTCTTAGTCGTCAACAGTTCCGAAAATGGACCTCTAACTGACTTTTCCCACTCCATAGTAACGGTTGCTAAGGACGTAAACAATGGTTGCTATGGTAAATGTCGGAGCTTCGATGTTCTCACTTCTTAGTCACCAACAGTTCCAAAAATGGACCTCTAACTGACTTTTCCCACTCCATAGTAACGGTTGCTAAGGACGTAAACAATGGTTGCTATGGTAAATGTCGGAGCTTCGATGTTCTCACTTCTTAGTCACCAACAGTTCCAAAAATGGACTTCAAACTCACTTTTCCCACTCCATAGTAACGGTTGCTAAGGACGTAAACAACGGTTGCTATGGTAAATGTCGGAGCTTCGACGTTATTACTTCTTAGTCACCAACAGTTCCGAAAATGGACCTCCAACTGACTTTTC
>CM037084.1:59705794-59719521 GCA_020882725.1 Aphelinus certus
AAAAAGCTGAGGGATCGACTCATAATACAATCTTCTCAGATGCATTTTGGTATCGTTGGGGAGAGTTGAAAACAGCATGATTGGCGCTCACGCGCTCCGTGCGCCGGAGTAGCGCTACGTCTACTTTTCGACGTTCTATTTCTCAGAGAAAATCATTCGTCCACTCCTTGGAAAACATATTTCCCTACGTAAAAAATCCTCAGCTTTCGATTGAGACCATTAAAAAAAATATTAAAAATATACTTTTTGAGATATGCGATGTTTTATATTTTTTGGGGATGAAAATGGAAAATTTCCGGAAAACTAATTACACCGTTGGAAAGCTGAGAAAAAACTACATGGAAATAAACTATCGAATCATTTTCTCAGGGACATTTTGGCATCGTAAACACGAGTTGAAAACGGCATGTTTCGGCGCTCGCGCGCAGCGCTGGGGGGATTGAGGCGAAACGCCCCATAAGTTTGTACACGAGATGAAGAAACTGTAAATGTATCAACTCGCCGTATGTGACTTGGAAAAATACACTAACAAGCGGTGTGGTATATGTACGTTGAAACTTTGCAAGTGGGCTCCTTTTATACTAGAAAAAAGTTTTGTACTAGAATGGGATTTTATCTGATATTCCAGTATCCTTGAGATGTTCTACAAATCATTATTGATTCTGTAGAAAAGCAGTATATTCTTGTACATAGCGTTCTCCATTTAAAACTATACATCACGTGTATAAAATCGATAATAATTCAGAGAATTTCTCGCGGAAATCGGAGTATGGGATGAAATCATTGTGCAGGATTTCTAGGAATGTAAAATGTAGAAGAAACCCACAAAGTTTTATAAAAATCTGTTTCCCGGACAGAGCAGTATCCCTTCGTGAATTATTGAAATTGAAGCTTCGCAATGTAGGAAGATTTCACTCGTAGTTGATTGAATGATTTTCTCCCAATGTAATTTAATTTTTTGATCTGTACGTTTTTGAATACCCTCCATTATTCAATAATCTTGTTTATATTACGATATTCGAACCAGGATGCTGGCGAAACGTCACAAAAATAGAATTTATGTGGTGTTTTCGTTTATTGTACTCCATATTCCATGGATTGGCCCTGAAAGATCGTAATTTTCAATATTATTTATGATCTTCATGTTAATGAATAGGGGCGTTAGAATTTGTAAGAGGCTAATTTATAAATGTTTTTCTCTGTGAACATTTCACGGTGACTGGTCCAGATGAGAGTTAAAAAGACTATGGAAGTCATGCATGAAAAATTATAGTTAGATATTTTTGTTAAGTTCAAAGAGATAATTCATCCGTACTTTTCGTTTCAATTGACAAACATTACACGAGATACAGTTATAGCCGTATACGTCACAGTCCCGATAGGTGATAGTGATGTTTCTAGAAACGTTGACCCACTGTATCTCTCGTAATTTTTGTTATGCCGATCACGAAAAGAATACGTGTGAATTATTTGTAGGATCATTACAAAAATAACCAAGTAGAATTTTCATACATGTTTCCTATTTTCAAGATTCTTAATACAACACTATTACATTGCTTTCTCTTCCAGAAAAAATTATCGATGCATTGAACATCAAAGAGTTATGCATCAAATTAAATTATGGATTTGGATGGTGACTGAATATCAAAGGTAGCGCTTGAAGGCATTAACGCAATTTTTACAAAGTACTCGCTCGCATGTACTGGGAGAATTCCTCATCGATTATTTCCACCGTGGATAAAACTTTTAATTTTTACCTTGATCGGAGTCAAATCACAGGGCATTTGATACGCAATGACAAAATTAAAATGGAAATTCCTGGAACACATTGGCCTATTCGTTCGTGGAAGATTTACGCTTTCATTTAACATAGAATTTGAAATAATAACAGATCTCAATTTCGTATACGTACTTTGCGTTGAATAAATTGTTAATCTTCTACACAATAGGTATTTTGTATATTTTCTTGGAATTCGCTTTCCAAAGTTCTCTGTTTTTAATTTGTTAGTTAAATCTGTTTAGTCGTATTTATGAAAAGATAAAATTCTAAAAAAATTATATTACACTAATTTTGGAGATAATTCATTTTTCACAAGCATTTTTCAAAAATGTTTCAAAAACAATAAGTACAACAGCTCTAATAGAAAAAACTGCTAATGACTGTATTAGCTCTTTGAGAAAGGAAAAAAAAAGATCATGAAGATCAGTAAGCTGTATGATCTTTATAAATGAATTAAGATACCAAAGCTAAAGAAACAGGAGAGGAGCTCTGATTTGATAAATAGCATGGGCATTTTGGTGGTGAAAAATTGCGATATTGCAAAAACAGCGAGGAGCTTCATACAAGATTTTTCTGTTAATTGTCTCAATTTATCTGCAGCCGCGTATCGCACAGCCACGCCAGCAAGTTTAAATGGCGTTTCCGATGGTCTGCGCAATAACGTTTTAAGACGTCGAAAAAGAAAGTACACGCGCTGTAGCTCGTGGTTTTACCTTGAATCGGACAAGTACCTTTAAACGCATGCTCAATCGAAGTTTCTAAATCCTCCGGTTTAGCAGCGATCGCGCAGTAACTAGTTTGAAACGTAACCATTTAACCGGTTGCGAAGGGAGCTTTAAAGTTCCGGATTTATATCACGTTCTCTATGTCTCTCTCTCTTTCTCCACCCTCCAACTTCAGAGCGAAGTTTGCCAAAAAGTTGAAGGACAAGAGACTTGACAATTTTTAATGACATTTTCAAAGTTTCGCTTACGGTTCACGAAAAAATATCGCCATAATTCACGATTAGTTAATTTGTTTGCTCTCAGGTAATGAATCGCATTAAGCGCTTGTTCTCACACCAATTTTTTTATAACTTCTTCCACACCACGTCGCTTTTATTGAACTTTCCGGAGTTCGGGAGTTCCATGGTAAGTTCTTGAAGATGTTTGAAGATATGGGGAACTTCTCAATTCGTCTATATACTCAAGTTCAACGCTCAATTAAATTGTCCACCTGCAAAAAAAAATGTCAAATCTAGTATCGAAATAGGAGAGAACTGTTATAATAGTCAATCGATCTATTTTCTTTCATACTTGTTGTATTTTTCAGTTGAGACTAAATATTTATCTCATAACATAAGTTCAACTATTTTAATACCGGTTACATCATTACTAAAGTGAATTTTACAACGAGTATCAGTAAAGAGACGACGAAATTATCTTTATGTTTATAGTACAGTGATTCGAGTATGATATTGATGCTGGTATGCTTATTTTACACAGATTTTCATATGTATTATTTATAGGAAATAAAGACTATTAGCTCCATTTATGGCGAATTCGATGAATAATGTACACCCAAAGAAAAGTAGTTTACACAAAAAACACTGTATATATTTATCAAAGGATTTGTCTTGACCCATCCCACCAGCACCCATTACCAAACCATATCGAGTATGATTATATGCAGCGAGTTGAGTAAATAATTTGATTGATAATTTAAAACATTTTTCTCAATATACGACTATAAAGAGGCCAGCATCAGTGACTTTCGAAATTTAAATCACGGGCCTTTAATTTAATGAAGTTCGGGTGATATGCATGAAGGGCTGAAGAGTCAAAAATTAACCTCCCATCGATAAACGCAATTATGTGATTACAGCGAGAAGAGTGACGGTACTTTTGCAATTAAAAAAGGCGATGGCGTGCATGGCTAATCTGTAATTGCTTTGACAGAGCACTTTGGAATCAGGCATTGACCATGCGCATCTATAATCAAGTATACCAAGTGCTGCCGGTAGAGAGCCACAATATTTATCTTCGTTCATTCTCTGCTTCACTGTGGCCTCACTTGTGCCACCTGCAGAAGCTGCAAAACTTCGAGGGGTGGAAAAGGTCTGTATAAACATTATACAGCCAAGTTGAACTAGCTGTTCCATTTCGTAGAAGCGACCAGCCCAAGTGACTTTTATTTGTAGGTAAATAGAGTAAACTAGTGATTTCCGTTTTGCTGTTTCCTTAGAAAGACGTATGCTAGAAAATATATACTGAAAATATCGAAATATCTAATATTTTCCTTCACTTTAAAGCTTCTATGAAAGCATATGAATAACGTCAAACCTTTGAAGTGATTGAGAATAAATAATTTTGAATGGGAAAAATAGTTTTTTAAGAGGTATAGGTTAGAAATACTTCAATTTTTGAAGTACCTCATGAGTTAGAAATATGATTTGGCGCTCGAGCGACACGCTGCTATATATACATAACAAACTAAGAAAAAAATCTTCAATGTTAAGATTTTGGACGGCACATCTAAAGTAAATAGGTACTTCAAAGTGTATGTATAATCCATGCACTAAGAGAACGATAACATTTCCAATATAAATGATGTTTTGAAAAATGCCAGTTAGATAGAGTGCATGCAGGTAGTTTCATACTCCCTCAAGATACATGTCGCTACGTATATGTTTATCATGCATGTCTCTATATTGGTGGTGCAAGGATAACATCGTGGGAAGCTATATTTTAGTTGACAATATCCATTAGTTACACACTATCACTCTATGAGTACAATACTGATTTGAAGGAACATTTTACGAGTATTGGCATCGTGCTACAAGTATGTTACTGAGCGCTGCTATATAAGTATAACGTATATACGTTTAAGTAGTATGAGTGCGTTGTGGTCAGACTTATTTCAAACATCTTCCTCCTGCTTTCAATAAAAAGAATACAATCCATACTATGTTCAGAAACAACAAATAAATTCCAACAGAATTGGGAATAGACTCTAAATATTATTGTTTAACTAACGAAAAAAATTTCCAAATGCAAATTATAGTTATCTCACATAATGAATGTTAATTAATAAAACTGAAAAATTTATTCCTCCATAAAATTGTAGAAAAAAATGTAGTTTTGACCCCAATAAACAATTATTTGAATGACATCTAATCATGTTAGAATAACCGGCGTTGACGGCTCAAGTGGACAAGATACACAGGCGACCGAGAGATCGTAGGTTCGATTCCCACCGGGAGAGAATCATTTTTCGAACTTGTACTTGTCTACACTTTAAAGCTGTATACGATTCGGAAGAATACTTGGGTATGCTATCATAACCGAAAAAAAAAATAAATGATAATTCGGCTGATAAGCTCACGTGGCCAATACTAAATGTGCATGAAAATATCGCCAGAAAGATGCAAAAAATTGACAAAATCCTAAAGAATTTTTTTTATGATATAATTAATGATATGTGAGTTGATGGAAAAATGTTATTTCCAGTATAATTCTGTGGGTATAAGGTGGATTCACTAGTAGCTGCATTGCGAAGTCACGGAGATCCATAAGAGTAGCTCGTGCACGCATACATAATCACTTTCCAGCCAGGCCGCTGTCTAATCATATAATCATTTGAGCAGAGCAGCGAACGCGTATCAGCAAAAAGCAAAGCAGTGGCACGGCAAAGAAATAAAAAGGACAAAGAAGTAGCGTAGACGACGCGAGAGGGTCGCGGGGGCCGCGGTCAGTCTGGCTGCACCTCTTCACGTGCTGAATGCAGCAAGGATTTCCAATCCACGCGTTTTCACACGTACGAAGCACCGTCCAATTACTCTCGGGCTCTCTGTTGTTCGCTTGAGTGCTGCCTAGCGATCGTTAGTGCGGTTTTCGAAGAGTTTAAACACGATATTTCAGCCGGGGCACCCTCTCGAATCACAACTAAGGACGCGGATGATTTATTCGCTGGACGGGAGAAACAACAATAAAAAAAAATCGCTCGTGCTACTCGTGGAAATTGCGTACTCGAGCGGTGCGCCGGGGCTGAAATTATTCGTGTTTAATAGCTTCCACGAGACTCCCTGCTGCAGCCGTTGTACTCTTTTTTTTATTATTGAATATACCCTAGCCAAGCTGTTTTTTACGCGTGCTTTTTTATTAGGAGGCGAGTGATTTTTAAACGAGCGGACGACTTTGCCCACGAGCAGATTTATATTTCTTTTATTCAGCTGGAGTAAGATGGATCACGCAAAACTTTTACGTTAAATTCTCAGTAGTTCTAACGAGCCTTGGAGATTCTCTTTCTTTATTTTGTATTAATTCCCAAAAGATATGAATGAAGCTAATGCTGTACTCGGTGATGAGCAGGCTCGCTACTAATTATTAGTATTTTTTTTAACAGTCTATAGCATATATGTATTTTAATTATGTTTCATGATTCGAAGTTCTATCATTTCTATACTATAATATTTGGCTTCGCCGTATTCACAGTCTGTCTGACGGTCTCCCTGTCTATCTGTCAGTAGCAAAAATTTTAACGAGGTTTATATTTTGACAAATGGAAATTTTATTATATTACACAACAATTTTTAGTTAACTTACTTAAAACTATTCATACATACATCATCTGTGATATAAACAAGCGCAGTTATTACGGCAATTGTAGAAAAATATTAGAACTAAATACTCAAATGTTAGTTCTGATAATCAGATGACCGACTGTTCACGAGTCAATAAATGTGCAAGTAATGTAGCTTTAACTGTGTTTGCACTAATTTTGAGTTAAATATTTGTTGGTAGAGATTAGAGAATCCCATAGCTGCATGGCGGATATACATGAATAATTCTTGTATTTGACAATGTGAGTTTACGGATAAATAAAGTTTGAGGGTTGCTTTATAGAGAGACTGAGAGAACTAGAGTAGAGCATACGCTTGTTATGCACCAGAACATTTATTGTCATTCAACATAATCTACGGATACAACTTGTGGCAATTGTGAGCTTTTATTGTCCAAAGAAAAAAGATTGTGAAAAAACGTTTTTTAAGAATACGCTAAAAATTACTCGAATGTGCCCTAGTTTCTTTATAGAATTTTAGTTACTTTATTGTAAATAACGATTACAGAACTCACGATTTTTACCAGCTTCAGTTCATACGTTTGAATTTGGGTACTTTTCAAGGCACTAATTTTCTATAAAGTCAATATATCAATGTCCTGAACAATAAGTATGGGTGCAAAGTTAGAGACTTTTAACTCTCCAAGAAGTAGGTCAAAATTTGATGACCAAATTACGAGCTTCCCGCTGCTAATAGGCACACAGACTTACATACGGACAGACAGACAGATAGACAGACAGATGAGCAGATAGACATATCTAATGATGGAGCTAAAAATAAGTTTATAATATCTATTTATTGGATTAGAGTCGGGAATAAAAGAATTTTATCATTTCTGTAGATATTAAATTTTACTCATACGACAGTTCCAAGCGATGTGAAAATAATGCCATCACTTGAATCTCTCATTTATTCATTCATTTATCGGTTCCTAATATAGGAAAAAGAATTGGATAACCCATGAGATTATAAATTTGGGTAACGAGAAACATTAAATTAAACCCTCACGAAGCAGAATTATTATAGCCAAGCAGATTCAAGTGAGCTATAGTCATCGGTGTGTCTGATTCGAATTCTTCGCTTAACTTCTTGTTTAAGCAAATGTACGGTACTTTAATTGAAATAATTAGTAAAAGTGAAACTGTGCCATATGTGATCATTTTCTATGGAAGGCACCATTAGAGTTGATGAAAGATAATAACATCATGTAGGACATGCTTTTAACGAGGGAAGCTTGTCATGTTTCTATGATATTAGCTGAGATTTTACTGAGCTTCCACTGTAAACAAAAGCCTTGAAAATCGTGAATAATTGTAGTTACAAGCAAGGACGTATGTAAACGCTCAAGTCTAGATGCTGTAGCGCTATTTGTTCATACACATGTCATGCCTTGTAAAAAAAATACAGAGGAATATTCGAGGGCATGTACACGGGCTCACACGGACAGAGGCGTACCCATGCAGAGTGGACACGAAACTCTGGACCGCAACAAAACATATGCGTCACCACAGCATACACAACCCTACTATTATAATAAGGGTTTTCACACGAATAATAGTACTTTGTTATTATTTAAAATATATCACAGCCAACTTACCGAAGCAGCATAGGAGCAGATTATAACCCGAGAAAAGCGATTGAAAAACACCGTTCTCAAGTGAGGTGCCAATACTGAATTTTTAATTTTGAATGAGAAACCATCGTTTTCCGGGCACTGGGTCTAAAATGCTCATTCTACTCCAAAGGGAAAAAATGAGTATATAATGCACCTGAGCGAGGTTAGTCGATTTTGACACGAATAGCTTTAGACGTTTTTCAGCACTGCGGGTGTTTTTAGGCACGAGAACAAATTATAACTTTCAGCGAAGCGAGGCCTAATTCTGTATGTACTTAAGTAAAAGAATTCTATATAGAACTTGTTGTTACGAGGGAGAAATAGATGAAAAGAATAGGTACCAAATGTACTATCGATTAGCACGAATTAAACCAATGAACGGAATTGAATAATGTGTGTAATAAAGTGCATTCGATCAGAAATGCGATTATCTTGGGTTCAATGTGGAAAATTAAATTGACGTATAATCTGCATAAAGTCGCTCATTTAAGAGATATAAATGGATGCTCATCCACAAAAAAGTCATTTTTCACACGATCATAAAAAATGAAAGAGGAACCAAAGTAGTTAGAACAAATTGTATTCGTCCTTATTTTCTCGGTCGTTTTCGAGCAGCGCGTAAAGCATTTTTTATTTCTCGGCTCAACGCACGAACGTTTTTTTCAAATAATGACACCGAATGCCTGCTCTTTTCTCCACCTATTCCTTGGCCATGCTTACGAAGTATTTCACAGGCGCGTAAATATCTGGAACACCTGCTTGATAGATGTTGGTATCCATGTCACGCTGATCACTCAATCAACAACCACAGGAATACGAGCTGTACCTCATAGCGATAAAATAAGAGAGCGCAACTGTCCAGGTAATCGACTTTATCACCTACTGTGATGGAATTGTCGGGCCACAGACATCCCGCTCTCTTCTCACGTGGCTAAATACAACGTGCAGGTGATAAGAACTCGAAAGAAAAGACGAAAGTTAGAGAGTACTGGTGAGATAATAAAACTAATCTCTGGAGCAACGGAGGGACAATACTTTGAAGGTCATTAAGGATATATGTCGCACTTAAATGAGCTATTAGTGTGCTTATACACACTGCCCAAGTAATACAGGTGGCCGAATAAATTATTTCGGGGTTTTTTTTCTCCCGACTTCTCATCAGTTATTATGCCACAGAGAAGTGCCATAAACGTAACTACCCTCATCACGCTTGAACCCCGGAAATGTGCCTACTACTCAAGCAGGCTCGTTCTCTGTAATGCTAATTTGATTTGTTTTTTCTCAAGTCCTTATTCTCCTCGAGAGAGTGGAAAACGTTACATAGCTGAAGAAAGAGAGTGTGATTAAATCTTAAAATGATTGAAGTACTCGGTTAATGAAGGTGAAATCTAGCGTGGCTGGTTTCCTTTGACCTCGTAGTTGTGAAGTAACGCTGGTAGTTAATATAATCTAGAATTTGAGTTTCAATTTCGATATTTGACTGACATTCCGGGAGGAATGTGAAAAAAGAAATTGAAACTCAAATTTATTGTATGGAGGGTGTAGTACATCAAGATATAATCTAGAATTTCTCTCAATTCATCCTTCAAGGAAAAAATATTGAATATTAATATAAAATAGGAGTGAAAAATATTGTAGATTAGAATATTATCGCTTACTCAACTCTTCTCAATCTGCGAGCAGCAATTTAAACTCACGGGATAGCTGATAAAAACGAAAGATAGAAAGTCACGAATCGAAAAGTCAATGCGAGCCGTGCAACGCAATATATGAAACAGCTGCAGCGCAGAAAAACAAAAAATTCCACGAGCGCTCGCAATTCCCTCCTCCGTGGCTCTGGCTTGCGAATGTCCACGCTCCAGTCTCTCCGATACCGTCCTAAGAGGGTTGAGAAAATATGTAAATTTAGCCACATACTCAGGACCAATATCGGATTGTATTATTGTAATATTGGATCACCAGGGGGCAGGCGCGCCCTACACGTAATCCGGCGCATTCATCGGAAAACTCGAAACTTCTCGCACCCGCCTCCGCCTTTTGACGAGAATTCTAAACAGTACCCTGGCACGAACATAGAATATGAGATCGATTATGCGCGTTAGATTTTCCACGTTCTAAGTCGTTCCGTCAAGTTTGCCTCGGCTTTCCATACGGACACCCGGGTGTAGTTCTTATACCACCGGTATAGCATGCATTGGCAGCGTGCACGTGTATACGTAAGCGCAGCCTGTCGTAAATCTTTTGTGGCTTCTATACTGATTTCAGTACTCGCCGGCGTTTTATCGTCCAGGGCGCAGCCGTTATAGCGGCTTTCGCGGCCGCTGCTCCTCCCGAATATGCTACTACGGCTTATGCGCTAGGGGAAGCGAGGCCACAAAACGGGAAATCCTACTCTGCCCCGTCTCCACATCTTTCCCTCCCCGATAGCCGAACGATCGTGAAAAATATAAAGGCTTCGTGACAAGGTTCGCGGTGTAAATCGCATGAGACGGGTGCTTCAAATCGTTTCTGAACACTTTCATGGGAATCTATTACTTCTACGAATAATCCAATTGGATGAAAATAGCCATCATTGAAGTTATTGTTTCGGAAAAATGAAACATTCTTTGGGGTCCGTAAATCAGTTAATTATAGAAGAATCTTGAAGTTTATTGAATCAGTATACATACACCAATATGATTTTTCACCCACGCTTTATAAAATATTCACATGAAATAAATAGTTTCAATTTGATTTAGTCAAAGATGATATATATAATTTAATATGAATAGATTTTATTCCATGCTGGTTCTATTGAATCAAACAACATACATAGAATGACTGAATATAAAGTAGAGAATTTTTTCTCTTTTCATCAATCTAGATTTTCATGTTGATTTAAATGATTCCAATATCACTATTTTTGCTACATGAATCTGCCACTTTCATCTTTTCCCATTTTAATCAGAGCTTGATCATGTCCTTTATAGCAATATGATCTGTATCAGAGCTATGAATTATTATTATTTATTTTTTCCATGTTTTTCGGAATGATTAGTTATCAAATGGAATATCGTTTGGAGCGAGCGTACCGAGCTTTTATTGATAGCACTGTGAATTTATTCATCAGCCTTTTTCCTAAGTTTATAATTTACTAGAGAAATCCTGCCTCAGAACCCTTATATTTTATTGTATTCACGTGAAAATATAAAGCTGTCAATAGGATGTACTAAGTTCCTCGTTCACTGGGACAATCATTTTGTTCTATCGCGATACATTCCATCAGTATTATTGTATGAGTCATAGGATGCTGAAAATTGATCTTTCAAATAGTACTGTAGTTATTATCAGTCAAATATTTTGAATTCAGAGAAACGTATTGCATGCATTTGAAAATTTTCAGACGTTTCGATACTTGGACAAGCGATTTCTCAAACGTTGATGATGGAATGAGAAGTCTTTGTGCAAGGATGCGCATCGCATACCGAGCGGATTGAATTATCGAATCAATTCACGTTACTCTCATGGAAGTCTAAGTAGCTTTCCTAAGGAGCTTTCGCGGCTGAACGATGATGAGAGAAGTTCACAACTTGACAGAAAAATAGAAAGAATAAATATATATGATAAGTAGGTCAACAACAGCTTCAAGTCATGCATCACGAAATAACTTGAATAGTCCGAACAGAGAAATTGTTAAGTGACCGCGGCAATAACCTTACTGATGGGCAATTCTTCTGTGTACGTGAATGGCCTATTTATTTGCTGTAATCTATCTCGACGTCATGCAGGAAAGACCCTTTAATCGACATCTGGGTCACCGGTGGCTCGAGCAGGTATCTTGACTCGTTATCTCTAGGATGCGCAATTACATGAAATGAAACAGTTCTAGAAAAACAAACATGTATACAGTCTCGACCGCAACCACCACCCCCTCCCCAACACACGCGCGTTGAATCCCATTCGACGTCCTCGTTCCTCAAACCACTCAGCAAGCTCGGCCCGGGTTAAAGGGGTCAACATTCAGTTTACTTTTCAAATGAATTATTTTTTTTCATACTTCGCTCAATCGGTTGACATATAGATAAAATAGACTTGCTGAAGTTTGGGTTCATAGCGAAGCTTGATCAATAGTGACCCTATTATAGACTTTATTCCATAATGTTTACAAAATAATGTACACCGTGGGTCGTGGGAAAACACACTTGCTTGGAAAGAAATTTGGCGCTACTTCAGTGGAATTAAAATCCTCAAAGGACTATTTTGGACCGAGTCGGTGCCTTCGAGCTCAGCCAGCTCATTAGCTCACGGCGTGCATACGCTTGATATGCCCATGAAAAACATTCTTTGGAAAAACAAAGTGTGGTGGAGAAGAGAACTAGTGGGCGAATCGACCAAAAAGAGGAGAAAGACAGAAATGAGGGGAAGAAGTTCAGCCAGCGAGGAATTGGCTCAACAGTTCGGCTTTATTATTCCGCTCCTAGGGAGGAAGGTGAGAGGCGCTTAATTTCCTCTAAAACTTGTTTCCCGCCCAGCCCTCATCTGCCCCTTAAAGGCGAGTAATTGTGTAGGCTGATTTCATTAAACTAAATTATTCATGCAAAGATCCTCCCACCGTCGTACGGGCTCTCTGAGCTGGTAGGCGGTTACGCGACTTTTTCATTGGTCTATTTCGTACTCCATCTTCACCTCTCGCTACCGACGATGCGCGAGCCAGCACCAGCTGGAAAACTACTTATAAACTTGAATATATTGCTTCCAAGAAAGGGACAGAAACTATCCATTGACGTACATGGATGGGGATTGTAGCGAATCTCTGAAGCGAAAGTTATCTCTTCTTTCTAATTAGATATCTCTGCTGGTGCTTTCCGAGGAAATTGGGAGTATTGGATAAATTAATAATATAATAAATTCAATAGCATGTAAAAACTCGATTATATAAATATAATTTTTACGATTGTCACCAGTCGAAAACCAGTTTCTACACAGTGATATTACTCACATGGTTCAGACAGCATCGAAGGATAGGAAAAATATCGCGTACGATCGCGTATGATGGAAAAGTGACGCATAGGGTCGAAGTTGTGCGGGCACTAAATCGACGATTTTTCACTCAGTATTTTGTTTCCTATAACATACTCGACAGCAGGAAGAAGAGAAAAAGATAAATCCATTTACAACCTCAAAATGGAGAATCGCTATCACGGAACGCGGTAGTGTTCCATGCGTCAAGCAGAAGACACCGCAACTATATAATGTTTGAGATCGCACGCTCGATTTTTACATTGGCATTAATTTAGCCAAAACGACTGTTTTTGGATGCGAAACATGATTTCATGATCATCTAGCATCCCATTTGAGCGATTGACAAAAAGAAATACTCAAAAACACGTTCGCAATAATGAGTTTGGAGTGCCGTGTCAAGCGATCTACTAGTTTTTTCTCCCGACGAGATTTTGTTCAGATCAATTTTTCTTAGGACCATGAAGTAAGCCGCGGTAGCCTGATAAAGCAGCTATGTTCACGCATAGTACGTAACACGTTTACATGCTCTTGCTTCCCGCGTAGATTTGAAACCATGGGATTGAAAGTAAATTTGGGATTGAAAGTAAATTGTTAATGTATTATAGTTAGAAAGAATATGGCAAAACTATTGACCGTGTCCCATAGATTCAACGAAAAGTAATGCAGATTTTTTCAAACTTACAGAAGATAAGACAAGACATATCAAAGTTCATTCCATGTTTTTTTTTATA
>CM037084.1:59719541-59761410 GCA_020882725.1 Aphelinus certus
CATTGCAATTACGATACAAAAATATATTTGACATAAATCAAACGATTGAGGAGAGGTTGTGAAACCGTTTAACTAGAAATAAATAGGTAATGAAGAATATTATATGTCAGTTTAATAAGGCATTCAAAGATATTCGATCCTACCAAGTGGCGTCAATTTGGTTCGTCATTAGTTCTTCAAATAATTGATGAGGTACCTAAGAGCATTCTGGTAAGTTTTTTCGTAATTGGTTAGTTAAAGTTGACAACGTCTCCTATAGTATCTAAACTGTAATAAGAATACGTAATACTCCAACTATATGAGGAATTAATCAGAATGAATACTGATGAAATAATAAATTGACTCATGTGTCTATTATGGATTTCATTTTTTTTTAAGCAATATAAGAGATAAACTAGTTCTGCCACATGCTTGACGCAACATTTTTACTTTTTCTAAAAAAGGTTTTTTTGAGGTTCAACTAATCTTCCGTTTGCTCGAATGAAAACAGAGTTGATGACGATTTCCTCAAATATATTCGTTTATTCCTGCAAGAATTGCTGTGCACAAGGATTGTGAAAGATCGTAAATCTCGTTGTTGGCTAGATACTAGAGCAGTGATTGTCCTATCTCGTAATTGCCCGGAGTCGCCGATTAGCGTGCCGCAGGAATTTACGAATTCCACGGGATCGCACGAGGTGATAGCTCTACGACAGAACGATCTTGATGAGTGACAAATGACGCGCGTTGGCAACGGGTCAACAGCGGGTCTAAAGATCCCGGGGGTACCTTTACGAGAAAAAATTAGATTCCAATGTATCGAGTCACCGTTTGACTGACCGTTCTTATATAAACTCTAGATATCGAGCGAGTGATTCTGACTAAATTCACACTATTCCATATCATTATAAGCGTGTAACACGCAATTATAATCATTGATATTATGATAAATTGTTGACTTGACAACACTTTTTCTTAAAAATCTGAATACTTTGTGAAGATACATCCTCTACTTGTCATTTTTTTTTTCTCATTATAGCCTACTCAAGTTCTCGAGTTGAGAGTCTCATACGGCTTTCGGTCTTGAGCCGGCGTGCATCGACCTCACGACCTGCCGGTTACCTTGTTTCCACTGAACAGAGACTGTCGAAGAGTACGTGTGCCTTGACCAACTGAGCCATCGACAAAGGGCGTACTAAGGTAGGTATATACCTATTGCGCCAGTACCCAATATGCGCCACCCTTCGTATTTCATATATACGCGTGTCTAGAGCAGCACCGCGGCACAGGATCTTGGCAGCAATACAGAATAATAGAGAAAGAAAACATTTTGACAGGTCGCGAACGCTTACACCAATTTGTTACAGCTCATTTTATTCATTTTTTCACCAATTCTGATTCTTGTTCTAATTTTGCTCTAGTGGGTGCCAATTGTTTTAATACTCGAAGCGACATACCATTCGATTCCTTGGCCCAATCCATCTACACCATTCAATTTTTATTTTCATCATACGTCCTATCTATCAACCGTATCTTGGTCATTTGTGTTAAAAGTAACCAATATGCGCCCCCCCCCCCCCCCCAAGTCATAGATTATTGATTTTTCACTCGATATTACTCGTTTAATGACCGAAAAAGAACCATTTTTTGAAAATGCTATTATTTAGCGTAGAAAAGTCCGAACCAGATGCAGCTTGGCTTATTTTGAAGGTACCTTGTTAGATTATACTACCTAATCAGATTTCTACTAGAAAACTAGAAAAGAGACAGAATAAAAGAAATATTATGTCACTTGTGCGTGAAATCGTATTTCACACACCAGTGATTTTTTCAAATGCTCTTCAAACGAGCACTCGTAACATAAAGTATCGTATCCAACTGATGCGCTCATTTTCAATCACTTGTGTGAACGTGTAACATGTACTCATCGCCGGCTCCACCGACCACTCGTGAACACGTTCACACGCATCTTCAAAAT
The DNA here is from genome assembly GCA_020882725.1 of Aphelinus certus. Taxonomy (NCBI): domain Eukaryota; kingdom Metazoa; phylum Arthropoda; class Insecta; order Hymenoptera; family Aphelinidae; genus Aphelinus; species Aphelinus certus. The sequence goes on from CM037084.1 coordinate 59,721,499, forward strand.
TTCACGCACTAGTTGCATAATACACTATAGTAAATTAACAATTGCAAGTTGAAAAAATAGTATAAAGACTGACTAAGAGACCACTTGGAATGTGAGTCACCAATCTTGACCAAAATTTTTTTAGTGTTTGTTTGCATCAAAAATAGAGTGTCCTTCATTGGATCCTTAATCATTGGATAATCATTCCTTAATAATTGGATTAAACAGCTCACACTATAAAAGATACTATCCAAACTTTTATATTCCCAGTTTTACTCTCGCTCGAATACTCGCTCGAATCTAAGGCCCTGTACAGCTTACCCAATACATTAATTAATATCTTGGAAGTTTGGGACTGTGGACCCTGGGACTATGGGTACACTCTATTTTTGATGCAAGCAAATACCAAAAAAGTCTTGGTCAAGATTGGTGACCCACATCCCAAGTGGTCTCCCAGTGAGTAGATTTATCATAATTTTGCATGCGTAAATGTTTGACGGAGCATCTGAAAAATGCGCAAACCTATATGGCTCTCAAAATTCCTAACAAATATTTGCCGCTCATTTAACGTGAAATTCTTTTGGTACTACTATACTACTTTCAAAGCGGCTTATCCGATTACTCATTCAAGAAGGAGCTTTTTGCCTCCCAAAACAGACTCTCTCAACCTGGAAATCGTGAATGGAAAGAGCAGTGGAAAAGATGATTGCTTGAAATGCGAACGACCCCGTTAAAACGCCGCGACTTCGGCTGGAAGGAGGGGATGTATGCGCCGCCGCGCGCATCATATACACACAGAGACGCAAAAATGGACCTGTGCGCGCAGGCAGCGTCGGATGAAATCGCTCCTCTTGAGCACGTCGCCGGCGACATCGTCCTCAGCGTCACGCTTACTTGAATAAAGCCCAAGTTAGATGCATCCGCATGTAAAATCGGCATTATTATCCGAGCTTCTGTAGGAGCACGAAAGGATAGGAGAATGAAAGACAGATCCAAACGCCTGGCCCGTGGAAAGAGGTAAATAGCCAGCCTCCGGCACCCCGGAGAAATGCTCTTTTCCACGCCAAGTTGAGTTCAACAAAATCCTGACAGACTGCAGTCTCGAATAAAGCATACTACGGAAATGATTTCATTGGCCCCCGGACCTGTTTGATTCATAGTAGACTAATTTAGTGGCAACATTTTCTTTTCAACTGAATAAATGTTGTATAATCTCATTAGCATGACTCCCCTCGTGATAATGCATGTTCGAAATACCGGGGATATTGTGAGTATAGAGAAAAAAAATGTCAGTACTTTCACTTTTAAATTGATGGAAAATCCCAAATACCGAATTAGTATATTATGCACCCGAGCGAAGCTAGGAGATTTCGGTACGAAAAACGTTTGCAAGATTGCGCGTGCCGAAATATCCAAGATGAACGAGGTGCATATACTATTTTTTGTACCCCACGAGATAAAAGTGCCATTCTTTGCAAAAGCCAGTTGGCACTTTGCTACCGCTGGAAAGAAAAATATATGTGGCACATGGAACAACAAAAAATATCGTGAACGATTTATACGAAGTGACTGCGCCTAATATTAGAATAATGCAAGATCACAACTGTCGATGTTAAATCTCAAACATAATCTTTGTTTTCTTGAATTATCGATTTGGAAATACTGAGACGGCCCGTGTACGTCATGCACAGAACCGCAAACGCGAGAGCAGGTGTGTCGCTGTATATGGAAACAGGCGCTAGCTCTTTCGCCCTTTTGGAATTTCATTCGGGCTTTTCTTCGGAGAGCTCCCGCGTGGAATAAAAGGACAGTGTAGAGAAGTAGCAGCAGCAGCAGCGTACATATATACAACAACTGGGAGCTTTCTACCGATAGCATCTCTCCTCTGCGGTCCCTTCTCTAATATGGAAAGCGCGCCACGAAAGAGAGATAACGGTTTATCCAAGTTGCCCGGGAGAGAGTGTGTTTGCTCGCGGGATGACGCGCAGTAGCGCGAAGTTACGCCGATAAGTTTGTTTACATAAAAGCATATATATACAGAGGTGCTCGCGAGCTGCTGCGGGCGCGTGTGCGTGTCGTTGTGGAGCTGCGTGTCCCGTGTTTTATGGCGAAAGTTGCGCAGTCAAGCGTTCGCTCGGGGCACGCTCGACTTTGATTCGTCGCGAGTCGCGGATTGCTGCGTGCGTAGGGCTGCGTACACGGAAGTATTTGCGCTCTGGAGATGAGGTGGCTGTAGCAAGTTTGAGTGACATAATCACCCGAGTGAGCTTACCCCCTATCGCGCGCAGCGTTCGAAGACCCTGATTGAGTGCGAGAGTTCTGAAAGTCGCAACTGAAAAGCCAAGCTGACTCTGTAGTTCACAACTTGCGTGGAAAGCACTCGCAATTCAAATCTTCTAATTAATCATTCAATTGATTGTCTATGTGAAATATTCACAACGAGCTACAAATAATTCAGGAGTAGAGAGAACGTGGCTAATATACTCATTGTTACTTTTGGTTTGCTGCCTGACTAAACTCGACATTGACTACTTACAAATAATTCATTTGAAGAACTATCCAAATCCAATTGCGAGTGAATATGGGATTTGTATGGTAATTTATTGACTACCTTGTTCCATTTAAGTAATGATGAATATCATCATTTATTTTAATTAAATAATGGAGTACTAACGAGCAGCCATCAAAGTGTCTGCGGCTCACGGATTATGCTGAAACTTTGCAATATATTTTTGTATGCCTAACTATACACGGAACAATTCATCTTCCCAATTAGCTCTTATACAAAAATTCATTATAACACACTGGTTTTAAAATTTTCAAAATTCTAAGTTTCTAAAAATTATGAATACATCATACGGTAGCTTACTCTTGAATTTTTTTTCTGAGTATATGATTACACACGAAAGGTCCATTGGTTGATCAGTTTAATGTTTTTCAACCACGGATTATATTTTTATCTCATGCAACATACTAATCTAAAAACTCAAAACATACTAATTTCTAATGATATACTGGATATATATTCCAACAATAAAATTGTTGTATAAAGTTGATACCAAGATCATTCACCTGAACTACTGATTTATAAAGCATGTAGGTGAACTGAATTAGTACCGTAACGATCGAGAATCGAATTTACTGGTTTTACGTGCGGTAGAATTAAAAATACGCTTTTATGCAAAACACTAATAAGAGGTGAATAATTTCCATCGTTCGAAAATGCCCTGAATGTGTTATCATAAAAGCGTGAGCTACTTAATTGCAGATTATAAGTGCAAAATTGTAGGAATTATTCTCTTATCTATAATTTGTTTTCGAAGGACTAAAAAGACTCGCAATTGGTATGAGCTATACTAATGTACATACACATAGACATTCCTAGAAAAATTAATTTTTTAAAAAAGATACCAATTTGTTGACGGTAATTAGAATTCGAAAAATAGATTTGGATCCGAACTTTCTCCTCCAGAAATAAAATCCTATAGTGATTCTTTCATTATATTAAAAAATAAATGGTCAATTTCTTTAAGAAATTGAATTTATTGTATATCTATTGTCTATCTATTGAATATCTATTATCTATTGTAAATAAGAAAGTAGAATTTGATAGTTGTTTCAATATATATAGTTTTCGGACAATTTCGAATATTAGTTTGAATTTTTCAATTTCAAATATTGCGAAAGGATTAGGAGTGATTAGCATATATATGTGACATACAAAGTAACAGAAATTGACACGCGCTACGTTAGTAATTGATCATACAGTATCCTGCTTCAAAAAAATTGAATCAGATTATAATTGCAAAGTTCATTCAATTGTAAGTCATGAAGATTTTGATACTAATGTATAGTCGAGTATGTCAACATTATATTATTCTATGGATATAATATAAGCTTCAACCTTGAAATACTGTCTTTGCGAGATCAAGTTCCAGCTAGATCATTCATACCTCAAAACGTTTGCATTTTATCAGAGTTTTTATAAAAAGAAAATGAATAATATGTAGGATTAGAAAAGTAAGAAACAGACGGTGGGATCAAAAACTTTTCATATTATTCGGTGTATGAAACGGCATTTCACGCAATAGTGCCTTTTTTAACGTCATTTAAACGAGCATTCATAACACAAAATATCGTATCCGACCGGAGCGTTAAAATTTAAATACTTATGTGAAAGTGCGACACTCGTCGCCGACTACTCGTGAACGCTTCCTAAACGCATCTTAAAATTTTTACGCACTACTAGTTACATGATATACTATTTGTTACTCGATGCGTGAAACGCGTATAGTGTGTTTATTAAAGAACCGTTTTAAAAGCACTAATATTCTGAATATATAATGTCAATAAGTAGTGAATCAACTTTAATATGGTGAAAAGATGGAAAATGATATGATCACTGAATTTACGAGAAGCCACGCCACATTTTCTAATTACGCGCGTGTAATTAGCTATTAGGTGCGGAAATCGTTTTTCGGGGGTATGAAGAGGACGCTTCTACGAGAGTACGTGACTCGTTTTATGTTACCGCCATGTTAATCTTTTCTTCATACTTCATTTGTCTTTTCGTTAATGAATGGAGAACCCTTGAGAATTACTACATTTTACTCACGTGATAGATAATGACGTTTGTGGAGAGAATGCAATTAACCTTTTTTAGATAGGTGTGGGGGGCAGCTTTTTACCCAGTGGGCCTATAGAACCCCCCCCCCCTCTCTATCTCTCTCTCTCTCTTTGTCTCTTCGGTTTTTATTAACGACGCCCCCAGTGTTTTTAGACAATGCTGACATGCCCTGTACATGGATGATTTTAACGTCTTCGGTAAGGGATGGACTGCTGACCTGAAGTCTATGTCATCTGAAGTCTGTCTCTGTCTAGTCCACTCACAAAAGAATCTTCTTTTTTTTGGACCTCATTCAGAATGTCTGCTATTTCCAAACAGAATCTGTTTGAGAGAAGACTTTTCTTCTACAACCAACAATATATTACGTTTGAAAGTAGGGAAATTCTGTATGAGGCCTAATACCTTTGGGAACAAGAAGATACTTTTGTGAGTGTCGCAGGCAACATGGTTGGGCTCGCCAGTTTGCGAGGCCGGCGTCTCCTCTTCCTTCCTCTGTCATTATTGTGAATCGGTGAAATTGCTCGGGATGATCATAGACAGCGCCCTTTCATAGTCCTACTACTGCACACATTAGAAAAAAAAAGTTTTGCGGCCTTGTCCTCGCTCGAAATTTGTCCTGGATAGTAGAAATATTTTGTAGTTGTATATATCACCTTAAAATTTGACTATATACTTGAATCGAGAGAACAAATATGACGATCTATTTTCGTTGAATTAAGATGAAACGTGAAATCTTTCATGATTTACAAGAATGCAACACAGTGTTTGATGTAATTTATTCATTCCAAATCCAATAACAACAATAAAGCCAACCTAGGAGAAACGGAAACGACCGAAATGATGGAATCGCGACCACGGAAAACACGCTCATACAGACTTCCCTGTAAAACCGAATGCTCGACTTCACGAGACGCGAAACTGAATTTCACTCACTTACCACACAAATCCTGCTTTCGACAATAACGATTTCGCTCGCGACCAAGCAAGAAAAATCAGATAATTCACGACCCATTCCCCGCTGGTAAACTAAATGGAAACCAGACCGCAGTGAAGGAGCTCTGGGAACTCGAAAACTCGGTGGCCATTATAAAAGCGCACTAAATTCGACACACGACCTTGTATCTTGAGGTCTTGATTTTCACTGACTGTTGTCGTATTTGTATTCGGCGAGTCTTTGACGACCAACTAAAACCAATTCGCGTCGAATTCTATGTTGCGGAATCTCAGAAAAATGTTCACGCTCGAATAAATAGATGATTTTTAATATGGATAATGTTCTATCTCGGATTGGAAATATTTTGTGACCTACAGGATAAAATTTCAGCAGTGTGTCAATGCATTTCTCTCGCCCCTGTCTATTGCATTAAGAGTATGCTTTCTTAAAATGATACAAATATGGGCTGAGTGGGCTGGAATGCGAATGTGCGTATAATTTTTGTACAATACAAAAACTGCTCAACATACTATTTTTCATTTCGTGAAATATCATTTTTCGTTTTATATTTTTCTTCCTCTATTATGGAAATTTACTGAAAATTATACATAAATTCTTCTTTCTCTATTAAAATACATAATGGGCTAAAAACCGACGATTCGAATCGGTCATCCGGAACTTGATTTTTGTGATCTTTAGATCGAAAAACGTCTGCAATTCCAAAAATGTCTACATATACGCGTACGAACGCGTGTGGCACTGCTTTTAGTACTTCCGTAAAGATGGTCCAATTTCGTCCGGAAATTTCGCAAACAAGACAGTATTTTCAAGATGTGAACACAACTCAATTTTTAGTAGCAACCGTTATTTATTTCCTTGGCAACTGTTGCTAACGTGTTCTAGATACGTTTTTCATAAATCATTATAATTCTGATTATGGCTCGAATGCTCATGAGGATCGCTGAGAATCATCAAAATATTTTTCACTGTAACCGCTATTTATATCACTGTCAACCGTTGCTTGATAATTTCGTAAATCAGTTACGAGCTTCGTTCAATTTGTTTTTATATTGGCTAATTTTTTTATACAAACTCCTGAATTGTATATTCAAACACACTGTGCCGATTGTTTTATCGGGTGATTTCTAAAAATTGACGGAAATTCAATCCCCTATTTTAGGGTACAAATTGAAAAAAAAATTCATCTATAAATGTGGAGGAGTCATTTTTTTTATTTTGGAACAGTATTAAACGTGAGATAACAATCCATACACAACAGTACATTTTGCAATTAGTGCGTTTCTGTTCAGGTATGGTTTGTAAAATTTCACGCATAATTATATATCATCAACTTAATGTGATTAGCTTACAAGATTTTCATGTTTCAACGCTAATTAAAACTGCGGTGGAAATGCTGTGCTCAATTCATTTTCAGAATTATAATAAGTCACGGCAAAGACCAAAAAGGTTCGACATGGAAAAAGAGAGCATCGGTGCTGGAATGAAATTAAATCAGCAGCGAGGTCGCTTTTGTTTGTTATGCTTTTTAATGTATACGGGGGCGAAAGAATTGCGGTATTCCAAATTTTGTTTCATCATCCCATATATAGTTATTTACTTTACCAAAATATGGTTGTTGCTTTGATTCTCTGCGATAAAGCGATAAAGTTTCAATCAATTCATGAAGAGTGTTTGTGGTCGATTTTGAAAAAACGAATAAACAACCACGTTAAAAAGAATTTTGAAATCAAATTTCAAAAATCAAATTTGCTCTCCAAATTGGACCGTATTCCATTCGTGGTTAATCGATGATAGGTTAGTTTAGCAGTACAATAGCAACTGTAACATTTGAAGGTCGTTTCCGGAGATTTGCATCAGCCATTTCCGCAATGACGCTATTACTACGTGCCTTCACCGTTTGAAATCTACTGTTTCAGGTACGTGAGAAGAAAAAATCCAGCAAAGTTTTTACTAATGGAGGTCAAATATACCGAGGGAACCTCGCAGATAAGATAGTTCGATGGTCCATAATGAGAGAAATTGCAATCCCAAAGTTTTTAAGGAACCCTTCTCTGTTTTTGGAGTTGGTTAATTTATATTCACCTTGTTGGATCGAGTTTCCAAATGATTGAAATTGAACTTTTCCTCTCGGTTAAGATAATTTATTAATGCAGAATTTTAATGCGATTCTAACTTGTTTCCAGCAGGACTATCTGACTGCTTTCTCCGAACTACTACTACTCCGAACTGTAAAAAGAAGAGTATCTTTTGTTTCATTCTCATTTTCTTACAGTGTGATTGTTAGATCTCATAACTTTGACTTTCTATTGGAAAGGAACATTATTTTGGTTCATTTTTTTAATAATAAACTTTCTATATGCTTTTTTGATTTTTTTTTCTTTCTGAATTTTTAGGCTGTGAGTATATTGTAATTTTTTGCAAATGTGTATGTGCGTGTAGTGTTATTCTGCTAACTGAAAGAGAGAGCATTATAATGAGAAATTGAACTTCCAAATCAGACCACCTAATCTTCTGTTTCGTTATGTACTGGTAGAATAATGTCGAATCCGAGAAATATTTATGTGTGCGTATTTATGTATACGTACGTACACGTCGATATTTTTGGGACACAATGTCTTCTAAAGGAATCGCCTCACATAACATTGGAAGAGATATGAGTTCACGCTCCACGATGTAGCGATCCTTCAGTTTCCCGGTGGCGCATAAGTGACAGCGCAACTGATCGGATATCAGGAGGTTGGTGTTTCAAATCCATCCGGGGAAGTGTTGAATTTTTCCTTTTGCAATCTCAATTCATAAAAATGAGCTCACCAAGTCCGAAGAGATGATCATTTACTATTTATATTCATTCTCCTAGCAATCATTATTAAGGAAGCGAAAAAATCAATGTGGGATCCATTTTAAGTATTGCATAGCAACCAATGCTCTCACATATGAAGTGATCTTTGTTTATTCTGTATAAACTATTGCTATGAAGGATAAAAAAATTAGAAAAAGGTCTTTTCCTGATAAATCCTAATTCACAATGCATCACGATAATTTCCTGGGCAGATATTTCTTTATTAGAGTTCTTTTATACGTATACATATAACTGACTGTGATTCACATTTACATCGGATTCTGTTCTGATTCGTCTTTTTTTATTCGTTTCCGCTTGAAAACAATACAGGACAATTCTATTTCTGAGTAATCCCTCAGTCAAGACTCTTGAGAGTTCATCAAGACTATTTTTGTGGGATATTATACGGAATTGGCGGAGTCTGTGAGGAATTTCTTACACGAGATCGTGTAAGGACGTCTTTTAATTCAGTCGAAGTATGGATCTTATCTAGGACTGACTTTGCACAGAGCTTTGAAATCTGATCAGCATATTTGCTTTCGAGAGAGAAATGGAAATGAGCCAATTTTGTGGGAAGTATCGATCGTAGTACTCGCCTAGGAAGAGAAACGTTTAAGGTAGTTCATGCCAAACTGCGTTTTCTTACAATTGTCTTGAAATTTTAGCCACTCATTCATAACAATATTTTACACCAGCTCTCAAAATTTGAGCGAGCTCAGCCGTGCCAATCATGAAATATTGAATGTCAAATTTTCACTTTTTAACACGTGAAGTCCTATACCGAGCCTCTCAGGGGATGCTCAAAAAGACGTTTCCATCGATATCTCGAAAATGCTTCTTTAAATGTTGACAAAAAAACAGTATGTTATAGAGGACATAGTAACGAAAACTTCCCTCGCTTAGTGTAGCATGTTAAACCGTACCGTTTCTGAGTTATTTTAATGCAAAGTTGATGATTTCACGTCGCGAACGCGTGAGCGCAGCGAGAGCAAGTGAGACAGAGCATGGGCAAGCTTGTGTTCGCCCTTGCGTGTGCCGTGTACATGTACCGTGCGTGTGTGCGTGAGCTTTATATGGCATGAACTACCTTAAGGACTACTTGTATAAGAAGCGTGGTAATTATGTTGCGTTTTAGGATGCTGAGTTTTTGTTATAAAATATGCTTTGCTCTGTTCTTGAACCAGAGAGAGTGGTACAAATCTTTATGATAGATAAATACTGATCATACGGAGGAATCCTACTATTTATTTTATGCGATGATTAGAATAGAAGAACTTACCACCCCCTCTCCGATATTGTGAACGACGCAGGGCAAATGAGCGATGGAACCTATCTGCGCAAGGATCACAGTCGAGTTGTCTGTGCCAAAATTCATCGGCTGTGTGGGCGGCAGGTTAACGTCCAGCGGCTTGAGCGTCCTATCCAGCGTATTGACGTTGAAACCGACGACTTCCGCTTGCGCTGCAGTCGCCGGATGTTCTGGAACAAGATACACATATGAAATGAGTCTCTCTTTCTCTCTCACTCTCTTCATTGACAATCTTCAAGATATCCAGGAGAGGAAAGCAAAGTTCTCTAGCGTCTGTTTGTTTTTAGAATTGCCCAGCCCTAGGCCGCATGTCGAATAGAACTTGGTTGCTTTGGCTCAAGTGGCTTTTAAGGCTGCCTAAACTATGATGAAGAGAGAATCCTACCTTTTTTTCCAAGTATTCTTTCTCTTTTACGACAAGAGTTTCTAACTTTTCTTTGGATTCAGTTTTTTCATCTAAGGAAGCGTTTAAAGGGAGACAGGACACGTAGAGATCTAGCGAAGTCTGCTTTTTACTTTGATATCCGGGCAAAATATAGACATTCTTACTCGCTTACATCTGACGTAAAGTTGTCAAATATGAATAAAATTTCTAAGAAATTAAACAAATCCTGCGAAATGAACAACGTCGACGATCTGATACTTTCAGTGGCAGTGAATAGTCATCTTGAAAATAGTCAGCATTTATAACTGGAGCGCACATTTTCTTGAAATTAAGTTGGAAATCAACGCTAATTTATTATTATATCCCCAACTGATTTTACTTTCTCAAAGAGAAAGCTTTGTAATGAGGCAAAAATCGACCCACCGAATCAGACCTCGGGACCTCGATTTTTGTATTCTACGGGTCGAAAAACATGGAAATCCAAAAGTGTCTGTATGTATGTACGTACGTGCACTTTTTTTTGTCGTACGATAACTCTTGAAGGAATGGTCCGATCGTCTTGAAATTTTCCCACAGGTTAGTCGCGGCAAAATCTAGGTCGAGCTCAATTTTCAGCAAAATCCGTTGTTTATTTCCCTAGCAACCGTTTCTTACCGGAAAATCAGTTTTAAGTCACACTCGGTGGCCAAGGACACTGAATTTTTATATTTGCTCCATAGCAAACGTTGTTAACCTTCCTAGTAACCGTTACGAAGGTTGGAAATGATCAATTTATCACCCATTTCCATCATTTTCGACGGCAAACGATACAAAATCGTTATAATTTTTGGAAAATAAATGATAGTATCTACGCTAGTGGAATGGTGAAAATATAGGGTTGGGACGCGTTTGTGGGTGATGTTGAATCCTCTTTGAGAAAGCATACTGCTAAGGTACTTGGCAACGGTTTTTTCTCTCTATTCGATCGTCGAAGCGATTTTTCAACGCCATTCCTTGCTTCAAGAAACCGAGTTCAATCATACAAATAACTTGAATTCCAATACATAAACGTCTTCATCAATCGTATTTGAAAACCAAATCTAGAAATCTATTACTCCTCAAACGTGACAACTTCACCTGCGTAAGCATGAGGATTTAATCCAAACGCCGTAAGGATTTCACATCAAGAGTAGAAAAAAAATCAATTGAAAAATAAATTACCGCTAGCGTCAGTGAGAATCATATAAGCCCCGATCGTAAAAGTAATTCGCGGCAGGATGTAGAACGGGTGCGACGGCTCACGAGCATTTCCACCGCAAGTGTGGAAGATCTTTCCCGTGCTCCCGTACCAGGGGCGGAGAGGAGAAAAAAGAAAAAAAAGGTCGTTACCGTTACTGCGCGAGAATCGCAGCTTAAAAGACGAGTAAAAAGTATGCGGAGCGGTTAAGAGGATTTCGAAGATTCTGGATGATTCTCAACTACTTTTCGCGTCCCTCTACCTCTATATATATATTTATATAAAATTCTGGCGATAATGTGACACAAATATTAAGGCACCACTATTTGGATAAGATTTGTATCCACCGGGTTTTTGAACGTTACAATCCTGCTACGAAGATAGAATATATGTATGTTCTGCACTGATGTTTAAGTGTTTAATTGCAGAGTTAATTATTGGTACATTACGCACCTACCGCAGCACGGCTTTTCGGCCTCGATCCACAGTTTGTGGTCGGAGCCAAGCGAGGATTACGATTCAATCAAGTTAGAAAATATTACACGAAGCGGTGTTCATGTACATACAGTACTTTGAGAGCCAAGAGGCGCGCAATTACAGCCAAGTCACGGAAATGAAATGATGCTTTATATTTATATCTTCTCAAACGCCAAAATTCGATACTTCCAAATACTCATTACAAAATTCTCATTTTGCTAAATAACTAGGGTCTTTGGAAAATGAAAATTGAATAAGGAAAAACTTAAATGACGAGAACGGCCATTATTTCAGCGATTTAAAGTTGTTTTTTCACATAGCTTTTCACAGTAGCCAAATTTTTAGTAGAATTATATAATCTAGTCATGGATATTGAGCACGTAAAGCTCATTCAAATTTGAACTCACAAAGAGAGGACACTACCTCCGGGTGTCCAATCACGACGAAACTTTGTAAAATGGTTCGGCCTAATGGCTTATATCTGCAGCCACGCAGTCTAACGTTCCGTTTTCTCAAAGATATTCAATGAATTATTTTCGATTTTATGCATGTACATTATATACATTATATCTATATATTCCAAAAACCTAGCTATAGATATACTGTACATGCCTAAAACCAAAAATGATTCGTAAATATTTTCAGAAAAACGAAACGTTGGACTGCGCGGCTGTAGATATCAGCTATTAAACCATTCATAGACCATCTCATAGAGTTTCATCGTGATTCGATACCCGGAGGTAATATCCTCTCCTTGTAAGTATAAAAACTGTCTATATCGTTAATAGAATATACGATTTAATTTGAATGTTTGATAACCAGAGAAAGTGAATTGCTATACTTTAATGATATCTCTGAAAGTGAATTGCTATACTTTAATGATATCTCTGAAAGTGAATTGCTATACTTTAATGATATCTCTGACACTTGGTGCGTGTTTGACTTTTTTAGCCCATAGCGTATTGTACGGAGCGCCTGTTTCTCATATGCGAGCGTGAAGTACCACATCTGCGAATCTATCAATATTTTTTTTTTCTTCCAAAGGCTATCACCACCGGGGTATGTGCCTAAATCTATCAATATCTGTGGGATCTGTATATAAATATATTATGCTGTAAATGCATAAAATCGATAGTGACTTAAGAATCATTCCGGGAACTCGGAACGTTAGTCCGTACGGCTGCATATATCATCCGTTCGGGTGCCCAGAAACCACCTCTCGAAATTTCATCGTGATTGGTCACTCGGAGGTGAAATTGTCTCCTATTTCATTGACTAGTAAAAAATCGTAATGAACAATATGCAAATACGAGGTGTCGTGAAATGCGCTTCGCGTCCAATGTTTTGTGTTACATGTTATCCCAAGATATCTTTACTGCTTCACGAAGAAATCTTGCAATTCCTCTCAAAAGTGTTTCATTTGCAGGAAAGCTTATACTGTTAATGCGCTTGTCAGCGTATCTCACACAGGATATCCTCTAATCAATTGAGTATACAAAAAGTCTGCTAAATTTTTATTGTGCAAGCAATGCATAAGGTTCAAGCAGCAAATGCAAGTGCGTTGATATAAATCATGTACGTTTGTCTTTATACTCAAACTCATATGCATCAACAAAGAACGCACCATTATTACTACTCCCAAATGCACACCCAAATAGAATATTGCTTCCAGGGGGGAAATATATTCTCAGCAATGGGAATTACACTACCTCCTACTGGAACCAATGCCGAGCAACTTGATACATAAGCATTTTACTGAACAATATTCGAATATTTGCTATGTGGTACGAATAATAAGATTTTTAAAAAATGATCTCAAGTTATTTGAATTTCGTAATTCAAATAATGTCTCTGTTCTTTATGTGGAGTGAAACTTTGAATAAAATAGGGAATCCAGTGTAAATTCGAATTGATTCGCAAACAGTGGATTTTCCACTATCCTAGAGAGAAATTCCGAAAGTCAGCAAATCGGAATCTCCCAATCGAATTCCGATTGTAGCAAGCATAAAAGTTGTTCATTGGTAATAGTATTCTAGGTAATGCTGTAATTGTGCGGGAGAATGGCAATGCCGGTATTTTTTCCAAATTTTTCCGCGTGAATATGCAAAAATAATCCTTATTCCAACAGAATACGCGAAACGCGAAAGATAATTCTCTGCACTTTCGCACTGATATGGAAATGTACACGTATGAGATTTTTATTCAATCAAATATGGAATTGAGACCTCAAGTTTTGCTTAATTCAAGATACGTTTTTCGTTTGCGCATCTGTGAACAAATCTGTGCTGTCAATATTTCTCAATAAAAATGATCGCTTAGGGTCTTGTTTACTTGTGTACAAGGATTGATGGCTTTTTCAAGAAATTGTCTCTCTTTAATTAATTAAACTGAAAAGAGTTACTCGGAGCTGTTGCTTCACATACGAAGAAAACTTCTTTCATCGAGCCATGACTTTAATTGAATTTAAAGTAAGTATACAAAATTTCATAAGTAAGTTGGAAAAAGAAGTTGCATTTTGTAATTAAAGAACTATCCGACTAAGAAGAAATTGATGTAATTGCTATATAATACATTAATAAACTTGAGAGATAGGAGAGCTTTTTCATTCGAATTCGAACTCCGAGTCTCCGGTATACTTTATAATGTATGCACTGGTCATATCGATGTGCTCGTCGCGCATGAACAAAAAATTAGCAACTAGCAAGGCTGACTAATGCAGGCAGCTCACGTATTAGTCACTGCAAGCGACACACAAGCGAAAAAGAGAATAAAAACCAGGCGGAGCAAGAGAAACGTACGGTTTGCTCTCTGCGTTACTGACCCTAGCAACGTACGTGCCGTAGCTGAAACGAAGGGAGAAGCGCGAGCGAGACGGCGAACGAGGTAATAGAGACAGAGCTAAATGAATTACGCTAATTTGAGACTGGCGCATTTTGCGGGCCAACCGGTAGCACAAACAGAGTATCGACTTGTATATATGTATATACATCGAAAACACGCGGGTGTATCTCCACTCGACTGGTCCTCTCTCTCTGTCTTTGTAGTCCGACGTTTTCTACGCTGCGCCCACGGCCTGCATGTGTTTCCTTTTGCTCTTTTGTTCGATGGTTCGCCAGTCGTGTAATTTCCCTTCGTCTTGTTCGTCTGCTCGTCTTTTGACAAGGAATAATAAAGGATAACGTGCTCTGCGAATTATTTGCATTGCCTTTTTTATTTATAGCTTCGCTACCTTACTCTCCCGTTCGCGGGATTCCTTGTCGTATGATTAAAGTATGGCGAGCCAGGAGGAGCGTTTTCCTGGTCCACCTTTCATTTTGCCTACATTAGCATAGATTAAAGTACGCAGGAGTGGTGGAGGATCTTTTCCTCGGACCCCGTAAAATATTTAGAAGGAAACGAGAACCTTTTTTTACTATCTTGTTATGTTATTCTCTCACGTGTCTTATAAAAATTTAACGTTTCACGGTAAATTATGGAGCTTGAAGCAAAAAGAGCGTTAAAGCCCACAAAGAGCTAGTCCATCTCAAAGAACTCAGCAGAACATGGTGAAAATCCACGATGGTATTTGAAGAAAAATCGTTGACGCAATGCGCGTAGCATGCTTTTATTTCATATTGTACCAATGAAGAAAATCTCTTGTCAGCGAATCACGAGTTCCATTCTATTCTACGTTGATTTCACAAAATGATTAGTCTTCTCACTTGTGTTGTAAAAGTGCCACTACCTGAGAGTCATGCAATCTTATTATTCGATTCCAAAGAGTTTATGAAAACTGGTACAAAGGGAAAGGATAATATAATACTAAAATTAATTCCCTAAGCTTGAACGAAGACTTCTTGGACACTATAAAATCATGATCATTAAGATGAAAGCAATGTTGCATTAATAATATAATAATTGATTAGTAACATCAAATTACGTTGTCGTTAATATACATTAACTGATTCCTCTTTCTCTCTGGGAGAAAAACTCGTTCAATATGAAAAGTTCTTCAATATTAATCGTGCTGTCATTTTCTGGGATAACTTCATTCAAAAACTCCCTTCCTTTTATCCATAATACTTGACATTAATTTCTTTTGTGAGCATCTCACAATTAGTTTAACTTTATCTCTCATATCTAATACTTTCCCACGATATTTCTTTTTACGGTATCATTATGCAATTATCTATTTTATTGAAAATTACTCTCGTACAAAATTTACAAGACATTGATGCTCCAATATCTTTCACTCAAAACCACTTGATCTCTCATTTTTTTTTCGACCAGACCAATTTTTCAACAAAATCTTATAAAAAATATTGTGTTTCATAGTAGTATATTTCTTTCATGTGTCCGGGATGTAGATGTTTCCGGTCGTACGTTTGACTCGGCTCAATCGATGACAGTGAACTATAGCCTCTGAGTAAAGTTTTGGATTTATGAGCCCAGTAAATCGAACACTCGCGTGAAGAATATCCGCGGAGGTCTACGTTGTAAAATGAATCGTGACAGAATACTGTACAAAATTAGAGGGGAAAGCCTCATATGAGTTATAACTAGGGCGATAATGAAAGGAAACTAATGGTGTTCTTTCATAATTTTTTCCCTCTAATTGAAAAGCACTCGCTCTCTGTCTCTCTCACTCGTATATATCGAAATACTCGTGCTTGACACTCCGGGCACACGAGACTATTTGTATTAGTGGCTATATGCACTTGCGTACGCTTGCGTAAATACGTACTGGCTGAATTATGGTTGTGGTCCATGAAATGAAAAAAAAATAGAGGCTGTAGCGGGCATAACAGTGACAGGCGCATTCGGCGATGCCACTCGTATTTATACACCCCAACCATGTCTAGTATAAACAGTATTCCAGAGGATGCCCCGTTAGAGAGTGATAGGAAAAAAGAGTAATTCTTTCTCCTCACGGAGATGACGTCTGTCTCTCCATCTCTCTCCCTCGTGCTACTCTTTTACATTTGCTACTTGCTGCCGTGCGTGAAAATATTTTGTACTTTTCATTGTTTCTCGGAGTTATTTCTTTTAAATTATGGTGCAGCGAAAACAATGGCGAATGAATTTTGTACTTTTTTCTAGAGTTTTCCCCTGCGCAAGCATTATATGCATCGCCCACGCCCAAGGATAATTTCGAGCGTACAACGACCGGATTGAGAGAAATGAAATCTGGTGAAAAGTATGAATGAGTTTTCAAAAAATTCACTGCGAGCTATTAACTTTTTCTATTCTTATTGGCGATGTTTCTACTTGCAAATGGGGAAACGCCATTCAGGAAAAAATGAATAATTTTATTTACAATTGCTTTGGCTTGAAAGAGATGCATAACAGGGAAATTTTCAACAGCTTCAAAATAACCATAGCTGGGCAATGAACCACCCTTTCTGAAGATATTTATTACTCGATCCTATGAAATTGAGAGAGCAACTTAAGAAAAAATGACTACATTCACCCAGAAAAAGTTCCAAGGCATAATCATCTTCCGATGAACTCCGTGAAATCGTCGTTCAAGGTCTGTAAGTCAAAGTTGCATTGGTAATATTGGAGACAAGTAGCCATTATACCGACATACTTACATTTTCAAATTGACCATAGAGTTCCGCAGTTTTTCTTTCACTGATTTAAATAAGATAATCGTATGTTATACAATAAGAGCTGGAAATCGCACGCACGTATTACATTCAATATTTTTCGTTGTGATTGTGATGAACTGAAGAGGTTATATAAGTGACGGTGGCAAGGTATAGTTTTTGGAGCATCACAGCGTCATGTGATGAACGAAAGAGTTAATGCGTAACAGTAGTGAAGTAAAGATCCCAGGCGTAGGGCTGGACGGGAGTGTCTAGGGTCCCAAGGCCCCCGCCACCTAAAAGAAACTAGGGGAAAAAACGACTCGAAAATCGAAAAAATTTGATGTATACTTGAATGTGTGGTCTGATTGGAATCATTAATCGATACTGTTAACCGACAGCTTCTCCAGAGTCGCGGTTCAACGACGCAGTTCAACAACGGTTCCACGAGTTCGAAGCACGAACGTTGGTCTCAATCCGTTTAGTTGTTAGTACTTTTATACACAAATTTTAATTTGGATTATTTCACGCAGTATTGCGGACTATTATATTACTTCACTTATTAAAGCTTGAAATATACAGATTGTTTGTCAAAAATAACCTGATAGTATATTATGTAGATAGCGTAAACATTTCACACACGTTCACACAAGTGTTCATATTTTAACGGACCAGTCGGAACGATATTTTATGTTACGAGTGCTTGTTTCAAGGACATTTAAAAAATGAACTAGTAAGTGAAATGCCGCACAACAATTCAATAGGTCATGGGTAATAATAACTCACAATGTTTCCATATGTGTGCTTGAATGATAAAGACGGACCCCATGGGCTTTCTTGACGTAACTATGTTTTCACCCTGTAAGTGCACGTAAAGTTGAAAGAACAAAATGAGAGCCCTCTCGAGCAGCCGTTACTGTGCTTTTTGCCGTATCGTTGAAGCGTGGAAGAATTTTCCAATATGTATGCGATGCGACACGTTTTCGCCGATATTCACGGTGATGTACTTGAAAGGCGACACCTTGGCTCAAGTAAGAGGAGAGGAGTCGAGAAGGAAAAACATGGTTTCTCGTTCCCAGCGGCCGTGGCGTGGCAGCAGCAGCAGCGCAACTCTGTGAAACGGGAGGAAGTGACAAAGGAACGAACGGAACCGATGACGCGCTTCTGCTTGCAACAACTTATTCATCAATACACGCCTCTTTTTTCACTTTCAATTTTTCTCGTCCTGTGCGGCAATTGTGCTCCACTCAATCACTTATCGTCACAAACGGAGAACGAGAGAAAAATATTTCGTCGTTGCTTCTGCTTAGGTCAAGTCACAGACTCGCTCCAGAAGGAGACATTGGCATAATTATTTTCAGAGCGCGCATATTTTAAAGACTGTGCAAAGAGAACAGAGAAGATGATGGAAAAAATCAAGGCTAAGCGTTGAGTTATTTTCCAAGGTTAACATCACATTCTGACCAATCAGTCAGAAAATAGTACTCATAGTTTTGTTTGGATAGAGAAAAGAACTATAGTAAGAGACTTATTTCCGAGATGCTTTACATTCACATGTACATACACACTCTCAATAGCTAAGACATACAGTCACTTAGCCACACGTACAAGAAAGAACCTTTTCCATGATAAGTGTCCTAACGCCGTTGACTTTCTATAAGATCACGTCATTGAGCTTTTGCTCGCAGATACAAATATGACGGTGACAGTGGAAATCGTTTTCTCACATGCTATATATCCTGATTTTTTTTACTGGTAAAAGAAATTATTGCTCTTTATCGAATATAGGTAATGGGGTTTGTATATTCGATGAATATTCATTGTTGTTTTGTTCTGTAACAATAAGCAGCCTGATGAGACCAGCGAACCATACTTGCGAAATGTCGCAAAAAATAAATTTATATGGAGTTTTTATTTATTGAACTCAATATTGTGGACTGGCCCTCAAAGGTCGCAACAAACAAACAATGCATTATTGCAATGGTGTTGACATCAAGTATTAGGATAGCATTGACATAAAGTTCAAGATGTTTAGCTCCTCGAGAAATAGGTTAAAATTTGTTGACGAAGCTTTAACCAGAGGCTGACAGAGATTTAGACATCAATAAGAAGCTAAATAAAAGTGTATGAAAACCGTAAATATCCCACCACCACCCGAACGTCCTAACCAAACCAAGCATCAAGCGAACGAGATATCCGTTGGATTCTCGTTGCATCCTTCCCATTAAGTTTATTTAGAGTCCCTGAATGATGTTTACAAGATAACGCGTAACCAAGCTCTTGTTCCTTTTTATATATTTCATGAAGAATTTAGTCATAAATCACGCGTGCACCACCGGGGGTTTCGCCTCGCAGTTCCGTGCGAGATAGGGCATTGCTGGTAGCGCGGGTCACCGTCGCGGAAGCGAGCGCAAACTGGAGCACATGTGTTCTAAAAATTTTGAAGCACAAATAAATAGAGAATTGAAAACTCTAGCCCACGCTTGTTTTCTAGCGCTTCATCATGACACGATGGTCCTCGAATTGTTAAACTTTTTCAACAAAGCCACCAGTCTCTTTGGATCCATTTAATTAAAATGTTGCTATACAATGCTGGCTGGACTTTTGCAGCCAAAAGCCGCAGCAGCTCTGGATTGCAAAATTACGCTACGAGAATTATCTGGCATGAGAGCACGCGCGTATAGCTGGCTGGAGTTTACTATGTGTGCACTAATTCGACGGTAAATAATGCAAATTTCTTCCAGCGTGTGTGGCGAAGGTTTGCACTTTGGATGAAATAATGAGGCTGAACATTTTTGGTCGAAAAATTTTATCGAGAATATGCGTGGTAGAAACGTGGCGTGGATACAAAGTTGAGAGTTCGAGAGTACCACATATTCTGCTAATCATTTATTCATTGGATCATAGATATTTGTTGGACGGAGAAAACAGTAGAACACGATTGAAATGATGAAAATTTTTCCGTGATTATCATATTTCAAGAGATTTGGTTAAAATGTATCCTAATCACAAGGTGATTTATGTACTACGTGATTGGATTTCTTTCATCACAGTAAAAGTACTAAATAATTATTCCGATTCTATACAGCATATCAGGGATTTGGAAAATATTTCTAATGACACGGATCAATATAATTCTTCTATCACAAGAGTATTTATTACTTTCGAAGAAGCAAATAGATAAAATCAGTTCATACTGCACTTTGAATATTTATAAGACGATGATGGCAAAAAGCAGAACAAAAAAGATGCGGGCAAGGTAGAGAAAAGCCAAACGAGAAATCAATAATCCAATCCACGCACGGTAGTGCACATGCATATATAGAAAAACGACGTGTGCAAAGAAGTCTGACAGGAAAGAAAAAAAGTAAAGTGCAAGAGCTCGTGATTACTCCATTACAACTTTGTCGTTTTGTTCTTCTTCTCTTCTTCGTGCCGCAGGTGAGCCGGAAAGAAGCTCGAAAATCCGCAAATTGCCGTCACGTCGTCGGCTAGGCAAGTTCAGAAATTCCCTGAAAACTCAATGTCCAAAAGACCATTTATTTTTCGTGTCAAAGTTTCTTCGAGTTTATGTATGAAGCGGGTCACCTTCTCCATCCACCGAGAATATTTTCCTCTGTATCCTAACCACATACCTGTGATGGGTCTATTGTATACAAAGGAAACATGTAGTTATTGATATGGCGACAATGGTTTGGATTACAAATTGGAACGACAATCTTGTTTTAGGGCCTAATGCTCCCTCAGTGCGAAGATATTCATACTACAAAGTTATTTAACTTTATTCTTATAATGATACTCTCACTTACCAGGAAACACTTGAGAACCCGGTCACCAATCTTGACCAAACTTTTTTCGATGTTAGTTAGGCTCAAGAATAGGCTGTGCCCATAATCTCAAGGACCAACACTGATGACAGAATAGCTATATTGAAGAGTGGAAGAAACTTTTATGTTCGTCGAGGTTTTTCAAGAATTGTTATCGCTCTCTGCTTAGGAGTCAAGATCACTTATCGTGAATACTTATCGTGAACACAATCCATGAAATCAGAGTTATAAGTTCGTAATATTTCAAACAGCAGAGATTTATAGTTGGGATAATTTCTCAGCTGAGGTGGCTCCGTGGGTAAGGGTCTTGACTCACGTCCAGAGGTTCAAGGGTTCGTATCCCGGCGTGTACCTCTGATTAAATTGTTGAAATTCATTCGTGGCAGAGTATGTCAACAATTTTTTTTTATTTAAGAACATTTCAAACAAAATTGTATCTACTATTTCAGAACATAGAAGGTTCAATGTCAGTATTGATTAGGATTGAGGCATCAATTCTGTAGCAACGAGGACATGAACCAATTTTCGCTCAACACATTTGAAAAAAGTTAATTCTTGAATCAACTTTATAACGGCGCGCTGAAATTTCCCAGAAAGTCAGGAGAATGATGAATGAATTTCTCAAGTGTCGCTCCATCAATAACAAAGAGTCTCCATGCCTTAAACCACTATGTTCGGAAATTGACACGTCGCGCTGTAACGATCATTCGGTATTCGGCGGAAGGAGTACTACATCTTTCTTCTCGGCTATTGTCCTGATGATAGATGGTGAAATAGCCAGAACGGACATTTTCTATCGAAATGAGATCATTACCCGGGAAAACTTCACTTTGAAACCAAGCTTGTTGATTCATTAAAAAATAATATATTCAATAGAGACTCTCATTTTTTCATCGCGAGAAACTGGAGAAGTTTATTGATTCAAATTTTTGATAAGATTCATTGAAAACGAAATTCATAAGAAAGGTTAAGCATCAGAAAATACAAAACACAATTGAATCAGAATTGGCCAGGTCAGAACTGTGGAATAGATCGGGTTCCATGTAGAATAGTTTCTGGAGAAAACAGCATGGTAAACGGACCAATAAACAGTGAATAGTCACAAATAGTTGGTCAAAAGTCAAATTTCAGAAGTCAGAGGTCAAAGGTAGGTCAAAGATTAGGTCAGAGGTCAAAGCTCATAAATCATATGTTAGTTTCAAAGGCCGTTTTATAAAGATCAGGGGTCTAAGATCAAATAATAAAATTGAAGAGCTGCAGAGGAAAGAGATCAAATGTCATAGGTCAACGGTCACAGGTCAAAGGTCAAAGGTCAAAAATTAAGAGCCGAAGGTCAATGTTGACATGATCAATAGTAGCTCTGACATACAAAGCACAACTGAAGATCATTTCCATTGTCTCATACTTATGCAACATATTAAATCATAACGCTGTGCGTCGGCGTGAGCATTGGAGACTCGTGCCAATCGACATGACGCCTCGCGTCGACATTGAGTATATGTATATGTAAATAACGATTATTCGGGAGTATCGTGGAGACTTTCTTGGAGGAAAGGAGGGAGGGGCGGATCAAGTATCTACTAACCGTTTGGTCCGAGGCAGTTGAGCGCGAGCCCGAGTAGCAGCAACAGCAGGGGACGCGATGTGTCTGTGCACTGCACCCAAGGAGTAGACGCAGTCGGCGCCTCGAGGAACATTTTGTCCCATACGCGTGGCGCCTCCCACCTCCGCCACCGACCCAAATCTTTTCCTTCCTCCTCGTCTTTTTCTTTTTATCCGCGCACTTCTCACTGAGAAAGCGTGGCCTGCTTCTCTCACACACCCTTTATCCGGCTTCCGGGCTTCGGCCGCCGGCTCGTCACTTTCTTCTCCTAAAACACACAAGATTATTTTTTCATTTTCGTCACTCTTTTAATTGATTTGATGAAATTTCACACAGATGAAATTGATTCCGAGAAGTGTGCTCAACAGTCATTTGTATTGGAGACAGGAGGTTCTCTGGATCGGAAGAGAGATTGCGATTAAGCAGAATGATGGAGATGATCTCCTGCGATCGTGTTATCAGCCACCAGAAGGACATATCCCAGTTATTTTCTGATTTTTCACATCGCATAAGGTGAATGTGCTCGTATCTACTCACAACTCTATTCTCACTCACTCTTGCATAATCATTCATTCAAGAAAGAAAATGCATTCGACTGGTTGCAAATCAATGTTAATATTTGAATAACAACTCCCAAACTATAATCTTGTCGGATGCCATAATAGCTCCCTAGAAAAATGTCAAATGTAAGACAGTGGGTTAATTTCATAAAATCAGCGCGTGAAACTTAGAAACTAATGTATTCTTCAAAAACAAACAAATTAAGTCAATGGAATTGAATGCTTGTTTGGGAAATGCTAGAAAAAACTTAATTGAATGAATTTTAATTGATTGGTAACGAATGAGATTCTATTTCATACATAATCACTTAGATAAGCATGGTTGAAGGTTACTACTATAAAATCTGTACTTGCATAGAAAAATCTTTCATTCTCCGAAACAAGTGACAATGGATATCTTCTTGAGTAATCAACTGTATTGAGAGAATATTCCCCCTATTATATAATATATAGGTATTTTTTGTACAATATGGATGGTTCATTGATGGAATTTAGCTGAAAAATAAATTTCAGTTACGTGTACAATTTTTTCGCAGTCAGGTTTGCATAACTCCGTTTCACTGTATCTTATTTGATGTTTCAGAGCATCAGCGGAAACTGTATGTGTTTACCGCGCAGAGCTGTAAATATAGAGAATCTACTGATAAATCCGATTCTCCAAATCGGGTTATGTTGTTCGAATACAAGTCTACTGAAAGAACCTAAATTTTTCAGACAATGCTTCTTGATATCGGGTAAGTTTCGGAGTCACTAATTTTTCTCGATGACATCGCAGATAGTGTTATTTATTGCTTCCATTTAGGAAAAGCTCTGAAATTATAAGGACTTTTACAAAAAATTAAACTAAATTCTTGAGATTCAATAGTCTTGTAAAAAAGTCATTCATAATATCTTGAATAAATGTCTGTTAGGTATATATATATATATATATATATATGTGTGTGTGTGTGTGTGTGTGCGTGTGTCCCATTTTTTTTTCGTCCACGATAACTCTCGAAGGAATGATCCGATCATCTTGAAATTTAGCACACAGTTAGTTGCGGCAAAATCTCGGCCAAGTTAAATTTTCAGCAAAATCCGTTGATTATTTCCTTAGCAACTGTTTTTAACGTTTTTTCTCACAAATCCTTATAAGGGCTCACCGGGGCTATGAAAATTGATAAGGATCGATGAGATATTTCTCATAGCAACCACTGTTGATATCCTTGGCAACCGTTTGTTTACATCCCTAGCAACCGTTGTTTCGGAAGCCGGAAAATCAGTTTTAAGTCACACTCGATGGCCAAGGACACTGAGTTGTTATACTTGCTCTATAGCAACCGTAGTTTACCTCCCTAGTAACCTTTACGAAGGTTGGAAATGATCAATTTATTACCCAATTCAATCATTTTCGACGACAAAGGACACAAAATCTTCCCAATTAGCTCCTTAGCAACCGTTGTCACACCAGGTCCGAATACTCCATTTATCGAGGAAGCGATACGAATTGAACTGATTAAATAATTTTTTTCTAATTTTTGAAAAATGAATGATAATATCTACGTTAGTGAATTGTGAAAATATAGGTTTGGGATGCGTTTGTGTGATGTTGAAGCCTCTTCGAGAAAGCATACTGCTAAGGCACTTGGCAGCGGTTTATTATTATACGTGATCATAAACGCTCATTTTATGCGTCGATTTTTGTCCCTAAAATGCGATGTCACGTACTGGTGCTTTAGCTCAAATAGTGTAGTATTAGTGTGATAAAATTGGCGTTTGATCACTATGCCATATACAATTCATAAAATAATTGCACATAATGGTTGTATAACTATACCATATATAACATGATATACTATAAAGAGAAAAACAGTAACTTTTCTATGCTCTAGCGAATTTTCAATACTTGCTTTTCCTCGCGTTCATCATTTCCTACAGTGATCGTTTCACCTGAATATTATGAGAAAATGTCAGACATGTTTCACTTCCTCAGAGAAAATTAAAAATCTGCATTAAAAACACTTTCTATTGAGAAAAATATTCAAAAGAGTATTTAAGAAGAGTTCATAGTCAAAAGACTTTCCAAATGACGGGAAAAATTAATATGGTAATAACCCTAAATAGGATCGTATTACCAGCAGGAACCTTATACATAAGAATACCTCAGTACACTGAGAAATGAAATCAATAACTACGCTGAGAATTTTTCACCATGAAAATATTTTCCGTATTGAATTTTGGGAGGTTGTTTCGTGACTAGGAAGCTTAATATTTCTGCGTGATCAAGGTACAAACTGCTTTTTTTATCCCAATATTCGAGTATCCAATTGAACTACTTTGAAAAAAGATTCAATACACATTTAAAAAGTTTTGATACACGGAAAAAGTAAGAATAGCCGGTTTGATTACATTTATACGAATAAGGAAAATGAAGTTGTCGAACATGGCGCAAAATCTTGAATTTTTATAACTAGAAGCTGTTTAGCACGCGTATCGCGCGCGCGGTGACGTATCGGAAGCGATGTACTAAACAAGCTGACCGCTCTAAATATAGCAATAACCACTGCTGCTTTCGAGACGACCAATCCAAAGCTCGGAAAAGATCTAAGAATCAATTTGATTGGCCAACTATCAATGGTGGACCTTCAATTCTATACTAATCGCTACCTCCCTTTTAATATGGGATAGCTTGGAAAATGAAAATCACTGTTTTTGAGACATTTCTTAAATATAAAGAATAAAATCGTTGTTTGTAATTTATGAATGAAATTGATCGTGGTTTCCGCATTCATCATTCTATTTATCGAAAAGAAATATCATGTCTTCATGATTATAAATAATAAAATGAGTGAATAGATGTAAATGTGAATAATGTTGTGTGACATCATGCGTGCCATACCTTTATTGGTATTAAATCAATTGTAAAAATTTGTTGAAATTTCAGGAAGTTTAATTTTAATATTTGTGAATTAATTCACGCGATAATGAACAAAACTTTAGTTTCGAAGATGCGCCGTTTACGAAGATAAATGCGAAGGACGAGAAAGAGGAAGCGAGTTTACCGCGAGTTTTACGCCACACGCCGTATTTGGGTCGAGTCAAACCGCGACCCCCTCGTCGTAAATTAGCCTCCGCTAAGCGCTGCACCTAGCCGTGTGATTGAGACGCCAGCCGCTCACGTGCCTAAAACGTTGCGCACCGGATGTCTAGAGAATATGCTTTTCCTCGCGACTTCGATGTCCGCCCGTCAAACATCAATTTATGCATCCGCGTTAGCCTGAGAAATCGGCTTGCCAAGGCTCCCTAAAGCCGACCATCAATGACGATCAGCTAATACGTCCTGCGCAAACCTCCGGCAAAGCGACCTCCAATGACTTCCGATTCGAAGTGGCGTACGTGCCAAAATTTTATGGCTTTTCTGCGAAGATCATACTCCTTCAACCGATGTTGTAATAGAGTACGCCAGGTCGAGGATTTTCCGCGACTCGATTTTTTCTCCCCGTCATCCCGGAATAACGATGCTATAGCAATAATTCATAATAAAAAGAAATCAGTGGATTGAAGTTATGTTATATCATCGGACTTTTTTTCTCTTTTTTTCTATATTTTCCCTCCCGATAAACCAATCGCTCTCGAGTTACGCATGCGAAAGCTGTCTTCTAGTACTCGGAGTAATTGGAGAGTAAGTCCACCATGACGGACTCACTAACTCGAGTCATATTTCCTTTTCTTCTCAACCCAGAGCATTTCCAGTCTCTCTTGGCAACAAGAGTATAGGCTAGACAGTTGATTGCACTAAGGTCTTGAGGTCTTTAGAATTAATTAAATTCTGGCGATAGAATCTCTGTTCTATTTTGTTCTATCGACTTTTTGCTGAGCTGTTTAATTCTTTCCATACCTTTAACGGTCACCTAACCGTAAATTCTCTTTAGTTCCGGTTTAAACTCGAGATATGAGGCAAGCTTTGCTCGAAATATGCGATTAGCTGAGCACGCGCGCTGCGTCATTATAATCTTAACGTTATAAATGTATAATTTTGAAAATTCAATAGGCATGTAATAATTCGCATTCAGGTTACTCATACCCCAAAAAGTTATAAAAACGCGATGAGTCTGACACTGATAAATTGCTATTGATATTCCATTCAAACGCAGAATCAACAGCAGGATGAACGAAATCAAAAATAAAACCTAAATGAATTTTAGCAGAGATTAAATCATTGTTAGTCGGAAATATCTATTTGAAAAATTATTTAAAAAACTGATGCCAGATGAATTAGCTGCATGCTTCCTCAAAGAGTTTTCGTGAATTAAAATTTTGATTGGAGACTCTAATTAGACTATTAAAAAACCTCTAGAATCGTTATACTAATCGTCAGTATACGAAATTCATATTACATATTAAATCTTCTTATTGAACCCGTTGGGAAATAAATCGTTAATTCTCATCGACCTCCATAAACAATAATTCCAAGTCATAATACGTACTCATATCAACGTTTACTACGGATGTCAACAACAGTTGCTAAGAAAAATGATTCATTTTTTCATCTTGACAATACTCGTTCACGTATTGTTTGCAAAATTTTAGGAAGCTCGGACCATCGAAAATGAAGGTCCAGGATTCCGATTCGGAAGTTCCATTCTCTTACTGTCATAAGAATTTCTCATTGAGAGAGCAAAACTCAATTAAAATAAACAAATAACAATTCATATAGAATTTCTATGCAATTAACTGTGAGTTAACAATGCTCTCTGTGACAAAATTCAAAATTTGATATTCAGCTGATGCCGATATTTATACACGAACAGAACACATTCCAGGAAAAATATGTCCAAAATGTGATATCTTTTGAACTCGAAACCGTATATAGTATTAATACCGAATGAATAAAAGCCGAGGAATTTATTCCAATCCTTGTTTTTATGAGAATTAGCAGAATAAAATTTCCGTTTTGGAATGGGCCAAAGCCTAATCCGAAGAAAAATGTGGTTACATTCTTCAAGAAGCATTAGTCGACTTTCATTTGCGTGTTACTTCCCCTACATTTAAAATGAATTTATTGAGCACTCGTGAGCTTTTGGCATTGCCCGAGTGATTCATGAGAATCAGTAGAGAGTTTATAAATGCATATTTATTCCAGGATAAAATACAAGAGTAGTATACGGCAATCATCTAACCAGAAAATTTATTCTCGTTTATTCCCAGAACATTCTGGAAAAACTTTACTATTGAACACACTTGTTCAAATTAATATTCTCGTGTCATCTTGGCAACAACATTTATCTCGATGAATAAGACTTGCTCCCTCTATTCGGAGAAGTTCTAACGATAACTTTATCTGTCACTAGAAAGAGGAAGTTGAGGCGAATCAATGCGAGTTGGTCGATATAGAAACAAGGGTCTGGACAAACTTGGTATTCGTGTACTTATACAAGAGCTCAGGCAAAACTTCATTAGGCTGCGTTGAACGTTTCCACCGCTAAATGGGTACGCACTCTGTCCTTCGATCCCTCAACAACGCAGTTTCCTTCTCCATTCATCTGACTTGTCCGCGAGTCGCCTAATAATGATGGGAGCATAATCGTCAGAAGACGTTCGGACGCGATGACCGTATGCACGATGGAGAGAAGGGAGAGTGAAGGGCCGGTAGGATATGCGTATGGTATTGTGAGGGAGGCATGGCTGCTGACGATATTGACGCTCGCCTCGCGCAATCTAAACGCCGCAGGCTCGAGAGCCCTGTTGCGGCATCGCGACGCGTGCCGAGGACGCTGGGGCGAAACGCGTTTGATCCTCTTATTCTGTCCTCTGTCGTTCTGTTTGACCCAGTTCAGCCTGGGCAAGCCAGCAGGAGGAGGCCGTTATACCCGGTACGTCTCTTTGCCGATATGGGGAATGGAATTTCCCGAAAGATGCGCGTTTTCTTCGAAGCTGCAGTTGATGATAGTACCAAGGATGTCAAGTGATAATGTTGAGTTTTTTACTTTCATTCTAGCTGTTCATTACGCGATTACTCTTGGCGTTTCCATTCCAATTGAGTGATCAATTGGAATGGAAACGCCAAGACGAGGTGATTTTGTACTTTTCTTTATACTCGTTCAATATTCCGTAAAAATCAAACTTATTTTCTTATATTTTCAATGAGTATTCTTATCCATGAAAACAAATCACTGTTACTCTTTTACAGTAACATTGATACAACCATGAATAATAATATTCATCAGTGAGTGACTCTATTCTTCCTTATGACACATTCATATAATTGAATCTATCAGCAATGAGGAAGATGATGTTGTTTGCCAATAAATTGATTATAATAATCAATTTGATTGGCGATTAAAACAATTGTATAATACAATTGTTTAATTTAATACGTGTATCATACACATGTTCATCAAAAAAACCCAAAAATGATGTTAAAAGTATAATATTTTGTGTGTGTGCCAGTTTAAATGTGTATGTAAAAGTACTATTTGGTTGTGTAATGAAAGATAGACTACTAATTTCAATATAATACTACTGCGCGTTTCGTCCTAGATCCACCTGATAGGACTCATCAGTAAGGTTTATTCAGGTGGATCCAACCTTATACGCTTAAGGCGTGAATAAACCTTACTGATGAGTCCTATCAGGTGGATCTAGGACGAAACGCGCAGTAGTATAATATTGAAATTAGTAGTCTATCTTTCATTACACAACCAAATAGTACTTTTACATACACATTTAAACTGGCACACACACAAAATATTATACTTTTAACATCATTTTTGGGTTTTTTTGATGAACATGTGTATGATACACGTGTTAAATTAAACAATTGTATTATACAATTGTTTTAATCGCCAATCAAATTGATTATTATGATCAATTTATTGGCAAACAACATCATCTTCCTCATGCTGATAGATTCAATTATACAAACTTATTTTCATTTCCTGTTTACTGTATTTTTCTGTAGATCATATTCTGGTGTGATATAGAAGATTATTGAAGTTAATAAAAATATCGAGTATCCCAGCTTGCTTCGCTCGACAACACCGCAATGCCAATTTTAATTAAAGAATTCTTCAATTTCATATAAGTCCGTCAACGTATACCAAGAGATATCGAAAAAATGTGTCTCTTTGCTTTCTCAATACGAAAGTATTACGTCGGTGAAAATCAAATTTCCGAACGGAGCTCCAAATCTTCTTTTTTGTAATCTACGTGTCGAAAAATGTCGAATCTTAGAAATGTTTG
The DNA here is from genome assembly GCA_020882725.1 of Aphelinus certus. Classification (NCBI taxonomy): domain Eukaryota; kingdom Metazoa; phylum Arthropoda; class Insecta; order Hymenoptera; family Aphelinidae; genus Aphelinus; species Aphelinus certus. The sequence continues at coordinate 59,752,064 of CM037084.1, forward strand.
TATGTGCGTGCGTACACGTGTGTGACGCGATTTTTGGCATGCGACAACTTTCGAAAGGGTGATTCGATCTTTCTGAAATTTTGTGCACAAGACGGTATTATCAAGGTGTGAATCGAGCTCAATTTTTCGTAGCGACCGTTGCTCACATGTTACGGGAAAGTTTCTCATTAACTCTCATAAATGCTCATTGAGACTTGAATATTTATAAGGGTTGATGAGAATCAATGAGATATTTTTCATACTAACTGTTGTTGACATCCCTAGGATTATTGCTACGGAGAATGGAAAATCAGTAAGTGGTACATTTTCGAAACTCGATCGTTGACAAAAGATAGAATCATTGAAACATCTCTATATAGCAACCGTAGCTAATGTGTGACTCAATATTTATGAGAGTTTTTTAAATTTATTTCAAGAATTGGTGGACGCAGAATTAAGAACTGAATAGATATTGGTAGATTCAATTACAATTAATGAAGTATAGAATATTATCTAATGTAAAGATTCAATATGTAATATTATTTTTGTATAACTAACAATATGACACGTCGTTTGCAAAGATTATTTTCTAATAATTCGAGTCTGTGTAGAATCTTAATTCACAATATTCTTTTGAGAAAACATACTACTAATTCAGTTGGCAGAAGTCTTATGATTAATATATTTCGAATACGCCAATCATTATTTCTGAGAAATCGTAATGATACGCAACATAACATATTCGTGAACACTCTGAGACTGAACCATCTTCTTCTTCTTCTTCTTTGTCTACCTTCTTTGCCCTAAAAATATTCTGGTAACTCTCCATGATAAATCGATCATACACATCAGTATAACCATTGAAAGAATCTGTGGCAGGTAAATACTAAAGCAAAACACGGGGGTCTCAATGCTAGATGAGCAAACTGCACATCATTCTATGCGGCGAGTCAATCAATTATGTATTTCCGCCGAGCTAGGCGTCTCACCACTCCCGCCCCCTCCCGCGCCATCCAACACACAGCGAGAGTGCTTACGCTTTCAGCACCAATATCATGCGGAACTCCCCTCAACACGTTTAATTTGTTCCGTGCAATGCTCACAGGGGACAAAGGCAGAGATGGCAAAGAGTACGAGGAGCATCTCAGCCGATCCATAAACATTTTTCACGAGACTTCCAAGACCTGTGACAAGTAGAGTACACCCACGTATTTCTCCGCTCGGCTTGGCTCACGCAAACTTTCGCGTGCGCGCATGTAAAAGAAGAAAACAAGCGAGCCCGAGAGAGGACGTACACGAGAACGAGAATACGTAGAGTTACGTTGATTCGCGCGGAAAGCTTGCTTTTCAAAATGTGCGCCGTGCTGTGCGATGCACTGGCATCGGATGACGCGAGAGGTCGAACGCGTGCGCGTGGACCCGCATTGCGCTAAATTCGGCATGCGCTCAGGCGGACCTGCCACTCTCACCCTTCCCAACAGTTGAATCGACTGTTCCAAACTCCAATCGAAAGAATTGTTCCCGAAATACTCGTTCTTGCGCTATTGCTACATCGGTTCATGCTTCCTTCACCTCACATTCTTTTTCATCCAGTCAATTTGCTTCCTAAGTACTATTAATTGGTGTGTTTTCTTCTTATTCATTCACGTTTTTAATACACTAAAGGTGAATAGACAAGAAAGTTATTGTGTGATTTCGAATAGTGAAATACTCAGCTGCTATCCTTGATTGGACATTTTTTAGAGATAGTAATCGTCACATACATACATGTATCGACAAATGAGTTACAAGTTTTATAATTATACTGCATCTACTTTCTTTCGAATAAAGAAATAATGCATTTACCTTCTTCGCAATAGCCTGAACGTTAGGCCCGATATTCACTGAAGGTGTGAATATATTTTTGAATCTTGTTCTGTTAAGCTTTTTATTTACGATTTGAGACGTCTATAATTGAGTTTTGAACAGAAACTATTAATATTTTCTGAAATCATTAATCTCAAATCAATGAAAACGATTTTCATATTTGGAGTTCAATATTCAAAATTAACGTATGTACATATGAGAACTGATAACTGAGTGAGGAATTCAGTTAGCTAGCGATGTATTAATATATCACAGTCAATTTGTCGAATTTCTATTCTGCGACAGAGTTCAGTCACATGCAAGTGCATTCACGTGATTCTTTCCACTTGAGAAATATGTAATATCTGAATAGTCTGAAAATGTATGCGCTCAAGCTGAAATTTCGCTGTGAGATTCCAGTTCTTTGTCAAAATATAGATTGCGGACAGACTACAGTGATTCAAATTAATTATCTATGCAAAACTTGAATATAGTTGTCCAATAATTTAAGATGAATAAACATTAAATTAAGTAGTAACATTAGAGTATAATTCCTCAAAATTATTACTCATTGAGAAAGAATTCGCTGAGCTTCTTATTTATACTTACATAGGAATTGTTGTCAACCAATCATGAGGAAACTCTCCGAAATGCTTCTTGGTGATTGAATAAGCCGTACATACGGTCATTTGGTCTAACGTTTCGATTTTCCATAGAAATTCTGCCAATTAGTTTCGATCTTATGCATCGAACAGTATATAAGTCATAGGTACATATATACTGCACACAAAGGAAATGAGATATTATTGAACAAATATCTCCGACAAATCGAAACGTTAGATCGAATGACTGTATAAATATATATATATATATATATATATATATATATATATATATATATATATATATATATATATATATATGCTTTTGAGACACTCAAAAAGCATTTCGGAAAGTTTCATCATGAGTAACCGGCACCAAAGTCTCCCAGTAAGTTTCCCAAAGTTGTATAATTTTCAAGGATTTTTACGTCTCGAGTTCAAATATGCTGAGAGTCAATGTGATAATATCTGGTGAGATCTCACTAATAAAGAACGTAGCCTAAAGTATTTTGAATTAATTCTCAGCCATGCTTCTGTCAATGTTCTCAGTTAGCTCAACCACACGGAGATATCTACATTGTATACCAAGTCCGTGCAGCAACGTAATATACAAGAGCAGGATTTCCTGCCGTTTGCAAGACGAATGGCTTTCTCCATTAGGCTTCCGTCCAGATGATATGCATTTTCGGAGGAGAAGAGAGTTCACAATATACTCAACCAAATGATGGACATTGCTTCCTTTACGAACTTCACCACGCTCGTTGAAATTTCAAACTACGTTTCCGAGCCTGACTTTTTGATCGACCATCTCTAGAAGCTTCTGCCTTTTTCGATCATTATCATTATTGTTGCAGTAAAATTAAATTTTGATTATTCTTTTATGAGTGAATGATAAATAAAACGAAATAATTATTATTCTTTGCAAGTTTTTAGGGGATATACCAAGTAATTTAGAACAGCCCATTCTAAACTTCTCAATGACAAAGTTGTTTCAACGTTATTTTCACAGATTATTATTATGGATAACGTCAAAAACAGAATAATGAATGCTTGTGCAGTGACACATTTTATTGGAACAGTATTACGATGAAAATAATCAAGAGTTAGCAAGTTGTTTTCATAAATTATTTACAGTAACGTTATTTAAAATTCATATTAAATCCCAGAATGATGAAAGTTAGAACGATTTTGAGAATTGAACTCTGAATCTCTACACGGAAATGAAAAAAAATACTTTGGCTACTTGACCACAATACTTATACATATTCAAAGAACCCTGCGTATTAATACCCTCGTAATTAATTTACATACATATTTTGGTTCTATATTCGAGAATACCTGAGAATATGAAAAACCTAATGAGTGGGTTTCATATTTACATTCCACAATTTTCGGGTTGAAAAAACTCTGTTGCATCATAATTATTTCAAAGAAATTAATAAAATACCAAACTCTGTCGTGAAGAGTTCAAAATAGCGCTATTAAAATTCTTCAACATTCATTCCAGCTTCCAAATGGCAAATAAAATTCCAACTCTCAGTTGATTCGCAAAGTGCAAGCTCCTCGCATGATATTTCTCCACGGAGCGTATTTTAATGAACCGAAATAAGTTTGCTCTCATTCAAATGAGTGTTATTGTAAATATAGAAGTTCCAAGTCAGTTTTAGATCAGTTATAACTGCAGACTCTATTTTGAAAAATAATAATACTTCAGATTTTCGAGAGAGAAAATCGGATAATCATTGATAAGCCCACACATTCAATATTTTTTTTGTTAACATAAAAATTTTACGATATATCCAATGCACTTTTATGAGCATTGTACTTTTACATTCCATTTTATTTATGACAATGGGTTGCAGTTGGTATCGGTTTCAGCGTCGATCGAGGGCAAGCAGGCAGCATCGCCTGGTGCCACGACACCTTGAACCTTGATCGCCCTACTGGGACGGATTGGCGAATTTTAGCTGTCGCTCGACCAGTCAGCTCTGATTTTAATTGTCTTTGTAGATTATTTACATGAGACGTTCTGGTTGTTAGGGAGTGTTTCCTTTGCGACTCGGCAGCAGTTACCCGATATGAAAAACTCTGAAATACCCAGAGACCATAATGTAAGTAGTTAAAAATATTCAATAATTGTTTGGATTAGGAAATCTGTATAAATAGAGTATATTATTCGACAATGTGATTGGTATATTCTAAGAGTAATTTAATAAAATTAAAGATTCGGTGAAATGATTATTGTTTGAATCCAATTTAGACTAATAGTCGAATTCCAAATATCAGTAACATGATATTTGAAAAGCAAATTACTGAGATCATATAACAACATTTGAATTACTGTCCATCAAGCAACATTGAAGTTTCAATACAAAATGACATGTGGTAGGCGGCCGAGTTGTGTCGGTGATTTAACAAATTAAAGCATTACTAAATAATTTGAATTTGATATAAAAGTAATTGTATCTGTTCATGGACAGAACTTTGCGTGGGCATGCAATTAAGATGTATTAACCATAAAAATTACAGTACTTTCTATAAATGTCTATTCGCGTGACCCTACCTCACTATTCACAATTGACCTGTCACATTTTGTCAGTAGCTCTTCAATTTTGCAGAACAGCACTGTAAAAATCACTCATACGGTCCCGAATGATGCACTTTACATGAGTGACATAAACATTAAAATCATTTTCGTCCCAGCGGCAGCAAGCTTTGCGTCCTGGGGTTTGCAAAGAATAGCTCTTTACTTCCACGGGGTACGAAAAATAGTATATGCACCTCGCTCATCTAGGCAATTTTGGCACGCGCAAACTTGCGATCCTCGCTGCGCTTGGATCGCAAACGTTTTTCGTACCGAAATCGTCTAACCTCGCTCGGATGCATAATATACTATTATTGTTCACGTCTGTCAATCATACTTGAACCCTCACATTGGACCCATACTCTTATAAGATTAAATTCAATCTGCTTTCTTCTATTTGATATTCATCTGATTTTATCTTATTCAATGCTCATGAGCATCAGCTAAGACTGTACGAGGGGATTTTCATAGGTATTATCTTTGAGTGTGATGGTACTTCATAATACTAGTTGTAACATTATTCGAACAGAAAATTAGCTGTGAAAATCAATTTCTTCAACTTTTAAATAGGAGGAAATGTTATAATAATTCCATCATAGTGATCTAATCATCATTATGGATCACTCGTGACATGACTGTACGAGAGCCATCATTTCTAAGTAATTATGAAGCTCATATTGAAACTTCCCGACATTACTTTCATCTTGACCTGGTAATGACACGGTCTTCAATCTTTCTGAGATTAAAAACTTTTTCTTTCAAGTCTACAGGTTTTGTTCGTGGAAAAAATATTTCTCTAAATCAACAGAGTATAAGCAAGCACGCGCGAACCACACGAAATGTAACCAGTATAGCGCAATCGGAAAGGGAGAAAGCACTCGAGCTGAAATGGATTTTGGACTATACGTAGTTTCGTTGCACGCGAAACAAGTTTCAATATTAAAAAACACGTGGCTTCCGGAACGAGGGGAAACAGCATGAGGAAGGCGGGATTGAGAAGGTGATCGAGCCCACACGTGTCTATTGCGGACGGTAAAAAAGTTTATTCGGACGAAGGAATGACTTTCTTCCAAGGAATGCGAGAAAAGATAAAGTGCGCCTTTGCATAGTAAACGACTCCGGTCTCGACACATCTTCTCCTTTCCTTTTCGATTTTTCTCTTTCGCTGTCTCTCCTTCTACGTTTCTCTGCGGTAGGATACATTGCGCGTAAGTGTCAGCGGGCTCGTACATCGCTGAGTTTTTTTAACGCTTAACTACCCTTCTTATTCGAGTGGAAGGGCTGCATGGGTCATAAAGAACTTTGCCCTTACATTCTTTGTTGTTTTAGAGTTTAACATAAAGTTTTCTTTTTATTCAGTCAGATGTATCGATATCGTCCGAATCGGAAATGGCCATTGATTCGACTTCCACTTTTACTTATTTTTTTTTACACTTTTGAGAATGTTTAGAATGTGTATGATGAATTTTGTTAGTTATATATACATGATTAAGTATAATGAGATATATTTGAGAAAATTCTTAATGTAAGGATAGCAATAATATGAATAAGGTTAGTGATTGAACAGAATAATCTAATCGTTTTATTTAGAACAATTCTGCCACCGCATTAGCTAAGGAGACAGCCGAACATACCAGAGCTTGTTCAAGTCCCTTAGAGCCCCAGGTAATTGTAAGCAAGAAGCCAGTTCTGCTGGCTCTCGCACCACCATTTAACCCCTCGTGGGCCGGCTGCATGTCACGTTGCCAAGAGGACTCCAGCACGAGCAACGCGGTAGAGCTAATATGGAGGACTGCCTTCTTGTACAAATGGGGTTCCGCTATTTTTATATCAAAGTCTACCTGTATACCGAGTTTCATACAAATGATGAGTCTAAATGATAATTCTTAGACCCAGAGTATAAGCTTAATCCAATCCTTGAAGGCACGGCTAGACCCACATGTCACGTCACACCTCTTCCACGTGCGATCAGTCTCGGCGGGGCAATTTATTGCGCGCATCCCCCTACACTAGGAAAAATTCTAGTAGCGATTTACACGGTTCGCGGCCTGAATACGTGATCCCTGTTTGTTCGTCTTTTGAGAGTAAGGCTCGTCACGTGATGGAACTATCTTTGTATGGTATACCAAAGTGAGAAAAAGTTCCACGTGCTCCAGGTGCTCTTTGTCACTTCTTTACACTGCCAATACAATGAATAATCACGAAAATGTCTCGCCCGATTGCTTCTTTGTACGATCAGAATAGAACTTATTTTATGAACAGGTGTTTTGAGCATCCCTTCGTATACTCATGGATGAGTATACTAGAACGCATTATAGTGTATTATGCACCTGAGAGAGGTAAGGCTACTTCATAGCGCTTCGATTCACTCGAATTTTAATCTGTCCTTCTGACGAAAACTCCTACGCACGCTTAGGAGCTTAATGTACTATTTCACCTACTCTCAAAGTGCATTGAAAAATTTCTCACGTTGATGGTGATCGGGTAATTTTATTTTCACGGGTACGGGAAATGAAATTACTTGAAAATTTCGATTTCTCGCATTTGCGTTCACGCGAAGAATATTCATCTTACTTTCACTCGTAAATATATTATCACGAAGTGTACAAATCGTAATCGAAATTGCAAGTTGCATTTCTCGAGCTAGTTGACTAGAGATAAATTAATTATATTGATTGGTGAACGTAATCAATGAGCTGACAAATGAGAGCCGGGGAATAGAACTTGGAGATTGGGAAACTTGTGCACGGGAGTTAGAAGATAGGTGACGGGTAAAGAGAGCCAAAGAATAAGACTCAAAACCAAGATTAGTGACGAAATTGGAAAATTAAGAATAAAACCGGGAACCGGAAAGTAAAGACTGTGAAATGGAAATATGAAATGGAAGTCGATAAACATGAATCAAAGAACGGAAGCGGAAAGAGTATAAATCAGATTCAGAGAGTAGGAATCAAAAAATTGTTGTTTGACAGAATATACGAGAGTTAGGACAGTAAAACCTTCATCCAAAACAAAAGAGGGTATAGTGAGCAATGTGAGAAATTGAGGGGTATACTATACCCCCATAGTATTTTCGATAAAGTAATCCTTTTTAATTTTATTACAAAATCAACAATCTATAGTTAATCATCTTTTCTGCAGTGGTTCAATAGATGTAATTTATATTATTCTGCACTACACCGATTAATAAGAGGATGATATTCGCAGTAATTGGATCGTGCTGAACAGACATTATTGGAGTATTAATGCTCCTCGGGTAAATTCCAATGAAATGGGATGAATTCTCCAATACACCAGTACATATTTCTGTGATAATCAATTAGGGATAAATATTAATCATTGTTTTAAACTAATTGTTAGCCACTAAACTTGTTAGATATTAATGTATTTAATAATGTCATTCTATTTTGTGGCTTGATCTAGTGAGAAAATTGATGTCAATCGCAAAAGGCCTTCCTGAGGAAGGTATCATGAAATGAAATAGATTATATTCGAAAAATCTCGGACGATGGTCAATGCCTATTTCCTTGACACATACGATTTTAAACTACTTAGGTAAGAATTTCGATCTGAATAGGTGGCTTTGATATGATTTCGTATTCAGATAGAGTATGAAAACTTTGATTACTTTAAGTTACTTCAAACTTCATCCAAGATCTGTAGAACATGAAAGAACGAGTGAAGCTAGCACAACCTCATTGCTATCTCTCCCTATCAAATCTTTCAGATCAATTGCGAACAAAAGTCTCATCGATGCCAATATCGTGTCAACACTCGAAATGGCACTATTGACAATATCAGTCCTTCTTCAAATTTCGCCTGCGTAATTTTCTTCGTGAAAACGTATTTACAAAGACAAGTATTAGAAGTTCTAGACTTCATACAAGTAGATTTATATTCAAATAGTTGCGTTACAAGAATATGCAGAATACCTGAGTTATTGAGAAGGAATGTATTACATGAATTAACAACTTCAACAGCTTTTGCTTTCTCAAAGGGAAAGCTTTGTAATGGGGCAAAAATCGACCCACCGAATCAGACCTCGGGACCTCGATTTTCGTGATCTACGGGTCGAAAAACATGAAAATCCAAAAGTGTCTGTATGTATGTATGTGTGTGTGTGTGTGTGTGTGTGTGTGCGTCCCGTTTTTTTTTCGTCCACGATAACTCTCGAAGGAATGGTCCGATCGTCCTGAAATTTTGCACACAGGTTAATCGCGGCAAAATCTCGGGCGAGTTCAATTTTCAGCGGAATCCGTTGTTTATTTCTCTAGCAACCGTTGCTAAGGTGTAAAATTTTTCGTTTCTTTTGTCTAGGATAACTTTCGAAGGAATCG
>CM037084.1:59761806-59821674 GCA_020882725.1 Aphelinus certus
ACAGAGTTATCCTATCCGGCAACTATTCAAAACTAAAAGGTAGCCAAAATATCCACGTACCATCAATCAAATTCACATATCTACAATTATAGTTTTGAAAATAAATTGTCGAAACTTATGACAGCTTCATCAACGAAACTGACTATCCTAACCTATAATATCATGTCATCAGCTACTCTCTATCTATATATATACATCTCACTCTATATCTATAATCACCCCACTACAAATCACGTGGTTAGATCTACACCAATCAAATCACGAGTTAATGCCTTCACTCTAAAGGCCATCACTTTTCATATGAGGATTATATTTAGTCGACTATTTCAGTTTTAACACTAATTTAATTCTCTAAATTTTTATCTGGTGATATTGAAAATGCGATTCATTTGGTTTTAGCTTACGAGTTAATTCGATATGATTTGAGTGAATTCACGTTTTGAAGTATTCATGTTGATAATTGTAAACGTGGATGGACTACATTTTGCTGGGTTCCCTAGTTCTCGAACAGCCAATGTTGGTTCACATCTTTGTTAAACTCAGCAAAATTATTAGTTCATGTTATACAAGTGTAATTTCGTAACGCTACAACATCATGAAATGACACTATGGTAACGGAGTATAGAATCACTAATTTTGCGTACCCGAAAATTGCAATGTAATTTTTTTTGCACCCTTGATGAATAATATATTCATTTGTTTCCAAACCATCGTCACCCAAAATGGAACCCAAGGTGATCTTTTGGGCAGTTATTTAAGGGGTAATATCCGGCAAATTGTTTTTTTCTTTTAATTTTTTTTATTGGCTTCAGGGGTAATATACCTTTGTGACCTCCGATTTCGAGGTCATTTTCAAACACTTACCATAAGCGCAGGAAAAATCCAAGGAATATGGGGTCTGTTGCATATGAAAGTACTACTTTCTAACTACAAAAAACACACTTTATTTTTTCCAAGAAATACAAAATGGTGGCGTACCAGCTCGTCAAAGGAGAAAAAAATTTTTTACTTTTTCTTCACTAGCCTACCACTACAGGTCACAATTTTGACCCTAGAAGGAAAAATCGAACGGGGTTTTGAAGTAAAATAAAAAACTCAGTGAACGGAGGGCCATTTTTTTGAAATTCAAATTTGGGGCCAAATGGCGTCAATTTGAATTTTTTTTCTTTTTTTTCGCAAAAAATCGATCGAAAATCGGCCATAAAATCGGTAAAAATCAAAATATCAAAAAAATCGTACGACATTCACTTAAAAATCATGTTTCCAGGCTACAGTTAAAATTTGAAGTGAATCGGTTAAAAATTGACGGCGCTATTGGTAGGCTAATGCCAAAAAAGACGGTTTCGTGATAAATGCGTTCAAAGTTTTGAGTACTGTACTAATACTATACAGTTCAGAAAATAAATTTTTTGAGGCACTTAGAACTTCTTTCCCCACTTTATCGACTTTTTATATCATTCTTAGGTAGTTTATGGAGTGCTTAAGACAATAAAAAAAAATTGGAAAAAAAATAAGTCACAAAGGTATATTACCCCTTAAATCATGCTAAAACTATCCTAGAATCGAAATCTACAAATCCCAAGTACTGATCTAAACTCAAAATTCGTTTAAATCAACTTTTACCGAACAACTTTTATATAAGATACATAGCATTTTGGAACTTGAAACGCGTTTTTCTCAAAACCATGTTTTCAAACTCGGCGAGCAGTAGAACTGAAAAAGTTTACATCCGATTAACTTGAAATTTTAACTATAGCTTCTTCATTAGATTATCTAGTGAAGTACACACGATTTTAGCGATTGATTGACAAAAAAAAAAGTTATAAACAATTAAAGTTGACTTTTTTGTCGAAAAAAAAAATTTTCTTTCAAACCGTCACCATTTTGCGAAAAAATATTCTAAAAATATAATGATGTGTACTTCACTCGATAATCTAATGAAAAAGCTACAGTTAAAATTTCAAGTCAATCGGATGTAAACTTTTTCAGTTCTACTGCTCGCCGCGGAAGAACTCTTTAAAAAAGTGGTTCACGGCAATCGCTGCACAGCCGCCATTTTATAAAAAAAATAACAATGAAAATTTGTTTCTATTCTCCAAGAGTTGCTTAATCCAATGATATATTATTTATATACTTTACATCTCAAATGTCGTTTAAAAAAAAACATGAAAAAAGCCTCGTTTTTTTGAGCATTTGGTGGATGTTACCCCTTAAAATGATAATTTTTTGTTTGAGTTATGGATGAGAGAGCTGCTACGAGTAGAAAATAGACATCTATAGATAAATCGTTAGAAGGTAGCTAATTGGCTGCTTTTTGCCCGCTGCGACTCTCGGTTGGATAAATAACGTTTGATTGTGAAGCGTATCGAACTAACATATCGAAAGCAAACAATTTCATACATAAATAAATGGATATATATATATGTCTACAAATAATATAACGCAGCTTGAGTATGACAGACAGATCATGCCAATCTTTATCAAATATTGAAATCTCTGGATCAAAGTAAAAGCCGTAATCGATAAGGGAGAGAAGCGTGGCTGGGATTTCCCGACGCATCTCGAGTGATTCCAATCAACAGCACGTTTGCGCGGTCACGTCGAATTGCCAAGCTGATTACACCGCATATCGATTTTGAGGCTCAAAGAAGCTTGGTTATAAAATACGTTCTCACGTCGCAAGGCGGATAGAGTCACCCCTACGGAATGGGAATGTTTTGCATTACGGGGATATTATAATTTCTTATCAAAGGCGGTGCGCTGGATTTATGCGTGCGCCACACCTTGAATGGAACAAGCCGCTATATCTCCATTGCGCAACGCGCACCACTGGAGATATCGCGGGGATTTCTCGGGGCACTCATTTTTTTCCATGAAATACGCTGGTCGATCCCAGAATCGTTTATTTGTGGAAATGAGAACACAAAGTATTGCCTGCAGTTACCGGTGGGATACATGATTTTACACCCTGAAGGACATGAGGTACGTTTATCCCTTGAGCTACAGCCGGTACGCTCGCTTCCGCGGATGCGAACGCTTATCACGAGTGCATGTTCCACTCGGTCGCGGGATTTATTCGTTAGCGCTGATGAGACGTTTTAATCAGACACTGACAAGAAATTGTCCACCTCGTTCGCTATACCAACCATCAGCAAACCCTTCCGCGAATCTCAATTCCTTGATCAATACGTATACTTGAATGGAGATTCACCGATGACTGAGATAATTTAGAGCAATTAGTGCTCGAAGATTTTTTACGATCCTTGATCCTTGACTATTGGTACTGCAAGTACGCAATAATGTGACCAGATATTAAGACGAATGAATCAATCGAGTGACATTTTTTATGATTCGTCCTTGTATAAAAAATCACATTGTACTTGTAAAGATAGAGTTTTACAATCCCAAGTGAAATTGAGTCATGGAAATCACGTGACTTTCTTCACTAGATGTTTTTTTTTTCATAGTACGGAGGAAATATAGGTTTTTGGTCTTGATTTGTGCGCATATTATATTATGCAATTTGCGTGTGTGAAGGTGCGGATGTGGACGTGTCAACGAGTGGCTGGCAAAGCCGGCGACGAGTGTTACACGTTCACGCGAGTGATCAAAATTGAACGCATTATTTGGATACCATTTTTCATGTTATGAGAGCTCGTGAAACGTCAGTCTTTTAAGAAACGCACTAGTGTGTGAAATGGCGTTTCACGCATCGAGTAACATAGAGTTTATTTTCCCATTCGATAACTTACTCAAATTATTTGGGTACATCACATATAGATATGCTTATCTTTCAGCGTATATTTTTTTATCCTGCAATGTTAAACTTCTACGTTTCCTTGATGGCAGCTATTATTACCGAGAAAGTCTTTACTATAAGAGGGATGTATATAAAGATGCTTTTAATATACTGCGATCTCACCGCTAACTTCATCTAACAATATGAGTATTCGTTAAAAAAGTGGGAAGATATTAAAACCTGAAACAAACCAACGATTGTTCATGTTACCTTTTTATGAAAATCCATATATTGATGCGGATTATTCTTTAAAAATTTATATTTATGTTGTGAAAGACATAAGGAACAACTCTGACAATTTGCTTCTATTCATTAAAAAAACTATTCAAAGAATTAGCACTCAGATACTGAGTAAATGAATTATGCGTGTGTTGAAAAATAGTGATCATCTCGGTTTACAGTACGTGACACTCGTCACTTTCTGCAGCAAAAAAGGTGGGGTTCGCATAGATACGAGAAGACAGGTTGATCAAAAAACTTGCTACGCTAAATTTTATCATTCGGAACTTGTAGAACATCAAAACGCTTTTGCCAAGAGTATCCTGAATAGATTCATTGGAGTCATAGATAGTCATTGGATCGAATTGCTGTGTCGGTACTGTTGAACTTGAATAACTATCGTGGTGATCTTGAGAGAAGTGGCTCGAAGCACAGTTCAACGATTAAGCGACTTACCAAGGAAAGTTCAATCGGAATTTTATGAAGAGCCTCTTCCAAATATATCAGTAGCAACCATTAAACGCTTAGCTGCAGAAAAATGATTCCCGAATTGGGCACAGCAAGTTATGAATATTAGGGGTAAAAGGGGAGGCATGATGCAGTGGAATACAGCGAGAGCGCTGTAGGCGCGACGAGATATTTTCTTTTCGATAAGCTTAGAACCTGTGGCATTATCGTCATGGAGTGGGAAACTACGTTGTGATCTCTTCGGAAGCGGCTTACCATACAATTCCAATTGAATTTCTCTTGGTAAGTTCGTTTAACTATCGGATTTTCGGTCAATATAATAGATTAGCCCACATGCTGACTGCAGTCGCACCGCTGGCACGAACTGTATACGTGAATCATATGAAAAGATTTTTGATTCAAGTGAAAAACCGCTTTTCTCTTCAACACATCGATAATATGTCTACAAAAATGCTAATGCCGAATTTGATTTTCTGATAAGTAGGAGGTAAGTAGCGGAAAAATTTAGAGGACATATCTATTGGAACCGCAGGAAAACACCGCTACCCAGTGAGTTGAATTATTCTCACTTTCTTCAACAACTGCTAAGAAAATAAATACAAGTTACTGGGGATGTAAACAGTGATAAATCTTGAACATAGAACATTTTGAAAAAACCTCACTCATCTATAGGAGTATCAAAAGTGAACCTTATCCTGATTTTTTCTCACCTTATCAACGGTTGCTAGGGATGTGAACGATGGTCTGAAAATGGACTTAACATTGATTTTTACCAGCTCTCAACAACATTTGCTACAGAAAATTTTAGAGGATCACATCTCTGTGACATTAATGATCCAAACATCGACCACAGTATGCGCTACATTTTCCATTTCCAATCCTAAATTTTAGATTTCAGTTACAGCTCTAAACTACATTTCTTCGAAGAATTTACATAGCTGCTGCTAAATCACTCCCACCCAAATGTTTACCTCTCTCTAATAAGAATTAGTGAGACGGCTCATTCATTTGTCTCGGCGTGCCACCCATGCTTTAAAGGTGCAAAGCTCATTTACCTTCTCTAAGATAGTGCCGTTTCGTAAATATTGAATTTATCCAGGCACAAAGCAACGCATCATGGAAATTTACTCACGAACCTCTCACACGTATATAACAACCCAAACTAGGATACGTGCGGAATGCACTAGTTACACTGGCTGGTAGATATTATCGTTAGGTAATTATTTGATTGCAAACATACGCTGATAAAAAGTGGATAAAAAACTGCAGATGCGACTGCTTACATGTGCATACTATGAATGGCAGCTTTGATCACAGAAGGGATCTTTAGTTATGAGAGGGAATTAAAAAAGTTGTAGACGATGAAATCACCTCTGAATATATGTTGAAATAACTCATTTTCAAAAATGCTTATTCCCGAAAATTTGTAATACTTATGATTATTATGATCAGAAATATCAGTAAGCTACATAAGTCTTGAAATATCAAAGAATTAATATTATTATTTTCATGATAAATTAAAAAAACATCTGGCTTGAATTTGAGTTAAAGGAAGAAGATACCATATAGTAACTCCAATTCCATAATTTTCATTCGCCAAATGTATACATACTAAAGCTAAGTATAATGTCAAAAATGGTAGAATGGGTTTCGGATCTAATTAAAAAGTTTTGTCAAATTTTCAAGTTCTTGCAAAATTGGGTATAGCGTGAATTCATATTTTAATAAATACGGCGAAACAATTAATTAAGAAACAATATTAGCATAAATACATGATGAATTGTTTTACATTATTGTTCGGGATACATATATATTGCGTGTTCACGATATTTGATATGTAAATAAACATTTGCCTCAATTGATTTTATCGATTTTACAAATATAGTAGAATTATTAAAATTATTAGTATTGATCCATTGGATCGGCTCGCCGCAACGGACACTAAACGCCGCCGTTGCGTAGGCTGCGTGCACGGCGATCACAAGGGGCCGCTTTTCTCTCCTAGATTCAAAGAATCAAAGATGGAGAGAGCACGTGGCGGGAAACCGCGGACGGGAGCCAGAGAGCCGATCCGCTTTTATCTCAGTTTCGAATGGTTGGCATGGCAACGACTGTTTTCTCTGCTATTTTTTCTTTCGATTGAGGCAGCCACTTTTGATCTTGACAGCGGCGAGATCGGTTCTAATTTGTAAAATATTATAAAAATAAAAACAAGTAAAAAAGGTTCGTTGTCAGTTTTTAATTTCATCTATTTGGCGTGTGCAATAACAATTATTTTGTTTAATAACAAAAGTAAGGATAACATTTGTTTATTATATCAACTTATTCAAGGCTATTTTTAAGGATCCATCAATCCTCAATCCACCGCAACTAATTAAGCGGCGCTGGAGCCGTAAATTTACACACTCAATTGTTCTAGCTCAAAGTCAGGACGATCGACTAGTCGCACGTAGGTATATGTACCGAAGAGAGCAATTCGATGAACGAGCATTCAGTCAAACTCTCGGATTAGCGTTTTTATGCGGGTGGACAACGAGTAGCCGTATATCGGGGATCGTTGCGGCAGTGCTAACACAGTGTACAGAGAGTCTGCTCTCACGTGTAATGTGAACCGAGATCGCTTCCCTTTATATGTGTGTGTTTGTGTGTGTATGTGTGTGTGGTTGTGCGTGGCTCCTCTCTGGATACAGAGAAACATAGTATCAACGCGTATTACTACACGGCAAATTATGTTGGACTTTAACCTAAAGTTCCTCTTTTCATCCGCTCTGATTTAAATCTCATTATATATGGCGTGTATATACAAGCAGTGTGGAGACTAAAACTTTTTCTTCGAAGTTGAAGTTCAACATTGCCCTGCTAATTGATGGTAATGCAATGGCTATTGAAAACATTCCACTAGAACTTATTCCATAACAAAATTAATGGTTGCAAAATGTACGCAGTTTCAAACGAGAATATGATATTGGGATCTGTCCACCGCGAGCAGCGCCAAAACTCTCATGTAAATTACTCCTGGTGGAAAATCTTTCAATAGGAATGAGCAACATTTAGCGTATAGACATAGATGTGTATTTCATAGACATTTAACTAGCAGATTGCATTGCTCGCGGTGGTCAGATCCCAATAGCAAGCGCATGTGTCTCTCAAAAACGTTCATTTCAGTATATCAATGCAACTAGTAGTTTCGCAAGCTTCATTGATTTATAAACATAAATTCGTGAAAGTTGGAGTTTTATCACTCATCATTCATAATCACGATCATTACTCTTTCATACAAAGGAAATTTGCGTATAGCTTCATGTTATGAAAATAGGTTTCTTCATTTTTGTCTATAACATAAAAGCGTATTTGTAGAAAATGTCTGTCTCAACTTTTATAACGATTAATGGATTATTTCCTTGACCCTCTCAAGGACTGAAAAATTTTTTGCAAGCGAAAAAAAGAAAGAAAAATACGATTGACGAAAGATGTATGATATACAATTGATATATGATACATGTAACAGACAATTTTGAATAAGAATTTTTGCTACAGTTTCATAATTAAATCCCGACTACGAAAGAAAGACCCGTAAAAGAGAGACATGGTTTTATCCCAGCCAGGGATTGAATCCGGGATCTTCCATTATACTGTTACAGCTGTTCTTCCTAACATAGATACCGATTCCACTTGACCTACCGACTGAAATTTTCAATTCGAATCGTTCTCATATCATTCTATAGAGCTACCACGAGAATTTTATTTTTGTTTCCTCCTTCAAGAATATTTGCATTCGGTCTAACAGCGACGTGTGCATGTCAGCCGATACCGCTCTGTATCTGTTCTTATATGAGATTTCATCAAACTACTTCTTTTTGTCAAATAATTATTTTTAACGTCCACAAGTTTTTAAACGATGAATAATGATTCTATCGGGCTTGGTGGACTATATCCAAAGTGATATTGCAAAAAAAAATTCAACACTCCCCGGGCTGGATTCAAACCAAAGACTTCGAAATCAAGATTTCATGAATTTATATGCATGTTTTTCCTTGCTAGAATTTTGTTTGCAGGACGGTCTTTTCGAAGATCTTCGGTGAAGTTTTAACTTTCATCAAGGCTTAATTTAGGACCATAAACAATTTTTCAGGATTTTAAAAAATTATTCCAAGGAATTTGTGGAGTTCTGGCGCCCAGTGCGGAAGACTCGCCCGAGCGAAGCAAGGGTGGTAATTAAACGAACCGAGATTCATTTTGCTTCAGTACCGAACAGTATTTTTCATCACGAGTATAGTAACCTAAGGTTCAATGACCAAATTTTCAACACAAATGTTAAGATTTGTGTTATGACCTGAAAATTTTATAACGTTCGATGCGACGAGATAGTTATAATATATCTCATTTCATTATACAAAAAAATATATATTTGATTTTTTCTGCATATTTAGTTTTGTAAACTTCATACTAGACTCAGGATCTTTGTATTTATCGTCGTCCCCAACAATCAATATGTGGTATTATAACACTACAAGTTAGACTTCGAAAAGCTTAGGGCCTCCAATGACTTCTATCACCAATTACTAAATTTACATCGAACAGTATGAGCTAATTAGACCTCAAATTAGATCTCAAATTCGTGTCATAAGATTTTAACTTATTTAGTACAGTAATATCGACTTTCTATATTTTGTGATATGAACACGTATACCGCTTTTCTTTATTAAGCGTTCCGAGGTGAAAAGCTCAAAATCCCTTTTCTCGCATGAAGTTTCTCTACCGTGGAGTGAATACTTACCTGCTGGAATATTAGCTTGGTTAACATAATGAAGGATGAATCATGGGGTACATGCAAAGTCATTGATTGATAAAATCTAATTAGCTAATAAATCCAATGATAATTACATTCTCATGTTATAAACGTTTGAGGAGGTATTATCGGAGAACATTATTTGCATTAAAATAAGAGCATTAAACGTGACCATAATCACACCAACGTTTATTGACTCACTCTATCACTGTAAAGTGCGTTATTTAAGAATAAAGTCCAGAAGTAATTGTATCTGTGAATAAAAAAGTTCAGACACGTCCGCGACATTCATGTCACCACCTACAATTCGACAGACAATCATCCATATATATTTATGATCGAATTGATTCGTATCCTGCAGTAATTTTTGTTCAACCCGATGACATACATCATCTTGTAATCACTGTATTTTAACTTATCAGTTGTACCGTTAAAACTATTGGGATGATATATTCACAGGAGGGGAAAATGCCAGATTCAAAAGCGCAATATTTCTATCATTGATCAATAAAACCCAAACTGACAATTTAATCTGAATATCGAGCTTTTCGAACGTTCAATCGCAGCAATCTTATCTTAATGAAAAGCAGAGAGGGAAAAGTAGCGCACAGCCAGTGATCTGGGCCAGCATCGACTCTTTTCAATATCACGATTGATCAGGAATGGTTAACGAAAAAGTTTTTCGCACCAATTTGCCGGCTGAGTGAGGGACATGCGTTGATTACGTGTCGTCGCCTCTTTTGAGCGGCACTCGAAAAATATCGCACGGCAGATTGCTTGCGACCGAGCGTGGAACTTTTTACCACAGCGAAGAATCCTCATGTACTTCATCGAAACTTTTTCCCGCTGGTATGCAGAATCTCAAATAATGAAAGCGCGCGTGCTACTAGCCGCACCACCGCCACAGGCCGCGTAATTTGCTTCAACCCTGCAACTTCTGCCGCCGCTCTCCAAGTTCAAAACAAGAAACGTCATTTTAACGTGCACGCGCGGTTAACCCGCTGCTTAAAACATCATGACGATTCTGCAATTATTCAACGAGCAACGGGCAACAATTCCCAATTATAAATCGAGCGTCTGTAACGAAGGCATATTGTCAGGCTCGGCCCATTAGCAATGCAATTACAACTTTTCTACCTCACCGCTGATAATTACCGCGCGGAGAGCGGGAGAGAGAAACAGCGGAAATATTACGAAGTTTCAGGTGTACAATTCGCGGCGCTTCTGTTGTTTGTCTACTCGAGCATGATTCTGTAGATGCGTCTTTCTCGCTGTTCTTAGATAATGACGAAGTGTACACATGACGCTGAGCGAAAATCAGGATTTCGAATTCAACTTCCATAATAATAGTTTGGGATGCAATGCGATTTCACAACTGATTACGTGGGCTTGGTTGAGCAGGATTTGGAATAGATCATTTTAATCAGCTCTAGAAATCTGGCTCGTAATTAACTTTCAGACAAAGGTTCTTTATTTAACCTTTCAAACTCCATTGGACTGCTTCCAATGAATATATACATATCATGTTAGAAAAATTATATATTTTACACCTGAGAGAGACCAGTCGAGCACAAAGAACGTTTAGGATCTGAGTGGAACACAAACTTGCAAACGTTTCTCGGTCTGAAATTACTTGACCTCGCTCGGATGCATAATAACCCTTCAAATCTTTTGTTTGTTTTTTTTTTGCAAAATGCGTAGGATTATAATATATTTCATGTCATAAGGGATACTTCAAATTAAATTTTAGGTATGAGAACGGTATGAGAATCCTTCTCTTTAGCATGTCCTAATTTTCAAATTTATTCATATAAAAATTTTTCATCACGGGTGCACGAAAACTGACATATTGCGTGGTAGTTTCGGGGATGCAAAATGAGCGATTGTGTACTCCGTTGCCATAGTGTCATTTTGTCACGCTCTCGCGTCATTGCATGACGCTCTAGCGTTACAAAATGACACTATCGCAACGGAGTGCACAATCACCCATTCTGCATCCACGAAACTACCACGTAATACGTCATTTTTTATGCCCGTGATGAAAAATAGTATGAGCAACTCGCACGGTATAGTTGCCAATAGCATACTTGGGCGACATGTCGCACTCGCTGCGCTCGTGCACCAACGCGCCCGCGTGTGCAATTGGCAACTTTCCGCGCTCGTTACGCAATGTACTATATTCATATCAGATTTCTAAAGGGTGTTTTTGAGTTCTTATTTTATATCTATGTTCAATACTATTTTTTTAATTTAATATATCAAATTGCACCAAAATTTCGCTCAACAAAATTATCAGAATTCTAAAGCTCTAAATACATTTAATAAAGTTAATTAATTCGAGATTTAGGATAATATTCACAAAAAACAAGAAGGCCGTATCAGTTGGGAAATCTCATCATGTAGGTACAAGGTGATTTATCGATGCACATTGAGAGAACTCGATGCTGCGACTAAATTTGCAACTCAGCAAAATTAATTTGAATTGCTATCTTTGCTCAAAATTCATAGAAGAAAAAATGTAGATTGTAGATGAATCTGTGAATACATTTGATCAAACAACAGGATGTGAATGATGGTAGATTTCAAAACTGTTTTAGAAATGTAACTGATCTAGATCGGATTTTAATATTATACGGAATGAGAGCAAAAGCCGTATATGAGCTGCTTTGTACCCCCAGGATTTTATTCCAGATTAATTTTCCAACAAAATTTAAAAATATCTATATTTAATCTGGATGAGCTTTCAAGGCTTGAAATAAAATATTAACAAGTGTAATTCTAAAGATAAAGATTACCTTTAGAAATAAAAATGTATCAGCTGAATGGACAAATTTTAAAAATTGCAAGATTGAATCGCACATTGGAAACCTTTGGGTCATCCAATAAATTGATTGTTCCGAGAAAAAAAACTCGATTTACCACTTATAGGATTCCGAGAATTCTATTTGAATACGTACGAAACCTAAACAGAATTGGAAGAACTCGATTTTTCCATCAACGCAAATATATCGATTGAATTTTTCGGAAACCGTATGACCTAGTTCATCTTTTCAGTTAATGAATATGCACAAACACATGAATTGTTAATGAATACCGTGTTCAACGTACGTGATATTTCATTCGCAATCTTTCACAAAGCTCTTTCAGGAAAATTATCATCAGCTGCCGCTTTCAGATATACGGATTCCGTATGATGGCTATTAAATTGCCAGTCTAGAGCCTATTAAACATATCATATGAACCCAGTTGATACCATCCCCAGATAAAAACTTTTTCGCATCCAATCTCTCTCTCTGATACTGATACTGATAGTCTTCGATGCTCTCTAATGCACGTTTAACGGATTAGAATAATGGTATCGCACTGGCTGGTATGACGGAATCAAGAATGATGAGACGTACCGAATGAGCTAAGCTGGATGATTGATTGTTAGCGAATTCAATACCAGACAGAGCGAGCTGGACAGTCAACCAAATCCCCATACTCCTCTTTGCCTTGTGTAGCCAAACGTTATATTCAATTAACTGATTATCTGGTAATTCGTAATCTAATAGCTTTATTAGAGGCAACCGACCATTTCGCGTTAATGGCCTGGAATATGCTTTATTTTCGTATCGTCGTATGTAAGAATTGCAAAGCACGTGGAATGTATCCCGTTCATCCACATTTTTCAATGGTGGATGGCCATTTATCACTGGAATATCTTTTCGATGGAATTTTGAAATTAATAAAGATGAATAATTAATTAATTTTTAAACTAGTTAATATCGCTTATGTTTCAATTGTCAATGATAGAGCATCCATGTTCTGCAAAAGAAAATAAATCAAAATCTGAAAAATGTAAGTGGCAAATGAGTAACATCGAGCAGAAAAAAAATTGGATATCAGTTGCAGTTCGACATGTGAATCAATCTCTCTAAACTTAAACAAATCGAAGGGTAAAAATTCAGTGCTTAAATCTAGGAAGGAGCAAAAGTAATAATAAATGAATGCTATTTACAGGTTTACTGATCAGTTTTTAAGCATCTGAAAATCACGATTTGATAATTAAATAATGCTCAAGTAATAGATCGCATAGTCCTTGGTGAAAAGCATTTCAAGGGAAAACTTCGTGTCCAATCATAAAGTTTGCCAGTTTTGCTCATTCACACAGAACATCCGAATTATCTGAGTGAGCTAACTCACATAATGGTACCGGGAGCTGCAGAAGCCAGAAGGCCAGGTGGTTGAAAAAAGAAAACAGCTTTTGGAGCCAGGGAAGTTTGAATGACTTCGCTAGTCACACGCGGATAACTGCCCAAGCATTTATCGCGCGCACGCTCACAACGCCCCTTTTAATTAAGCAGCAGTCGAATCGCTTCTGCGAAGCTTCTGCGTGTACAACTCGGCTCTCGTAGTTTTCGGTGCTATTGCAGCGGAACACGTCGCGTGGCATTCCGGAACCAACCACCGAGTGAGAGTCGCTTGTCCACGTGTAAGTTTAACCCTTCATTACTTGACAGAGCGCAGGGTGGTTCCCGTGAGGTTTGTTTAGTTCGATGTGCAACAGGACGTCCAACTTTTCCTCCTCTATACCGTTTCCCGTTCGGATTCAACATTTACCAGGATGAAAAGTCAACGCGCCTCGGTGGAAATGGAATTTTCCTAGAATTTCATCGAACTCGCATATTCCGCCAAACGCAGATGCTCTTTCATGACGGATGTAAGCCATTTTCGTGGCAAGTTGTTCTCAGAGAATTGCGAAGCTTAATGATATTCTCTCTCACGTTTACAAAGTGATTTTATCAATAATCCACTCGTGTTGCTATGTTTTGAAGTTAAAAAAAAAGAATGAGAATTATTGTCTCAGTTTCTAGTGCTAACAGAATAAGGTAACCGTATACCAGATCCGTCATCCCTAAGGATTTTTTGCGAATTCAATCGCAGAATGAAATAAGGACAAAACGAAAATAGCAAGTTGTAAAAGTTCAAACTGTTATAAGGGTCGTTTTTCAGGGTTGGATCAGCGACAGTTTCTTTTTAATATTGCCAACATAACTCAACTCAGTATCCTTGTTTAGCAATAAGGATTAACTTTTTTGCGAGTTATCTCCAATATTTTTACCATTTCTGGTTGCTACAATGGATAAATATAAAAAAAATGCGGTAATGGTATAATATAAGGTCTAATTTGAATAGAATTTACCTGACCGGGTCAAGAAATTTATGTGATGAATATCTGACCATACTGATTGTTTCAGAATTTTGCTTCAAGATATAAAATATGATTTTCTCAGGGTAAGGTAAGGTAAGATACGTATGTGAAACTTACGAAAGTAATTCTTAGACACAGTTGAAGCTCACCAACTCACCTGTAACAAAAAATTGTTTGCGTAAGAACATACAGAAAAAATATATTAAAGTTTGTTGAAATAAATTGTTTGACGATCGATTACAAGTTTACAGGAGTAATTAAAATTGAACGCTCCAGTTGGATACACTATTGTATATTATGAGAGCCCGCAAAACTGCGTGTCAAAAAACGCACTTGTGCGTTAAATGGCGTTTCACGCATTGAGTAACATGAAATTCATTTTTAATTTGAGAAATCAAAACATCAATCAACTGGAGTGATTGTTCCGGGACTCCTAGTAAATACTGTAGTATGCATTTGAAAGTTCAGCATTGACGGAATAATAAATCGCTCATTGTGTCGCAATTTTCTCCAATCCTGGCCCCCGAGATATAGTCTTTCTTTTAATTGATTCGTTTTTTTTTTGCTTTTCATTCTTCTGGAGATAGCATAAAACTCTTGATCAAAGGCTGACGCTTTACTAGTTAAACTCTGTGAAAATATTGTGTGATAAATTGCAAAATTTAAACTTTTCACAATATTAAACATAATTTCTCGAACTTCATGAGATTTGGCTTTGTTGGTCAATCTGAGTGAAATAGGTTCATTTAATTAATTCCAATTTGGAAAATGAAAGTTTATTTCGCAATTCTCCATATCCATTAAAATATGTACAGAATGAAATCGCATGTAAAATTAAATATTCGTGAAATAACAAGTGAAACTTTCTATACGTATTGGATACTGTACTAACGAGATGGTGGATTCAATTTTGAAGTTAGGAAGTTATTTTTTTGTAAATAAGAACAATATTTTCACAATTTTTTCGAGTTTGTGATTATTTCTAGAGTAAATCAGGCCACAAAGTCGATGGAAAACTACGAGAACTCAAAATCTCCAAAACCAAGTGCTGTAACATTTTCGTCGGAAAATTTGGAACAATTAAATTGTGCTATTCACACAATTGTTAACAAATTTTCTGACAGAAAATTAAAAAAATTATTGATGAGACATGAAACAGCCCATGTACAAGTAAACGATGCTGACTGTGAATTTCTGTAAATCGATCAATGCTGATCGTGGATGATCAGAAAACAGAGTTTTATATCGTATAACTGCCTTTTGGGTTATTAAACGAGAATAATTATATACCGCGGCGTCTTCTGCTTGACGCATGGAACACCACCGCATTCCGTGATTTCTAAATAAACCCATCCACACAAGGTATCCATATGCGTCGAACATTTCTCTAAGCATTCATTATGAATCACATCGAAGTAGTCAAATGAAGTTTTATCTTGTATTGACCCTCAGCTCGTGCACGATAGTTCGGGTCAGTCTTAACCTGGTTCTACATTTTGAATTGAAATGAACTGAAAGTAAAAGAAGCACTCCCATTTCGTATTATAACAAGTTCTAAAGAGTGAAGGCTTCGAAGAGAAATGAGTCGGAGAGTTCGTGTTAGTCTAGCCGAGCTATCGAGCTAACTAAATTTCATCTCCCCTCGTCGAGGAGTTCTCATAGCCATTTGTATAGAATCGCCGCTGTTATTGTTGCAGAAGATAGAGCGCATAAATAAAAAGTTTAGGATATTGCTACATGCTGCAAGAAATTTCTTTTGTATTGCTTCATTTAGCTTGCTAATCCGATACGTTTATTTTGATAACATCTGTGATGGCATATTTGATCGTATGTTTTCCATAATATGTATATATCTGAAGCATTAAAAGGAAATAATGTACATAATTAAAAAAAATTCAGTCATTTCAAGAACTTATATCCATAATTTCGAGCTACAAACTTATTCATGATTTACATTTAATTCGGGGGAAAACCTCTATTTATATTCATATAGAGAGGGGGTAGTTAAAAATATTATTCCGGAAAGGACAACTAAATCATTCAATCATGTGAATCTTGTTTGAATTAAGAAGTAAAATATTCATTTGCACCTCATAGAATAGAAATGAAACTCTGTAGAAAAAACTTCAGAGATCAACATTTATTCCGGTTTCATTCAATAGCAACGGTTATGTTTCCGCTCTCTCTCTCTCTCTCTCTCTCTCTCTCTCTCTCTCTCTCTCTCTTTCTCTCAGAGCTCTTCACTTCCTGCTCTCTGCAGAAGCAGCTCAAAGTAAACCTCGACAAAGGAAAACGGGCTGCGAAATGGACTGAGTGCCGTGCTCGTCATAGTCGTTCCAGGGAAGACAAATCACCGAAAACGCCACCATTTCATTAGAAAGACTTCTGCCGAGCTGTCTTTTACGTTGAACATGGTCCCGCGTTTTGCGTCAACCTTTTGTTCATGTTTCACTTCCTGGCCTGCAATGCGAAATACATACTTCTTTGTAGCGTTTCGATGCTCTTACTATACATATGTAAACAATATTGAAGATATAGTTCATCCGTGAATTATAATTTCTTCCATTAGTATTAATTTAAAACTTCTTGAACTTTGAAGTTGTCTATTCATAGTTGGTAAATTAAGGAAGATACTTGGTTTCCGCGTGAATATTGACGCCAACAGATACTTGTTTGCCCAAAGCTGATGGTTTTACTTTTGAACTTAATATGCATAGCTGTGTGGTTGAATTTACCAAAGTCAAGAAAAGTTTGATGGGATTATTAATAGAATATTTTCTCTATAGATGAATATATTGTCTATGGAAAATCCCGAAATATATTATGATATATTATGCACTTTAGTGTGGTTAGGCAATTTCGGTACAAAAAATATTTGCGATCCGAGCGCAACGAGGGTTATCAGTTTGATGCCTGCCGAAATAGCCTACGCGAGTGAGGTTCATATACCATTTTTCGTAACCCGCGGGAGGAAAGTGCCATTCTTTGCGAACGCCAGGAAGCAAAATTAGCAAAGAATGGCATTTTTCTTCTGTGGATTACGAAAAGTACTTTATGCACTTCACTCATCTCGGCTATTTTGATACGAAAAACTTAGTTCTTAGTGCCGAAATCGCCATGATAATTCCATCGAGTTAAAAGTAATTTCAGTCTTGAAGTAAAAACCAAGAGAATTTTCCTCCGGAGCGACTATAATCAGCCGGTATTGAGGTGTGTTCTTTCGATTTCTCTAATCGATATATTCGAAGAACTCCAACTCCATCCCATGCCCCAATTCGACAGCAATTATGATTCTAATTGGTGGAACGTGGTCTTTTCCCAACATTAAACTTCCTCTCATGGGTAGCAGGGAGAACTTTTTCTTTGAATTATCTGAAGAAATACAACGTCGCGGAGAGGCTATGCAACAAATTTCATTCAGTACGTGAGTTAAATCACGATCCATTTTGACTCGAGAGTTTCACAAGAAACTGGAATGATTCGATTATCAAGCCTTATTCGAGGTGGGTGGGATAGGGGCTCTTGGGCGTTCTTTCGCTTTTTTGTTTTTGACGATGATGACGTGACACCGAAACTCAGTGAAAAAAAAACTGAATGCCGATGAATAAAATAGTTAGAAAATAAAAGACTGAGAAAAAGAAGGGCGATATAATATGCATTGGAAGAGCATTCAATATTTCATTAGCTTAAGCTATTTAGTATGCACATTGCAATTGACGAGCTAGGCCATTCCAATTAAATGAGAAATGCAATTGCCTTCCGGCCTCTGGCAAAAATCGAGTCAAGTACGGCGTAATCGGGTTTTGGCTCATGGATAGACCAAGCAACGAGCCTTCGAAAAAGAAAAATAAAGAGAAATGATATTCGCTATGTGCATGTTATCGGAGCGGATAGAGGGAAAAATCGAAGTATGCCCGTGGAGGAGTCTCGTGAACGTTTAACATCTTCTATTTACGTACTTACGATATTTTAAATTCCACTCTCCATAACTCGGATGGAGATAGATGAGATTCTTCGAAAATTCATTCGTGTATTCTCGGCATACGTTAGCGATGCCTATACGATTATTCTCAAATTTTTTTTGATGTTTTAAACGATTTTGAAACTTGATTGATAATATAATATAATAGCTTATCACCATAATCTCCAGCTAGACAACGTTAAAAAAGTTATTCATTTGTATTCAAAATAGAAACATTCTCAGATCGATTGGTTGAGTAATTAGGAAGTTGTGGATCGGAGACATACTGGTTATTGTTTACTCCCTATCGAGTCCTACTTTTCGATGTGAGAACTGACGGTGGTCCATTATTTGACGGTATACGGATTTGTCCCCATGCGCGAATTTTCTCATCTTTCCAACTCGTCGCCTGCTATTTCGAACCGAGTGATTTTAATTAACCATGCAGCCAGCCCGACTCACTTGCCTCATGTGAATAACTTGAATCGAGTGAAAATTAGCCCGGCTAAAGACGAGGAAGTTGGAAGGAAACCATAGAGCTATACCGCGAAACACACCCAAGTAAAAAAGCCTCTCCTCTCGGAGTAAGTCCAGCGGGGAAGTTCGATTTCCTTTCGGCGGCAGCGGCAAACTTTACGTTGCAAAATTTGAGCGAGCAGAGTAGTACTTCGAACGAAGAAATGGCGGAGCTCGCTGCAAATTTCACTTGGGTGCGAAACTCCTCGAGGGGTTTGCCTCACACCGTCACTCGGCGGACGGGGTAAATTCCTGCGGAGCCCAGCTTCAGAGGAATTAGAGACGGTCGGGCGTTATCTGGCGCACGTACGCACGCGGAATAATTACGCGTTGCTGGGAGTAAACATTAGCAGGGATACGCGCGCGCGCGCCTGGGATTAAGTATCCGCGAGATTGGCGCTCGCCCGCGGCACCGTTAACCCTCACTTCAACGTGTTCGCCACGCCATGTTACGATGTGTCATGGAAAAATAATCCCTCGCCTCTACTGCCTTTCGCATTTTCTTTCCTGTATTGATGGGCGACAATTACGTTGCATTGCTATTTCTTTATGTTCCCAGCTTTGAATAGTGATTTTCATATTGATACCCATAGAGCTCTTCTATATATTTTTTCTCATCTCGTCCGTAATATGCTATGGTAACGTATAGAATTTCATATCTACGTTGATGAAATCTAAAATGGCTTCCGTAGACTGTATCAGCCCAGAGTTTGATTGGAGTAACGTTTTTCAAAAATGTATTTACTACTATTATGAATAGAATGATAAACTGAATGGAAAAAGATGGAATAGATTGGATAAAAAGAAAAATGATAATTCCACCGAATATTTCTTCTCGCAAGCAGTACTTTCTCAAAGGTACATGTACTCATTATACTCTGTCTTACCCAAGATTTCAATTTGTTCATCGAGTCATCCAGGTACATCAATTATACGTTTAATTAGATTATAATCTAATTTAATATAATCTAACCAGACCGAAAGCGAAAATTGATGTAATCTCTATTTATAGAGCGATAGGACGTAAGAATGGCTTGGATAGGTTTTTCTGGGTTTTCTCTATTACTTGCAATGAATATTGGGCTGTACGTATTTCCCGGATCGAGCACGAGGAAGTATTAATGTTGTTATGTGCGTTGGAAATTTTTGAAGAGGCGTGTTCAAATATCGAGTATATTATGAGTGTAATTACACATGCGTAGAGTGAATACGAAATCCGAAAAGAGAATCGTTTCGACAGGTATTCTTAATCGATATTTTGTTAGCAATTGTTGATACTAATATAACAACGCAGCCAATCTAGCTATTATAGGGCTAGGTCAGGAGCAAGTATGAGAGGAGAGTTCCAAACAGGAAGTCGAACCGATCAGACATTCTTTCCTCGTGCTTAACAATAGAGCGTATATATATATAATGGTTATGGCTGAGTATGCAGTATTCAAATCGCTTAATGTGAAACTTTCCAATTCCAATTAGATTCCACAATATACAATATTTTGAGATTATTTATAAAGGAGTTTATAAATTAAACGGAAGAAGTTGAACCATTTTCTCTCATGCTTCTTCAGATTTATTTTCGCCACTTCAATACTTTCAGTATCGTAAAACGCAACATTTTTTTCGGGTAGGAAATAAAGTAAGTGCTGAAGGCGCACCAACATAAACCGTGATTGAGAGCCTTTGTTCAAGGGGATACAATAAGAAATGAAAAGTTTCCTACTATCGATTTTCTGTTTCTTCCTGAACGTATTGACTCAATGATTTAAAACAGACAAGATAAAAAAGAAATGAAGCCTTGAATGGAACATAGCTTTTCAAAGTTACGTGTGCCTACAAGTTCAAATCGTTCTATAATCATTCATTCAAAGCTTCTAAAACTTCCTCTGAAAAATTTTTAATATAAATTTTCATCACGGGTGCACGAAAACTATACTTTTTATGCCCGTGATGAAAAATAGTATGAGCAACTCGCACGGTATAGTTGCCAATAGCATACTTGGGCGACATGTCGCACTCGCTGCGCTCGTGCACCAACGCGCCCGCGTGTGCAATTGGCAACTTTCCGCGCTCGTTACACAATGTACTATTGAGAATATTTAGAGCATAATTGTTATAAGCGATAATCTCTTCCTAAGAAACTGAAATTGATTCTTCCTGATGTCTTGAACTCTCCAAATTTGGTTCTCAACTCGAAAATAGTTTGGTTTAACAGTATAGTAGAAGTGAATTTAAGTAACAGAGCATCAATTACTTCGTTACAGACCTCAAGAGAAAACTACAAAGTTTAATATAAACTATTATTTAAAGCCACCAACATCTTCTCATAAAGACATATCAAAACACTTTCAAGTGACAAACGTCCCTTTCAATTATCCCTGTTTTAGAAGGATAGTGGATAACTATGTTTTTGAGAGCGAAAATCATGTTAACAAATAATTGGCAATCTGTAATGAGTCATTCGTAGTGTTAGTTTAATAGACAAGATTTCGGTGACTAAATTCTTACCTTTTTTTAAGTCTGGAAATAGAGGCATTGACCGGAACGGCTGTAGATAAAAAACTATTCGGGTATCCAAAAAATATTTCACGAAGTTTCATCATAATTAGTCACTCGGGAGGTGTAGTGTCCCCTCGTTGGTCATCGCTATATTGCCTAGAGCTACAATTATGCGATCTTTTGTTCGTGGGGAAGAAAATCTTGAAAAATTTCCATGAAACATAAAACTCTATGCGATAAATATTTATCTACCAGGTTTATAGACCATTCCAAATTTATTTAAAAGTGAGATTGCGCTATAAGCTTGTATGGTGATACTTTCTGATTTTTATTCTTTCATAAATTTATTTTCGATTTTATATCGTACAATAAATTGAATAGTTTTTCAAATTCAGTCCGTAATGTGACTTGAAAATGCACCTCGATATAATAATAATTGACAATGCAGGTACCCAAATTTATAAAATTCACGGGCGTTTAATAGTAAACATTCGTCGTACCATGTCAATATGTTACGAAGCATAAAGACACCATTTCTATATGTATATGTATATGTAGTATGAAGAATTACCCTAATGCTCGTGTTATACGTTGATTAGTGTGTAACGAGCCATAATGAATCTAGAAATGAAAAGCATAGGCTAGATGAGCACTTTATGTGATGTGATCGGATAACTTCATTTTACTGTCTCACAAATATTTTTAAACTTTGGATAATAATAGTTGATGTACGCAAATGCTTCTTTTGAGTTATAATCATATTACGATTCAAAAAATCACTGTACTGGGATCATGACTTTGCGTAGTAAGCGTATGATTAAGGGGGTACATATACCTCAACAATTTCAAACACTGTTCCTAAAACATTTTTTTTTTCATACTTTTCATCAAAAACATTTCATATATTAACACATATATATTTTTTACAAATAGAAAACATTTTATAAGTGAACTTGTTTAACATCGATATTACGCTCTCATGAGCTGAGAACCACTTTTTGCAATGTCGATTATGTTCCTGGCATCAATGGCTATGTCCGAAACCTCAATCTCTAAGACCCATCATGACCTCCTTAGCGTAGAGACTCGTTGGTTTCATTAATTTGAATATTTAAAATAATCATTACAGTTTCGCAATGTTATTTAGTCACTAATGGCCTCTTGCTGGATATGAATCATCAGTTGCTCCATGTCTAAGTGTCCTTGTCAGTATATGAGCTTGGCGAGAGTTGATGCTTAAATAAAAATTTATTTATTTAAATAAAAATTTATTTTTTGAGGCGTATTTTTACTTGCTGTACTTCACTTTTATACTTATTACTGGATACCACTTTAGTTGAGTTATATTATTCAAATTTATAATAATATTCGCCACAAATGGGGTGAAAGTAGAAATAAATTGAGAAAAGTGACGGCTTGCAACTTTCCACACTGTAATTGGTTATAATGATTTTATCTTTTTTTGTATAGGAAAAAATAATATCAGCATAATCTTTAAAAATAATCAATTCTCATGATTTTTCCCCTCAAACATGACTTCAGTAATTCACTCATAACTTCGTCGGGGCGTCAAATTTCTGGAAACAGATTGCAAAATTCGAAAGAAGATGTTGAAACACCTGAGAAAAATTAAAAAAAAATTGAATTTCCCCCAAAGTTGATGTATATTACCTTAGCGCAATAGAGTTTTGCATCACGTGTGTCACAACGTCCAACTATCAACCGCACACAGTGATAAAAACAATCATTTCAATACTCTGAGAAATATCAATTTTAATGTTGTTATATTCACATAATAAATATTTCAATGCGGTTGCTAGATCATTTTGAGCCCATGCAGTATACATTACAAAAAAGAACTAGACTTAGTTCCTGCTCAATAATTTGTATCTAGTATAGGTTAGTTTTATACTCTAATTGTTGCTGCAATATCCAATTTTCTAATTTTAATTACTCAGTAATTTATTGTTTATATACGACTGTTGGAATAGTAAAGACTGTATAAGTGACTATTACAGCAGCGCTGTACACCTCTCACAGCGTATAAATGAATTTAGAGTTATCAAAGCATCCAAAGTGTGCAACTGGTTTGCATAGAGAATTCATGAGAGCAGAGTCTCACTATAAGATGTGGGATATTACAGTATTGTAATCTTGCCAGTTACGTGTATAACCCACCCTTAATTTCACTATTGGACTCTCATTTCATAAATACTTTATACATTCAGATTTATATGATACTGCGGATGTCGTTTACCATATGGACAGAACGAGAAATGCATTTCCATCAAGTATTCAAGAAAGCAGATTTACAGAATGATATAATATTTGAAGATTCAACGTACGTGACAACCACCGTAGTCTTTCTTTTTTCTTCTAGAGTGTTAGATATTTGACTTTTATGTCTAAGGTTAGATCCACCTGAAAACCTTACTGATGAGTCCGATCAGGTGGGTCTTGGACGAAACATATTTAGTAGTTTACTAATAATTTTGCTTCAAAATTTACTAACAACATCGTTGATAACATTTCTTTCACAAATTATCACACAAAAAAACTTACATTCATACAACACATTACTCCAAAATTTACACTTTCACAAATTTTGAATATACATGTGTATGATACACGTGTAAAAATAATAAACATCTGTATAATACGGTTGTTTTTATGCTCAAATTGATTAATATAATCAATGGGCAATCCACAGTCTCCTTAATTGCTGATAGATGCAATTACATGAGTTTTACATGTTATTTTGTGTTGTGTGACAATTCCAGGTCAATCCGGACTTGATCACGTTAATTATTCAATATTAGTCACTCGCAAAAAATTTCACCCTCGGTGAGGGGTATTGAGCCACGAGTGTCTATGAGAAAATGATCACCAGTTGACGAAAAGTTTTGACGAGAATTAACATTACAATTTGCTAAATGTTCGCTAAAACTATTATTGATCTCCCTACAGTTATACGTTTGTTTTGATCATATTTTGTAAGTTGAATCTGCGAAAGAAAATTATATGCATCCGTTGTCGATACATTTCTGTGATTCGGGACAGAGTGAAAGAACCTCATTCCCCCACCTCCTCAAGGTAAACTCCTTACCACGGGTCAACTTAGATTCTACTGCCTGAAGTTTAGAACAAACTTCCGAACAGTTGTCAATCTACACTCACAAAAACATTTTTTTGTCACCAGAATAGCATTCCAAATAGACCCCGTCCGGAATTTCCATAACTCCCAAACAAAAAAATCTCCTCTCAGTACTAATATATTCTGTTTGAAAGAACAAGAAGACATTTTTGTGACACGTTCGATTAATCACTCATCGACTACTACAACTTTGCCAACGTTTCCAAGCGAACCTTTAGAAAACTTACGCTGCAGATGATTCCAACAATGATCGTAAAAACAAGAACACATACTGGCGATAAATAATCTTTCATGATTTTTATGATGCTTTTTTTGAAAAAGCAAAACAAGTATATCGGTACGATAAGAATATCATATAGCTAACCAGTGCGGAAAACAATTATAGTAAGTACATTAATATTAGTATAATGCAATAATGGCATAAAATTAACTTTCTTGCATGAGTTAAACGATTGGTATCGCACGAATATTAATATGTTAAGCTGTTGTGGCCGAGTCGCATACAATATTTTTCACATGCTATTCGTAAAGTTAACTTGTAAACAGCGAATTTTTGAGAGATAAGTAGGCTTTTTTCACAAACGAGAGATTAAAGGTCATATGTGTGTAGAGAGGGGAAAAATATGGGTAAAGTTGTGTTCGGCATGCACAATGGTCTATGTAGCCAGCCCGAGTTTCCTGACGACCGTAACTTTACGCATACGTTTTGAGAGAAAAAGTTTACCTCACACTAAAAAACCCTTCACACACAAAGTTGACGAACGGGCATATGGCAATTATAGTGCATTAATGCCCAATCAACCAACACTTGCTTCGACAAACGTTCTTATGTTATTTAAATACTCAAAATGAAACTATCGCTGAGATAAAATATGATAACGACTTCTACACTACTGTAGAATACAGAAGAATAGAATACAATATATAGATATTACATGAAACAGAAAACTCATAAGCTTGCGCGTTCCGAAAAAGCCGAGATAAAAGAGAGATGCATATTACTATTTTTTGTCTGTAGCGAGGCCATTCTTTGCACACGTCAGGGAAGAAAATTGACACCTTGCTCCTGCTATGATGAAAAAACGTAATAGCATTATTCGATCATAGTCCTTGATAGATTACGCATAATTTTCACGCTCCATCCCACAAATGTAAACACTAGAAGGATAATTGTAATTATTAGCCAAGCTAGTAACAGCCAGTTCAAGCCCATAAAATGTGCGTGTGAACTGGCGAGCTGGTCGAGTTCACGCATCAGTTTTGAATACGTCCCTGTCCCCCTCTCTCTCTCTCTCTCTCTCTCTCTCTCTCTCTCTATCCCCTCTCTCCTCCCTCTCTGCTCCCTCTGTTCACCGACCTCGCGGCTCGAGCTTTAGAAGCTCGATAATGTCACTTCACTTGCCTCATACTATTCTTTGGTGTTACGTGAATCACCGTGCCGAGAATGGCTGAGCTGGTGTGGCTACTCTTGTCACCAAGTGGTGTTTACTAGATACTTGATCGCTAACCCCGCCAAGTGCTTTATTAATGCTCTCGAGCTGGCTTTCGCGCGTCTCTTGGATTCTGTTTCGCATTTCCACCACCATATCGACGCTAGCACTATTCAGATTTCCGCAAAGACAAGTACTATTCAATTTTTTTTTGACCTCGATTCTGCTTCGTTTTCAAACATATAGTCATTTTCGCGTAAAATAGTCAACGATCGTTTTTTCGGGGAGTGATGTTCTTCTTGCCAGAGTGACAACTGCGGAATAATAATAGACTAGGAATTTCGAAATGAAAACAGGCTTGTTGGTGATAACGGATGCGATGCTGAAAAGCGAGACTGTAAAATGCCTGTTTTACATTTTTCACAGTAAGAGTATTACTGGAGCTGGAGAGGATTGCATTTGTGATAAATATTAGAGGTTTCATCCTCTTTTTCTCTAAAAGGCCACAATAGATATCATTATTGATCCACGGGAAACTGTTACATGTGAACTATTCCGCGGGGATGCTGATGGTCACCGATATTTAGTGAGCACTGCATAATGTATTTTGTAAAGGCTTTGTCAGAATCGAAGCGAATGCACGGTGATCAATTGAAATTCGCAATAGCAATAATAATTCCGACATTCGGTTCGATGAAATTGTTCATTTGCATAAACATCCATATCCAGTTTAGATAACTACACCTTCAAGAGACAAATTCTTTTGAATTAAACTCGCTGTTTAATTCCCCATAAAATCTTATCAGGAAATATTAAATTTGAAGTTAAAAAACAAGCTAGAGTGGAAAAAAATGATCTCGCTTATTTTCAGTCTCGATATCCATTAGTTAAATTGGCTTACACGCAGAGAGAACTAGAATAGTATTAGTCGCAGGGATGGAGCGCAAATCAATTTTAATGATCGAATGATTCGAGCGGGAGGATAAAACGGTCAAACAGAGAAATTCGCCGAGTGCCAAGTGAAAAGCCCGGCCGCGAACTTTGCGCAGCATAGCAGCTTCCCACGTTAAATCCATCCAATTACACTTGGCGCTGGCCTGCCTGCCCGAGGAATGATTATATTCAAGGATCCTCGCGCATCAGCGCCGCCGCTAATTGACCAAAGAGCAAAACGAAACGCGCTCTCGCGAAAAACGCAATTAATCATAAGGAATTAGCTGGGGGGGGGGGGGGGGGGGGGGGGGGGGGGGGGCACGAGCGCGCGCGATCGCGAGCGAGAAATTAAGCCGGACTGACAAAGTGTGCGCATGCGGAATCATCTTCGGCTGGGCCGGGCCAATTAATCCCGAGTGCGGAGCCCCGCCCTTCGGTGCAATTGTTGTGCCGGGCGAGCGGCCGGGCCGCCGTTTTCAATTGCCCAACTAATTATGAAAGCTCGCCCCGCGAGCCAGCCAAGCTGTGGTGTCGGCCGAGGACGTGCGAGCCGCGTCGCTCTTCCCTGCGTTTATGTATTGATTATCGTCTACGAGCACACTATATAGGGTCGAGTGTTGGATGAGCCGTGACGCGCGCGGGGCCTGCGAACAAATCATCCGCCGCCGCCGCCGCCGCCGCCGCCGCCGCCACCGCCGTATCCTCGATGAATACCAGTGATTGGGTGTGAAAATTGATGTTGATATTCGGCCCGGCTGATTCTTTGGCTCGGCTATCGGAGGATAATAGGCTCGGACGAGAGACGAATGGTGCGGTTGACCGTTGACCGATCATTATATCAACACTCCGCTATGCCCTATCTTTTGGCTGTCCCCGAGCGTTTTCATTCAATTCTCCTGGATCAGTGTATTGATTCTCAGACGCATCAGATTCATGAATTTCAGGGGAAATCAATTTTGCGATAACGAACAATGAAACAGGGATTAAATATTATAATACCCTTTTGGTGCATGGAGAAAGTTTTTTTCTTTATTGATGTACTGAAGAGCTTCCAGGTTACAGGCCGGGGATAATGAATTCTAGTTTTAGTAGAATTTTATTACAGAACCGTACACTGTACACGAGTGCATAATGCGGCTGTGTACAGTGTACACGTGTGTGGACGGGAAGCACACGCGTGCGTATGTGTGTTTGTGTGTGTGTGTTTGAAAGTACTAAAATTGACAGCGATTTTTTTTAATAGATCCACGTACGTGCAATACTGCCTATCTTCGTGAATTTGCAATTATACAGGACTTTTAGCGTTGGGATTGTCGAAGGAAATTTATTTTCAAAAAATTTAAATCACCCACTAGTCAGCGAAAGTTTTCAATTGAGCTATTTTTACTGATCACTGAATATCAGTATATGATGCAACAAGAGCGTGGAAGGAGTTTTTTAATGGGTGTAATTGGCCCGTGCAATCGAATCAACGTAGTCGGCTTGAATGCATCCCGATTACATGAATGCGAAAATTTTTTCCGATGAATCAGGATACCTTTTTAGTTTTTAACTCTATTTTGAGATGGAAATGTCTTAAACATTCCCGTTTTCCCAACATATACAGGTGAAAAATCAATGTTGGGGAATTGTATTGTAAAACCACTACCAATCCGGGATTAAGCTGCTTTTTCAAAGAGGCCTTTGAGAAAGCATACTGAATATTTCTTTGAAAGACATACCATTCGGTTTCTATACATTTTACCTTCATAATCCGATTTATTTTTCACCATATGGCCTTTTCATCAATTGTTTCAATAAGCTTTCGTGTTTTTGTTGTCGAGTGAATCTAGTAACGCCTACCCTTTGAAACATTAATTTTGCTCCAATTTCACCAGTCAATGGATCAAAAAAGATGATTTTTTGAAAGTGCTATATGCCAGCGGACAGAAGTGCGAATCAACGCAGCTAGTTGAATTTGTAGGTCTCATACAGACCTTCCATTCACCACACGCAGTGTTAAAATACTCGCTTTGAGCGAAATGTAGAGTTTGTTCAAAATAGGTAGGCCTTATATTGGGTACTCTCGAGTTTATTTTCCCGAAAAACCACTTTTTCTTGAAAGTCTCATACTCGAGCCCAGAATGTGTGTGTGTCACGTCACCATCTACAAGTCAGTTTTGTAAATTTCATTTTCACTACAAATTTTTCTGTATAAGGAAGCAGAGATAATTGATGAATGCAGTTTTGAGTCCTTAAATTTGTAAAGAATAAGATTAAGATTAAGATTCGTACTGCGGTATAAATTCATACGGATATTTACGACGCATACATTTTCTTCATTATTATGCATCTATTCAAATTGAAGAACTCCATATTTTTCTCCTCAGCTAAGATTTTCCCCAGCAATTTTTCTCATTACGCTGCATAGAAAAAGAACAGAAGGAAGTAAAC
Organism: Aphelinus certus; assembly: GCA_020882725.1. Taxonomy (NCBI): domain Eukaryota; kingdom Metazoa; phylum Arthropoda; class Insecta; order Hymenoptera; family Aphelinidae; genus Aphelinus; species Aphelinus certus. Next base: position 59,791,199 of record CM037084.1, read on the forward strand.
GCAGCGGTACAATAAAAGGAAGATGAAGGAGTAGCAGTTTATCGATTCATGAGGCGAATATTATAGGTCACGAAAATCGGGCAAATTCACGAAAAATCAATTGAGCGTGTATTTTTCAAGCTTTCGCGCAAATTTGCCACGCTGCGTTCGAGTCGTATACACGCGGGTGTATTCGAAGGGGTTGTTTAAATTTTGACAGGGCCGCGTTGAGTTTTATGAAGTTGGCAAGCACATTATCTCGTAAAACCTAGATATTTCAAGGCTTTTCATATAGCCCACGCGCGAGCACTGCCCTCTCGGCTCACTCGTAATATTATGTAGGTATACATAATACTTAATACATCCCTCTGGATCCCCAAAGAACTACGACCAACGCTCACCTTATATATTCAATATAGCGTTTTATCAGCCGGCATTTCAGCCTTCCAAGCGCTCCGAGCCACCATCATTTTTTTTATTTTTTCTCCGTTCTAGTTTATGCGGGAATTCTTCCCAGAAGTAGTGAAAACGCGTAAAAAACTCAACATCATGAGTCAGAAATTCTTTCTAGCTTTTATCGGAATACATTTTTCGATCGTATATACGTTTCTTAGTTCATTTTATTATACAATAGTATAATGCAAGCGTAGGTCGTACGAGAAACGCAGTCAAAGAGTAAATTGCATTTTCATAAATTATTGTATAGTGCTTGTACACACTTTTATTGGATTAACTCGGCGTAAAGACGGAGATAGATATCTGTACAATTATACAAAACTGCTCTCCACCATAGATATTTCTATACTCAGCAAGAGTGTGTATCCCCTTATAATGGAAGTTTCAAATAGGCGACCGACTAAATTACATTAGTCCTTGTGGGAATATGTTCTCCGAATATAACACTGCGCTGCAGTATCCCGAATGAGAAAGTCTAAAATCTACAATAATGTGAAAATATTTCTGTTGATGGAGAAGTTCAATCTCTTATTTGTTCATGGAGCAATCACAGATAATAATCGACCCCCCATTAACTTTGACAACTTTAATAATTCGAATGAAGTTAATTTCGAATCACATACACGCGCTGTGAAAAAAGAGAATAGGCTCTCTAGAGTATAGCTATTGTTTTTATAACCGATTCCATCAGAATTTCCAAAGAGTTCGTGTAGAGTTTTATTCTTTATTATATAGCCTACCAAAGTCCTCTCACGCGAGTTTTATACGGATTTCGGTCTTCAGCACAATTTTCGTCAAAAAATGATTTTCTCCCGGCGGCGATCGAACCCACGACCTCCCGGCCGACTTGTTTTCGCTGGGCAAAAGGGACCGCCGGAAAGTACGTGTGCCTCGACTAACTGATGAGCCAGCGGCGCCGGTTTTTAGTTAGCTGATTCTTATTATCTACTATATTGCACGAGTATATCTGTATACACTTGTAACCAAGACAAAGTGAAAATTAAAAGAAATTCAGGGTGTGTACACGCAGCTGCTGCTTTCATCATCAAAGTGTAATATGCAACACATGACATGCAGGTCACGTAAATGCTGTGGAAGCCGAAGCTGTTATCGGGGAAAAGGATGAAAAAGCGAAAACACGTTGTCCCGTGAGTTTTTGAAAACGGAAAACCCGGAGAATCGAGAGAAACAGTTGATCAAATCCAATTTCACGCATATCACGGGACAAACGAGTGCTGCTCGAGGAGCGTGTCGTGATCGCGTGTCTAAACTTCCGGCTGGTGACACCGTGAAGGGGCAGAGGGAGAATCCGAAGGGAGGAGGATGACTCGCCGGAGCTTCGACTCGCTTCGAAGGACAACTGTACTCTCTCGCTCGCGGGCAAAATGCAGCGCAAGCAGGAGGCACATCTCGCTTTCTCGCGCACACTCAACCGAGTCTGTAAATATTTGAATTAAAGTCTGAGGGCTTCGGACGTACGGCGCGCCGGGAGTAGCGGCACACACAAGCGGACACACGTGGACCCATTGTGCGCCGTATTTTCGCTGATTTCAGTCAATATTTGCGGCCCATGTTAATGGCCTCTATTCTCCGCTGCTTCCTGAGGAGGATCAAAACAGGCAGGAGGAGGTCGATTGGCCAGGGCATAATAGGAATTTCGAAGGTAATTAGCTCGCCGTATACTCGACGGCAGTTTGCTCCGAGCCAAAGTTGCAGAATGCACGAGCAATTGCTGACAAGCAAGGGACTGCCGACATAAATTATCTCATTGGAAAACAATGAGCGGCCCGTCGGTCCGCGCAAGCTCGGACTACACGACGAGTGATTATTTGGGTTATATCCGAAGAGATCTCTATTCGAGTGGGTATCTGCGGCGATCGTTATGACACTTGAAATATCGACTAGCCGATGGAAGAATTGTTCGTTGATGATCGCAGATACAGCCCGGTGAGCTTTTCTCTCTTCCACTGTGGCGTATGTGCTCTGTGATTGGATCCATTGTTTGTGTTTTATTTGTTCGAAATGTCCGACTTCGAATAGTCACGAATGAAATTGTTTGTTTTTTTTACTTGCTTTATTACGAGTGAAACTATGCATTCGAAGTTTTAATAGTATTCCATATACAAGAAAAAACATTCTCTCTGGATATTGATACTTTTTAAGAAAGATTTTTATATGAAGTGTATTATTTTATCTTGAATGTAAATTTGAAAATATTTTAGTACTTGTTGATGTAATTTTCGCTACGTTTATAGTTGGTTATTAATCGAAATGAGTTTTCACGTTTGGAAGGATTGTATTTTCTATAATATGTAGGCTAATAATAAAAAGCTTCATTGTTTAACAAATGATATACTGAATATAATATTTCGGAGAATATTGCGAAAGGTGAAATGAACTCGAGTACATTGGAAGCTTTAACGTTAAAACGACATCGGCTCAAAGTTGCAGATAAATCGGATTAAAACAAACCATAAGAAGACAAATTCAATTTATAACATAGATAAGACGATTCCGTGTAATAATAAAGTAGACCAAAGGCGATGCTGAGGCAGCAAGAAAAGAAAGTGAGAGAAATGAAATCCCATGAAGTCTTTATAAGGAGTAGATATGAAGAGCCATCGCTTCAGTGTTTCAAAAAAAGAATTCTCGACTATCCTCAGGTAATTCATATCGTCCTTAATTTTTACACTCAACCCATCCGCAAAGAGAATCTGAAAATTACCGTTCTTAGACCAAAAGTCAAGCTTTTGTATATGCAAAATCTTTGATCAAACCATTGCACTAGCTGTTCATCTAGCTATATTTTTTCTTTTCCTCGCAGCATTTGTGCAATTTCTGGGTTGGAAAATGATGGCCTCCAGAATTTTTCTTTTATATATTTACCCTTTCACTGCGCTTCATATTTTCATATTTCTCTTTGATGGTTTATATCGAAGATACAATTTTTCATTGAGAGTATGAAATAACTTGGAGATTAGAAATTCTCTATCAAAGGCCCGTACAAAAAAATTTTCTTTTTATGAAGTTCAGCTAAACTTTACACTTGACTAAACTGTATACTAATTTGTTCAATCAAACAATGCCGAACCGAAATTTTCTTCGTTATTTGAATTTTGGGCAAAGTTGAATGTGAGTCATATGAACTTTACAAAATTTTGGAATTTTTTACCCGTCACTCACGTACTATGCCGATAAACTAGTAGGCAGGCATATTATTATTTTTCAGGGAATTCATCTATGCCGACTTTTTTGACGTCGGAATTTTTTATTGGAACACAGTACATAATAAAAGTACATTGTACCGTTGACTGAATTTTTGTTGCTAACGATAACGATAATAACTCATGATTATGGATAATCGACTCGATAATCGATCATTTATGTTAAAATTGTTAATTTACCTTTCATATATGAGATGAAACCAGTTTTATAATTTTCCATTTCTCTATTTATCCGTAACGTAATAGCGTGTAATTACTACACGATCTCTTCATACTCGCTTTGTTCACAGGAAGTAAATGATATGCATTTTCATGATTCGGCACTTGTTATTATTTTATCACTTGGAAATTATTACAGTGGAAACCAAATACTGTTTTAATATTTTAATTCCAGGTTTGATGCAGTTCTAATAACCATCCTAAAAAAATGTTCATATCTTTCTTCAAATCTTGGAAAGACTCAACAATTGGAAATTGAGTTCAGTTCATCCCTTATCTTGGAAAATTTAGTTAACACTAGAAAATATTATTAGATGCGGTATTCTGATGCTTGAATTATTATTCGGCGTTAGTTTCGGCGAACATGTTCAAATTTCTCTTGAGCACATTTAGGAAATCCAGAAAACACGTAACAACTGCAGGACACAGAGTCACTCTAGCGCATGCAACAATATTCTCCTTGTAAATGCGACGATTTCATACAACGCAATGGTCGTTTCAAATGTCGATATTTATTGAGTATATAACAATAATCATGAATACGAAGCAATTAAGTAGTAATTCAGCGTTGTACAATGATTGGAAAAAAAGAATCTTAGTGCAATAAGTCAGCAGGCTGCAATCAGCGTCCAGTGGCTCTACAGTTAGCGGCAGTGACCCAAAAAATAGCAAACCCGAAAGCGGCGGTGCGAGCACAATATCTCGCCCAAAAGTGGACACGCGCTCAAACGTCATTAACCCCAATTCGACTGCCACCACCGCGCCGCGCCGCTGCTGCGTGTTTATTTTCTTTGTTTCCTCGATTCTTTATCCGGGTCGCGCAAATATCATCTCGACATTGGGCGGTCAGATGTGGTAGTCGAGTTGCCATTCTTCTAAAGGTCATTACTTTTAATCATGCGAGCCGGTCAGTCACTGCGATCTACTCAAAAATTTGATTGATTTCGAGCATGACTGTTCGCACAGGGGGTCGCGTAAAATGAGTAGTACAAGTGTGTATAAACAGGTACCGGCGTTTGTCCCGTTAACGAAGCAGCGCCGCTTATTAACGGAGGGGAGCCGAGGGGGGGGGGGGGAGAGGACAAGCTTCCGGCGTATAAATTATTCGAGCGAGAATACCAATCTCTATAATCACCTTAAACTGCAAGTAAACTAAACTAGTTAAGTTACTCGCGCCTGCGCTAACTCGACGGAGGTAGAGGAGGGTGCGAACGGGGGGGGGGCGGGGAGGGGGAGGTACGAGGCAGAGGTGCGACAACGGTACTTTCACGCCACGAGAGGCTCGAGCAAATATCTTACATCACCACGCGCTGAGAAGTCAATCGAGCCGGAGTCTGGCGATTGATCATCAACCGCCGATAGACCATTAAACGGAGGTAGCACCGGGTATCGGGTTGAAGACCCTTCATGACCGAGGGTGAATGAGCTCTTTTATGAGCTCCCTCTCTCTTTCGCGGGCGCAGCTCGCTTTTGACGGGGTGATTTTACCTTCTTCAATCCGCTATGCAAAAGGCACGCCTGAATTGCTTAACTGAGATGAGATCATTTGGTTTGACGGTTTTTTAATCAGCTCATCTAGGTATATTTTACGTAATATTGGATCGATTAGCCAGATTCATGTAGGTGTCGCCTTGATGTCACGACTTTGTCGAACTCAGACCTTGAAGATATGAGTACGTTCTCGATGAGGAATTGGTATAGAAGAATAGGAAGAAGAATAGGAATTGGTATATTGGTAAGTTTCATGTATGTCAGATGAACATAAAATAAATGCATTACTCTGGAAAGGCTGATAGAATCAGTTGTATGTGTGGTATAGAAGTTTTCGGAGTAAACGGAAGAAAATCATTCGAATTTATCAATAATAAAGAACACAATCAACTTCAGAAGTCAGAACAGTATTTTCATAATGTGTTGGTATCAATCGGGCACTGAAAAATGAAAATCAATAAAAACCTGTAAGCATCTTATGATATTCATTTTCTAAAAATATCACTTATTAATCTGATAAATAATGCTTTCATATTACTTGACTCTGTATCATTCGAATAACTACACATTATTCAAAAGTTTCGAGTAACAACTCGACGAGTTATCGTAAGATTTCTGGTATTCACTTATTCAAGTTGGGTTAAGCAACTTTAAGAATCGCAAGTTCGCATATTCAGATTTTCAATAGAACGTTGTTAAGCTTTTCCAAAGGTGGTCAGTCTTGAGTCAGCGTTTCAATGTGTGTTTAATATATATTCTGATTCATGCTTAGAAAGTCGGAATTAGTTTATTTAGATAATGTCAGAACAATCGATTGCGAATACTAATATTTATCAATGAATGACACTACCCATCCATAATATTCTCATAGTTACTTCTACCAGAATTTCGAAAAGAAATTATATACGATTAAATTAATTGACTCTATATGGCAGTATATACAAGCATCTCCTTACATTTGCAGATCAAGTTTTCGTACATATGATGTGTGTGTGTGTGTGTGTGTGTGTGTGTGTGTGTAGTAAATTCAGATCCTGATTCAGAAGAATTTTACTATCTGTAGTCTGTTGGAGAAAGTGTGTTAATGATTCAGATGCTTGTAATGTACAATATACATACAATTATTTAATAAAAAAATAATTGCTTGAATGAGTTCATTATTTGTACTTTTAATTAAATTATTATCCAGAGTAAACTATTAGAATATGATTAATTTAATTTCTAATACTATTAGAAATGATTTGCTGCTTTCAAAAAATTATGATTGTAAATCGTTGCCTGCGTTTCGAGACTGGATATTTTGCAACTGGACTCAGAGACATCATCTTTTTGCTCGGATGCGACGAAATTGTGATAATATAGTGTATTCTACTAGTTTCATGAATCGAATTTTGAATATAAATGTTGTTATTTGTAAATATATACCGCGATCGTGAAACTTTTTCATGCTGTCAACTTACTTCGCCACTCAGCAAAATTAATAAAACAGCACGTGTAATTATGTATGGATTGTTCTAATTTATATATTCAAAAATAAGGTTAAGAAGATGCGATTTGCAAGCTCATTAGTAAATTTATTTGATATTTGAGAGTGAGTCCAATTTTCCTTCTTCTTCTGTTATTTATTTGGCACACCTTATTCTAGAATCTTGTCTACAACTGGATCATTAAACAGCGCGATATGTGGTATATAGAAAAATTGCTACCAAAATGCGGACATAGAGTGTCGTTCTAAACCTATACTATTAATTAAAATAATTCAGAAAAAAAGTAAAGGGAATATTCTTAACTATCGACGATAGGGTTTAGTAGTATATCCATATAAGATATACCGAGAATCACTTCTAATATGGCCAGTTCATTTTAATTATTTCAGTGCGTTTCATTCCATTAGTTCTACATAATCTATGTAAGGTATTTCAATAGAAGTGGGATTCTCTGAATTCCCTTCGAAAGAATTTCTGTCAAGTTGATTAAATTGCATAGTCAAACTTCTGCACCAGGTCTTAACACGGATTTACATCTTATGAAACTGACATGTTTTGCAAGTAATATGAAGTCTACTTAATCAAATTTCTTACTCTAAACCAGAAAACGTATTTACTGAAAAATGAAGATACATGTACATGTTGTTTCAAACAGCAAAACGAGTGTATTTATCCTACCGAGGATGATCGACATCTGGGGATTCCACATGTACGATATTGATTCGTATTTATTGAGTGAGTGTGTGAAAAAATATGTTTAAAAGTCCAAAATAAAAAAAAATTAATGATCTGGTTATTTTAGTATGCACTTGAACTAGAAATAATTAGCTTATAAAAAGAGCCTAATACTTTTTCGACGAGGGAAATGTGTGGCGGGGTCAAAATTCTATTCTTGAGTATCAGATTTTTCGTAAAAATATTCGAATTTTACATAGCAAAAAATATTTACTAAAAAACGTTTACTAAGAAATTCTGTATGTATGTATGTATGTATGAGTGTGTACGTGTGTGTATCTGACTGAGTGTGTGCGCGTACGTGCGTAGTAATGTGTACACGTGTGTATGTAACGTATTTTGGGGCACAATCTCTTGCGGATGGATGATCCGGTGAAATTTACAGGACGGTAGGATCTATTTCTCCCGAAGGATTAATTCACTCACAATAAAATTTTTCGCACATGAGTCAATGATGGCGAAAATCAACTAAGCTAAATTTTGCATAGCAATCGTTGTTTATTTCCCCAACAACCATATAGCTCTAAGGAGGAGAGAAAAATCAATAGGCGAATTTTTAGTGCTTTTAGTTATTTACACGTTGGAGATATGGTTCATTCTTTATGAAATACACGAGTCATAGATTGCAACATGTTAATAGAGTGTCCTACTTTCCTAAGCGATTGTTGTTTATTTCAAAGAAATCATTGCAATAGATGAAGAAAAACGAACATTTTTGTAGCATTCATGTTTTACATTCATAGCAACCGTTTCCCATTACCAGAGCAATTTCACAACTTCCTCAATCAAAAATTAAATCGAACTCTTTTCTTTACTCGTTCCAAATTCCCTATAGAATAGATTGAACAGCACGATCAAAGTGATGTGAGGAAAATTTATGCAATTGAAAGCTGGTCACTGGAAAATATAATCTGAAAACTCTCAATATAATCTGCCATGGTATGTACGTGGAATACTATAGTAAATCACTTGCAATCATATAGTCTTAGCATTATTATAAATGTTTTGACTGAATTAGTAGTGGCTTTGGAATGTGTTCCAAACATTTTGCTCACCATAAATTAGCTAGTAACAAATTTAAGGATGACTCTGAAGCATATTGTAAATATATGTGTACAATGAGTATTTTTATTTGCACTAAGAGCGTAGACATTATTCTTGAGGGTGATAGTATAATTATGCACCTAAGCGAGTCTAGGCGATTGCGGTGCGAAAAACGATGGCGACCCGAGGGTATAGTGCGGGTCGCAAGTTTACGCGTGCCGGAATAGCCCGAGGAATAGCCTAGATGAGCGAGGTGCATATGCTATTTTCCGTTGCGCACACTACGCTCCGGTACGAAACGTTTTTCGGGACGAAATCGCCTGACCTCGCTCTGGTGCATAATATGCTATTCCGATAGTGTCAGTCTAATTACGTAACAACAACAATATTCAAAGGTGATTTTACTTTAACAATTAATCAGTCACACGCATGATAGTTTACAGAGTGCGTTGAGAAAAGCTGTAACGTAAACTAGAAGGTTCAAAGTGTTATGTGATACTCAATTAAAACTTTAAAACTATTGTTTTTCCAAGATTCCGTCTTTGAAACTTCAAAATGTTTCCCGCGCTGAAAAATTCTATGGGTTGAGCTGAAGCAAATCAAGAGAAGTTTGTTATCTAGTTTGGTGTACAGTAACAGTTTCATTCAGGGAATTCATTGGGTAAATCCAAATTTATTGAGACGTATTATGCTTAACACTTCATATTCTCGATAAGTAACTTGATACTTGATGTACATTAGACGGTGGCAAAACGACATAGAAACTTCATTTCTTCACAATAACCTTCGCTAAGGAAATAAGAATAGAGTGGAAGTTCATTTCCTATACTTTTGAAAACAAAGAACACAGAATATTCGTTTCTTCCATAGCGCCGTTGACGATATCCCTATCGACCGTTTGTCGATGGCGAAATACAGCTCTCGTTGACACTATTTTTTTCTCTCAAAACCTCTTTGAAAAATCATTTTGTTAACATCTGAACCTGCTCTAAACACAAAAACGTTCGCAACCAACGAATAACCATCAAATATGAGAGGAGCATTGTCGAATGTTTCGGCAGGACTGAATGACACTTGACGCCTGAGAATCAGTGCAAAATGTCAATCACGGATGCAAGAGCGAGGCAGTCGAGCGTCAAAATTGAAACGTCGTCACGAGAGCCGGCGAGCGACACATAACTCATATTGGCCGGCCCCTCACGAACGTTCCGGCGAATTACGGGGACGACGAGACCAACACCCTCTTTAAAAATTCCGCTGCATGCCAAAGGACCGGCGAAAACGAGAAAAAACGCTGAGGCCGGCGCGTCACCTTTTGTAATCAACAATACATCAGGCGAGTGCGCGAAAAACTGGCTACCAACAGGACATCAATTTTTCACCGGCGCGGCCCTGCCGCCAACACGGTATGAATGCGTGAAAATTTTTCGGATGCATCCAAGCGCGCGAGGCCGGCTTGATTATGGGCTCTTGGCTAGTTTATAACGGCCGCGAATTTTTCCCTCTCGCGCACTTGCATGTATGCCAACTACTGAAAAAGCGGACACGCGAGTATTTTTCGCGCGCTCAATTCGGGGGAAATTGCGCACCCGGATGATATTTCCGTATTGTCCGGCGATTAGTGAATTCGTGTCGAGACTTTCGTGGATAAAAAAAACACTCCCCGCGAGATAGATGGATAATTTGACCTACTGCTTCGAGTCTACAAACGGATCCTTTGACGATAATTTGAATACAATGCCGAGTAAAATTCCGAGAGAGGCAAGGCATTCATCTAATTATGTTTCGCGAAGTGTAGTATAGGACACCGGGGAAGATTTAAAGCCCTTTCGTATTGGTCGAGGATGAACTTCTCTCGACTGCAGTATCTGGAGCACTACAGTTTGAGCTACCGGCATCTCGGGAGTTGAAATTAACTAGCAGGAAATGATACACACTGATCGAGTTAATGTATTTATATGGTATTATAATGACATGGTACTGTGCGAGATGCTTATGATTATACGTCTACTACGAATCGAAAGCAAACATTATTTTGATTTTTTTTGTTTTAAAAATGAAACCGTATTTCATAAAAATTCCATCCTTCTATTTCATTCTCACTTTGCATTCTTAGTTCTGTTGACTTAGACTCATCCACCTGAAGTTTGTGCCACCAAACATCCAAAGGCGGCGCGATATTTATATGTGTCGCGCGTTCCCTACCTCGCCTTGACTCGTGAGCTTCTCATCTGGATGTAACTCGACCACTCTTCAATCCTCTGCCATTTTTCATTCACGTTGTCTGCCTACGAACACCATACTGTGTTTACTAACCCTTGATTCTCACGTACGCTCGATGTCAATATATTGTAACTTCACACAACGTTAACTCCTAGCCGAAGATACAACTGCCGTCGGCAATATATCTCGCCGAGTGCACATGACCAAAAATATTTCCGAACAATTTCGAAACTCGTGATTTTTTCAATTTAAAAATTAGAAATTCCGATGTAAGATGCATGGTTATGAAAGCGAAATTCTATAAAGAGTTTAAAATTTCTAAAACGTCGTAAAGAATCCGAATTTTGAGTGACGAAAATCCACCATATTCATGAGTAATGTCAGCAAAAAAAGGTACGATGACAAAAAAGGTTATTTCAAAATACGCTTATTGAAGAATGATTTCCAATAAAAAGAAAATAATGCTCAAGATATTCGTAATCCAGGAAAATGATAGTTGATTATAAAATCCGGAAAGAGGAAATGTAAAACCACACGAATATGGCAATTCATTTCTACGACACGGAAACTGTACCTTCAAGATAATAGGCGGTCATCAATGAATATTGAAACTCTGAGTACTCATTGGTGATCCGCAATGGATCCTACATTGGGATTATTATCAAATTTCTACCAGATCGTTACCGGGTAATATGATATGTAATGAATATTCGAGGCAAGTCACAGTATATGAACATCCGCAGCTTAGACTCGTAAAATTACCTTTGGAAGGGTATCTCAACAATGGTGTATAGGCAATGAGCACATGAAAACTCGAGTATTGGCGATGAAATTTTCATGATTATATGTAAGTACATCGAGATCAGGAGTAAAACTTGAAAAGGCAATTTAGACGTCAAGAAAACAAATAATTCCTACAAGATGATCCTTACTACAAGAAGAATGAATGAGAAATGTGAACTGTATGTTGAATTGATTCATTGCATTCATGAATTTCTTGTTACAGGCATTGCTAAACGTCTGAAAGAATAATGTTATATTCAACATATATCAGTCTTGCCATTTTTCTGCAGGCAAGTGAAACAAATATATTCGTTGAGGGTACGCGTTCAGCTTCCAATTACATGCCTGCATTGCATGTGTAAAGCGCCTGCCATGCGTAAAGCATCAGAAAGTTAGATTATACACTGCTGCATTACTTGATACAGGCCTCCAAAGTCGAACTTTCTTACGCATCGTGTTGTGAAATATACGATTACACAAGCAGAAATACACGCATACACAAACACACAATTGTAGCTATAAAATATTTTAATGATTAATGGAATATTGTAAGAAATTTGAATAAGAAAAGCTACAAAAAAGTATTGGATGGAAGAAGAGCAATAATTATAATCAAGATAATGATTATGATAATGTTACTGGGATAGGAGGTAGAGTGAATTAAATAATGTTCATACCAGTTTGTGAGTTTTTATAGCAATTTACTTGAAAATTGGATTGTTTTCTGTGAAACCTGTGTTTGTATAAATAAATGAAAAAATTTATAAATAATTACAGAAATAAATAAATTATAATCATCAAATCGCAAGGGTTACGAAGCTATATTGTTCTATCCTTTGTTAGTAATAAAACCCATTTATCATCAAGAGTACCGAGGCACTTTTTGACCGTTGCATCCAGACTATTCACCCCAGATGAAGAAATTGTGTAACTGTGAAACAAAGCTTTGTTGTCCATTCATGGAAGTTTATTTGGAAAGCGGATATATCCTGTGACAGTTCAGCACCGAATTTTTGAGAAACGCAAACATCGTATATCAAGTTTATCAACGCAGAAATCCATAAATCCACCTACGCCATTCACAGCGTGAGAGACATTTTTTTCGTGGCTACGCCATTGATCAAATAAATGTATTATTTGCTTTAATCAGAACTCGTAAATAAATAATTCACACATATCTCATCAGATAATCTTTTGAAATACAGCATCAGAAGATTTTTTTTTAAATTATACTGAATGGTAGCTATGAATATCAATGAATCATCGATTTTATCCGATTATTAACCGGGAAACGATTCTCGATTAATAGCAGAGATTTCAATTTATCAATATTCAACGAGCATTGAGTAAATATCGTAGGGTGACATAATATAAAACTCAGCTCAAGAAATCCGAATATGATCTTTCGGATATATGGAGTTAGCTCTATGATTTTTCAGATTGATAATTCTACTTGGAGAAAAATGTTCTTGCTTTTTAACATGTATGATTATTTTGTTTTCATTTCTTTATTCTTACTATTATTAAATAAATGTCTCCATTGTAAATTATACTATTTTATTATAACCATTTCAGTTTTCTTAATCTTTAGGACTAGTGCAATATAATCATTTATGCATAGCTCTACTGTCCATTTTTTTTCAGAACTACTCATCTTTACAACGATCTATTTTAAAAAGTAGCTAATAAAAATGTAAACAGTTTCCAAAACATTCATTTTTGAATAGGAAAGACTCTAGGAAGATTTTTTTAAAAACAATTACTGTTTCTCAATGTAAATATAATATACTATATCAGAATTGCAATTCGATTTTTTGTCTCTGCTTGAACAATCTGGTAAAGTTCTCGTAAACAAATTTTTCTGCAGAATGACGTTTTTCATTCAAAATCATACAGGCACGTGTCAAAAACATTGTAAATGCTTTATCAGAAAGACTGTTATCCTCGGAGAATCAAAAAGCGAATGCAATATTTATATGTCAAACGGAAATAATACACTAGTTAAAAGATCTATATTTTTTCTAACTTCGAAACTGAAAAAAAAAACAACGGATGAACAGAAAAACTCTAAAAATGCTGCGGTGTATCGAAGAGCCTTTTATGGATTGGACCGCGAGTCCAGCTCTGGATATCCCCGACAAAGTTACACCTATCCAATCGCTCGTCGACTGACAAAAAACATCTCTAGTGTATTTGATCAGTGCGGTGAATATCAAGCGTTCACCCTCACAGCCAGAAAATTGCTCTTCACGAGCTTACGCCCGCAAAAGCGGCGGAACGACGAATAAAAAATAGAAAGAGCAGAGTGAAAAAGGATATACGAATAGAGAGATGATTCAATTAACCTTCAAATTGAATGGGCGGGGAAGGCACCGGGCGAATGAATCACGCCCTGCGGATTCCCGTGGGCCTCATTAAACGCCCCAGTGCAGGCGCCGCCGCCGCTGAGGGGCTCTCATTGCCGCCGTCCGACCAAAGTCATCTCGCTCCACTGAAAACTCATTGGGTAAATAGTCGAGGCCCACACTCGCTCGTCACACTCAACGCGCGCACCAGTACCTGGCCAATCATCGCACTCACACTCAAGAATTTCTCCGCGGCATCCCGAACTTGGTGGCGTACGGTGCGCGACAGGGGCGGGTCGTCGATTCGGATCACAGTCCCACTCACGTTTTATATTTCACGCGCGCGCTCGCTCGCGGCAACGAGCGACTGCAGGCTCCGACCGGGGCGGGCTCGGAGTAGCACCGCGCGAGACGCACTGCCGGCTCGCCCCTTTGCCGCTGGCCGCAGAGCCAGCGGGGACGGGAGAGCGAAGGGCAGGGGCAGGCGCGCGCGCGCCACGAGCCCGCGCCCGCAGTAGGGGGATGAGCCGCCGCCGCCGCCGCCACCGCCGCCCGCCGCGTCGCCGCGGAAAACGAGGATGGATCGGGGCAGATAGCGCGCCGGAGAAAAATTCACACCGACACGTGGATGAAGGGAATGAAAAATGAAAACGGCCCTGCCCGGCGATGAGCATTGGAGGAGAGTGAGCGACGAGACGCCGCGAGAGCCCGGCTGTATTGGATTAAGCGACACAAGACAGAGGCTAGGCTGATCAACCGAGTTATTGCCGAAGGAGATCAGGGGAGACGCGACCGAGGAGGAGCAGCAGCAGCTTCTACGACAGTGCTCAATTTACATTGATTGGTATCGTCCCACTCGAGCCTGCCGGTGTCGGTTCTGCTAAAACGATCATTGTTCCAATCCGAGTTTCACAAATCGCGCTCCATTCGTTCCTACAATTTCTATGTTCAGCCATCGTTTTCCGGGTTTGATTTGTTGGAACTTTCACAAAATTTATGTAAAGATCTATTCGAGATTCAACAATAGTTAATACAAGTTTTGTATAGGTATTTCTCTTCACCCATCGACTAATCATATATCAAAGTCGAAATTCAAACTCATAGTATCCAGAAAGACTATCGACGTGTCTGTGTGTTTATTTGTCGCGGATCTCTCGCAACAACCAAAAACGTACAGTACTCATATGGAATATTTTTGGCATTGGCCCTTGTCAGAATTCGATATGCGGAAAAGGCGAGTGACAAGAACAAGAAACGCAGAAAAATATGAGGATGAATCGAGTTCTTGGGTTATTGGCCAGAACGTAGTTTCACGAAAAGACTCGGGAGAAATGCTAACCCGTCAATGCGCACGGATATAGGACCGGAATTCAATCGGGATGGCTGTCGGTTATGCCTTGAAATCTTTATTCAAACGGACTCAGCGCACGTGACCACGTGTCAATTAGCTATATATGGCACACGCGCATCCGATATGTCT
Source organism: Aphelinus certus (assembly GCA_020882725.1). Taxonomy (NCBI): domain Eukaryota; kingdom Metazoa; phylum Arthropoda; class Insecta; order Hymenoptera; family Aphelinidae; genus Aphelinus; species Aphelinus certus. Next base: position 59,806,665 of record CM037084.1, read on the forward strand.
CATAAAGGGAATCTCGAGTTCATGCAGCTATAAGAAAAACTCCACCAGGAAGGGAATTAGCGAGGTAACGCGTGCAGTGATCCCTATGAAGTATCAATGGCGACCCACGCGATGGAAAAGTGAGAGCACATGATTCCAACTGAATTGCTATTGGATTTCATCATGGCCGATTTCACGGAAAAATATGGTAGCACGCTAATTGAATTGGTTGATGAGTTTTAATGTCTATGGATTCACTTCTGCAGAATTTTCGATGATTGGATATAGATTTAGATTTAGATTTAGATAATATTTATTAACCTGTACATTATGTTGTACAATTTTACATTAGATATAGGAGACTTTTTAAAAGGATTCATTTTTCAATGTTTTAATGACCGAAAAAGACAATGTTCCCAAGCTGGATGTGGCTTAGATGATTTTTAAAATATTAAGTAGACCTTTCATTTCTCACCAGTATCGTTAGAAAATTCATTTAACGCAATGTAGCACTTCGGTGGCTCATATTGGGTACACTTACCTTGTATAAAGAGGAGGAAAGTAACAGGAAATATTTTAATGACGCGCGAAGACGTAGAAACGAAGCTCCAAGAAAGTAGTAGAACAGATCCGAGGCAAGCCTTGGGAAAAATGAAAATTTTATTTTTAGAATTAAGAGTTCAAGAACCAGTGACAAGAGGCAGAAGTTGGATATGAAATCCTAAGTGTCAAAAACCGATTCTCGAGATTTTCAGTCTTTCTGTTACCTCAAGCTAAGATTGAGGCTCTATAAAACAAAAGTATCCTTCCTACCGACCTATCCTCTCCATCTATTCTATAGGTCTTTTCCAACGCTAGTTTCCTAAAATGTTGGTTCAATTGTTTAGCGAAAAAATGGATTAAATGGACGGAGACTGACGAGAAGCATGTCTCAATGAATCCTCTATTAATTCAACGGAAGAATGAGAAGAGGAGCTATGCATCATTCCGTAGTTGTTTTGCCGACCTAATTCTTGAAATAATATTTGGCAAGTAAGCTCGTTTGAATTTAAGCAAGTACCTTGATCTCTAGAATAAAATTCGTGAAAGTACATTTCATCGATCAACCTAAGCGGATTGTGAGTAGTGAGGCTGGTCTCTACGAGATGGTGAAAAAGAACACGGAATCAACAATGGATTTCACGAGAAACGAATGAAGAAACGGGATCGCATAAGACGAGAAATTCGGTACTCCTCGGCTAGTGTTTAAAAGCGAAAGAGAGCCAGACAAATTGGAGGAAGAGAGATAGATAGTAGAATAGGTAACGTGAGCGCGTGAACGAGAGGACGTAGCCGGAAGAAATTCGATGTCGGAGAATCCGCAAATCGTACGGGGTGAGGACCGGAATAGGTGAAATCCGATAAAAACGTTCGGAAAGATAGAGAGAAAGTGGGAAAGAGAAAAAGAGAGAAAGAGAGAGAGGGAGACGCGAAACAGTCACGGAGACGAAGAAGAGTGGCTGGAAGCTTTGTAACCGAATGGAAGATTGTCGAGCTTCGGGGCAGTCGTCGGTTCGCTAGCTGGGGCGCGCGAAAGGAGCGAGAAAAAATATTTGCGTTGAGCACCGAATAAAAGTGCGCCACGTCGCTCGTGCCGAGCTTGCGAAAGTATTCGCGCGCCGATGACTGCGGGGGCTTCGTCTTCTTCCCCGACTTCTTCTTGTTCTTCTTATTCTTTCCGCTGCTCGTCTGGCTGGATGGCAGCGAAACTTTTATCGCTCCTGCCTACGATTAGCAGAGCTGCCGACGCGATGCTTGGCTACTCTAAGTCAAGAAATTATTTTTCACTGTTATTGCATTGTATTGTTAGCTTTGTGACGCTTCATCATTCCGTGCTTTTTTCTTTGAAGATGTATTATCTTAAAAAGTTTCGTATGTGGCGATAACATGAATTTTCGACGTTGAACAATGAAACCCCTTTCTGGTGTAAAATATTGAATTTTAAAAAATATTCCAAAAAATATCTTCGATTTTTTAATTTTCCTCACAACTTTCATAATTTACTGTTGCATTATAGTTGGACCAAAAAGACTCGCAAAGTTAAATAGTTGAGTGATGATGATTGGGCACAAAACTAAAGTGACTCTCATAATATGCCGTCACAGCTAAAGTTAAAATTGTTGAAAATGACCTATTTTTTCGTAAAGAAGTCATTCTCTTGAGTTGTCAATCCAATGTCGTGTTTGAATTTAAGAGGAAGGTGTTCTGATTATCACAATCGATTCTTTTTTCGTACCAATTCTCTTTTTTCATTTTCCTAGTCAAAATATTTCATCAAACTTGATTTCTATTTTTATCCCGTGTCATTGACCAATCAAACATCCAACATTTTTTTCATACAAAGATTTTTTATTCCACAATCCTTGCACTGCACTGTTATTCCCATTCATTCTACCAACAACGAATAAAAATGAACAAAAACCCATAGAAATACTCTCCATTCAGAACAAACCGTACAGTGCTACGCAATCAGTGTCTCAGAGATACTTCGGCATTTGCATTTTCACCCATCCACTAGAGCAATACCTTTACCTATACTGCAATATAACTCTAACTAGTTAACGAATGTCAATACAACGGTTCGCCTCACTCGGTCCAGCCAGTGGTCAACTGAACTTATGCGGCAGTTAGCTGAGATGGCTGTTGCGCAATCGCGATTTTACCATTTGAAAGGGCGCTGCAAAGACAGATCGGCGTGGGCCACTTTAGATATTTTGAATAGCTGATCACAATTTCGTTGCAGGCTCACTTATCGGGATATATTGGAAACAAGAAGTCAAGCGTCTCTTGATTACATATCGTACATGAGTAAACTTTGCTATACAAAACGTAGTAATCATTACTGGAAAAAAAACATAAATTACCATATTTATATAAACTTTACAATAATTCACATAGAAAACTGTAACATCAAATTTTACTATGCTATAATTTTAACCGTCACTGCACGCAAGTTCTCTAACTTATAAAACATAGTAGCGACTACTATATTTTTCTCTACCATGTTGTGAAGTAATCTCATAATCGGATTTTTGTCAGTGTGGTTAGCTTTTATGGTATTTGCTATTTTAGATGTTACGGAATATGTCAACTTTTTGAATTATCCGTTCCATTCTAATTTATAATAATCTATTCAAAAATTCAATTTTTTTCTTTTAAGTTGTTAAGAGTAATAAGAATTTTTGTATTTCTACAAATTAAAATCTGTATTCGAATTTGTCTTTATCAAAAAAGTGAAGTTTTGACGGTGCAGAAATAGTATATTATGCTCCCTGGTGTTAGCGAAGACACTTTTATCTTGCGGCTTACGAAAAATATTATATATACCTCGCTCATCTTGGCTATTTCGGCACGAGCAAACTTGCGACCCGAGCGCAGCGAAACGAAATGTTTTCCGTGCCAAAATCGCCTAGCCTCGCTTAGGTGCGTAATATACTATTTCATCTTAGCAGGGGAAGAATATAACTTTTTCTCCTTGGCGAACTAAGATTAGTCCTCTCCTCCTGCTGGAGATACAAAATAGTATATATATGTACCTCGCTCAGGTGCACGAGATACTGTTCATAAAGAATTAACTCAAATTTCGTATTCCTTATGCCGAATCAAGATGAAACTTCAATATCAAAGGGATTCATCATACGGTACGGCTATTCATATTCCCGATCTCTTCCAAATATTCAGGCGACGGAATTTGTATTCATTTATTCAATCTGTTATCATTATAGATTGAAAATATTATGCATAGAGTATGTCTCGATAATTCGTGGTCATTTACACTTTAATGACCGATTTTTCTTTCAATTCAGCCATTTTCTCAGAGGCTCTAATCATTACATATTACTGTAATCTAATGATCACTCATATACTGTATGTATAATGATAATGGATAACCATAACAGAATAATAATGTTTCATTATCGTTACGCGAGATAGAATAGGGCATGCTCATTTCAAGTGTATCAAAAACAACTGTTTTACTCAGCTCATTCAAATGGTGAGCATTGGTTGGAAATCTTAATAATAGTATGTTAAAGAGTAAATCCAAATCACTAATTTGCATAAGGGATCCTTTCATCAGCCAAATCGGAACACCTAACCTCAGCAAATTGGCATAATAATGTCCACACTCGAGCTCAATCTCCAACGAACCCTCGAGCTAAAATGATGTGGGAGCGGTGATACTCACCGGAGGAATCCGAACGTCGCGTCACCACCGAGCGTTTGGCGCACTCCTCAAACATGAGGAAGGCTGACACGTCAGAAATCGCCGTCATTGGCCGCTCCCGGGTATTTTGATTGGATTAAGGTGACGCGATGGGGGCCACTGCACTGCACACGCGATCGATGCACACCTCGGCTTAAGCCATCCGCTAAATAAATGTCAAAGCCCGCCCAATCGCGTACGTCCATTCTTATGCGCGTGTCTGATTCACACACTTGGCTCGTGTATATATACGCGTTCCAATCGATTCCCTCTAGCTTGCTCACGCCAAACAAGATCCAACATCCCGATAAATACTGCAAAATTTGAGTATGCTCTGCTTATTGAGTCAAGAAATTCCCCGACAGTCTTTTGATTGAATAGAGCCTTTTGAAGGAATGCGAGAACAATTAGCTGGCGCGCGCGCGAGAGAGAGAGACTGTTTGCGGATGCGAACCGATGCTCGATGGCGTTTGAATTCAATCGAAAATAACATTATTTTCAGTTCAACCGGTTCTATTTTAGCGGATGACCAGTTGAGAATTGGCTGAGTGAAGATCTTCATCTTCACAAATCGATTTTAAATGAATGTATTATGGAATCGATATTATAGTACCCAGGATATACCCAGAATATACCCAGGGCATTTCCAAATAGTGGTGAGAGAGCAGATAAAAATTCGTATTTTTCATTTAGATGATCAATTCATTTTACTGAACCTACATTAAATCCCAGTGTGAGCGATATGTTTATAATATGTGATTCAATTTCTCATAAAACTCACAGAGAAATTTCATTGGGACTAGTTTATGGATCTTGAAAAATCTTTTATAAGTTTTATTATGATCATATTTTTCCTAGTTGTTATATGTTTCCTACTTGCAATCCTTGAAAATATGTGCATGACTTAATGAGAAATCATCGACCAGTGCCTCGAGAAATCATAACGTTAAATTGAACAGATATGCTCATAGCTTATATTGAGGGACGTGAAAATCATCTTCGAAATTTTCATCGTGATTGGTCACCCGTAGTTGACTCCCTCTTTCTGTCAGCCCCTCCCCAAGTTAGCTTGCATTCTTGAAAAAAGTAAGTATCGTAGATTAAAATAGAAGATTTACGATGAAAGTTCTTTTTATACAGCTTTTTTATAAACTCACTTGGAGTCTATTGAACGTACCCACAGAATCGGATAAACTGGGATGCGCGTTTGGACCTCGAAAGATATTTAGAAGAGTATTTTTAGTGGAATTGTGGTATGTACGTTCGGACTTTTTACGCTTATACTGGCTTATGTCTTTTAGATTCTCGACACTGCACTTGTATAAGCACTCTTACTTCTTACAGCTGTTCTTATATGCGGGATCCTACAAATCCCATTACCTACGGATTATTATAGAAACGTTATTCACAAAGAGGGGAATTTGCTCTTTTTCAAAATTTCATTTCAATTTGGATACAACTTATATAAAATAATTTTCTTCTGGTTGAATTATTGATTGAAGGTGGCTATATTAGTAGCATGTACTTATAGGACAACTTTAACGCGTTATTGAAAGAACAGCAGAGTGAATAATCTCGCTTGAAAGCGTCGAGAGGGAAAAAATTGATTGTGCATCTGAAATTCCTCATCATGGCAGCTGTAAATTTTATACAATCCAACGTGCTCGCCAAAGCTTCGTTGTCCCGAAATGCCCGGGATAAAGTGGGAATATTTCGGCTGGCGAATCGCGCACTGCGGCAATTTCGGTGGACGAATGAATTTTGCAGCAGTCGAGGGACTTGCACGTTATATACGACTCTCCCCCTCCACTCTCAACTCGCTCTCTGTGCCGTCGCGCACAGTGAAAACCGTCCGGCCGGTATAAGCTCAACGTGAACGACGAAGACGACCCGACTTGGCCGACTCGGTTCACTCGGGACGATTTGTGAAAATCCGTTTTTGGCCGCGAGCAATACGTAGAGTTTCCCCGGCTGTCGCTGCTGCTAGTTACTGCTCCTGGGTAGGGCCGGTATCGCCGCACGTGTGATCAACCCGATACCCCTAATCTTTCTTGTTGACTCAACCTCTAACGTATTTCGCCAGAGAGCCTAGGGTCATAGACAAAGAGAATTGTTTGAAATGCTGATAGCGAAATAACTCTTAATCTTATAAAATCATAATATTCAGAGGTTTTTCCAATCGAGTGTTTTGATATTACAATATTCACACGTTTCTCCTGAAAACTGTTAGTTGGATAAAAATCGCTAAATAGCGTGATTAATGTTGATACTTAAATTATTTGATATTACAGTCATTTTCGAATCCCATTATTAAGTGATTATACGTCATTCATTTCGGTTGCTTCATTTTACTCACGAGGAGATGTTATGGTGTCAACCATAGGGTCAGAAATCACGGTGGAACGTTGCAAGAAGATTTTTGGCTACTCCAATAAGCCATAAAGCTATTCTGTCTGACATTTCGTTTTCCTGGAGACATTTTCGTAAATCATTATTGATTTCATGTAGGAAGGATATATCTATATGGGAGTCTGTATTTATACAGATGTACTGTAATTAGGTGTAAAGTTTACCTCAGAGGACAGTTGCTGTAGTAACAGCGCAAAATAAGGCTAACAACGTTGAAAAGCTTTATTGAATCATATCTTGAGTGGTTACCATAAAAACTGCCGAGAGTAAAATGAACTTGACGCCTGCAAAACCAGACCTGAAAAGCGCAATTCACGCCTATACTATGACAAAAACTAAGTATCTTCCAGGCATATGAGAAATGTTTATTTCAAAAATATAGCTCACTTCAATATAAAGTGCGATATTTTTAAAGCTAGATGAATATCCCGTGACAAGAAAATGAGAAAATCTTCATTGTTTCATTAATTTGAACTTTCGGCTAGAAACCGAGCAACCGGTACTAATAACAGGAAAAAATCAATAAGACGTGGATTTTTAGTATTTCTGATATCTTTTCAAATGTATCAAAATCTTTAAAATTTGTAATTTCCCACAGAAATCGTTGTTAACATCTACATTAAACTTGTTTACTTCTCTATCAAATACTATTACGAAAGAGCAAAAATCAATGTCATATCCATTTGAAGTATCCTAACGACCATTGGTAAGTGGGAGAAAAACAGCTCAGTCCTTTTTCAAGAATTCCTGATGCACTGAGACTTTTAAGGAAGCATACTGTTAATTCACTTGAAATTTTTTTTTCAAACTAGAGAAAGAAAGATTTATAATTTTGAAAGCACGCTTCTGAAATTTTTTGCACTGCACCCTCAACCTAAGAAGTAAGTAGAAATTTCGTAAATCCCTCTTCATGATAATACCAAGAGTTTATATCATGGTCTGGGTTCTCATTTTATCAATATTTTTTTTTTAATATTTAATCTCAATCTATAAACATTCCTCTAACTTCTTCAAAAATGTTTGAATGAAGTTAAACTAACTAGGAGTTAGTTCTACCTCTGGTTGACCAATCACGATGAAACTACGCGAGATGGTTTCTGGGCACCCAAATAGATGATAAGCAACTGTGCGGGCTAACGTATTGATTTTCCCGTGATATTCGTGAATCATTATCGACTATGCTTGTCCAGTATAGCTGTGTATACTGGTCCACGTAGATATAGATATGCTGGACATGTATAAAATCTATAACGATTTAGGAATATCTCCGTGAAGTAGAAACGTTAGCCCGCACGGCTGCATTGTAGGGAATAAAGCAACCTCGTTGAAAAAATTCAAAGATAAGCTTTATTAGTTGAGACACAATTTTGTTCCAAATCACACTTATTAGCACACTCGCGTGCCGGTCTGGCGGTAAATCTTATTTACATACTAACATTTATATGGTTGGTCTCTGTAGTATGTAGGCAATAATTCTAATTTTAATAGAAGCTACTAGAAAAATTCACATCGAATTGAACAAACCCGAAAAGGTTTTCATGACAAATTAGGGTCAGGGCGTAAAGCGAACTCGAGTGTCATTGAGAGCAAGCACATATACAGGCTAATGTACAATTAACACGGGCGTATAAAGTGGGCATATCAAATAGCCTGATCAGAACATAGCCGGGGTGCAGCAGCTCATACGCACTGTTTATTAATGTAGGTGAGCAAGTTTGCGAGTGAATACATGCTGGTGTGTGTGAGAGTTCTCGTAAGTGCAGCTATAGGAGCGCGTGAGAATACACGCGCCTGGGAAACGTTTCACATATATACGAGCAGCTGCGACGTCGGAGTACGTCAATCGCATAACACAGAGAGTGCACGCGCAGATCAAGTCCCTTTTTGTCGTCGAGTCAGTTTGGACTCATCAAATGAATATCCATGAACTCTCCAACATAGGTAGCATGAAATCTTGCAACAGCCTCATTAGAATAACTACAAATATCAGGTTATTTATTGCGTATTGTGATTATCAGTTTCGAATAGAACTGAATGTGAAATGCATGTTCGAAATAATTCGGTATTTGAAGAGATGCGAGTGAGACTCGTGCGTGAACATCATTTGCAATGCAATCATTATATTCGAAACATACTCCTGAATTCTCGCTGGAGAGGAGTCCTAGTCTCAAATAATGTGTGACACTCCAAACCCCACATGATATCAATAATAATTCTAGCGGATCAACGGTCTATTCCATATTTCCATGCGTACGAAGTATTCATCATTTCAAAATATTTGAACACGCATCTTCAACGATTATTTTCAAAAATAAATTAGAAATTCTTAATATATTAGTTTGTACGTATCAAAGAATTCACTGCAATATGGTGACTGACATTTGATTGACGATTTTCAGTGAAAAGTCAAGGCTCTGTGTCGCAGCTGAAAGTTATAATACAGCGTCGGTTTCGATGGTGCAAAATCAAAAAAACGAGGCTCATTCAAGCAATTTCACATCGCTCCAGCGGACCGCCGATCGAGTGGTAGTGGACGCGAAGCATAATCTCGAATGACACCGAACGGCCACTCGTCAGACAGGCGGACGATCGACGACCAACGCTATCTGACATAAATGCTAGAGCTGACCGCACTCCATAAACCCAGGAAACTAAGGGCGTCCGCGATCTAAATGCAACGCACTATTACCCTCAACAACGGAATCTCAACTCCTGGATATCGTGGGCGACTGCTATCTACATATACTGATTTTGTTAATGAACGAATAAATGATATGGTACATCATAGATCAAGCGTGAGCGAATATCTTACTTCTAATGTAATTGTTACGAAAAATTAGAATCTCAAATACTGAGTGCCCTAAGGGCCCGCAATCCACTTGTTGATAGTTTTAATAATTGGAAATTGAGTATCAAGCAGATATCTAAGTCATAAATGCCGTGGGAGCCGACGATCCATGCATCCATACTTTTCACGTTGGAAAATCGCCTAATAAGCGATTTTCAAAACTTTAAAGGCCTTGGGGAGTCCATTATTCACTGGTTAATTATTGTTAATGATTGAAAATAATTATGAATTTTTAAATCTCAAATGTCCTAGAAGCTCGCAATCCACGCAATTGTGACGGAAATGCTAGAGCCACCCACACTCCATAAACTCAGAACACTAATTGCCTCCGCGATCTCGAACTGATATTATTAATAAATAAATGAATAATATAGTTACAGAGATCAAGTATAGAAAGAAGTTCTGAACCCTAAATGCCTAAGGGCCCGCAATCAAAGCGTTGATACATTCACAAATGAAGATTAAATGTCCAGTCAAATTGTAAACTATGATTGCACATGGTGATCCACTTGCTAAAACTTTCCTCTATGAAAAATTAAGCATTGAGTGAATTCCTAAATCATAAATGCCTTGGACGCCGAATAAACTGGCTGAATTTGTTAAAGATTGCAAATTGATTAACGAATGAGTTTATGAACCACAATAGCCCTGGGTGCCGGCGATTCAAACATCCGTACCTTTCATATGCAGCTCCGGGAAAGAATCTGAATCTAAAATTCTGAATGCTCTGAGAGCTCGCGGTCCACGTATCGATATTGCTAGTAATTGGGAATTGAGTATTATGAGGATTTCAATAATTTCAGAATCAAGCTGATTCTAAGTGTGTCCGAAAGTCGTCAGTCGCGTCGGTCGGCCACAGATATCCGACCGGACAGGACCTGATGTCGATGTAGCTCCTACGTAACCAAGTCATAAGGTTCTTAGTACAGTCTGACTCCAGTCAGCCAAAAAGACAGATAAAAGAGGTCGTTGCCATTGGTGGAAGTTGTTCGTGAATGTTGTATAGTATGGAATATTTTTATTTCTCGTTTTTTCGTGTATCATTCAGCACATTCGAGACTCGTAACATTCAAGTATTTGAAGTTTCAAACCCCTAAAGTACTTCAAAATAAACAAATTTTTGGTTTTCTCTTTACCATTCGGCATTAGGATGAATTGGTTTTCCGATTTGCCCGTCCTAGAAAATCCAACATACAACTACCAGTGTGAAAAACAATCTGAGCGTAAATCAATTCCGACATATTTGAATGTCTGAGCTTGAGCCTTGTTTATTGTAATAGCAAAAGAAACCGCGTGATCGGCTCGAACAGTGGTTCGCCACCTAGTAGCTAAAGAGAGAAGCCGAAGCTTCAAATTAAAGCATACTTCAGCCGTTAGAAATAATCCCTTCGGAAAATGTATGCGAGTTCGATTATTTAGGCAATCGATAACACTGCTATTATATCGGTCACAATTTGGAGATTGGTTCAGTAGTTTTTGAGATTTTTGTGAACATACAAACAAACGTTTCCTCTTTATATAATAAGTAAGAATAAGAATAAGATATATGTTTCGACGTATTGAAACTCTTCCTGAAAGAAGAAAAGCTTAAACTGATCCGATGGTCACTATGACATAGACAACAAGAGACTATGCAATCTTGTTCTATCTAATGATCGAGTGGCACAGTAAACTTGGAAACTGAAGAAAATCGTTCAATTGGTAGTTTGGAGTTCATTCTAGGTCACAACAAGGTTGACAAGTAAAATACGAGTAGATGATTCAAATATGAAGTCAGAAATCACAGAGGAAGTTCAGGAAAAAGTTATCGATTTAACTGATCGGGTGGAGGCACGTATAGATGAGATAGACAAGTAAATCCGAAGCTCGAACGCCAAAATTCTTGAACCGAAAGAAAGTTCAAATTCCAAACAAAGTAGATGCGCTCATTTATGAAACGAAGGATAGTAGAAGAACTCCATTTACCGGCTCGACGAAACTACCCACAACGTAAGTTATATGTACGAGGTTTAGCCGAAATATTGCAGCTGATCTTGTAGAAATACAACCTAATTATTGTCAAGAATAAAGGTTATCGATACCTATTCATCATTATTGATGTTTTCTCCCAGTATGCGTGGACTGTCCCTGTGGAGCGGATGGCAGGGATAAGCTTTTACTGTTGCTATGCAAGAATTCTGTAACAAAGTCTTCCCAAAACTGATGACTTAATATGGAATCAATATTTATTCTACGTATAGCAATAGAAAGCATAGAGCTTCAGTGAAGTGTTTGATATTTGATAATTATTAAAATGGCCGGATCGATACATACGAGTTGTGAATGATATGTACTCAAACTTTATGTAACAGAGAAAAATCAATCAAGGATGGTGGACTAGATGGAGATGTGACCATCCAACAAAGTATTCTCTATTTTGTAATGCATTGATCTTCTGACAACTTCTTGGTTCTCTGCATTCTTATATAAGTATTAAATGGTGTGGATTTCTTTCATTTCAGGCAGAAGAAATAAATTTCGTCCTTTGATTTCATCGGAGAGATATTCTCTTTTTTCCAGGATAGACGAGCGAATTTTCAAGATGACGATATATTGAAGTGCATATAGTAAGTTATACGCTTTCTAGCGCTTTTCCGGTGGGCATATTAACTTTTAAATCCTCACAGCATTCAATATTGATCAAAATCAGGGTACATCTGAGCGCATTCGATTCGACGAAGAGGATAAAAACCGCTGCTAATTTCATTAACAGTATGCTTCTTCACAAAGGCTTTGTGTGAAAAACGGTTGCTATCTGTCTTCCACAATCGACAGATGGACCTTAGACTGATTTTCTATACTCCGTAATAACGGTCGGGGATGACAACATCAGTTGCAATCAAAAGAGTCTGTGTCCTCTGTTCTGAATAGTACTGAAAATGAACCTCAGAAGGTATATCTCTTCTTTCCAGGTAGCTTCTCTTTGAGGTTTGTGTTCTTATAAGAGATACGAACTTTGAAACGCTTGACAAATGTTCCATCTTAAGATTTCAACGTCCATACTATCTTCTCTACACTCATGTTATACCACTGATCTGAGCTTAAGGGGGCAGGGGTGAATTTTCTCAGAGCAACAACATTTTCTGAGCCAGAACGTGCTCAAGGGAAAACAATTGCATAAATGATGAAAATTAGTAAAATCTCACTCATTCTCGAGTGAATATTTTCTATTATTTATCATTTATGCAATTTCTATCAATGAATAGTATTTTCTACTATTTTAAATTTATTGAGTAACTTATCTTATCTTATCTTATACTTTTTATTTAAGGAAAATTATTCCAGAGATGAGAGGATGTTCATGTGAGTGTACTAAGACCACGTCTATAAATGACTCATACAGAAAAAGACCTCTGTCCACTTCCGTAGAGTCCATTGTGCGAACCTTCTAGTGGAAAGCATTCTTATGGCAAAGTGGAATTAGATCTCTCATTCATGAGGTGATATAAACAATAGATTATATGGATGTATCATTTTCTTCGACACATCTATGCCAGTTTATAATTAGCTGCAGTATATCCAATGCAGAATAAAGTCTAGTAGACCTGGATAAGGATCTTTTCGCTCCAAAATTCTATGATTCATGAACAAGTGGTGGAATATCGAATGAAATGAATACATTAGTTCAAAAGTTATCATATTTATACATGAAAGTCCTCAACAACGACCACATATTCGAAATATTCCAAAACATAACTTTTATCACACGTAACCGAAATCGTATATTCAATTTAGTCGAAATCCAAATGTTCTTTCACAAGCTATCGTGCGAGAGGAAGAAAAATTGATGCTGAATAAAATGTATATATTTTTATCAGGAAATAGAGTTACATCACGCGTTCAAAATCAAGACTGAATAGTTCGAGGAAGAATATGCTAATTTTTTTAGAGAAGTCAGAAAAGAATAACGTAGTTTCGAGAGCAAAAAGCGTAAAAGATTCACGCCCTCTTTGTGAGCCAGCGCAATCTGCTATACCTCTCGTGCAAAGCTTCTACGCCATCAGTGCTAGACTTCCCGCAACAAATTCGCATCGTCTTTCCTCGAAAATTTCCAAATATCGTCCCCGCATAGTCGAGCATCTGGATCTGTCGCTGAAACAGGAGCAGCTATCAAATCGGTATACACCCTGTGGAAATTCAGCAAGGTATATCGATCAGCCGATTCCGCTAACGAGAGGGAAAGAGTGAGGACGAGAGACGCATGGTCGGGGAGTCAGATGGAGGGTGGCTGCTCTCTAACAAGGCGTGATTTCCAGCGGGAGAGAAATGGTCGTCTCCTGCGCCGAACCTCTATAGCTATATATCCTAGGCACGTGAGCCTCTGCCCTCTCCCCTCGCCGCTCCTCTTTTTTTACGCCGCTCGTTGGCGCGCACAGATGAGGAGGGAGATACAAGCGACGTCGGGGCCGACGGCAACAAGCCGCGCACCGTAAGCCGTGCGCATCGATTACAGATTTTTCATTGCCGTTTGCGCAGGCACGCTCGCCTTTTTTTATCCATCCGCCCACCGCTGATCCTCCTTTTTCCTTTCTTCCGTATACCCGGGCCCCCTCGTTTTATTTTCCGCAGCCGTCGGGGCGCGAGTATGTGCATACGCGTGCGAGTATCCGTTTTATGAATGTACGTGTGTGTCCATCACGAGTAATAGAATACTCGATAAATCGTGACTGAAATTCATTTGAAAACTCAGTTCCATCAAATATTGAGACTGACGGTAATATTTAAACAACTGTAAAGCTTGTAATTCCATTTCATGTTGTTTTCATTTAATTATTTGTTTTTAATTTTGAATCAGTAGTATGCACATATTTGAACATCATACTTATTGTACACGGATATTTCATTGAGATTGTAAATTTTCAATAATCCATTATTCAGTTTGTATTTTTAATTTTCAACTTTTTTCGTGGAAATGCAGAGCGTACCCGCAAAAATAATGTTTCTCCCGGACATTATCCAGATCACTGGATTATTGAGTGATCATAAGGGGGGAGGTCGTGTCAAAACCGCTGCCAAGTGCCTCAGCAGTATGCTTTCTCAAAGTATTGCAATTGAACCTCAATTTGCATTAAGGGGGGATATACAGGTCGAACGAGAAAAAAAACTCATTTTTGAAAATCGTTTTTCAAGGGTAGTTTTTAATCAAATCTATCGAAAATTTTTGACAGTTATAAGTTGATCCATGTAGTATACAAAAATATTTTTTTTAAATTTTTTCTCACAAAATGGCGGCCGTTAGATAGCGTTGAAAAATTACCTCTATTTTGCTTGTGCCGGCTCTCCTGGTCGCAATTTTGATCGGAAATCAAAAAATCAAAAAAAATTACATTAATTACATTCATAGTTAGTAGATGAATTATCGAAAAAAAATTGAAAAAAAAATTTGCACTTTTGGCGTATCTTTTTCGAAAAACTCAATTTTTTTCAATTTTTTTCCCGCCATTTTCTCACATTTTTCCATATTTAATAATAAAATATTACAATAATTTTTA
>CM037084.1:59834279-59870811 GCA_020882725.1 Aphelinus certus
CCCGCCACTGCCGCTGCGCCGAAAGCGCTGCGTTTCAGTGATTTCCATCATCCTTCCGCTCGACTATTAAGTATCAAGAACATCACTCACGTACATAATAATTGATACTTGAGTAAAACAATATTCAATCTACCAGAAACCTTTTTAATTATTCTTCTACTGCGTATACTTTTGCCGGAAAGTTACCTTGACTAAAAACCTCTATATCTCGGGATTCACAAATCAGATTCGAGTGAATGAAGATTCAAAATGAGCGTTTGTTTATCTTCTATCATATGCAACTTTCAAATTTCAAATAGATAGAAAAACCGCGTTGCAGTTGCATTTTTTTCGAAAAAAAATTGTTAAAAAAATTCTCAAAAAATCATAAAAGTGGTTAAAAATGATAAAATCGATACTCTCCCGTGAGGGATCGATAGGTAGTATCTAGAAGAGTACGTAAAAAAAATTGGCAGTTCTCAGAGACGCCCATAAAGGACTCAATAACATTTTCAAAATTTAAAAATTTTTCAAAATTGCCTTAGGATTGTGCGAAAACTATCAGAGATATCATGATGAAATTTTTTTTGTATTTTCATTACTATATCAGGTACTCTAAATCAAATTGTCATAATCGTAGCTATGATTTGGAAACTTGAAAAAAAATCACAAAAATTGCTCATTTTTAGAGGTCACTTTTTTTTATGACTATTTTGCAATAACAATTATCGAGATTAATGTTTTGGAATACTGAATCCTTATGCAAAATTTAATAAGAAAACTTTTTTTCCTTTTTCATTTTACTCTAGGATGGATAGTTTTCATACAAACTCAAAATCAAAATGGAAAAATGCATATTTTTTAAAAAAAAAATATGAAGCCATACTTTTTGGAATTCCGCACAACTCTCATTCGATTTAGAATGCTTTTCCGGAGGGGATCCAATAATTTTTAGCGAGGGTGTATGAAATGCCCGAGATAGCCTGATTTTTAACAGATGCGCCTTGGGCTATGAGGTCAGCTTCATCAGTAGCGTCGGGCTCGCGTATTTTTTCCGAAGAAGCTCAGCGAACTTTCTTCAATTGACAACTAGGAGCCCTATGTAACCCACAAACTGGTAGAACTCTCTTTCAATGACTCGACCGCTAATTTCACGCGTTGGTGTTGTACTGTAACTGTATGCCCAAAGATTTTTTGGGCCAGGCTCACGACCAGCCCCAACGTGAGAGTGAGCGTGCGTTGCTTCTGAATTCTCTTGAATTCGAAGTTTCGCCTATTCGGTCATTCGCGGCGCTTGTATTGCCAAATTTATGAAAATTTTCAAAATTATTAGAGTTACTTCAGCTCAGTTTCCAGCGGAACAGTAGAACACGTGAACATGACTCGCGAGGGATCGTTATCGGGATGAACTACTCGAGCCGAGCATGTACAGTACACGTTGACTGTGAGCTCTGCGTGCAACTGGTGGATGTGTCCGGTCATCCTACTCTAGTTGGCTGAGTACGTTCTTCAGTATCAACGTCTCGACCAAGGCAAGGTGTCATTCATCGGGATAGCTTAGTGAAACTGTCGACTAGACAGTCAAAGGAAATGAGTTGCTCATCTAAACCTTGAAATAACTAAATAGAATAATATTCCGTTACGTCAATTGTTCAATCCAAATTTATTTTGTACTATTTTTCTCAAGTTATTCTTGATAAAAGTTTGAATATAGAATGAACAAAATTGAATTGAAAATTAAATCAATTTGTGCAACAGAATGTGAGGTTATTTCAAATAGAAAAAAGTATAAAATTCTTCCTTCCTGCATCAACATTTTTTGAAAGAGCTGCACGGTTGGTTTAAAGTACAAGCTCGACTGCTACTCAAAGAGCTCAACGATGAAATCGATAATTTCTAAAACTAAAAATAGATATTGTGATACTCAGAACAGCCCATGTGTTACGAATTGCTTTGCTAGATCGAGTCAAATAAAAGTTATTCAAATAATGCATTGATTATTAGCTAAAGCAAAGCTCTTTGTTTATATGTAATAACCATATAATGCTCGATCTAAAAGCTCGGATTCACTTGAATAAAGAATCAAGTTGGATGAGCGTGACGCTCGATGCAAATGGATCAAACGTCGCGAATTGTCAAAATTGTAGTAATTGAGTCCGATTATAAAATTGAGTGCGAAATGTAACCAAATCATACGTGTATCTCAAAAAACGCATTGCCAGGTAAGGACCAGGCACATATTGTAAGATTTAATAAACATATTACGAAAGAAATATTTGTCTTTCCTACGGACTAAATACCCTGCATATGCAATATTTCTCCTGAAATATAGGTGTATTAGTTTTCACTAATACAAACTTTGCGGTTGGTAAATTGATCGAAAATAATGACATAGGATAGAGGTTCTTCGCGTTTATTCCGTACTTACTGAAAAAATTGAATTTCGCGACTTAATAATACGACACCTTGTTTCGCTGGTATCTCATTTTCTCGGCGTCAGCTATGAAAAATGAGGAGGGCGCTCTTCATCCACACCGAAAGGAATAAATATTCATTACGGCCGCGCTCGTGTACCATCAACTCGCATATCCGCGCATTTTGCCCGAGATTATCGTGTAATTCTCGCACATCTAACCAGCTATTTTTTCCTTTTCTTTCCCGTGCTACAACGCCACGGAACCAAGGCGATAATAATACCCAAGCGTAGCGTCAAAATAATTAAACGGCTTCGTACACGTTCACGCGCATATGCATGATAATAAAAAAATTTCGAAACACAGGGCCGACCGGGCGAAAAAAGAACATCTACGCTCTTCCGGGATGTGTATAAATTACGCGGCCCATCAGGAGGGTCCTAAGTAAGGAATGAAATTTACAAAGTTTCACGATACAAAAGCATTACGAGCTCAGCCAGGTAGTGCTCCAAGGTAGCCTAGTAAAAAGGTCGGCCAGGGGGGGAGGGGGGAAAAATTGAGAGAGGATAGGGGAACTTTTTTTTTAAAAGATTCTCATTTTCTCTCTCTATCGCTCTCTCCTTTCTTGCGAGTACTTCGAGATAAGACTTGCACGCACACGAAGATGCATACTTCGTCCCCGCTGGGTGCTCACGAGTTCACGAGTTTAGCGCGTGTATATTTGCGTGAAAATTATTGTCCGTGTATACAGGTAGAGCAGCTATTTTTTGCATATCCGACGTTGTTGAATCTTGGAAATAGGAGCGCACCAGTACACGGCTGAACGCTAAATTTTTGTTTACTCAGTAGCTGCTCTTGATTAAAAGTTGCGCTCGTAATTAACGAATATCTTTTGTTCGGACCCGGGAAAGTTTTTATGTTGAATCACGTTTGTTTACGTTCTGCATACATTTTTCTCCAGCGCGAAAAATTCCACAGAACGGCAGAAGTTCTCAAGGCAACTCTATGGAAACGTATTCCATGCCTCGGGCATCATGTGCTCTAATCATAACTCTTTTGCAAGAAAACTCAAGAAACACAATTCTCGTTTCAAATCTCCTATCTAAATTTTAGAAAAGTTGACGGTTATGGAGATGATAAATTCAATCCCCAAATTGAGTATTCACTTCTTTAACGTATAATTTTCGTGTTTGCCGTTGCCTTTCGGAAACGCAGAGCCTCTCGAGGAATGCCGAGTTAATCGAGTGTAAGATGAAAAAGAGGGTAGCTCAGGTGATTTATGTGATCCGCCTGGATGTGAGTTGGATTAATTTAACTACGAAGGACTGAATATTATTAATATGAGTTTCAGGAGCTTCACACTGTTAGTCCCGATAGTTAAGACGGCTAATCTTTACGCGGAGAAAACACCTGTCACGGAGGGGATATAGACAGACGCGGTTCAGTCAACTCCTTCTTGTTGTTTCGCTACAATGTGTCAGTGGCGCTGCCGTGGAGCTTGCAGCTCGTTTTCGTCAAGGCGAATGTCTTGGTTCCCCGCTGCGGCTGCTGCTAATCAGCTGCGTGATGTTTCCTCGGTATTGCTCAGTTAGCCTGATGCAATCTCTCGAGCTGTGACTTATTCATACGCGTCGAGTCCTGGCACGTTCTTATATTCTCCTTTCTCCCGATGTCAGTATTCGCGAACGACAGCAAAGTATAATTTATGGGGAAGATTGGCGCCGAAGAAATATGTGCGTGTACCGAAGCGAGAAAGTGCGGCTTTTCTTCGAAAGTTGTCAATAAGCTGCACGTCCGCCTCATAATTTATGGGCGAGCCCGGCACATCTTGTCCTGCTGAGCGGTAGGCGTTCGCGGTCCGGGAACAAGAGAGACCGCCGAGCTTTCAACGTTTCATAGAGGATCAATAAAGATTCCGCCCTATGGAATATATATTGTTGCATTATGCTTTGAACAGCTTTACAAGATTGACAATAATACGTCGAGACATCTAACCTTTTTTGCCCGATTGCAACAACTATTATTGAGTGATTATGTTGTGTCGGAATAACCTGCTTGTACGTCGAAAGCACTGTGCAAAATCGAATGTTTTGCTGTTGAACGGAACACATTTATTATTATTATTATTCGTAACTTTACTTTCAATCCCAATGGTCAAATGGGGAAGAATTACTAATGAGTGAATAGAAACTCCGATTGGTAGTGAAAAAATGACGATTCCAATTTATCCAACTTTGTTTTCTGAAAATTTCAAAATACTAGTAACTGACCATACAATCTCTTTAATTACTGATATTAACAATAACATGGATAATTTTATGAAGGAAAATAGAAACAATCATTGTCGAATATTCTTACTTATAATGTATGTTGTATTGATGTCATTGTAAAAGGATAATATTGATTTTCTTCTTGAATAAGATTACTTATCTAAAATATATAAAAACTGAACAGAAATAATAATAATTTCGTGATTGAAAAAAAAGTTTCAAATTGTGAACAGATCTATCTTCAAAGCTAGTGTAAATCGGTAATCTGTCGGAGTGTAAATTAATTATAAACAATTGACAACTTGATAACCAGTTCATTTACATTTACATACCATTAACAATTAGCATTCACTTGTATTCAAACTACATTTGCGTTTACGCTACAATATAAGATAATATAATTTTCAGGGGCAATCAAGATTAGTTCTGATGAAATTCATCTCACTCGTTTCATCAATTAATTAATAATAATTGCCCGTAAAAACGGAATTGAAATAATGAATCCACGTGTCACTCAAGCTGATTGGCACACTCTCACATTATTCTATACACACAATCGTTTCCCATGAAATATCATGAGGATTGGACGAAAGCATAAACAAAGGTATACATTTTTGATACTGTCAGAATCTGGATTTGAGAGCGACAGTGCTTCGAATAATTATTAATGCGGATATATATACGTGTGAGTTTGAAGTGTTCGAGCCCGTTGGGAGCAGTCAAACAATTAAAATTGTTATAAAAAATTGAGAGTCGTCGTTTAAATTGCCTGAATGGCTGAAGCTGCGTAGCGTCTATTTGATGAGTCTGCCCTAGAGAAATGAGCTCAATACAAAAGTATTTTTGCCACAGTAAGCGTAAAGTAAAGTTTTTGGTCTTGTTTTGTGGGCGTAAAGTTTATTTTCACGTCCTAGAGCAGCTATTACGGTAACCATGCCAAAAGTACATGATTCAGTCCAGCTTTTTAGCGATGTTCGCCTTGTTTTGCGTTGTTACCATAGCAGCTTACCGCCACGAGTGATCAGTTCCATACGATTATCCGTGGACCTAAAGTTTTACTTTGCGCCCTTGATACAAAAGTAGCTATTTTGTTCTTCAATATTCCAAATAACTTAATTTATGCTCAGATACGTGAGTTATTTTTCGATACACTTATTAACAATTTTTTAAGATGAAGAGAGATAAAAAAAAATGATTCGGGTGTATGTATGAATTAACCGAAAATAGACTGATTTGAGGCAAAATATATTTTGAAAAATAGAAAGAAGAGATAAAGCGCTATGGTGCGGCCACATCATGGGATCGAAGAAATTACGCGGAAGAATGCAGAAAGTGGATGCAATCGACCGATTATATATATACCATATTTATCGGATCCACACAATCATAGTGGTTTTCATCAAAATTTATTCTCTAAGTCTGAAATAGGTAAAAAGTCCTGCATTCGTCACTTAAGAATACGATTCATTCACGATAAAAATACCTGATTACTTGAATACAGAAATTCATGATTAAAATATTCTTTGATAAGTAATTTGAAAACTAAATTGTTTTTGTCGTGATTGATCAACCGAAAAGATGAAACACTATATTTCAGGTGTATACTGGGGTTAAAATTAATCATGCTGGAACGTGTAGGAGTTTCACAAAAATGACTTGATAAAATAAATAAATAAAAATATTACTCGAACAATAATTGATGTAGTTTATGATACAAAGCTATAATATATTTCATCAGCACATTACAATCTGCATTTCACTACTGCAATAATCCTATGTTCACAAAATTCGCCAAACATCAAGTCGACCACAAATAATCCTTTGTGGAAACACGACTCGCGCAACAACTGCTCAACCTGGGCAACAGTTCCATCCATTGTTAAACTGCTCGAGGAAACACTTGAAGCTTTTCCGGGATCACATAAGCTTTCAAGCCATACATATTTACGTAGCTATTAGGCCTTGCCGGAGGACACCTCCGCCGCGCTATCGAGCAGCTTATCTCCGAGCCCATCGAGCATTGTTCAGCTCAGGCTCTCATGGTCGATCCTTTTGACACACTCCCGTGTCCCATGAAATCTTAGAGTCACATAAACCCTCTCACTGCCAAATTGACATGACAAGAACAAGGCAGCGCAATCAAACACGTGATTTGTGCTGCATTTGTGTGTACTTGTTAAATCAATCCATTCTGGGAGCATGTCATTAACAAGACCTAGATCCACAACGTCGCTTTCACTCGACGGCTCCTGATGATTGTGTCAAACAATCCACGCTCGGCAATGAGTTTGCCACCCTGCATGACCGTGTCGAAGCTATTAAATATTTTAAGCCCATTTATACCCTGGCTGCGATACACAACTTCAATCGAGCGGAGCTCTTTTTAATTTATTTTATTTTTGGGATTTCGCAGATTACATGAGCGAGAAGCCGCTATCGTGCTATAATACGTTTTGATTGTTTGAAATGTCGCTTTCTTCAGATTTTCTATTAGAAAATCTATAGTAATTTATACATTTTTCAGTACGAGATTTTCATTGAAATATATCACGGAACGCGGTAGTGTTCCATGCGTCAAGCAGAAGACACCGCAACTATATAATGTTTGAGATCGCACGCTCGATTTTTACATTGGCATTAATTTAGCCAAAACGACTTTTTTTGGATGCGAAACATTTGAGGAGATTGAGGAGAGGTTGTGAAACCGTTTAACAAGAAATAAATAGGTAATGAAATAAATAGGTAATGAAAAATATTATATGTCAGTTTAATAAGGCATTCAAAGATATTCGATCCTACCAAGTGGCGTCAATTTGGTTCGTCATTAGTTCTTCAAATAATTGATGAGGTACCTAGGAGCATTCTGGTAAGTTTTTTCGTAATTGGTTAGTTAAAGTTGACAACGTCTCCTATAGTATCTAAACTGTAATAAGAATACGTAATACTCCAACTATATGAGGAATTAATCAGAATGAATACTGATGAAATAATAAATTGACTCATGTGTCTATTATGGATTTCATTTTTTTTTTATTTATCTTATTTTCAGTCCACAACTTGGGTAGGTTATAACGACTATCAATAGATAGCTCCATATATCAAAAGCCAAACCACCGCCACCACCGTCGAAGTTTTTATCCTCGATTTCACTCATCAATTTCACACTTTTACTTCTCGTTTTACTCCCAAACGTCACTCTTCATTTCTACTGCTCAATTTTACTGCTCAATTTTACTCATCAATTTTACACGTGTACTTTGAAAATATTTCATTCAATCCGCCCGTACAGCTGGCATAGCGTGAAACTGAATATTTCAAAAAGATTATATTGACATATGTGCAAAAATATAAAACATTCGCTAACTGGCGCTAGTTCGAACAGGACGGTGGCATCTAAATCAAAGATCACGCGTATAGCTCGATCTTTGATTTGGGGTTGCAGGCGAGCAAAGCGAGCCGCGGCTGTACCGCCCTAGTAACATGAAAAATATATTCCTGATGATTCATTGAAGAGTGGGGTCCTAATAATCTTTACAGGAAAATCTGGCATCTTGTCTTATTATATACCCTGATTAGAAAATTCATAATATATAACGCGACATGCACACTGACTTTTTTGTGCAATGTATCGAAACAGTTAGTTTACTTTCAATTAATCTCATTATTGGAAATACAGTCATGATGAGAGCATTTGGAAATACTTATATCTAATTGGGATTTCAGTAGATATGAGAAAAACATATCATAGAACAACAATGAATATTCATAAAATTTCGATTATCTTGAGTACTTAGTAATGCTTGTACTATGTTCTGGTGCGATGTGAATGAGAAATTTGAATTACGGAGTCCTCTCTAACTCGCGCTGGTTCTCCTTTCTCTTCATGCATTTGCCGTCCAGCCTCCAACACTGCTGTTGAATATTAGTTTCTCGCGGAGTGAAGTTATACGTCGATAACCGGCAAATTCGAATAATCAGCGCACGTACGGATTACGGCTGTGAGGAATTGCTACAGCTATTACTCACTTACGCCCTAGACATTAGACAAAGCGATCGCGGGATCCCAATGATATACGCGTTGCCACATATATAAGTATATTTCTTCGTTCAATAAAATCAAGTTAACTAATATGATGGCTGATGGTGTCTAAAAAGTATCGTCGATGAATAATAGAAGTTATAGAGACTGGGTTCAGGAAAATTTGAATTCCTAACTATATATTTGAATTACTTACTGATGAATTCCTTTTCTCTAGATTGTCACAAGTGAAAATCCGAAAGTAATAACATACCATCTCTGTTTCTGTTTTCCAGTAGTATTTTTTCAATAAATGGGGGTTTCTCTGTCGGATCAAACAATGGAAAGTTTGATTTGACCGACATTTTTTTTAGAAAACTCCAGGGAATGCCGCTATATTCTCTGGATTTTTTTTCAGATTTTTCCGACCACGTTAACCAGTTTCACCGCAGACCGAAGTGGCTATTCTAAGCATTTTTCAAATTTTAGAACCTCTTCTGAGCTCAAATTATATCCATGAAAACCTTTAGGCTAAAAATTAAATAGGCCATTTTTTCTCAGAAATCACCGATATAGTAATGAATATATTGTCAATATACTGCAATTTGTGAATGTTGATAAGCATGAGTTTCGAGTTTTGTCCAACTTAAACCAGGTGTAATGAAGAGAATCAAAAAAGCTCAGCACTGTAGTACATACATTACAAAAATAAACCACCTAATTTTTCTCAAGCCCGTATGAGCACTAGCCTGAGTAGCTTGATTAGCAACCGCGATCGCATGCTTGAGCGGAGCCAACAACATAACGACGTCATTCTAAAATCCGACAGAGAGAATTCGAGCGATTATTATACAACGTGTTTTGATCGTGTATAAATGTTGTGGGCAGCCGAAGCAGGAAGCCGCAGGATGAATCCAACGGCGGAATAACCCAGAGCGAAATCGTGTCGAAGCTGTTTCAATCACTTTAACAAAAGGCGCAACGTCTCCTCGGGATGTCCCGAGGCGGGGATGAAACGGAAAGAGAAAAAGCAGGGAAGAGGCGCTAAAGTGGCCATGAAGCGATCCACAAAATCGCGGCCAGATAAGCTGGCGAGCTTGCGGCTGAGACAGCGGGTGGCGTGCCGGGGCTAAAAGCCGAAAGGATTTCGCGGGGCACATTGTGCAGGGGCGAGACAGGCGGACGCTCGGGGAGGTTGAGGCTGCGGGGCAGGAGAGGACAGGAGGGCGCATCAACGCGCCTGCGCGCGCGCGAGGCACCGAGACGTGTTTGTGTACAGCGGGCGACGCTTGATACCCACCCCCGCATCCCGCCACGCGAGCTCTCGTGCATATCTAATTTACGACGCTTTAAGCGCTAAGCCGTTATTATAAATCCGGCGTGCGTAGTTGCGCGCGTCTCCCTCGCGAGAAATTTCGAAAGTCACTTTGCAGCCGGGCTCATATCCAGCCGGCAGCCACTATTAGGGGAGTGTCGTCTAATAGCGCGCGATACAAGTTAGGGCGCGCAGGGCCCGTGAAAAGTTAGCCATGGGGCTGAACTTGAGAGCCCCGATTTATAATTGTTATACTCTTGGCTCGAGTGCCGCTGTCGACTGCCGCTCCTGCGTCCAGTCCACCATTCGTGGCTGGGGCTTCTATTCGACGACAGCCACTGGCTCGATTTTTTTGAGTGATAAAATCGATACAACTTATACGAAAAAAAACTTCTATATTCCACGACATTTTATTATTCTGCAAGAAATATCCTATATATTGTATTTCATGTCACCGTACTGACCATGAATTTTATCTGCCTCTATAAAATATTCATACTCGCATTTGTGAACACCTCATTGTAATGATATTTTCTTCCTCCCTGTCGAGGATATGCATATGTTCCCAATTTTCTCGTCTATTTTCCCCTCTTTTTTGTATATGTGTGTGTATATGTGTGTGTATGTGTGTGCGGCATTTCAACGAAATTTTCGCGAGTACCGCAGCAACTCGTAATGTAATATTAATTTCTGATGAAATAACTTGTATAATTCATATCTCATTGCGCAAAACAACGACGTTGGAGCTTGATGAAACTACTAAAACGTGCATTGTTTCAACTCCAGTCAGTTGAAATGTAATGGATTATTCTGGAGTTATATAATGTGAATCAGGCAAATTGTTGACAATCTTAAAATTCCGTTCCGTGTGGAACTTGGTGATCGTGTGATCCTGTTCAACTTGCTCGATCCCTCGCCCATATCAGGCCATCTCTCTCACGGCTCAGTTCCTCTCCAGGGCGGGATGATTCTTGATTTTCGACTTTTGCGCGTTCTTTCTTTTACTGGGGCGCTCGCGTTTTTTCCTCGCAGGCCCATAGATCATTTTGCGAGCCGCAGGCCAGGCGAGATAGAGAAAAGGAGAGCGTCGTTTTGAAAAGCCAAGGCGAGGCCGAATTTAACCACCTGCCGGCTGCTCGGCCAACTTTTTCCTGCTGCCGCGAGCTCGTGCGCATAACTCCGAGTCTAATCGGCCGGATTACACTGGGCCGCCGCTCGCTGACAGGCCGTTTGCGATTTTAACTGCCGCCGCGCCGTCCTAGCCGTCGTTCCCTCTGGCTCGGGCCACCCTACTTTTCTCTCGTCTCTCTTATTCGCGAGGATCACGCCACGACTTTTCCCTCCCATTCTCTCTTTCTCTCTCTCTCCCTCTCTCACTTGCCCCAAAGTAGTTAAGCACTGAGACAGATTTTTTTCCTCTCTAATTCCAGGAGACGCTAAATTTTCCGAGCATCTGCTTCTTATGCTTCTTGTTTTTGTTGATCTTTCACGCGGATAAAGAGGGCGCGAGAAGTACCTTTGGAGTTTATACGGAAACCAGCCAAGAAGCCATGCAACAGCAAAAATTCGCTGAAAACGACACTCAAAGTTATACTTACGGTAAACATGTTCGTTCCTGTATCTCAATTTTAATATTTATAATTTATAACTCGTAACAGAAGGATTCGTTTGTGAAGATGAAAATTGAGTATCACGAAATATAATATAAGGTGGAGGTTTGACGTTTCATAAACTATACTCTATGTTTAAAATTGTCAAAAGGTACATCAGTAACAGTCTGACAAAGGCCAAACTATATTCATTGTTATCTTATATCTTTCCACGAGTTGATTTATTCGCGTGCAGTTTTTTTCTATATCTTGTTACACACAGTCCTCCAATTACAATCGTGTAAATAATGCATTTTGAGGTCAAAGAGTGGAACGGACAAACTCGGACGTTTTCGAGTACTTTCATTAACGTGTAGCTCTTTGTAATAGTTTTGATTCAAAGCGAGGCTAAGCCATGTAGTGGAAATTACAATGTAAAAGTAGTTCATTAGGAAACAATTCATTCTATTCTTCCGTTCTTCAAACATAATGGATGGAAAAGTAACGTTATACTATTTGTTCGGTTATTCCATTCGGTAACAAGTATTCAAATAAAACCATACAAAATCAACATTTTCATTATTATGCGCTGAAAAGCTCACGTGATTAAAGTATTGCAACACTTGGAAAATTAAAGAGGGAGTTAATCAGATCAACGCATTACCTCGAATAGTTACTAATGCAATCCAATACTAATATGCTGTTTAATACCCACTTTATTATCTTCTCCCACTAATGTAGACTATATAATTATAAAGATATTATTCTAGAATTGATTTATTGAAGTTTCTGAAGAAATATTTTCTCACTGAAACAGGCAGTTGTCGTTTTTGAATTTCATTCTGACAAGATTATCTATGGAGTACTGCATACAATTTTCTCAAAAGATGTATCAGATTAGAGTCACGTCTTGACCGAGTTAGATGAGATAGAACTTCATGCTATTCACTAATGGTAACTACACAGGGTAACTTATTGCCAGCTGTAAGTGTGAACGGTGCAGCGCAAGTTTTATCTATACGCCTGAGAAGTTACCGACGCATTCGAACGTTGGTAAACCAGAGATCGTTTGTGGGTTCTTACTATCACTGGATAGTAAGAATCCAAAAGCTGGAAAAGAGGAAAGCTAATGATTTCATAGTGAGATAAAATCATTAGAAACGATGTAGATCATTCAAAATTTTTGTCATATATCAATAATATACGTACAAAAGATATTCAATTTTTATCTACTTATTTGTTATTATTTCACAGGGAACTAAGCTGATGAATCAAAGAACTGTAAACTGGATATCAATATTTTCCCATAAGAAAAAGCATAGAGCTCAATATTGAGAGTCTTTCTCACATGCAAGATAAGAGATAATGACAAAATTATATCAAAAATAAAATAACGTATCTTTCATTGCTTATCTGTTCAATGATTGAAGAGTGTCTTGAAAGATACATGGGTTTTTATTCCAAAACATTACATCTTTTTCTATTTCTGCCATTAATGAAGTATGAAATAGATGAAACTTGAGAATGTTTCCTTTGCTTCTATCCATACGTATAATAATTTTATCTTTGCACCATATGAATAACTCTTTATACTGATTGACAACCACACTTAATTTGAGGTGGATAGGTACTACTTGACCTGGCTCATCTAAAGATCTGTAGCACGAAGGTTCAGAAAATTAGAATTGAATAGACCCAGAATCCATGGAAATTTTTTATATTACTTGGAAAACAACCATGTCAAGCGAGAAATTTTATTGCGTCGAAATGATAATAGAATATTTATGACTACTCTAATCGTTTCTTTAGTGATTCTCACTTCGAGTCTAATGAATATAATTCAGAATTTTCAATTTTATCTGGATATATACTCCAATAACTTTAGATTGGATGTTCAATTGCCAATGCATTTGGAAGCATAATTTTGAGTTGAGAAACGTTTATTAACTAATTTACATACGCAAAGAAAATGACTTAGGAGAAACTGGCGGAAAAAAATTAAAGTACATTGGTAATTCATGTGACCACAATCACCCGAGGCCATTTTGAAGACTGTCTCGAGTTTAATTATAGAAAACGGTGCAACGCAATATAACGATATTATGATATTACGATATTAAGAAGCAGAAGCCCGTGGCCGCGAGATTTAGGGTGCTTCCCGGGGTGAAAGTTCTCGCTGCGTTGCGGGAGCCCCGAAAAAGCTTCTAATGGGCGACGAAACTTAAGCAGATACTTCCACTTTGCTTCGTTTGCGCGCGCGCGCTCGTCCGCTAAACGAGTTTCGCAAAGATATCAATTCCTATCAGCGGCTGCGCGATTGCTGTTGTTGTTGCCGCCACTGCCTTCGCTACGCTTGTTTCCGCCTCTTTACTCTTTCGCCGATTTAACTTTCGGGAAGCGTTGCTCTTGTGCGTTCACTGAAGTTTTGATTTTATGTGTTTAAGGCTTCAGAGCCCCTCCCCCCCCTTCTCCCTTCCTCTTCCGTTCTCTTGCTTCTCTTATACAAGAACCCGCTGATTCTCTATATACATGTGCAAGGATCAATGCGAATTGTACACGAGCGAATGAGTTCGGGTGTTCCTCGCAAAGTAATCCTCCTGTAATATTATTCTTTTGTTATAGAAATCTTGTAAATGCAATGCGTTGTGCTATTTGTCTCGCTCGCTGTTCAAGATAATGAAAAATTCAATCAACAAAATTGACACAAAGCTCTCTCCGTAATTCCTCCTTAACATTTTCGATTTTTGAAAAATTATTCGTGTACGTCGATCCGCAGAATAATCTCGCAAGAGATTAAAGCTGCTTGAAAATAGAAAAAAAAAAGGTACGTCGATCATGCACTCCATGTTTTGTTTCACATATCATACTCAAAGGCATTACTTTATGAAAACCACGTTTTCGAGTATGTATAGCATTTTTCCAGAACCTTTCAATGGAAAAGATCAATTCGTACAGTATTGCCAACAGTGTACTAAGACAACTCGTCGCATGCTACTTTTACTTAGCTTGGGTGCCCAACACCGCACGAGTGCGCTATTAGTAATTTACCGCACTCGTTGAACAATGTACTAGATCATATTTTCAGTAGTTTTTGCAACACATATTTAATTTAAATGTCAATTTAGCACGCAGAACTTTTTTCTTCAGCCATCAACGATACTCGAAAATAAAATAATTTCTGACCTACAATAATTTATATTACAATAACTTGTTCTGCGTTGAAGAAAAAAAAAACAAGAGAATCAAGCAGAGAGTAAACAATTTCTCGGGTGCCCAATTCACGGACGCCGTAATCAGAAATCAAATTTATTAGTTTCTATTGTCTTGAGGAGCGGCGAAAATTCTTTTCCGATTTTATGGCGTGGAAAGACGATATAATAAGGAGAAAAAGAGAGCCACCAGCGGCACCTCGAGTAAGAGCTGCGAGTAACGAGGGAATAAGAATGGAGAGAGAGGGAGAGAGAGAGAGAGAGAGAGAGAGAGAGAGAGAGAGAGAGAGAGAGAGAGAAGCCAGGACTGCTCTTGCTGCCGTTGCTTCGGAGGCTAAGATTTACTGGACTCCGCTAGTGGCCGCCAACTCGTTGCCGGCAACCGGGGTGGCTGCACTCTCTTGCTCTGCTCGTCTCGCTCTCCTTAAAAACGCTTGAACGGCGTTACATGCTTCGTTGAGAATGAACCGCAAGAGAGTCTAACATTTTTTTCATTAATTCGCCTCGGCCACTTGAATAATGTATATCCTTTTCACATTTCAACACATACCCAATAACGCTTATGTGCTAACGCACGCGACTATACCGTTAGTGCTGAAGAAACATATACGAAACACTTGAATGGATCCCCAAAAATTGTTTTTTGATATTTGTACTCGTGTACATGACCCGACCCTGAGCAACTCAGGAGGAAGAAATTATGTGTAGAGGAAGTAGTGGTCAAGCAGATGCATGGATCTAAGAAAATTTTCTTAATCTTTTAAGTCATCAAAGGAGAAGATATCGTCTAGTTATAAATATGAAATGATATGGCGAAAAGATGAACATGACTTTTTTGATATTTTGATATGAATCTGGTTATACTATACCACACCAGAGCCTCTCCAGCCAATAAATCGAAGGCAGGAGTAAAAATCGCGGAATATACTGAAAAAAAGAAAATATAGGGTGGGCGAAAAGTGCCCCGCAAGATGTCGCAGCCATTACAGCCCCACTGGGCTTGGCAAGCCATAGAAGCCACTCTCTTCCCATCCACTACTTGTGACTCTCGATAGCTAAAACATCATCGACACAGTCACGGAATACCAAGCGACATAATAGCGGCAAACAGGAAAATCCTCCCAACTGACATGAATGTCGTAAGTTCAAAATCACAGTTTTTTATCTGTGAATTCGACTCGAGGGTTATTATTGATTGTTGCGAAAGTCCGCTACTGTAATATAACCGAGACTTTCTTGACGACCCTGCGAGTGTTGCAGCTTTTTATATGTTCATAATATATTCAATTGAATTTTAGTTCACGATCTATTATCATTTGATTTTCCATAGCATCAGACCAATCCTTCCCGCAAATTATCATTCGATGTTGTCCGACGTATTTGAGACATGAATCATATTTACGGTGCCTTAGATACTCACGATTGCTATTAGAGTTTGATTAAAGTATTTCTATATCGACACTTGAGAGAAAAAGTTTGCCATGTTTATGAATCCATCGCGCTTCGACTGTTCGACCACAACGGCGCAAGCGTTTTCTCAGTCGAGCGATGCTCCATTTTAAAGCTATAACGAGCTGACGCGCGTGAGTGTATCTTGTGTGACTTGCAAAGGAGCAAAAAATACAATACGAGAGAGTTGCCGGTCTGAAGTAGTTGCCGATGACTCCCCGGAAACATTCGCCCCCGTGAGTACATCCGGGGATCCATTACCAAGCTCCCGAAGACTAACCGCCCGAAACGAGCCAAGATTTGTGCTTTACGCTTCCTCTTGCGCATATAAAAAGCGGAAGAATGACCGGGCTGGTCAGCAAAGATAGCCCAACTGTACAGCCTGCGCATCCTTATCAGCAACGATGAACCCGAATTTTCAGCTAATTCTCTTGGGGACTTTTTGGGAGGCGATTATTTCGTTGAACATATAGAGGTGAGAATATTATCTGTTGAATAATATTAATGTTTCCCTGCAAAAACTGAGACGTTTCGGAAGAGAATCACGGGAAAAAATTGAAATATTGTGCAAGTCTTTGCGGGAAGCTTTGCGATGTGCGAACTTTAATACGAAGTATTGCAACATTGTTCTCACATCATGATTTATCATTTGTTACAGTCTGAACAAATGTTTCAACAGAAATTATGTTCACCTATGCGTATTTCACCTCTGATCAGAATAATCACCTTTGTTTTAAATAAACAACATATGAAGTTTGAACGAAATCGCTGGTCCAATAAATAACGCTAAGTGTAAAAAGAATTGGGAACATATCTTTTAAATAAAAATACTATTTCCATAACAAGTTATGCCGTCAGCATTTGCATTGGAAGTTAAGTCATAATCACTTTTAAATAATTGTTCAAGTTAGAATTTAACGTTTGGAACAATCATGAATCGATTATAAAAAAATTGACTTAAAAATAATGGACGAAATCAAGTACTTGTCTGTGCACTTAAATTTTTTCAGAATTTTTCGACGGTGTGAAAATCAATTGCGACGCAACTAAAGTAGTCACAACGAAAATCTATTAAAGCCATTCGTGCAAAAGTGGAACAACTTTCTTGTACTAAAGTAATTGCGTTTGGGTTGTTTGTTAGATGTGATAATTGAATTTCATTCTGGAGTATTTTAACGGGAGATCCTCTTTATTCTGGTGTTCTAGAGAGAGAGAGAGAGAGAGAGAGAGAGAGAGAGAGAGAGAGCAAAATGAAATAGTACGTCGGATAGAGTATATTGTGCATTCAATCAATCAACAATGCACAAATCACAAGTGTAGATTGCGGAGTCGCATTGACGTCTACTGTCGAAGGACATTTGGGAAAATCCATTGTGAGGATCGAGCAGTAGCGAAAGGGTTGAGCCCGTCGTCCGTTGGCGACTTTCAAGAGCGTATAATTAATTTCCCGTGTCACGGGTTGCGCGTCTCGTCCGCCTCCTTCTCCCTGTCCGCAGATCGACGAGCGCGAGTAGATCCCCTTTCGCGACAATATTGCTCGTGGCCATTTCGTTCCGACGAACACGAGGTTGCGCGAACGAAAGGGGTGACTCCTCTCCGTACGCCGCATGCCGAGCCGTCAATATATCCGCCACGTGCCTCGAGTAATTAAACATAACAGATCAGCGTGATTATGGGCTGTTCGTCTGCGTTGCCGGTGGTTGGCGCCGAAATGTCCAACATGAAAGAAACAAATTTGCAAGGTGGCGGGGATTTGGATGAGGGAAAAAAATAATAGAGCCCACCTCTTCAAAAAGTAAAATTTGAAATTATCAAACACACGTGCATCACAAGACTTCCATAAAAGAATCTTTGACTTGAGTAATCTTCACAACTGATATGATTTACAGTCCGACTCGGAAAGTTTGATGACGTAAGATCAAAAATAAAAATCGCAGGCAGTAATGAAATCCAGAGTGACCCACCGATCGGCGTGCGGTTCGGCTGGAGTAACGACAAAAAACAGTAGGAAAAGACAACAAGGCGAGGACGGTGCAGACACTAGGCTCGATCTAACCCTTGGGTCACATCCACGAGGCTCGAGCCGGTTAATTGGATAAATGTCGGACGAAACGTCGGGCGACCCTCTTCCGCCTCTTCCATGCCGCGTAGCATCGCCGTCAGAAAACGCCCCCCTCGTGCTCGTTTTCTATGTGCCCACTGTGTCCTTATCCCCCGCGAGAGAACAATTGCGATCGTTTCCGCGGATGATGAGTTTATTGAAACTCACTCCATCGGTTCTCCCCCTTCAATTTATAATGTTTTTGTCGATTTGTAAATTGTATGAGTGCATTCCAACCCTCGCGATTTCCCTAGATCGGTCAGATAATTGGAAGTCTTATTTATGGGACGATTCGTATGGGAGACAGTTTATTAGTACATTGGCTCGGTTATTAACTTTATCTCTTCTCTTTTCTTCACACTTTTTTGTACAAATTACTTTTTTAGATACTATATATATATATATATATATATATATATATATATATATATATATATATATATATATTGGAGCTAATATATAACTTCTAGTTTCAATTCTGTTAAATTTTAATATTCTCGTGGCACTGTTAGAACCCTGGTGAATCAACTCATTAATGCTCAGCAGTTAATGAAAACGAGTAACCCCTTTGATCTGTTCATGCTGATTTTCTTAGGTTTCTCAAAAACATGAGTGCGTATTCTAGAGAAAATTTTTTCATCTGATTGAAAAGGTTGTTCATGAGTAATGGAAACATGTGCATTTGTCGCTTAGTGATTTGAAGCTGAGGTAGAGTAGAGTAGAGTAGCTACTACACCAAACACTTTGTCATTCGTTCACGTGCTCTCACTTGCTCTCTAGACTCTTAGCCACGCCGAGACGGGGGTGACGGCGAATAAGGAGGCTAGATTATAATTACCCACCGTAAATCAGCGACAACACGTGCGCTGTTTCCTCTGTTTATCGAAGGATGTTACGCTCTCTCTCGAGCATGAATCTTACCACCAATCTGATTCGAGTTTAATCGTTTCTACGTTTCATTCAAAATGCCTAATGTCAGCCGTTATTGAAGCAAATTCAAGTTAATCATTATCCTTTCAATTTATTAATTTCGATACGTTATGTATTCACTATAAGCATTTTCAAACTGAAAATAGTTATATTATTTTTTTGTGTTATTAATACTATTGTTTGGTTTTTTATATACAAAAATTAATGATTATCAAATTCATGTTTATTAATTGATGGATTTGACAAATCTATCTTGTACAGTCAGTTCTACTTTTCATTTTCAACGTTCAGAATACTTTTTTCCAGTCTCATGATATAACAAGTTACTGAATATAAGTGTTCTTGGTGAACAAGTGAACAACATGAATATATAATATGGAGAGGCTGCCGGAACAAGTTACATGATTGAGGCACGCTTTAGTAGGCATGAATCATGTCAGATTTTAGCAATTTTGTGCCACGTGTAATTTCAAATTAAGGGTTCGGGAGACTAGAGTAGACAAGCAGGAACCACTAAAAGATAAGACAGACAGAGAGGGCGACAGAGATTAGCGTTATGTAAATGAGAGGTGTGTTCTTCGTGACGGTTATTTGTCATTTTTGCGTTGAGGCGAACATTTGAAGAAACAGCAGTAAAACAGACTGAGCAAGAGACAAAAGAAAGTACGATAGAGACAGAGAAAGGGAAAGAGAGAGAGAGAGAGAGAGAGAGAAAAAAATTTCATTTGATTCCTTGTTCATACCACGTGTAGACAAAATGAACTCTGTGTTGTGGATTCTCGGTGTCTCTAATTTATCATCACTTGCAGAACGAGCCCAAGTAAAAAATCATGCATGAATTATGCCTAGAAAGTTATGCCTAGAAATGGACTGACATAATCTACGCATAGTCTACGCATTATCAAGGCAAACTTGGAAAGTATAGTTCTCTATGCCTTATTTATGTCTTGTGTGCGTTGGGTCTTTATTTATACTATGCATTAAATATGCCTAGACAATAGACATTCGTTCCATCAGAATTTGATTAATTATTACTTGATTATAAAACCGAGAGATCTTGCAAGTGCTCAGATGGCTGGTATATAGACAGATGCGATCTGTTTCATATACGAAAAGCCAAATCCAAAACGCCATCCATCAGTAGTACAATGTGGATCAGTGAAATGTGGTGCATAATTTTTTTACTTGGAACTATTTGATGAATCGTATGTTACTCAGAATTTAAATATTTTTATTTTTGAATCTAGTTTATATTTTGCAATGAATTATCGAAGGATTATCGGGATTACGTTAATGTCAATAATTGATAGTCTAACCAATTTTATCTCAATCTATCACAATCGTAGTAGACGGTGTATGGAGAATACTAACTAACTCATATGATAAGTATTGTATGACTATACGGCAGATTTATTTGAATCTATGGAAGATTGTGCAACAAACATTAGTTCATACATTCATTTATGTAATTATATATTATTACGTTAATTATAAAATGCATGCTCAGAGAAACTAATTATGATGACAAGAAGTGTTTCGGGATGGTAAACATGCTATTTTTCTCTCACACCACAGTTTACACACACACACACACACACACACACACACACACACACACACACACACACGTGCGCGCGCACAAACACACACACACACACGTACGCACGCACACACACACGTGTGTGTGTGCCCTGTTAGTATAGCACTGTACGTAGCATGCGCGCCCTCTGCTGGCGGACCAAGGCTGGAACAACTCGGGTCCAAGATGGCCGAAATGTCCGCTGCCTCCCTCCTAGCAGCAATTCAGGTGTCTGCGGCAGAGTGAAGCAGTAGACATAGAGCGGAGTTTCGCTAAACAGGGTTTCCGAATTCGATACTACACCTGCACAGACGACTATTTAAAGAGGGGGGGGGGTACAGAATATATATATACCTAGAGCTCTAGCAATATCTCTGCAGTTTAAATCTGTAATAAAGAAGAGTATTCTTTATAAATGAAAAATAATGAACCTATAGACACACACACACACACACACACACACACACACACACACACACACACACACACACACACACACACACACACACACACACACACACACACGCGCGCGCGCACGCACGTGTGCCCTGTTAGTATAGCACTGTACGTAGCATGCGCGCCCTCTGCCAGCGGGCCTACTTGGTGGGACTGACACTGAGCTCTCGGCATTCTTAATTGGCTTGACCGCCGCGCGAGACAGACGTGCCTATCTGATCGAGCGCTCATTCGTTCGTGAAATTTTCCGATGCACTTCACCGGCCCAACCGCAATCGAGTCGATATATATATGGTGCATTTCCCACCAACTCGGCGATTCTAATTTTTTTTTCAATTTTTCGTCAGCTAATTTCTTGTAAATAGTCATATCAACCCTCCCAAATTTTTGTGGATATAATAAAATTTACGAAGTCTCAAGAATAGAAGTTGTAATGAAATAACTATGTTTCATAATAACGCAACAGACTGACCTCAAATTGAACTTTTCCTGATTAGGAATAAGTATAAATATACATGAATATTTAAGTAACAGAAAAACAGATGATCAAAATATTATCACTAACATTTTCGGACAAATTTGACTAATTATTTGCAAAGCTCCAGAGCTAATTACCATGTTATTCTTTTCTCTACCGTATATATGTCGGAAGGCGTACTCTTCTCCTATTATCAATTGCATGTAATAAGCGTGTGGAGGAAGAATAAATGCCCCTAGAAATTGAAAATGATCGTCATGTTACACCCTACGTGGCAGCTTCGGATGGGAGATCAGACGATTTCTTCAAGAGTTATAGCGTGCTAAAGGACAGCCTTACATACACAGGTACATAATTCGTTTTGTTGTCATGATTCGATCTGCATTTTCGCGATACTTCGAACTGTCTTGTCTAAACTTTCATAAGTCTGGACATCAGCAATCATATCTTTTCATAACGTTTTAGTATAACGAAAAAATTTACGATAGTGCATAACTTGTATAGGGAACGGTATGTCTTTCCTTATGACTGGTGATTCCATCTGGTTTTAAGTCACTCTCCCAAATTTCATTCTCCTGTGCACCATTATGAGTCCGATAGGAACTCAGAGCTTGACATTAGATATTCTTCGTGGATTTTTTTATTTATGAGAGGGATTTTACTCATGTGAAATTTGTGAGCGATTCAATCAAATCGGCAATTAAACACAAGAAGCTAACAAACCAACTCGATCTATCTTGAATCCCGGGCGAAATTTGAGTGCAGATTTGAATGAGTTCAGGATTAACCAATTCTTCCTAATTCTACTCAACTGCTATTCGCTATGTGAATTGCCCCTGGCGACCTCTCGTGGATACGAGAGAGTTGAGCTCTTTGAAAAAATATCCAGCTGTATGTGGACAATTTTGAAAAGATCAGTGAAAAAGGAGAAATATTTGATTGTTTTGGTTGTATGAATCGTATGGCAGTGAAAGATGTGTATAATGAATTAATCTATAGAAACCCTGGTAGAAACGTTAAGCATTAATTAGCTAAGAAATGCTTTAGGTTAGCCTTCTTAGCTGATTCTTAGCTAAGGTATTAGCTTAATATACTGCTAAGAAATAGTCGGATTCTTAGCTTAATTTACTGCTAAGAATCGAACAACGAAGAGACAACTCCGAATACATGGGGCGCAGCCGTGTGCGCAGCCGTGTGCGCAGGCCGCAGCGGTCAGCTACAATCAGCTGCGGTCGCGAGAGGTTAGGAGTGAAACGAGTAAGCAAATTATGTTGAAATAATATTGCTGAAGGAATCCACTGGAGGAGCAATGAATTTATTTGGATCAGCTTACAAAATATCAGATAAGTATAACCTGTTAATATACTAGGTAGTTGGAATTTATTCAAATTCTTGTAATA
This sequence comes from Aphelinus certus, assembly GCA_020882725.1. NCBI lineage: Eukaryota > Metazoa > Arthropoda > Insecta > Hymenoptera > Aphelinidae > Aphelinus > Aphelinus certus. The sequence goes on from CM037084.1 coordinate 59,857,467, forward strand.
CAATGTCACTCAATATATTTAACTTGAATTTCATTTGTTAAAAAGAAAATGTTACTTTGTGTGTTTGTATTTGCAGGTCCTTCAAGATTCTCAACATAGATGAACAAGTTTTGAAGTGTCGCCTGTTCATTCTTCAATACATATGATGAGGTAGCAACAAAGCATTGACGTCCAACAGAAATTCTACACTGAAGTGAATAGTTTGTGAATAGTGTAAAAAGTGAAAAGTGAGAAGTAAATAGTGAATAGTTCAAGTAATGAAGTTTCAAAGTGGCACATTCAAGTAAGAATTTGTTTAACAAGGGATAAAATTGTATAAGCCATATGATCAGGACTCAGTAGTGTAATTTGACGTCAATCCTGCTTTGAATTGATTGTAGAATATTGTTTTATATTGTGGAATTGTCATTGATTGTAAAAAGCTTATGAGAATTCATGTAATTGCATCTATCAGCAATTAAGGAGACTGTAGTTGCCCATTGATTATGTTAATCAAAGAATGGAGTTCACACGTCTTTGACATTTCTAATTAATTTTTTTCAAAGAGCGACACTTTTCTTCAAAAACATATTTATAAACGTAATCATGTAAGTCTTCACTCATGGTTACAAGTTATATGGACAATATAACCTAAAAATAGCGCGCAGCTGACGCGCATGCCTCCTTAGGCATGGCCTTAGGCATTTCTTAGCTTAATTTAATGCTTATTTTCGGGCAATATTTAGCTAATGAAATTAGCTAATTCTTACTTAACGGGTCTTGCGTTAACCGCGAGAAATGCTTAATTTTCTACCAGGGAATCTAGGTCATAAAATATCATAAAATTCTAAAATTATTTTTCTTCTAATAATATTCTAACATTTTGATAATATTGAACGTTTTTCTTCAGTCAATCTGTACAAATACCAGGAGTTGAAATGGCATCAAGAGTTTCCGAAGCGGGAATCACACAAGGTCACTCTTTGTGTGTCTCTCAATTCTCAAAGTGAGTTTTTCCATACAAATTAAATATGTACGAACATCAATCAGTTTTTTATATTTTTTATTATCAGAAAGTCCAAGTACAGTTCAATCTGAGAACATGTGGAAATAATAGGGGAAAAAAAGAGAAGCTAAGGTGCATCCATTGTCAAAAGGAGTTTAAGAACTGTGGAAATACTACTAATATGGCAAAACATCTGGCATCGCAACATCCTTTTTCTTTTAATAAGAATATTACACCAAAAGAAAATGCCCTACATGAGCAGAATGAAAATATTTCTCGAAAAAGAAAAAACACTGTAAGTTCTAAAATATTATAATTCAAAAACTTCATGAAATTCTTATATTAATTCTTCATTAATTGATTGCAGTTAAATATTTTTAGGAGCCAGTTTAATACGGAATCACTGAAGCCTTTGGCAAAATAAATTCTCATAGAAGTATTAAAAATCAATTATTTCATCAAATTCATTGAATTTACTGGCATGTACTCAATATTTTATATTTTCAGCAGGAGTTACCGCAGATGAAAGAATAACGAATGGTATCATTTTCATGATATGCAAAGATTTACTGCCCCTTTCTACGGTTGAAAAAGAGGGATTCCTTTCGCTTATGCACATAACGGCACCTCTGTATAAAATACCATCAAGAAAAACTATTACTGCAAAAATAGAGATGAAATATGAGATTTTGAAACAAGTTATAACTGAAGAACTGCAAAGTGTAGAACATCTGTACGTCACTTGTGACAATTGGACCGATTGTTCTACTCAAAGTTACTTGGGGGTAACTGTTCATTTCTTAGATGAGAAATTAATACAATTTAGAACTATTTGTCTTGGATGCCTACCAATGGAGGAACGCCATACAGCTGACAACTTGAAAGCAGAACTGATTACAGTATTAGATGATTTTAGTATACCCATTACTAAAATTATGTCAGTAATCACAGATGGTAACGCTGCAATAAAAAAAGCTACTCAAGACTTATTCAGTCAAGAAATAGTAGATTACGATACATGGCCAGAAAGTTGGATTTCCTGGAGTGCGGGGTTAGGGTTAGTTCATATCGCACGCCAGCGAATCCAACTCTATGGCCAAGTGCCGTATACTATTTTTCTTCAGCCCCGGCCGAAAGTACGTCCAGCAATTGCTAATAATTGAAATAGCTAAGCTGGCTATATACATGTATATAATTTTTTGTGGACAGTGTCAGCAACCCACCCTACCGGTCAATTCGCGCAGCGCGAGATGAGTATATAGCTTTTGCTATATATAGACTCGTGTCAACTGGCTGTCCGCCGTATGCGAATGCACTGTATCGCTGCATGTGTTGTTGATGCCCACCCGACTTTTGTAAGACCGAGGCGAAGCCGAGGTTTTACTGTCGGGGCGGGCATCAACAACACGTGTAAAAACTAAAGAGACGGTTCTGAAGACTTGTTCCGTAACGTTTGGATTTGCACGATCTCTTTTGCTTCTGCGCGAAAATTTCCTCGTCAAAGACTTCCTCTTCGCCTGCGAAGGCACCTGCCAAAAATTCCTATATTATACAAGTTTTATTTGCCACAATTTTCCTTCTGCATTTTTCGTTATCAGCCGTTGGCTCCTTTTAGAGCTCCGATTTGCCACAATTCATATATAATGTTCACCGCGCGGCGGAGTGAGTTTTTATTATTTATGTCCATATAGTTGCAATGCACCTCAAACGCGGCATGTGACCCTTATTCGCATGCATCACAACTATTCCTTTATTTCTAGAAAATCAAATGCATTTCGAAAAAATCGGAGGTGCCTTCGAACGCCAGGATTCGAATTCCTAACCCTCTAGACGATAGTTAAGCGCGTTATCCACACGCGGAATCACCGTGGCTATATACGCACGATATTTCGATATTTCGAGGTTACCGGTTTTGCGGTATAGCAAATATTTACTCTCGCAGCTATCGCAACAAAAATTTTGCATCGAGCCACAAAAGTCTTGCAGCCAATCAGAGGCGCTCGTCAGCCCAGCGGCCGCAAAAATCGCTCTTCCCTGTGCGAAATCAGTCCGCGGAACACGTACTTTCGGCCAGGGGATGAAGAAAAACACATTACTTGTGTAGCTCATGTAGTTGCTCACCTTATCCCAGATGCCATAGAACACCCGAAAAATGGTATTCCTGATTTAACAGTGATCATCAACATGGTGAAGGCAATTGTCACTCAAATTAAGAGGAGCGTTCGAGCTTCAAATAAGTTGAGGCAGCTGCAGTCAAATGATGGGAAAAATGAAGGTGCAATTTTGACACTCATTCAAGACGTACACTTAAAGGCCATTGATTCTGTCCTCTGTTCTCGAACGCCGCGCGTATCGTGACCGTCATCCTAACCTAAGTCTAATGTATTAGCATACGTACGAAACGTCACGATACGCGCGGCGTTCGAGAACAGAGGACAGAATCAATTGCCTTTAAGTGTACCAACTAGATGGACATCAAAAATCGATATGATCGAAAGATACTTGCAATTAAATAGCTTCGTTTTTAGGCTTTGAATGAATGTGCCAACCCTGTCACCGTACCAAATAGGGACGAAACCAGAATTCTACAAGATGTCTTGACAATTATGAAGGTTCCATGATAAATGATTAAAGTAGACTGGAATTTAGGAGAAGTCCGGAATGTGGACCTTCTAAGTCGTGAAGTTATAATTGAAATCATTTACTTTTTCTGGAATTCATGAAAGTGCCAAGTCGTTCATAAATCTGAAGATCAGCAATTTTATCGTTTCATAATTTCTCAGGATCGCGGAGAAGTCTCGCAACTTTAAAAACATTGTGTACAAACTGATATGTCAGTGTTATGACTAGTGATTTGATCTGGACTTGAGTCACCCTTCCATATTTCATACTCCTATGCACCATTGCACAGAATCTCAGTGCCTGGGATTAGATATTGTTCATCCAGCATGAATTGCGTTTATCATAACGATAGATTTTAACTCACAATTTATAATAGGGAAGCACAATCGTTTAGCTAGACAACCAGATTCCAGAAGTCACTTAATGTTCAAATGCGATGATGCTCTACGAACAACATTACTGCAGTTGGAGAATCTGCATGGATACAAAACAGAAAAATATCTTCCAAGAACTGTGTTGCAATCCAGTGGAGATACGATTGCTAACTCTATGGATAATCCTTAAATTGTAGCGTATACAATGATCATTTATAATGATATCAAGTTGCAATTTGAGAAAGGAACTACATTCCAAATTTGCGACATTCTGCGAACGTCCGCCCCCGCTACAGGAACGCAAACTGAAGAGACTCGTCCGTATTCAGAATCATCCACCATCATCCGTTCAGAGCCCGAGAATCAGTACTTGTTCAATAAGCAGAGCATTTCGTGAAGGGAAGGGACTAGATGACGTCGCGAGCCGCCACCAACTCAAAGATAAGTTTTCGTTTTCCATACTTAACTTTATCTCCCAATATCTGATCTAAAGAATCATGAGAAAATCGCCCATGAGTATTCTTTCGAGCTCGCGTAGAAGGTGGAATGCCATTTTACATTCGTATTTGCGGGTGGGTTTGGTTTACGGACCTTGTCCTCTCGTGGATCACTATCTGCTGGCAATGGGTTCAGCTTAATACTTGGTGCAGTCTGACTCCGGTCAGTCCGTAAGACGGATAAGAGGTCGTTCCCGTCAGTGGATGTTTTCTGCGAACTCTGTCGAGGTTTGTAAACATTTTTATTAGAGTCGCGTTATCGGGTGGGAATTTATGGGAGGGGTTTTACTCATGTTAACTTCTTGATCGATTCATTCTTATAGTCATGTCAACGCAAAACTGTTTTTTCTGTGTAGACTCCCTCTGATTATTTTCTCCGAAATTAAGGAGTATTGAGGCAATGTGATAATGCAATGGTTTTCTTTAGGCCAAATCTGAAAGTGTTCCTTGGAACATTCGAGCCTCGCGTCGTTCAGCGACCGGCTGACACCACGACAGGATCTGAAGCTGCAGTGAAGCGTCCGTTATGAAGATCACCCACCTTTTTCCACTCGGAGCCCGAGAAGACGACGTCGCGAGACGCCACAAACTCAAAGATATGTTCTTATTTTTAATAAATATCTTCATCTTTCCATATACGATCTATGAAATCGTTAGAGAAACGCCCATGAGTATTCTTTTGAGCTCGCGTCGAAAGATGGAATGCAATTGTGTATTCGTATTTGTAGGTGGGTTTAGTTTACGGATCCGAACCGCTATCTGTCGGTAGTGCAAGAGCGACCATATTGTACTGATCCGCATGGTTCTACCTATGGATAGCGTTTTAGATTTTGCTTCTTGCAAGTGAAACAGGTCGCGTCTGTCTCTATACCATTCACTTAAGGGGGTAGCCTACCTAAATTTCAACATGGTTTAAAAAAAATCGTACGAGGCTGTAAATTTATATTCTAATTCATTTTTTACGGCAGTTTCAATGACGTATCGACCACCCCGGAAAAAAAATTTTTTCACTGTAAAAAAATCTTTTCAATATTTAAAACGTACTTGGGATTTTTTTTCTCGGTTCCTAGGAGTCTAATCGCAAAACCGATACGTACGTTTGTGGACATTGTATTGAGGAACCCTCAAAAAAATTTTCAGCTCTCTGAAAATAAGTCTCAATTATTCATCTACCCCTGCATCACGTTTCCACCTTCATTCTGCAACGTCATAAAGATATCCATTTGATTCACACAAAGTAATTAGCGTACATGCGATGTGTCCGTGGGAGGATGTGTGTGAGTGTGTGTGTGTGTGTGAGTGTATACGCACACAATGCACACACACACACACACATGCACACACACACACGCACACGCACACACGCATCCTCCCACGCACACGCACACACACTCACACACACATACACACACACGCGCACACACACGCATCCTCCCACGCACACACGCACAAACGTACGTATCGGTTTTGCGATTAGACTCCTAGGAACCGAGAAAAAAAATCCCAAGTACGTTTTAAATATTGAAAAGATTTTTTTACAGTGAAAAAATTTTTTTCCGGGGTGGTCGATACGTCATTGAAACCGCGTTAAAAAAAATAATTAGAATATAAATTTACAGCCTCGTACGATTTTTTTTCAACCATGTTAAAATTTAGGTAGGCTACCCCCTTAAACACTTACAAGATCTCTCGGTTTTATAATTACGTAATAATCATTCAAATTTTCATGTAACGAATGTCCATTGTCCAGGTATGATTGATGCACAGTAAATAATAAAAAATAAATAAGGCATAGAGAACTGTACCTTCAAAGTTTGTCTTTATAATGCCTATAGGCTTTGCGTAGGTTGTGTCAGTCCATTCCTAGGCATAACTTCCTAGGCATAATTTATGCATAATATTTCTACTTGGGAGTCAGCTTTGTTGGCCTCTCTAATTCGAAAGTATTTGAGAATTTCTCATATAGGCGCTAATCTTAATTAATTTTTCTTAATTTTCATCAAAGTTTTCCCCCATATCTATCTGTCGGTGTCGGGCTGGCTCAAAACTATGCCGTCAGTGAAAATTGGTGGAACAAAATTGCGACACCTTAAATTGCAAGTAATTGGAATTTAACCACATCTGCAAAAAATCAATCGTTGTGGACTCCCTCTGTCATAGTTTTAGATGACGTAATTTATTATTCCGACTGCTCTTCTGCCAGTAATCAAGAAAAAGAAAGCTCTTGAAACCCGCTTGATCTCAGCATAAATCCAAAGCTATAGGGTCCTTCATCAAGTGTTCTCCTTATGAACTGTGCGCGAGTACGTTAAAGAGTGACGAGAGGCTGGAAAATAAGAAACTGGGAGTGTAGGAAAAGCGTACAAACGTTCTCTTGGCTGCACGCGCGCCAATAACCCACGAGAAAAACTCTATTTTATTTAAGAGACCCCCAGTTTTTCATTACGCGTGCCTTTGCTCCGCAACGTAGAAATATATACGCGCCGGTCTCTCTATTACTCCGAATACATTATTTACCATTCTTATTTTTGCCCTCTCGTCTTCTCGTTCTCCATCGGGTTGAAGCAGCTTCAAAGGAAAGTCGTTTTTATCTTGGAGCCCTTCGGGGCTCTGTACTTTGCGCAAGAGCAGCCGCTAATATTCGCGCGCTACCCACTCCCGGTCTCGCCGAAACTTTGTAATGTCTTTAAGCCAGGTACTCTGGTGATTTTGGCACCTAGCGAAAACCGCACTCACAGCGAGAGTATCAGGCTATCGCCGATCTTGCTGAGTCTTGGTTTTTGAGTACCCAAATACTTCTCGTGTGCAGCCGTTCAGCCTGACGTTCGTTTTACTGGAGATACTCGTGAATCGTCATTGATCTTATGCATGCATCAGTGCCACCCGATTTATACCTTCTGTATACGCAGGTATATTGTTTTCACCCAACGTTTCGCCTGTGTGGGTTTGCTGACCTCGTCAGACTTGTATAATCGAAAAATCTCATTATTAAAATCAGGCGGTGGAAACAACGGTTTCCATCTGACCCAGAAAATTCACGAATATTTCTGGGAAAATGAGACATTAGGGTTAATGGCCATCCGCATGACCTATTGGAGTACCAAAAACAATTTTATAGTTTCAGCAAAACCAGAGAACCGTAACACTATGAACCAATTCTAATTTCCCATTCCCAACAATTCTTAATTCACTAAGTTTTTGATTTGCACATTCTCTTTGAGGAAAGATACTGCTAATTCACCTGACATCGATTTTTCAATGGATCAGAATCCTATTAGGATCTTCATTTATGTAAGAATAACCTTGATCCAAAAAATAGACAGCTTGACTGTTCCTCGACTAATAATCCAATGTGAATATTGTTAATCGGAACTGAGTTAATTTCTAATAATCACATGCTGATCGTAGTTACGGACTGTTCCGTTCAGATTTTACACAACAATTCTCAAATCTACTGGAATGTTCTAATAGATAATAATGAATATAAAACTCAATAGTGTATTTTCATTAAATCTGATTAGAAGATAAGAAATACACTATCGATAAGAAGTATAAAATATCTGATATTTATCAACATTTATTGTTTCGAAAAAGAACCTCTCCCAATACCAATACTCTCTTGTTTGCTTTCAAAACTATGAGAATAAAGTAAGATAAATTAACATGCCAGAACAATACATACTGAAACAGAAAACAATCAAGGAAAGTATCGATTCTCCTTTCCGTAACTTTCGCTCAATTGACCTTCGACGAGTCAAATCCCGAGTAATGAACGCACAGACGCACATAGAACTTCCCAAAGTATCAGATGCAAGATTGCGTATATGTGAGTTGGGCAGAAAGTTTCAAATACATCGACGCGACAAAAAATAAAAAAAAAAATCGACATCTCGTATACTCTGTCGGATACTTATACGAGCTCCCATTTAGTCAGTCGATGCTGATCGTTCCAATCGTATAGAGAAATAGCGATTCGCTTGTGCGTTGAGTGTGTGTGTGAGTGTGTGTATAGGTGGGGAGGGGGAGCGAGCAAGACGTTCAAGAAAAACTTTAGCATGACCTTGGAGGAAAGAAAAATCGATGGCATCTAGGGGTGAAGGAACTGCTGACACTAATTTCTCCACTGTCACCCGTATGAATGTATACTCGGATACGCTGATTCTAGGGGAAGTTTATCAAGAAGGTAGTAGCGAATCGATGGATGTAATATTGTATTTATGGAATGTTATAATTAGCTTACTCTAATTAATAATTAGTCCGATGGCCAAGGAAGAGAATTAGCAATGTTGAAAAATTCCTGACATCATTGCCATTACCAGCCATACGTCAAATTTTCGAGCGAAGAAATGCATCTTCGGTAGACATTGATCTCTATTCAATATAACGATCAATAGAACGTAGTGAGTTGTTTTAAAACAAATTCTCGGTCAATTCATACCGTTAGCTAATGAGTATAGAAATAATTCCCCTTAGACAATGAATAAATTACGAGATCGAAGGGGCAATTTGAAAAGTTGTCCCATCCGAGACAGGGCGAGCGAGCGCCTATTAAAAAGTTCGCGACAAAGCAGCCAAACACTTAAATACTCAGAAGCGCCAAACGATACGAACGACGAGCATCAAGACCGAGAGAAAGTATCGTAGCAACAGCAGCAGCAGCAGCCTCGAGATCCACGAAACAGATAACTAGCCGGTCGCGCGCGGGGTTGCGCTTTATTATTGGCATTATTCAAATGAGAAAGCAAGCCACCACGTAATCTGGCCGATCGTCTAAGTTTCGCGTTGAGCCGCGTGCGGGGCAGTTAGCGAAGCAAAGAGGAGGGAGAGAGAGGGAGAGAAAGGAGAAGGCAAGCGAAGGGCGGACCGCCTCGCTCCTCGGAGCGAAGCAGCGCGGCGGCGTATAAAAGGGAGAGGAAACGGCTCTGGGGAAAAGCGAGAGCGAGAGCGAGACGTCTGTTTTTGCGCTCGGGCCTGTTTGTGCTGACCACCGCTGGATTTTCCGTCAGGTCATCTTGTTCGCGGCGCGGTCGCCTCCCAGAGCTTGTACGCTCGCTTATTGCCCTGCGGACGCTCACTCTGTTAACCGCCAAAAATTTTCTCTCCTCGCCGCCGCTCGATAAGCCGTGGGCCATATTCATTTCGTGGCCGCGCGCTCCGAACGCGCTCCTAAATTATTTGCCTTTTACAAATTAGCCATGTTTGCTCGTTTCGTTTGCCACTGAGCGAGCTACCCCCGTGCCAATTATCTTCTTGTGATTATTTATGGGCCCCCGGCTCTCTTTGAGAAACCGACGTGGAGCCGGGCGTTTTTCAGCGGCGAGCCGTGCAAGTCTTGCCGCGCGTTGTCGTTGCTGAGGCACGCACTGCACAGGGGACGCGGCAAAAAGCGGGATAATCGTAGCGGACTCACACGGACTCGCTGTAGGCGATTTTCGCCGTTCGAAGCGGTCAAGAGGTACGGGCGGCTGGGTTAATGTGTGAAATATTAGCCGTCGAGTGTGCGTGTCGTAATGGGTAACTATTGCGGACAGAGATAGTTTTTGTTGGGCGCTTAATGCGAGATAATGCGATCAAATAACGATTGTCCAGAGTTATTGGTGCAAAATGTTGACAAGTGATATTATACATGTGTCAGGTTATTACTGTAAAGTCTGACCAAATCAGCCCTTTTCTACTTCGTGTACTCGCTCACGCTTGTTTCAATGTCTTTGAAGTCGGAACGGAAAGATAATTTTATTAAAATGAATTATTGACGAGTAATTCCTTTGAGTAATGTCCAGACTATCCCAATAAAGAGTAACACGAATGAAAAGATTTCACACACTGATATAATAATAAGAGTCTTAGCACATTCCCAGGATTACTATCGCGATAGTGTAGCACATGCATGAGGCAAACTGACCTTAGAGGTAAACTCTAAAGTGCCTTGAAACTCGCAACGGTGCGCGCGTGTATACGCGTGTCAAACGGCTGCGGCGCTCGCATAGTTGCGGGCCAGTCGGTCGCGCGTGTAATTAGCCGAATTGCATGTAACAGCTGAACATTAACTCGTAATGCGACCCTTCATTTACTCGGTCATTAGCCGCTCGCTCCTCTCTCCCGAGGGTCTCCCGGCACTCGTCATCCCTTCGTCCATTCGATTTTGCCGGCTGCCCCTTGCACATCTTCGCGAAACACGCGCCCCACTGCCGAGAGTGTGTAATCACGTGCACTTAAGACCGACACCAAACTCTCCGAATCCCGTGATTTTGCTCGTTTGTCTTTGACGAATTAAATTTAATGGTAAACTTCGGAGTGAAACTTGGAAATTTTACATTATCCATCAAGCAACGAATCTCATCATTCAATTATCCATTCAACTAGATATGGATTGAGAGTTTGAGAGACATTTGAGACCTGTTTCCATAGTATTACCAAGATTTCAATCCCTTCCGATTTTTATGAAGTTTACGGTTGTATTTTCTCTTCGATAAATTATAATTTCGAAATATTCTCTGAATACGAAGGAGAAAGTCTCCCACCGTTCGTAGCGTGAATATATTCTCAGAATAACACGATATGTTACCTACTTGCACTTCAAAGAGCAAAAATTGAGAGAAAAACATAAAAGGTGCATAGCCCAAGGCGGCGCTCATATAACATTATAAAGCCAAATCTTACTCTCGTGGCAAGTGAGTTCGTCTACACCTCGTAAACATACTAGCACTGACAGAAAATTCAACGGGGGCAAATACCAGCACAGTATTATTAATCACCCCGCGAATGCTTTGTACATTTCTTTGAGGTAGTGCGGCGCCTTCGTGTGTAGACTAACCAAATACAGGTTATCGTAGGACCCTTACCAAGCTTTCATCCTCTTCCATTTCGTCAGATTACTCGATTTTCGAGTACATTTTCTCTACATTTTATTTCATTTTTAATATCTAACAACTTTCTAAGCACTGATATTCCGCGAAAATGATGTTATGATATGCGAAACACGATGCTGCATTTTGCAGCAAAGCTCTACAGCCCTGTGATGCCTATATATCTCGGAAAAGTACCGAGTACCCTATAATTTCAGCATTCACATAATAAGCAGCTACTGCTTAGGGCGAAAGATGCTATTACTGCATGAGCTACTGGAATTCAATATTTAGAAACGTTGTTTTTGAATATTCAGTAGATTTATAAACAGGCATGACCGTTTAAGACACTCAGTGGAACAACTAAGAAAGAGAGTGATTTGATCGTTAAACGAGTTGTTGTGTTGTAGTTAAAGAAGTAATATAAGATCTGTTCAATTAGTTATACATCGAGTAATATTCAAGAGAATTGGGACTAAAGCGCCAATAAAGGACAACTTGATATGGCAATAAGAGGCATATGTTTCAAAGATTCATCTTAATTTATAGCAATTTCTGAACTTGAAAAAAAACCTCTTTAAATTACTAATTATCAGAAGCACGCAAGCATATCTGTATACATGGTAGAAAATTATCTACTCCCCCTGAACTATCTCAATCACACCTCGATACTAATCAAAGCCAATAATATCTCCCACGGCCCCAACAGCGAACCCATCATTACTCCTCGACCAACGCATGTCCGCCCCTTCAAAGCCAGCATATTTTATCACGAAAATCGCGACGGTTTGCGGTTTCGCACAACAATTAGACCCCTTATTGCTGCATAAGCAACTCTCTGGGATGTCCCTACTCTTCTCGCTCGCCACCAGCTCGCTCTCGCTTTTTTTCCCCCTTGGAGCGTCTAATAGAGCCATTAAGTCCGCCTTCTGAGAACGGGCTCGCACGCGTGTATGCGTATTACCATAACAAAACGTGTATCCATCCGCGAGACGAGGAAAAAACGGCCAAATAGAGAGGCGGTCGTGTGTTTTATTGAGGCACACTACAAGCCGAGCGATGCTAATTCGCGAGAGGCTTGTTTTTATTACGGGCTCGAGTGTCTGCTGTATCGTCTGCTGAATCCCTGGCACTTATTTTGGTGTGGCCGCACGTGAAGACGCACAGCTGAATATTATTGTTATTATTGCCATCATAATCGAGCTGCCGCACGCAACCTATATACGGCGGGGGCTCGCGTAAATTGATCCATGCGAAGTGACTTCTACTTTTTTTGAACTGACCATCTCTACTAGATTTTCTTCTGTTTCGCGGAAATTTTAGCTTACCCAGCAAGAGTGAATGAATGAATTATTGATGGATAATAGTTGTCTTTACGTTTTGTTCACTTCAATGTCCAGAAAGTTCAGAATTGTTTGTCTCGTCATTTATTCCGGCTAGTCATTCTATTTCGAAATAAGCTGCTGAATACTTCGGTAATTAGATCTCACTGGGAAGACTTTTTCTCTTCATCATTTCAATATCCATAAATATAAACGAAGCAATAATTTTCAAGATAACTTTCTACTTAAAAAATTAATTTTATTATTCTTTTCCATTTTTCAGAGCAAGATTACCAGTTGTAGAAAGAATAGGGCAGAAGAGACAGATATTCTTTGGTTAAAAGGAAGTCAGCTTCAGTCAATTTTGTCAACAATCGAGGAAGCTAAAAATAATGAGATCCTCGAAAAAACCCTTTTTAGAAAAAGTAAAAATGTTGCGTCAAGCATGTGGCAGAACTAGTTTATCTCTTATATTGCTTAAAAAAAAATGAAATCCATAATAGACACATGAGTCAATTTATTATTTCATCAGTATTCATTCAGATTAATTCTCATATAGTTGGAGTATTACGTATTCTTATTACAGTTTACATACTATAGAAGACGTTGTCAACTTTAACTAACCAATTACGAAAAAACTTACCAGAATGCTCTTAGGTACCTCATCAATTATTTGAAGAACTAATGACGAACCAAATTG
>CM037084.1:59870831-59884498 GCA_020882725.1 Aphelinus certus
AGTTTTGCCATATTCTTTCTAACTATAATACATTAACAATTTACTTTCAATCCCATGGTTTCAAATCTACGCGGGAAGCAAGAGCATGTAAACGTGTTATGTACTATGCGTGAACATAGCTGCTTTATCAGGCTATCGCGGCTAACTTCAGGGTCGGAATACTGAAGAAAAATTTCTGGTCGAAAAAAAAGTAGTAGATCGCTTGACACGGTACTCCAAACTCATTATTGCGAACGAGTTTTTGAGTATTTCTTTTGGTCGATCGCTCAATTGGGATGGTAGATGAGCATTAAATCCTTTTTCGCACCCAAAAATAGTTGTTTTGACAAAATTAATGCCAATGTAAAAATCGAGCGTGCGATCTCAAACATTATATAGTTGCGGTGTCTTCTGCTTGACGCATGGAACACTACCGCGTTCCGTGATTCAAGATTGTGATGAGCAAATCTTTTCTTCAGAAGCTGAATCAAATATTAACGTGTGAATATGTGAAGTAGGCAAATTCGTCAACAAAAACCCTGATTTACACACTCACGCAATGTACACATTGAAACTGGAAATTAAAATACCGTTGTCAGAGTTGTGATTTTCACATCTTGCTGAAACTTTATGGGGTGGTTTTTGTGCAATGTGTACAGAGGTTCGGCCTATAACGTTCTGTTTTCCCGGAGATTTTCGTGGGTCACCATTGAAGTTATGTAGGTACAGTAGAATTGTATATACAGAAGCTCATGAATATACATAACACATCATCGGTAGCGCTGACGCGCCGCGTGATTCATTACGTTCATGAAATCAATAATGATTTGCTCCAGGAAAACGGAACGTTAGTCCGGAAGGCTGTGCGCATAGTCTATATTGGTATCTAAAATTATCTCAGCAAGTTTCAGAGAGATCATAGACACATATAAACCTGACACTCTTCTTGTCAGTGACTTTTGAAATCAAATAAAATGTTGATGAATGAAACTTAAAAATGTTCGTAACATGTAAAAATTCCTTTTTCATCTATGAGCAGCGCTAGACATATGGTTTTCAGGGTAAATGTGTATCATGTTAATGTACACAAATCGCAATGAGCGTCGTCTTTGCGGATCGCATAAATCAGGAAATATTCAGAGTTTGCTAACTTTTTTTCTCCAATCAACCGGTTATCATCTCTTGGATATATACCGGAAAATAGTTTGCTTATTTACCTCCAACTGACAACCTACTCTCTCTCCCCTATATATGGCTATATTTTCTCAGTTTTATTGCTTAGACTTGCTTTCTTTTAGTAATACCTTCCTCATATAATCGGAGCTCTTAATTGAAGTTCAACATTATTCATTAGAAACGCTCACATAGAAATAAGCCCACAGTTACAATAATATTGATTCAGAGACACGTGTTTTAGCAACATCGATCTTTGAATGCAACGAATTTATCTATATATTTCGACGTTTTCCTTTTTAGGAAATTGCTAGCTCTGAATAATGATATATAGTTCTTCAGATGGATCTGCTTCACCGCCACTCTACTCATGACATAAATAACGTTTGATTATGCTCATTAGATATTAATTACAATATCAATCTTCAATGATGAGCAACTCACTTGTGACATACTGACGATGACTTCTACATATTTTATTTGTTTCATTACGAATGTGGTTTTCGTTTTATTTCTAGTCAGAATCCATTCGAATTCACGAGTCCTAACTACGAAAAATATAATCCTTGTTTATACATTATGCAAATAAGTATAATGGAAATTGTATATGAGCTCCAAAGATCATGTCTCATATGCAAGCAGCTATTCTTGCACTTCTTTACTCGTTAAATTGCTTACAGTTAAATCTCACTGTACTAATGTGAATATTCACTGTAACTTACAGGGGATAACCGGGAATGTGACGCTTTGTGTACGTATGTGGTCAGCGGGTTTTTCTGTCGCCAAACGACAAAATAGCCGTTTCAGATGAACTCAATATCAAGTCAAACGATATCACTCTCATCCTGTTGCGAAACGGCACCAGTAGCCTACTGCTCATTAACGACGAACGGCAAGAACAAATGTTTTACTCAAGAACGAAAGGTGTTCGGGACTGTTCAAGACTACTGCGGAACCTATTGAACCTTGTGTGGCCGAACGGTCAGGTCATTCTCGGAAAAAACAACTTTGCAACCTCTAGGGCCGTCGTTCACAAATACTACTTACACGTCGAACGTTTACGTACCTATAAGGACTATCGAGGGGCTCACCGAATAAAACCTTGACAGTTGAGCGTGACATTTTTTAATATTAAATTTTGGAATATTCAATTTTGGATAAAGAAATCAGGTGATTGGTGGCGTAAACGAGCGTTACTCCGCAAGATCTGGGCGGATTAACGGTAAACAAGCTTGGAGCTCGTTAGAGCAACACGCGCTGCGGTTAAGCGGCGTGCGTGCGAATGTGGGGGAAAGAGAGACGGCTGGTGTGGCTAGAGGCGGCTCTCTGTTGTTTATACTGTCTCTCAGCCGTCTCCGCTTCCGATCGACTTCCCTTATATAGCGGCACATTCGCGTGAGCGTATCTTGCTATATACTCTGTCCAGCCTGCACCGCCGATTGTATTTGCTGACTCGGCTACTAGCCCCGGATACGATCAAGATATATACGAGACTGGAGAAGCTCACTGCTCTTTTTAAGCTCATAGCATTGTTTTGTTGACCTCAGCCGATATGGGCTGATTTTTTTTGCATTCATTTTCCTCGAAGAATTTAGTTTGCAGTTTGTTGTAGAGTCAAAAAGTCATAATGTCATTACGTACGTGTATATCGTACATCAGCGTTCATCTGGTCTATTACTATCTGCCATCTTCCAAAGTGAAATATCTCAAGACACATTCGCGTGTTTTGGGGCCATCTACAGTCCAAATAGAATTAAGTATCAAGTAACATTGTTTGTGTGCATTCACTAACCGAATATCGTCTAGCTTCAAACATGCGCTGGGGACAAGCGTGGAGAACTTATATTAGATCAGGAGAATCCACTAAACTCGGCTGTCTACTGTTGCTCCACCACAAGTTATTTGCCCGCAAAAATCAATGCTACGTTATTTTTCATATGAAAATGACTTGAGTTTGCATGTCACAATGAACGAGGAGTCATCCAGAGTTGATTTACCGTAGGAAAAGTTTATGAAATAAATTAGCTCATACGGTATGTATACACCCTTGAAAATACCTACTCCTCCAAGACATAGAAAAAAAGAACCAGATTTCGAGTCCTCAAACTTATTCTCTATATATCATACAACACTCCGAGCGTAAATGTCACTGGTAGAGGGAGCAAGAAAGTACGAAAGCATTTGCATGTGGCGATCATCCATGCGGAAGGTATACCCTTACCCTGACTTTCTTCTCTCTGAGATTGCTGATACCGTATCTGAAAGAACTTTGTGTTAACGCGCATCGCCTCCCGCGGATATTGGTATATCCTTTCCACGTTTACTCCTGTGCTTTTATTTCACACCAGTATTTCTCCGCGTTTTATCGCGATCAGGTGTTCTAAGTAAGAAGGGTTCCATCTGTTTCCAGTGTTGCCCAAAAAATTCAGACGCGAATAAGTTATCCAATTTATATATCCATGCACACAACTACGAGTGAAAATTCGCTCAACTAATTCGGCCATCAAAGATAGAAAACTACGTTAATTTTCTAACTCGGCAGAAACTGCGCTTCTCCATTTCACCTTTAAACCGAACTCCACGCTACTAAACAAACGGCCGTTAATATTACGGCAGGAAGCGGAAAAGAGGAAAACCGCGGAGAAAGCGTCAACAGATCGGTCAAACAAAATTATAAGTCTATTGCACGGTGTCGGGGCTTTTCCTCTCATTTCCTCTCTCTTTCTCTGCGGCCCACACCCTTTTCCCCAGCTAAATAATAATGAATTAACGCAGACGCCACCCCGCGAGTTACTTAAGGCGACTTAACGAATATAGATTAAAAGTTGTTCGTTCGACTTTCGCTCTTCGCTTCGGCGAGAATATAAAGGGAAGAGAGAGAGCGAGAGAGAGAGGATCGACGCGCACAATGTGTTTGTGTTTTAATGAAGGGGGCTCATGCTAATCCTTCTCGGGACACCATCATGACCGCTTTTTCATCATCCTTTGGAATGTAGATATTTTTGGAAGGAGAATATTTTCTTTCTACTGTTCAACCTCCTTTCTCAATCTGTGCGATATTTTACATTTATCAATTTTAAATAAATCCTAATACGAACAAATTCCAATAACGATACGCTTGATTTCCTTATAAATATGAAAATCGAATCGTCACGGCTTAACCAATTTGTGCGGTTTATGGATGTTGAAAAATATATTCTATTAATGATTGGAAATTCCGGCGATCATGATAGAAAATTGATAGAAAAAGAATTCAAATTGTTCATCGCGTTTCAATTAACATAGCTTGGGATCTTTATCGAATCTTTCTGCTAGCTCCTGCATCCTGATATCACTGAGAAAATTATTTAAAGCACATGTAGTACACATTCGAGGATTGTCTCCAGACTGTCAGAGAGCAAAAGTTTCTCTGGGATAGTCGGAGGAAGTTTTCATGGGCATCATAGGAGTTTCGGGAGAAGGGGAACAATGGATTCCCGAAATCAATTCGGTCAGTATATATGGATATGTACAGATCAGTAGATGTATACTCGACGCACGACTCCACCCCAGTCATATCGCATCCAAATCTATCCATTAGCCCTCGACAACCCGACTGGAGTATCAGGAAGACATAAGCAGAAATAACCTAGAGATACGAGATCTCCCGTGAATGTTGTGAAATTTACTTTGACTGTTTTATTTCTTTTTACTTTTATCTGTTTGTTTGTTTGTTTCGTTGATTATCAGTCTTGCATGACCCATCAATTTTCTCTTCTCATAGTTCATTTCTATTTACAATTCATGTAAATATGATTCGTTGTAGAGAATACAAGAATCACATTAATACATGGTTAAAGAAATTTAAAGAAATTTAAAAAAGTTGATTCAGTTTACTCTGTGCTTTCTCTTTGCTTGAGCCTCTACTGGTGGTAGTAGCATAATTCATTCAATGCAATTGTAATTTTTTTTAATGAATTTTCACATATATATACACTCAGATATACTCAAATCTACCTCAGTCCGAATTCACCATGGCATGTAAAAATATAATTAATAAAAAAAATAAATAATAAATAGACTTTCTTAGTTTTATTATATTTTTATTTAATCCTATTCTTCACTGACGTCTCGAGAATTTTTCAATAGTTTCAATCTCAGTAACACGAAAATGATCATACTAAATAAATTGAAACGTGAACTCTACCCTTCTCAATTCTGTCATCGATTAAAAGTTTTCGAGAATTCAGGAACGCGAGGAAAATACAATTGAATTCCATAACACGCGATTACGCATACAAGGTGCTAAAAGTTTATTTTCCGATACGCTAATTAAATATTTGGAAAAGTTTTCGAGGAGAGATGGGTGACGACGCGTGAAATATCATGACCAATAAAGTGACACGTATACTCATACTCAACACGAAGAAAAAAGTGCTTCGCCCTTCATTGTGCGCTTTTCAGATGTGGCCGCTATACGGTTCCCTCCAGCAAATTTTTGGTTTTCAGTTTAATTAAAATATTTCCCGTACATACATATTCGAACTTCCTCCTAACATTTTGGCCTGCGTTACTGGCTTGTGGTAGTTCGAGATTCTTGATGCACTTTTTCAAATATGAAACATTTTCGTTCTCCAAATAATTGCATAATTCATCTAAAATACAGAAACCATAGATGTGACTATGTAGTTGTTCTATTCGATAATGACAAACAATATAATGTCAATTGATTTGAATATGTCAATAGCAATGAGCTCGAACAGGAATGTTCTTGAAGCGGAAGCAATGTGCCTATAAAGCTTAAAATGCTCTTGCAAAACTTGACAGATTAATTAATACAATCTCTCTGTCGCTTCTTTCTCGAAGAAGATATGAATGAACTTACCTTCATTTGATGGCGAAAAATGAATATTATTAAGATTGATTATAATGGAAAAAGAAAGTCTCAGCAAATATTCAAATCTTAAGCAAGATAGCGGGATGAAAGAGAGCGGCTGGAGTTCGTCTGCAATACTCTTATTGTACTCGGATTATAACATCGATCATTTCCAGCCATTCGTGCGAAATCAATTATTGTGATGTTAATCATTGTTCATCACATGTTCCCTTGGTGAATTTAAAATAACGCTGTTCTCTTTACACCGTATTCATTATTGATTTGCTAAAAACTTATATTGTATTACCTACGTTAGTGAACTTGATACATAAACATTTTTAGAGTGTCCACGTTATCGACGGTGTGAGCAGTCAAAATATCTATTAAATGATTTTCACAACTAGAATGATAAGTATTGGTATTAATTCTCCTGTTACGTGTAATTGGCGTCCTTTTTCGATTTAACAAGTGAAAAACGCAATATATTCTATTACATTTACAATGGGACAAATGGAAGACACGAGCGTGCGGCAGCAGGCGAGTGATTATTGCTAGTATGATATAAAAAAAGAAAAATTATCGATTAAGAACGAGGCAGGCAATCATGGCAAGAGTGTCAGAACCTAACTCAGCAAAATGCACAAACATAGAAGCTCATTTCATTTACTGCATATTCGCAACTACTCGGGCAGAACGGAGAAAGTGTAATCAGGCAGGCGCCAGCGATTGAGCCGGTAGACTGCGGACATAAAGAAACAGCGAAAAGGGGTGCGACAGAGGTCGCGCTACGCCACGGCCGAATTTATGCAGTGGGACGCAAGGGTAAGAATGAGAGACTCGCTGGTTTATAGTGGAAACGTGTTATGCGAGACGCGCGCGCGTAAAATTTCCCCCGATGCTCGAACTTGGAGTCAACGTAGGCCCATACATTATTTAGACAACAGAGAGCGAGAGAGAGATATTGTTCTCTCTGTCCCTTACCTCCTGACGAGAGAAACTCATAATGCTCCGCCAACAACTTCCCGACGAACCGCCGCAAGCTTGAAAGAGCAAGACGACAAGAGAGACGGAGAGGGAAAGAATGTTACTTGTCCTGGAGGTTCTAATTAGGTGTAAGACGAGGACGAATTTGTTTATTCAGGAGCCAATGTAGAGTGACAGGATTTTCTTTCATAAATTTTAATATATTGCTGGAGTTTTTCGTTCTTTGTTTTGCGATAATAGGCTGCGCAGCTTATTTCGAAGAAGTAAATATTGTAAATTGGGATTAGAAACTGTTCAACATGTTTTCAAAAGTTCTTTGTAACAAGAACTCCTGTACAAAAATATGATAGAGAAATTGTATTGCATTTTTCGATTTATTGATATGTTAACTGAAGTGAAAATTTAAAGGCTTAGACATAATATATATCTTTCAGTATTTTCCAACCGGAATTATTGTAAAATTAATGAGAGCTACACTAAAAAGATAATAACATTTTCAAGATTAGAATTATTCACATATGAATGGTATTATCAAATTTCACTGTAAGGTTGTTAACAGCCTGTAGTTATAAGTGTATATTCTGAGAGTCTAATGAAAAAAGAAACATTTTCGTAAAATAAAAGCGGGTATATCAATTAATCATCCAAGCGTGTTGGAGATTATACTGCCAAATCTAGGCATCACTTATCAGAGCCCGTGAAACTTTAAAACAGTTCACGAAATAAAAAAGAAAATAAAGGCGCGACCCTTATAGATTAAACGAAGAAGATTGACTTTAAACCGAGCGTGCTCACAGTTAAAAAGTGAGAGAGGGAGTTCGACTCGGATAAAACTTTTTCAAGAGTAATAGTACACTGATTATTAGAAAACAAATTCCCTCAACTCAGCTTTATCAGTCCAATAATCGCAAGATGAAGGAAAGTCTGTCCACCGCCATTTGATCCACAATGAGATATAAAAACAATTATTCGCGCCTAATTTGTGGATTCCTGTAGGATGAAGATGGGGCAAGATTATCGCAATTGGTTTGTTGGAGGAAGATTCACTCGCTTGCAACCCGTGACTTAAAAAAACATACTCTCAATACCGCAGATTGCAATGAGACATGCAACGATCAACTTGGCCGTTCTGCATTTTTTTTTTGCTCTGCGGCTAGTTAGAACATTGAACAATGCCGTAAATCGTCCTGCTCCTATCGTGATGAAAATACATCCACCGCTATTAATTGCAAAGTAGATAGCCCACTCACTGTTTATTTAAAGTGAAAGCGGCGAAGTTAAATGGAGTAATCGATAATGCACGTGCAAATGAGATGTTATAATGTTCGTCAAATTTTTCCCATATTATTCAGTTTGTATATATTTCGAGAAATCTTCCTAGACCTATAAACCACATTTAACAAAATCATGAAATGTGAAGAATTTAAACATTAATTTGAGATTTTTCCATTCTTTTAAATAACGCACTCTATCAGAATAATAGTATATAATGAACCAGTGTTATATGTTCACACGATTGATTAAAATTTAACGCACCAGTTGGGTACGATATTTTATGTTATGAGTGCTGGTAAATTCAGAGCCAGTTCAGAGACGCACTAGTGCATAAAATACAACTTTACGCATCGAGTAACATAAAAGTGATTAATGCATGTATGATAAACTAGAAACATTAGACAGCTATATTCTTTTCCAAAAAATTCGTCGAAATCACAGAATGATAGTGATATTTATGAGTAATCCAGAAAAATAGTTGTACGCATATCATATCGGCGCAAAGGGATCCGATAATCCTGCAATTTGTATTTATTTTCTCACCTCCTATACCCGCTCTCTTAAAACGCCTTTCCTACAAAGTAACGATGAAAAATTCCGACTTGTCGACGGGCGTTGTCATCTCTTTTTTTTCTGCCCGCTCTACACTTCGAGGGTGCGGAAAAATTCTTTTAGGCCGAATTCCCGCAACGCTCCATACCTGTTCTTGCGGCTTAGCCTGCTATTTTTCGCTGACATAAGCACCGTGATAAAGGTTTTGAATTCTATTCTGCATACTGATTCAAGAGAATCTAGAAAATTTCTCCAGACATATTTTTACAATACTGACATGAGGTAAGTTACAAGTTTTTCTCTTGTTCTCCTTATGACTATCATAATAACTATACAGATATGTACGTGTGTCGTTTTTAAATTGTAACATCCCAGAATAACCTTTGTTGGGAACGAACTTCACTCAAAAGAAGAATGAATAATCATATCTAACCCATAAAAGTAAACAAGGGGAGATTAAATTGGAGCGAAGAATCGTGCTCCGCGCTAATTAAAAATTAAGTTTGAATGACAAACAAGACCATTCCTCAAACAAGATTTTTTGTATCGTTTACCGAACTCTACCTATTTCATTATAGTAATAGAAGAAAAATATTTATTATTCAATTTATTTATCAGTGGACGTAAGATTCAGAAGATGCTCTATTGACTGAACGATGTTATGAACAAAAACACACATTGTTGACAATTCAATAAGAACGAAAATGAAAATCACTCAAGAGAAAGGTAGGATTGATAAGGAATTTGAACATTTCCGCAGCTGAACGTTGAGTAAACATGTTTACTTTAATCGGTCCTCTTCCTCCTTTTGCCTCTTTCCCTCTTCTCTTCCCCATTCTTTCACTCTGTTTTCCAGCCTACTGGAGAATGCGGGTCGTGACTATAGACGTGCACGTAATCTTCAGAATTCGTATACAATGACGACTTAGAGAAATAATACGCGTGGAACGAGATGTCCCTGTACGTACGCACATACAGACGTATATGATGCTATTTTTGTCGCACGATGAAATCCAAAGAAATCTTCTGATCCTTCTGACATTTTGGCAAAATCTTGTCAAGTTGTGGATTGAGTCTAATTACCAGTATCAACCGTTGTTTATTTTCCTATCAGACATTCCCAATTGAGAAGATTCCCATAAATCCTCATGATCGTTCATTGAGAGTCTCTTGGCTAATAGTTGATTAGGCGTTTTCATGCTGGAGTTTTTTGAATTAATCAATAATGGATTAAGATATTACAATAGAAAATCGTTTACGAAATATTTCAAGTGAGCAAAATACATATATGCTCGAGAGGCTTCTCACTCGAGTACTCCCAGAAGGAGTACCACGGAGTTTTTATGGAGTATTACGGGTTTATCGATTAGTACTCTTCATTCTTGCCGATATTAACCAAGAGCTATTTCTTGGATAAAGACACTGGATAAAACAAAATTGGTTCATGTTGCCAAGATAAAAACGCCGAATAACATCAAATTTATCACCATGGAGTACTAAAATGCGATGGAAGTACCGTCGAAATTTGGAGAGAGTGCTGATTTGTTTCCGTACCCAGTTGAAAGAAAGTGCCATTTTAAGGGAACATTATGAAATGAAGCTTTTGCCCTGTTGGAGAAAAAAGAAATAACCACCAGCACAGATATTTCTCAGAATAAGCAAGAGGAGAGCATCGGTACCGAGCTCAGGTTAGTGTCCTCTAGGATCGGGGATGATCTTTTCCTTTTGAGTCTTGACAAAGAAAGGGTGTGTCGGTCGGCCATGTCCTGTCATGTCCGATTGTTCAGACATATTGATTCCAAAGCTCTCCCTCTTGTTCTATCTCGTACCATTCCACTTTTGGTCGCATGTACGTATCTCTCTCCTTCTTGCGCTCGTAAAGGCTGCGTATCCGCATATACCCTTGAAATACGCGGGCGTCTCGGCTAATTGCATAATAGAGTGCCCGCATGTACTAGTGGGCGAACGCTGCTTGTGCTCTCGCAGATTGTCTATGCGAGACAGAGGGAGAAAGAGAGAGAAGGGGGGGGGGAGAGAAAGGGACGGAGAAGGAGAGGGAGAGAGTGAGAGAGAAAAAATAATGAAGAGATATTTGTATCCAAATTTTATAATTTATGAAAGAGCAACATGTCTACTTGAAACATACCTGAGGTGAGTGGAGTTCAAAGAATTTTCAGTGAAGTAAACATAGATTATTAATCCACTATCTAAGATAATCTCGACAGGCTTAAGCGTACAAGATTCTGAGTCTTTTGTCATCGAAAAATGAATCTAAAACTAATTTTTCCAATGTACCCGGCAACGATTTCTATAGGGAATGTCTCGTTGATTCTCGTAGATCCTCGAAAGTATTCGGGCCCCATCGAGTATTTAGAAGGAATCATAGGGAACTCTGTAAAAACACCATACAAAAATTTTTGGGATTCCATGTTTCTCGACCCGTAGATTACAAAAAAAGAGTCCCGAAGTCTAGTTCAAGAGGTAGATCTTTGCACCGTCACAAAGCTTTCTCTTTGCGAAATGTTTTCTATTATATTTTAATACAAATATGAATAAAGTAACTGGAGCCAATTTGGTACTGTACCCAATATGGCACTTTTCTCTGATTTCGTATCTCCGGTGCTTTCTGAGCATTAGTCGCAGTCTGTTTATGTTGGAAGTATTAAAATGAATTTTTCAGCTGCTTTCACGCTCATTTAGCCCTCAAAACTACTTTTTTACAACAGTTAGCACTTTTACAATGTGCTTTATTTGTTTTTCTCATTTACTCTGCTAACTCAATAACAATAATTGAATGTAGTACAACTGCAACTCATCATTTGATACATTTTTATCGTTCCAAACCAGATATATGTGCACACGAACGGTGCCGATATCTATTATGTACGCTTCTATGCTGTCTTACGTTAATTCAATAGCGGGAGCCATGCGGCTTTATAAACCGCCGTTTATTGCAACCCTTCCGCCTGGATGGACGATACCCTTCTCGTGGGAGAAGCCAGAATTATTGGTCCGCCTGAGACTCCTGCACCCCTTTAAGATTCAGATAGCCACGTGCATCCGATCTAACTAGGCCGGGGCTAACATCGTTCTCCCGGATTTACCTCGGATAGCTTCACTGCTTCGACACGCGGCATCTAATTAGCTTGTTAGAACGAAATTGTTTCATCCCTACTCTGGTCAACAAGATTCATGAAGAAGAAACTTCCACGTATCGTAATTTAATTGTAATAACATGGTTGAACTTGTAAGAAGTCACGATTTTATATTCGTGAATATAGTATTCATTTTTCATAGTAAATACAATGAAAAAAATATAATTGAAATAGAGTCATCGACAACTCATTTCGGAAATTGAAAGAGTATTTTGATTCAGCTAGTTTAAGTGATTTGAAGTTTTTAGAAGTCTCGAAATGATGGTTTCACCTGTGGGTGACATATACAGCAGTGCACATATTTTGTTGGCTATGATTGTCACCCTTTTAAGTTTATTTTTTGTATATTGAGTCACATCATATATTGATTTTATTTTCTTCTTCCTTTCAACAACTGGTGTTTGGGAAATAATTGAAGATCACTAGGGATGTAAGCAACTGTTACCACGGAATACTTGAAATAAAGCCTCATTTTGATATTGATTTTCTGGTTACTAAAAGATACTAGATTTTGTAATAGATGCTCATGAGTTAATATGGAAACCATTGTCGTAGATTAATAGTTGATCTATGAAATAAACGAATTATAACTCAAACTGTACCATCTCATGAGGAATATTCGAAACAGGGTGTAAATTCCTTATTTTACTGGATGCGAATCCCTAAGTTGTTCTTATACTTTCGAGTCATCGTCGCCTCTATCTTGCCACGTACCATAGCATCCTCGCCATTCCAACAAATCTTCTAGCTCGATACTCGCGGAAAATCGAGTCCATCAATCTTCCAGCCACCAGTGGGCAGATCGATCGCGGCAATCAGTATCCTGCGAGAAGCGGAAATAAGAACGTCCAAGAGCGCGGCGATAATCCTCCCTCCGCAGGTCTTCTTCCAACCCCACTACACGATTTGTCTCGGACCAGTTTCGCCCGCTAATACGAGAATAAACAGGGCGGTCGAGCTGGATAGCTCTTCTCTATCCTGGGTAAACCTTGGATGAAGCTCTCGTACGCCTTGGCCTTTTGCTCGACCTCTCTAGGGCTTTCTAATTAAGATCGTTAAAGTGCCATGAAATTCAAATTACGTTTAATATCGCCGCCCGGACCCTCTACGACCAGGCTACTCCGTGTCTCGGACAATGTTCCTGCGCATCTTGGATGTAAGGAATCGGGGCTATACATAGTAAGAGCAAAGGATCTTAGTTACGTCTTACGTGTTTGTACTGGGACATTGAAGGTTTTGCGAGAGTGTCGTGCTGGAGTCGGGTTTGTACTATGATAATATCGTCGAGATATCGTCGCTTGGGAGGAAGAACGTTCCATTTCAGAAACTTGCTATAAAAAGTTCCATTTCAGAAACTTTCTATAAACAGTGCCGTTTCAGATTGACAAGTATAGAAAGTGCCATTTCAGAAAAATTCTATAAAAAGTGCCATTTCGGAAAATTTCTATAAAAAGTGCCGTTTCAGGAGAAATTTTTTCCCTCGGAGTTTTTCTGACTTCGGGGATGATGTCGTATGCATGTCTCTGTATGTACATGTGTGTATGTGTGTGTACACGTCTGAGAATGACAGCTTGATCCCACACCGAGACGTGATACTCTGAAAGTAAACTATTTCCATTACATATTTCTTCATCGATGGATTTGGATGAAAATTGGTATCTATACGTTTTTGAGGTCGCTGATTACGAATCCAA
>CM037084.1:59888101-59906519 GCA_020882725.1 Aphelinus certus
TACCTGGACATCGTTTGGGTCCAGGGTCAGCTTCACCAACCAAAAATACCAGGAGCGCACCCTTGGAACACCGTCATCGGGTACCCTGACTACCTGGACATCGTTTGGGTCTAGGGTCAGCTTCTCCAACCAAAAATACCCAGAGCGCACCCTCGGAACACCGTCATCGGAGACCGCAACTACCTGGACGTCGTTCTGGTGCCGGGTCAGCTTCTCCAACCAAAAATATCATGAGCGCACCCTTGGCAGAAAATGCTGTACAAAACAGCAGTTTTTATATGCATGGACACAGTGAGATTTGCTTTGGTCCACCACAGGAGATTTTACTGTGGTCATTTTAGTGAAATTTGCTTTAGTAGCGCTTACTGTAGCCGGTACAGCAGAGACTCCTGTAGTCTACAGCAGATTCTACTGTTTTATTCTCTCCGTGTAAGTCGCTCAGTAAACAAAGAATTTTTATGAATAAGTAGTCAATATTTATCCAAATCGATTAACCCTTAGCCTGCTGTGAAAATATTGTACCAAAACAAGATGTTATGAAATGTTCACGTCTTCAACGAGGAAATAAACCATCGCCAAGTGAATTAGTAGTATGCTTTCTAGTATAGGCTTTGTGAATTGAGATATTTTGAAAATGAACCTTCCATTAAATTCCTTTCACTACGCTATGGAAATTAGCATATTATAAATTCCTAGGAATTCAACGATGTAGAAAATATTTCAAAGAGTTTGAAAAACTTGACACTAGAATTGCACAGTTCATGCCAAAACTGATTTGTGCACCAAATACCTATACGTGTATATAATATGTGAGGCGATAAAAAAAACCAACTTGTGAATATTCTTAGTCGAGGAAGGGGTTAAAGTCTTATGAACAAAACATTGTGTTGGTTCATTACGATGAGTTATGCAATAGCGCGAGTGATTAAACTTCGCAGAATTTTACCGTTGTCGAGAGCCGAACATTTGGCATGGCAATTGTGAGAGGCACGCATACCAACCGGTTGCAAGTTTTGTAAATTACCGGAACACATGCAGATTGCCAGGGTGACAAGTCGGATGTAATCAGTCTTGGCAGCGATCCTTATCACCGCCATCTCGCGCGCGCCAATAATAATCGTTTCACTTGCCGGAGCCACTGGGTTCGCGCACCCCGTTGTTCGTCAAGCTCTCGCGGCCTGGAGGGAGGGGAGCCACATAATATCGCCGGCTCGTTATTTATAAGCGGCTGGGCTATTTACTGCCGGGCAGCTGGCAGCGGATCGCAATAAAGCAGCAGCAGCGGCTCGAGCCGCGGGATACATACACACGTGGTGTTCGAGCGCGGGGCATCCTTGTCTCCTCTGTCTCACTGCTGGCGCACCTCTATTGCCTATATTTGTGTTTCTGGCACTCGCGGCTCTTCGGGAAGTTCGCCGTTCGGAAATATGTCGCGCGCGCGCGTATTTGTGTATGCACCTCGGCGTCGTGCTCGTCGCGCGCGAGCCAGTGTAAGTATGTTTGTACGGGGTGTTTCACCGCTTATTGCAGCCGAGTCACTTGATTTATTCAAGACAACGTGTATAAATTTCGCGCGCGTGTGTATTTATAACGAAACAGCCGCGCCGCCGCCCTGCCGGCCGAACCTGCACGCCGCGTTTCGCCCGACGTCCTAGGCAGCCCGCACGTCATGCGTTCGATTACTGGCTCGCGAGACGTTTGCCGCGCGCTGCCTCTTCGTCTTCGTCGTTATTTCACGAAAATCTGACGAGCCGTGCCGTTTACAGACCTCGGAGGGCTCGCGGATCGCGCGACTATGAGCCTCGGGATTACGTCATGCAAAAATCTCAAATCTCTTCTCGAGAAGTTCCGACAAGTTTTCTCAACCATAATCCTTTGATCGAGTACACAAACCGAGTTATTGAGAATGCATTATCGCGTGATATCAATATGCTTCAGATAATAGTAGATGTATTTTATAGTGCGACGAGTATCATGTTTGATAAGCGTAAATCCATTCCCGCATCCACAGCTTTCCGCTTGCCACTTATTTTCCATACAAAGGCGATCGCAATACGTCATGGGTACGGGCCGAGTGGAATCTTTCACGCAAGCTGTTAAAGTTACATTCCCGCGTGGAGGAAAAGAGGAATGCGTCGTCTGGAGGAGGAGAGGGTGCGACTTCCCCGCCCCACATCGAGCCAACAGCCTCGAGCTACTGCCGCCGCTGCTCCGGAAAAACTTCAAGATAAATGTGACACCTTTTATTGTTCATACAATAAATACTGGGTCCTAAATTTATAAAACAAACGACTTCACGAAGCAATCATTGTAGATATTTTTTCCTGTACTTTCAAACTATGGAGCCGATATCGACGAATGCTTTATAATGGTTCCATTCTGAGATACAGAAATCAGGCCAGAACAATTTTTGGGAAAAATCAGTTTACTATAGAAGTGCAAGATGAATCTTCATAAATATTTTCCACGCGTGGATTAAACATTCTGCCCACAATAATCTTAATTGAAACTTCATAAATGATTGATATTATTTCAACTGTGTTGCAATAGTCACTCAACTCACCCCATTATAAAGTGTTTATAAGACATAGCAATAAACGGTTAGGAGTCTTTACCATGAAAATTTTATCGAACCAAAATCAATGTGCTGCGTTTTCTTTCAAGCAAATAATCTTGTAATCTCTGAAACTATTCTCTCATGCCCATATAGGAATGTTTTTGCGTCATTATTATATCGGAACGATATACTAGAAGAATATTAGAACCATTAAATCTCCAAGTTCCCTGTTTTATACGAATTTAAGTTTTTTTTTTGTCAAACCCTGGGTGGTGTACGAGCGGGTATCTACCATGCATCATCCTTGATCGCCCTTGCGCTTGGCCCTTTGTATTTTTCTTGTTCAACCACGTTTTTTAACTGCTCCAGTGTAACGGCGTCGCGCGTCGCACGTTGCTTTGTTTGCATAAAAAGAGAGCGTCTCGCTTCTTATCCGAAAAGAGTGACCCTGGGTACAAAGGGCCGCGTTTTTCCTCTTCCGGTTGAAAAATGCTTAATAGTTTCCGTACTTCTTGTTCCAGCGTCCTGCGCGACGCTGGTCATGTCCTTACAACGTTATTCTTGCGGGTTATTGCGAGTCAGCTTCTTTTGCTGTTTTCTTTGCTCGGTGGTTTCTGTTTTACACAGACCAACTACTCATCGCCAGCTTCTTGCTTGCTGGATGAATATCTCGTCTTGGCTTTTATTTTTGCAAATTTCGTAGCCCAAAAATAAGTGCACGAGTGAAGTAAAAATTCCGTCAATACATTGACGAGAAGTCCACGTGTTAGCAATCACTGTCTCATTCCGAGTGATATCGGCCGGTCCCGCGAAATAAGAAATAACAGCGAAACAATAGAGTGAAGTAGAAAGCGAGGGTTAAGTATATGAGGAGAGCCCATTCGGGCGGTAGCCGGTCATAATCCTGGACCAACGGAGCGATGTTTACACGCAGCTGGGTATCATGTGACCACGCGCGCGAAAAGCGGCACTATACGTCAGTCGTGATTGGATGAATTTGTCATTGGAGGAAGTGGCTGGGCTGTCTGTGTGTGAGCCACCCGCGTCTGATTAATTGCTCCCCTACTTTTCGCCTTTACGCTCGCGCGCCCGGCTAATCGTCATACGCGCTATGTACGCGTGTAATCTATATTTAAGCGGCGCGTGTGAGCTGAGCCCCCGCACGTTGGGTCATTAGCGCAAGAGCAATATCTCGCGCGCTCACGCCTGCGCCACCACGGGCTCGTGTACGCGCGAACCGAGAAACGTCGCTGCACGGACGACAAAGCGTCACAGCGCGAAAGACGCGCGCTCTACAACTTCTCTTCCAGCGATTGCCACTATCTCAACTGGCTCATTCATCCTCATTTTCATTCGGAAGTTTTTGCTATTCAGCCGGTGAGCGAAACAGGTGGATAATCTGCTCGACCCCAGGATTCGCACATTTCTTTTGTGGTAGCGTACTTAGGGGATGCAGTGCATTTTCATACACCGAAAATACTGAGTTATAAGTGAGTGTACCAAACATGGCCCACCTATGATATTTTGCATGAAGCGTTCGGTTTCTGTCTCGAGTGCTCGCTGAGTTGAACTGATCTGGAATACAATTATTTCTAAGCCTCATAGTGTGTCTAGATTAGCCTTTGATGAAATAACTATTGTCCGTTGGGAGAAATAAAAATAAGTCAACCTATCGTAAGGAAATATTTTTTTCGTACCTTAGTGCGCAAAGTATGTCTTTTTTTCATGGACTAGGGTGCACAAAGTACCCTATTCTTTCACTGTGCCAGAAAGTAGTGCGAGAAAGTGGTGCGAGAAAGTAGTGCGAGAAATTAAAAATATATGAAATTTACGGTCATCATTTCAAGAAGCCACGTATAATTTTAGATTCTTGGGAATTTTGCCTAGCAGAGAAATCAATGCATTTCTGTGTACGCGTGTAAATCATCCATTATCATAGTCAAACTTTTTCCACTTCGATACGAAAAATAGTATACGCAACTCGTGCGCACGTAGGTGAATCCAGAACTCGTTCAGGCACCTGCTGGAACACCAGCGTTGCTCGCAGTGCAGAATGATTTTCACCCGCAACAAGTCTAAACTCGTGCGCCAAATGTACCTTGATGGAAAATGCATGTATTTCTCAAGTATACGCAGGGCGCACGTTCGATATGGAGAAATCCATGTCCTACTATACCGTTGATAATGCGTATCAATTGTCCCTACTGTAATATCTTAGTATTCTTTGTTTATTCATACCTATAGATTTATATTCTTTCGTTTACTTGCTTGTGTGTCAGCCAATCCTAATATATATTTATATTTATGTATTTTTATGTGTGTGTTCTAGATGTAATTTTTGTTGATACTCGATGTTCCTGCGTGTATATATATATTTTTATACTTGTGTCTTATGTGTAACCTTTTCTATCCCTTAGTATGTTTTTATAGATAATAAATTAGTTCTTGAGATATTTCTTCTTTTCTTTTTTTGTGTAATTTCCTTAATTCCCCCTGCGAGGTACGCCAATCTCTACTCGTGCTGGATTCACTTACTTTGCGCACTAGTCCCGTAATGTACTATTTCGTATCTTAGTGCGCAAAGTTTGTCTTTTTTTCACGGACCAAGGTGCGCAAAATACCTTTTTTTTCACCGTGCGAGAAAGTAGTGCGAGAAATTGAAAATATACGAATACACTGCGAGAAAGATATAAAATTTACGGTCATCGTATACGAAGCCACGTATAACTCTAGATTCTTGGGGATTCTGCCTAGCAGATAGATCAATGCATTTCTATATACATATATATGTATGCGTTATGATATTCCTCTCATTTTATTCCTAATAACAAAATCCCCACAAAAATTTCTGTCCAATTCGACTCGGTCAAGTTCAAAATTCAAACCTTTGGGAGTCGAAAGGACAAGATTAAATAGTACACAGTAGATGTGAACTCTGCTGAGTGATGCTTGGAAACGTGAGGTTCACATGGCCGGTATATATACACAAGGGTGTTCTATTTCACTGGCGAGAAAGGAAAATTAACAAATTGCAATGTTTCAGTAATACTATCATTTTGCTCTGATGTAAAATGTATCGCCCAATTGTGTTTATTTTTTTTGTAGTATCATATTTATTTTCTTTTTGATGTTGATATTTTTGTTGGTTCAAGTGGGGGGGGGGGGGGCTGCGCCCCCCAACCCCCCGGCGGGGGCTTCGCCCCTGCACCCCCACCGGGGCTACACCTCTGTAATGTTTGTTCCAGGATTCAATTTATTGATGAATTATTAAACTGTACGGTAACGTACTGATAACATTCATAACCTATCACGCGACTATACACACGAAATAGAAAATGGAAGCAAAAGGCTTAGAAATTGATTTTATTTTATTTTTGCCAATCCATACTTCTTCATGTATGCCCTTCACAAAATTCGAACATTCTATAAATAGTCTGGAAAGCGGAAGAATAAAGTAATTTCTGCAGAGTTTTAACTAGTGGCATTAAGATACAAAGTGACAAAATGCAAGAGAAATCTACAAACTAGAGAATGGGAAGAGAAGATAACTGATGTGGGTAATACCGAGGAGTCGTAAGGATGAGAAATACGATGGTACATTACGAGACATCCACTGGTTCAGCGTTAATGATAATTAGAATGTTGAGATAAACAGAGAGAAGTAGACGGGGAAAAGTTATGCTTCTTAGAAGCAGTATACAGGAAGATTCGAGAATTCGTACTAAAAGCTCCCTTCCCGATTAAAAGTCATTCCTTCAGCATCTTGGATATTGTTTTTCGTGTTCCAGTACATGCACTTAAATCAGATAATTTATCTCCAAACTAGATATTCCAATTGAAGAATCATGTTATAATTCGATAACCTATATTATTTTGCGAGCTAACAGGAAATATTTCATACTCATTTTAATGTCTTAGATCTGTTTATTGATACAGCGCATAAATTCTCTCCGTGTACAATCGAAAACTCAGTTGTGAAACTCGAATGAATCCGATAGCCACAAGGCGAAACAAAATTAGAGTCACGGAGAAAACTTGCCCGCTGGGAGTTTTGAAGAGAGGGTCGAGGTTTCGGGCTTCTAAGTAGATTTCGAGTGGAAGATTTATATGTACGGGTGCGGGAACGATTTAGTACGCTTGACTAAGCATCACGACGCGCATAGCGAATTAGTGCGCTTTACTGGACCTTCAAGCTAACTAGCTCTTATCGCAACAACAGACCTGTTTTGACTCCCTGAGCTCACGATTTTATTGTCCGTTATCCTGAGATGCAAATATTTAATAAATAAGAAATATTCATTCCTCTATTGAATAAATTTTACTTCGATCAGAATGAATTCAATCAAAAATGTTGAAAAACAAGGCTAATATTGCACTGATAAAAGCTACTGTAAATCATTAGTGTTTGCGATAAATACATCCCAAACTTCGATTTTCGTGAGTTTGCACGTGGAAAAATTGATTATTAAATCAAGGCACTAAGAAAATTACCAACCCTCATCCTAAAATGGCAATGCTGTGGTCACCTTTGCGGATGAATATAAGTTTTCTTTTAGAGGCGGGGATAGCAGGATCCGTGGGTCCCGGTGGTCAAAATCTTGGTATTTTTTCGAATGTTTATTGGAAATAAATTCTATTTTTCATAGCAATGGGCTTAATTAACAGTTGTCATGACCGTCTTTCATGATTCTCAATGGAGGATTTAGATCGTTAGAAAAATTGATCTTCTTGTTTCTCATCACAAACAAGCGCACAAGGAAATTCGTACGTGGCTTTTCAATCGACGTTGCTCGTTACGACTGGGGTCAGTACCCATAGAATATCATGTATACGTATCTCCCTGGATAATAATGCGTTGGCTGATATTTGTAAAAAAAAAGAAGCTCTTTGATTGTGTTTCCGAATACAGTTCGGAATTTTTTTGTGTTCTTTTTAGAAATGGAGATTGACGTGTGACTAGATTCATACAATGCCCGTAATAAATCCAGCTCGTAAAGGGTTCTTTTTTTGAGAAAAAAATTTGTTGATTGGTTTCAAATTTCCACGCTAGCTCAAAATCACATGACGGAACAAAACTCCCTCAAACAATCTTACTTAAAAAAAAACATTACACTGAATTGGATACACAACTTAGTCATTTTTTCTTGTTATTGATAGTGAAAAAATAATGTATATAATGTTAATTGCCTTTGGCTTGCATCAATTTAACATAATAATCATCCATAGATTGATCGACTGCTTTACGTTACTTCATAACTTTTACCCTGAATGGATTTTTCAAGGATAATGTTCCTATAGTCAGCAGTGCTTGAACAAAGTACAAGAACATGAAAAGCCGCGAAAGACTCCTCGAATAGTTGCTGTGGAACATTAGTCACGTATTTAAATGTAATTCAGAAGGAGGACGTAGAGAGGCTGTAAGTCAGTCGTCGTCAACGTCGTCGTCTTTGGAGAATTAGAAGGGTGTTTCGCGGGTCTTAAAGGATTTACGCCCACAAGAGGCCTCGAGACACGACGCGCAATCGATGAGGCCGCAAGTGCTTTCTCGCCTTGTAACAAGAGTACTCCTTGTCACTGATAAAGTCGGTGCTTCTGTTATTAACCCCCAGCAATAAGTCGCCTATGTGACCGTACCTAGCATGAAATAATTGAAAAACGAGTTCACTTTCCACGTTCAATTTAGATCTAGTACAGATAAAAAAAAGATTTATATTGAAACGCCGAGACATCATTAATATATTCTATAATTATAAAGAAAACTTTCAAGCGAGTTTGATATAGATGAAAGAAAAGAAAGACAAATCAATGCGTTATATGATTGAAACCTGGCATAACCAGCAAAATTGTAGATTATTGTATCATTACAATATGATGAACAGAACATCTTCTTTTGATTCTCATATTCTTCATTAGTTTAAATAGCCGGAAAATTAATGGATTGGTTTACTTGCAAGAAGAATTAATAATTCTTCGTTGGCATGGTTTCACAATTGAAGAAAAAATTATTTAAGAGAAAGAAATTCATTGTTTCCCTTTGATCCGGCACTTTAATATATTTTTATAATTTTTCAACAGAAAAGACAGAGCACATGGCAAACGATCAGGGAAAAACAGAGATCCCTGTTATCGCGCACATGAAACTGAAAAATGCGCTGGCTCTTTTATTGTAACGCATCATACATCGTACACTAGTACATAATGTCCGAGCTGCTGGTGTATTATGTCGCGCAAGTACAAAGCGTATTAAGCGAGCAAAAATGGTATAAATGCAGCGAGGAACGGGCGAATTAATGATGCAGCGGTTCGTTCTCCACAAAAGAATAGCAGCGTGAAATTCTTTTTCCCTCTATCCAGCAGTAGCTTGCGCTTTTTTCTTTTTTTCTCCCTGACGGATGGGCAGCGCGTGTATGGACACGTATTATTTACCGGATTCGGGACGCCTCTTCGCGTTCCCATTGTTTCACATCTTTTATAATTATCGGACGCTGGCTGTGCGAGTACTAGAGAGATGAGCCTGTGTAGGAAACGAGGAGGAAGTCGCGTTCTGTAATGTCACATCCAGAAAAGCCAGCGAAAACCAGAGCGTAAATGCGTGAGACGGCTGTGGAGGTACGTAGAACAGTCGATGAAGAAGATGGATTATAATGAACAGAGTTCTGGCGCATCTTCCCCATACTAGGCAAGTAAAAATAACCGGGGTCTTCGGCTATCGGATTCAGACTCGTTTACCATTATTATGCTAAAGTGAAAATGAAAAATGATTAGTGAAGAGTTTCATACATGGATCCCTTTGATCTATATGTAAAATAAACAAAATATTCTTTCCGATCATTTTGCAAGAGAAATATTCTCACATCGTATCATTGAATTTCACATTAAAGAATAATACAAATAGAAGCTCACAACACAGAAATACAATGTATCGTTATTTCAAACATAACCCTTTGACGCATCCTTATCGGAGTGACAACCAGTATTTGAAAGCTGCTTGTGAAAACGAGCAAGAAAAGAGAGCAAAACAGCCAGTGCAGAGTGAAAGGGACGCTTTTCCATCAGCGATCTTTTCAATGGATTCATAATTACGTATCCCTTTTCTATGTGTTTTTCTTCCATTGCCCTTTTTGTCTGACCCCTCTTCCTCGACTCGGCCTTCGCGAAACGTGAAACGCAAACGACTAAAGGGTCTCTGTCTCACTTCATCCCTGTCCTTCAGTTTATTTCACATTCTCTAATCATTTCAGCGGCCATTTGGAGTTCAATCTCGAATACCGAAACAGTCGTTTCCATGAACGTCATTTTTGTATTCAACAAACTCTTCATTCAACGCAAATTCACTGTTCTGATATTCAATAGCAGATAATTATTATGTCACTAACCAAACCACTATGACAGAAAAATTATTATCGATTTTGATTGACTATGAAAAACTAGCTACATATAGACTAAAACCGGTAATTTCGAGTTTTGTATTTTTATACGATTTTATTTTTTACTCACGTTATGTGTCTGTATGTTTGTTTTGGTCCTGGGATGACTGGACTGACAAATTTCTTAATACCTGTGTACAAACATTTCATTTTACACAATAATATTTATTATTGAAGATTAGTTGTTCAAATATTATACAATTTCGAACATGTGAATTAAAGGACAGAAGAGAAGCACGAGTATCGATATATCAATACCTTTTATTATCTTCTTTTTCTCCGGGAGAGCGTGGAGGGGGGGGGGGCAAGTTCCCCAGCCAGTTGTCCTGTGAAACCGGCACCCCGCCGGCACCACGTGAGCATTCATTTAATGGGTCCTGTTCTGATCTGCTGAACTCGCTGTTGTCGATGATGCCCTACTTCCCCATCCCCTTTATCCAACTGGTTAAAGGAATTAGGATATCGAGCCTGTCCATCATCTCTCTTCTACCGTATCAATCTTTCGTAAACCCCCATTCCTCCCAATCCTATCTGCACCTGTAGTTAACTTTGTTTTGTTTACGATTGAGTTATCTTTTGAATTGAAACAACGGGTTTCTTCGAAGAAGATCTTTATATCGACCGAGTCCGTTTCGATTAGCAGCAATGCTCGGTTACTTGCTTCCCATAAACTAATCTGTTGCGTAGATGCTATTTTGTGCAATATAGCTAAAACAAATTCAATGCTCTTATTCTGATTTTTTAATTGATTCGCGAAAAATAATGAAAGCATCTACTTAATGAATGATGAATGAGGAAGTTAACTCAGCATTAAGCTTAGATAGAATATCCTTTGATTCGCAAACACGGACTGAAAAAAGCCTCGTTTGGGGAAAAAGTCAGAGAAGGTTAGAAAGGTGAGAAGCCGCGTGAAGCAATTTTAATGCGAAATCTATGGGTGGATGAAAGCAATGACAGAGGGCAAGAGAGGAAAAGAGAGAGAGGAAGAGAGAGGAAGAAGGCAAGGGTACACATAAACGAGAGACTCAGTGAAAGCCGTAAAGTCGCGGCAAATCCCACACAGACGGGCTTCGGGAAAGGGTTGGTAAACAAACAGTGAAAATAATATAATTTACAGAGGATTAGAAATGCTGTCGGTGCGGAGTGCAGGAACGAGCGAGAGCGAGAGGAGCGAAAAAGAGATAGATCGAGGGGCAGAAAGGGCTTCCACAGAGAGAACACAAGAGTAGAATATAACTGTTTCTGGTTATAATTGATATCCTGGCAAAGCTGTATAATCCTCTTGCGCGCTCTGCTCTCCCTCGCCTCCTTAGAGTGGCGCCACTTTCCCTCCCTCTTTCTCTCGCTTCCATTACACGGGCCCGAGGAATCGCAAACGCGCGCGCGCTCATATAACATCGACGCCGTTATTGTTGGATTGCAACTGGCCTCCAAAGCGCCCTCTCCTCTTCTTTTTGCCAAAAACTCACACACTCTTTCTCTAGAGTTCTTTCAATTCGCGTTTACCATGTACCCGGCATTCGCGAGATACTTGAAAAGTCGCGTTTGCTTTTTTATTCTCAACAGCTGTTTAGCATGTATCCCTTTCAAACACTGACAGGTTTTTTTCTGTTCTTATGTTTGATACGACTGAATTCGTATATCTGTTTTACTGTACTTCATAAATATAAGAACACAAAAATGTGAATTTTTATTCTTATGAATTTATTAATAAATAGAATCGTACAAAGATTGTTGATAAAAACTTTTGACAACCCGAGGATATAAATATAGAAAAGAAATAAGAGCTCAATCAAATCTACCTCAGATGGCCCGAGGTTTATAGCAAGCGTGAATTAAAAATATTCAAGTGTATAGTTGTCGCACTGATGATCCATGGTATTCTCATTCGATATTCTCAACATTCAATCAATAATCATTCATTGATGAGTCACGTAAATAAATTCAAATTCCTGTGTAGATTTAAAATTTGAATCAAAAAATGAATTGATAGTTGTATAAAACAAAACTTTTATACTTCAGGATATGATTAAGAACATTGGAAATCGAGTAATCAAACTGCACCGGCTCGCAAGAGACAGTCGATGGAAGTGAGAAAAGGAAGCACGAGTTTAGCTTGGGTGTCAAGCGCGCGGGCAGCACGTGCACGCGTGCTTCCCTCCGATAGCAAACACCACCCCTCTATTCGCGAGTATCGATCAGTATAACTCCGGTAAACAACTATTGCGGAGCATTGCCTCTTCTCCGTATCGCTCCTAGCGCAAACACCAACTTACCCTCGTTCGAAGACCACCGGATCTCTCACCCGGCGCGAAAGCAATGACAACACGGCCCTGCCGCGATATGCTCGTCCCTTTACTTACGTGTCCGCAGTCTTGATAAGAGGCTCCTCATTGTGCATCGAAATTTTGTCTTACCGATGTAGATAATATGTCAAATAGAAGACTAGTAAGATGTTTTCATTGGGTAATCTCGACTCCCTTGTCAATCATTTGTCCTTCAACAAGAAAAAATTGAATTTTTCCTGATTGGCCAGCTGTAATTAATGAATTAACCTTTTCCAATTTTATGTGATATTTATGTGATAATTATTTAACCTTTCCCAATTTTATGTGATAAAAGCCAAAACTGTGGTAGTTTGGGGCTAAAAATATGAGATATTGAGACTCACGACGAATGAGCTGAAAGCTTGAAGCTCAAAAGCTGTGAGTGTTCTCGAGAAAATAATTATCATTAATAAAATGATGTACTCATTGTTCATTTAACCAGAGCGCAATACAATTAATCAGACAAAGGACATGTGATACTCGACAGACGACACGTACCAGACATGGAAATAAGCTCTCAGGAAGCTGCAACACGGAAACACCCGGAGTTCGAAAAAGTTGAGAGGCACTGGCAGGGATGAGAAAAATCTCGCGGACCTTGGGCTTCAGAGAGCTTAACACGAGTTGAACGATTACCATGGTAACGACAGTTAAGAAGTGCTCTGGTTAGATGCTGCGTTCGTTGTATAACAAACTGATTTCTCTACAGTGAGCTTGAAAATCAAAAGCTTTCAGCTAAAGGCTCAAAAATGTGCGAGCTTCGAAGCTGAATGTTAGGACAAAATGTCAAAGATTATATGAACTGTTGATTCCAATTCCGAAGCGTGTCCATCGATTACACAGCTCCACAAAAAAAAATTGAACCAGAGACTGGATCACCCAACTTATATGTATTTTTGGCTGCTGAATCCGAATTCGAGGTCCGTTTAGCTCCATCACCCCTGCGTTTAGCCATAACCTCAAAAATATGGCGACCGACATATCGATGAAATCAATATTTTGCAGAACAAAAAATTTAATTCCATTCTACATAAAAAAATAAAAGAAAACTGTCCCTAGCGATTTTTCGATTCGTCGCATAGTTTTTGAGTAAAAAATTCTGAAAGTTTGACGGCAAGTGGACCGGATTCAAAATTTATAATTTTATGAATTTTTCACTCGCAAACTATGCGACAAATTGAAAAAACACCAGAAACATCTAATGTTTCTATCT
Organism: Aphelinus certus; assembly: GCA_020882725.1. NCBI lineage: Eukaryota > Metazoa > Arthropoda > Insecta > Hymenoptera > Aphelinidae > Aphelinus > Aphelinus certus. Next base: position 59,901,626 of record CM037084.1, read on the forward strand.
AATTTTTCACATAAAATCTGAGAAAATTTTCTGTTTTGCAAAATGATGATTTTAAAATTTTTTTTTGAGGTTATGTCTAAACGCAGAGGTGGTGAAGCTAAACGGACCTCGGATTCGGATTCAGCAGCCAAAAATACATAGAAGTAGGGTGGTCCAGTCTCTGATTCAATTTTTTTTTGTGGAGCTGTGTTATTAAAAAAAAATTACCAAAATTTCCTCATCTTGTCTATAGTCAATCTTTCTCCGAGTTTAAGTTCGATTTAGAATCGTGTGGTAGATATGACGATGGATTCGAATGCTATGAATTTTTGTACGTATGTATTCAATTACGAAACCTATTGATTTTTACCCCGATTGGACTTGATTTGTACAGTATGCATCAGTATTTTTACTGTGTTTCTCGTCCCTATTGGCCGTGCATGGGCTATTCCACTGGAGCTTCGAATGACCATAATTCAAATGTAAGGTAAATGTTCCTTCTTATTCTGAACTGCTGTAGATAAACTCTCAGGTCATCGTTATTCACCTAATTTTCGATTCGAGTAAGTTCTAGACAAAATTATCTGGTCCCACGAATCACCCTTTTGCAACGAATTATTGTATCAAGCATATCTCTGCTGAAAACCTCACAGCAACAATCTTTTGGAAAACGTTTACCTCACCCCTCCAAATGCACAATAAAAATCTGCATCAAGATGCTCAGCCGATACACAGGTGAGCGTGCTGCCACTCGATCATTCAATTTAAATGTATCGATGCCGGGGGTCCTCCCCCTTTCCAGCGCTCGCGTACGTACAGCCGGCAAAAATAAACCACGCTGTATATGGCGAGGCGGGATAAAATCCATCGTTAAATTCGAGTATACAGCAACAGGTGGGAGCTGCGCGTTGCCGTCGCTGCCGCTGCTGCATCCTGCCGGCTTGTTGACAATCTTTTCAATCGCTCGCTCGACTCTCCTAATAGCTGCGCGCTGCAGCGCGACAAGCGATTCGCGAATGACAGACAGAGGAAATGCCACGTATTGGAAAATCGCTGGGACACCGTGTGTGTATGTGTGAGGGGGGGGGGCGGAAACCAAAAATAAAGGCGATCAATTTCATCAAGCAATGATATGCTGGTGGCCATAACTGCTAAGCTGTTATAGCCGTAAAGATAAATTCGTTTGTCTGGATTTTCATCCTTATCGTAAGATTGAGAGTTACTAAAACGGCAATTTGATGTCCGATTGATTTATTGATTTTTAATGCATCTGAGATATTTTTTGCATTGGATAAAAAAAAGATAAGTCGAATCAAAGTTACATGGAGAGTTGTGCATGCACGTCACTAGTAAGAAAATAAGTGAATATGGCAACGTGAAAATGGCAATACAAAAATAAAAGTTGAACTCAGCCCAGTTCGGAATTTTGTATAATATGCTCTCTTGGATTTCTGTTTCTACAATCAAAATTTAGTCCATTTCGAATGGTGAAGTTGGTTTTTCACTACCTAAAGCTCAGTTTTACAGGTTCAATTGATAGCTGAAAGATTTTGAAAAAAATTAGGCTTTAAAGTAGACCTAGAGGAGCCCACCAAATGTTTTTGAAGCAAATCGGAGGGGGTTAGAATTGCCCATATATAGTAAGTCGGAATTTTGATAGTTCAATTTAGGAAAAATCACTATGTGTGAAAAATTAAATTTATTCAGTGAATATGATCGTCATGCAAGACTCGTACCATCCCGAATAACATATTAACTGGCAAATGAAAGTATATCAAAAAATCACAATCTCAAGTCATCAGAATCAGTGTTTGGCCTCATGAATACGATACACGATAAACACCTTGTAACGTGAGCATGATACGAGCTGAGATTGAAGAAAAAAACTCTTAACAAAAATCACGAGCCGAGTAAAAGCGAGTCATACCTATATATACGTCATCGAGTGACGGTGAGCCGGGCCGAGCGCGCGCGAATGAGGTAACACGCATTGCATGCACCCGTCCCTTTACACACGTCATAATGGACCGAGGCCCTGGCCCGGCTGTCTTTGTGGCTTCGTTGCGCTGTTTGTTGTTGTTCGTACCGAGTTATTCGCGAAAGCGCTTCCAGTATATAACACATGTGTGAAGTGTTTCATGATATCGACAAGCGGCCGTGCTATACTTCCACGAACTTGTAGACTGCGCCCAAGAATTAAACTCGCCTCTATACTGCCTACTGCGGAGACAGTTCATGCGACGACGAATAATTAAGGGAACTGATGTACTTTCTATACACACCTACTCGATATTCTATACTCGGCCAATGAGATGAACTTGCCGTGGAATTCAATGAGACATTATGGCATTTCATATATTTCTAACGTACATCTATATATACGCATATATTTCAGCCGCATGTGAAATATTGATCCGAGTGATGCGTGTGAAATTGCGAGAATAAATATCGGAGCTATGATCGATGAATAATTATCTACGACAATTAGAATGACTTACCGAAATTGTGTGTGATTCAGGAATACACACTATCTTTTCTTTGCATTTCCTATTTATAACCGCAAATTAAAGCTACGGCGAAAGGGATAGTATGGTTTTTGTTAGGTCAGTTATGTGTGTTTGCGGTTTTATGATTCCTCTCTTTCACTTTCGCGTCAATTCCAATATTTTACTGTCTAGAGTGAGTGACATAATTATGCGGTTAGTTTAAGGAATTAATGCGAGACATGGGCGTTGAATTATTTGCCGAGCGAAGGTATAAAGAATGTTCCTTACAACATCAACTTATTTTCCATAAAATCAACGTGTCCATGCTCGTATATCGATTATCATTGGTATTAAATTTTTTTTGTCCACCGAAGCATTATCAAAATATTTTTGCCACACCACACTGTAAGGGAAGCTAATGACGTGGAAGCTCCGTAGCGGAAGTATTTGCACGCTCTAAACGGAATCGTCTTGTTATCGAATCCATCGTGGCGTTTGGTGATTACGTAATAGTCTGCTGGTTTGCAGCATTCCTCGATTGAACCTCAGGGTTACGACTTCCATGACAAATGTCTAGCCCAGTAACCTGAAAAGAAACGAGGAAGTTTGCGATCGGATGAAAAGAACGTTATCGTCGCGCGCGCGGGAGCGGAGTTACGAAAGAAATTCGCAACAAAGCTGTCGAGTACACTGAGCGCAATTGAAAGGCCTCGAGAGAGAGAGAGAGACAATCGGGCCGATTCAGGGTGGTGTATCTTCAATACCTGGCGAGCCAATAAATTTCGGGTAGAATCGTCAAAAACAATCGGCGGCGATAACCGTAAAAAAGAAAGCTCGGCTGTTGCTCGCGGTGGTGGTACATTCTCTCCCTCTTCGCCGGGCGGGCGACAAGAGCGAGCGAGCGAGCGAGCGAGGAGAAGGAGGAGGAGAGAGAAACAGCAGTGCGCCGACTCCGTGTCCGCGTGGTCTCGTGGGCTGCGCGCGAGCAGAGTCGCAGCCGCGGCATCGGCAGCACAGCAGCAGTAGCGGCAGGCAGCGTGTGTGCCGTGTGCCGCGTGTCTCGCTGGGGGGACTCTAGTTGGCCAGTCGCGAAGCCAGCAGCAACCGGCGCGCTTTCAACCCTCTCGAGCAGCTCGAGCCCGTAATCGCTGGGCGCCATCCTCGCACACCATGGACACATGAACTTTAACAGACGACTCCCGGTTATTGTGCCCGTTACGGAAAAGCTGTCCGCGACAGCGGAGGGCTGGGTGTGATCGGTGGGTGGGGGTGGGTACCTGTACTACCCGCACGCGGCGTTTTGAGCAATAGAGAGATAGACACAGATAGAGAGAGAGACATTTAAAGATAGAGAGAGAGACATTTAAAGATAGAGAGAGAAAGAGAAAGAGAGACAGGGGGTAGAGAGGTAGAGAAAGAGAAACGGACGGACCGAGGATAGCCACGAGCGAGAGGGACATGCTGGAGCCACGCTGGAGACCCGTCCAGGTAGTGCCTGCTGTGTATCACTGTCGCCACCCCACGCTTCAAGATTTCTTTATTATTAATGCACTGCACGCTAGCTTATATTGAGCAATTCACCTGCACGCTGTTGTCTCTTTCTCTGTCTCTCTTTCTCTCTCTCTCTCTCTCTCTCTCTCTCTCTCTCTCTCTCTCTCTCTCTCTCTCTCTCTCTCTCTCTCTCTCTTACCCTACTCCTCCTTTGCACCTGCGAGTTGCGCTGTTGCCGTCGCGACCACGTGTTGTTTGCCCTTGCGCTTTGCGATGTTTCTCCTCCCGTAGCACCCCATGCTGTATCGTCACGACCGGCATGTGATGCTACTTCGCGTTGGTTTAACGTTAATTTTACGTTCCACCAATAGTCACTGAATATCTACTGAAAGTTTTTTTTTTTATTTGTTCTTTCGTCATAAGTAGAAAAATAAATTTTGTCTGATCCAATTAAAAATCATAATTTATGAAATTCTTGAATGTATCAATCACAGTGCTAATTGAAATAAGATTCTTTCTTTTTGGAAATTTTACATTTAACGACAATTCTGGCATTTACTACATTATTAATCTCATGTCACGCACTTGTAAAACTCGAGACATTTCTCAACAGATTCGGTAAATCTTGAAGACATCACCCTATGATTTGCGCGTTTTGCGTCCGGTCCGACGGCATAGTGTTGGAAAATAAAAGAATCCCTCTTCAACATTCAGCTCTCATTGTTGCCTTGTGGATGGTTTATTTTATCATTAGTATTTCGAGACTATCTATTCTATTACACTATCTTCCCAAGTCCAATAATCATGATTTGAGATAAACATTCTGTGTAGTACAGTGTCAATCATCTTTTGATGTGACATACATCTATCTTAATTTTTTTAGATTCCAAAACATTAACCCTTACCTGTTTTATCATATATACATATATATATATATA